>CM035153.1:172047506-172777227 GCA_020205615.1 Panax quinquefolius
TTTTACCTTTTGGTGTTAGCGAATTTCACATAAATAGGGTCTTGGGGTTAGAATTGAAAAATCGCTGAGAAGAAGTTTTCTCTATTTCTCTCGATATATTGAGCGTATTCTTGTGAGTATACTTTGGTGTTGATATCTGGTGAGAGTTAGTCGTAGCCTTTATATCAGGTTGTTTAAATTTAGAAGTCTTGATCTTTCGAGGTAAGGGATGTTATTTTCTTCTCGAATGATATTATTTCTTCGATATCATTATCTTTGAAATATTGGTTGAAACTTTTTATCAAATTTGGAACTTTTTCATGTGGGGGTTCTTATTAATGAGTTCTTATTCACGAGTTCTTATTCATGAGTTCTTATTCACAGATTCTTATTCTACGTCTTATTAAGCTAGGCGTGAAGATGTTTTTGTGGAATTTCTATCTTTTGGTGTCAGAGTTACTATTCATGTATCAGCGGACTATTCACGTATCTGACACTATTCATAGAAAATGAAAATTCTTCTTTTTGTCCAAAATATCTATTACGGATACTAAACTTTTGATTGTATCCATGTTTTGATCATTCTTGAATTTTACTTTAGCTTCATGATTATTTTGAGGTATTTTTGAACATGGATAAAACAAAGTCTGAATCCTTAATCCTTAATCCTTGTCATTTTTTGTTTCCTTTGGATTCGTTTCTTTAAAAATATTTTCATCATCCTCGGTCTTAAATGATGATATTATTGAATATCTTTGGCACGTGAGTGCAAAGATGAATGATTTCTGAAGAATATCTTTAGTAGTAGTGCAAAGATGAGCAGTGTTAGATGAACATGACCAGTGATGAATATCTTTGGCACGTAGTGCAAAGATGAATATTTGATTCCGGATGTATATTGATTGATGTTACGAGGATAAAAGATGAGCGATGAACTTTTAAATTCATCGTAGAAGATAGTAGTTTGCGTTCTCTCTTAACTCTTCTAATGAATTATTATTTCATTGCGCTATATTGATTTAAAATTTGTTGTCTATTGTATTATTAGATTTTCCTGTTGAAGACTAACGGTAATTTATTGTATATTATCTTAGTCATAATATTCTTTCTTGACTAGTTGAGCTCACCACTTTTCCTTTTGTTCCATTTTCTTCTCGGGGGCGAGAATGTAGCAATCTTAGTCGGGTATGGAATGAAGGTTCTAGAGAGTTGTTTAGTAGTCTCACCATTTTGTAAAATAATGTATCAATAATTATGATGAGGGATTTATTTGCGTGTGGATATTGTCTGCAGATGGCAATATCGTATTTAAACTTCACAGATTTATATGTTGTAATAATAAAGTTGTAGTTATTTACGGCATGCCATGTATTTGGCGACTCGAGAATGGGTTGGATGGAATGGACCTATTTTGGGGCGTCACGGTTGGTATAAAGCTTAGGGATATGATCTCTGGCGGAGATCGGGAATAGAATTAGGAGGGGAGGCGAGTAAATCCTTGTTAGTGAGTCTACCTAAGCTTATTTGTTAGTTGAATTGGTATATAGGGATATTATGTGATATATTGATTTCATTAATTAACCCTTGTTTTATGGCGATGATTTGAGAATGTCGTGAGAATATTAACGATGGAGTAAATGAGACCAGTGGAGATCTTTGTCTTTACCAGCGAGGAGAAACGTCACAGCAGTTTGGCAATGTACCTCCCATGAATAACACCTTGGCGAGCGGATGATGAACGAGGGGATGTTTGAAGCTTTTTGCGGTTAATGCAAAAATCGAATGAAGGAGACTCGATGTTCAAAATACAGGAGGAAATAATGATAGCGATTCACGGGTTGGTCACGATGACGCAGTTGAAGTTGGGACCACGAGTGCAGGGGAAGCGGATCCGATTAAAGCGGCGAGCGTGGTCAGGCTCAAATTACGCAAGATATTCGATGTCTTGGGATGCCTGAAGAAAAACGAAAAGTTCCATTCGCTACTTTTATGTTCGTAATGAATGCAGACATTCTTGGTGGGAATCATGAAGCGTACTCCGTCCAATTTGCACTTTCGGCGTATCGTAGAGCGTTTGAAAGCGATTGATAGCAAAAGTACTTTACCGAAAGTATTCATCGTATGAAGGAAGTGGAGTTTATTAGGCGGAGGCGAGAATAACAGCGGTGTCGGTCTGGCGAAGTTCGCGGAGTTATCGAGTTTGCACCTCGTTTGGTGGAGAATGAGGAGCATTATGGCGCGATGTTTCTTAGAGGTTTGAAACACGGCATCGTCGATATCTCATTTCTCATAAATTTTCTCTATTCGAGATGTTGTCAATGAGGGCTCGGTTGTTAGAAGCGAGATAACGAAATACAGTCAACCTAGGGACCATAACCAGGGATCATCAAGAAGATAACGATCGACAAAATAACGATAACGTGGGAGAAAGAAGAATCTGGACAAAGGCGGTAACTACTGCGGTGGTAATCGTTAGCCGTGAAAATAGAAGAAGCGAGTCTGGGAGGAGATTTTAAAAAGAGGAGATTCAACAACACCGTATGAAGGCGTCGACACCGGCAATTGGATCCATCGAGGAGGAGAAAGACCACGGTCGTATATTCTGAAATCTTGCGGAAAGAGGGACGTACTCATTGACGCCCCTGAACAGTTTAAGGTATGCTATAATTGTGGAAAAGAAGGACATATCGCTCGAGATTATGCGATATCGAAACCAGATCCAGTGGGAATGGTGACTCGAAAGGATGTCCCGAAAAAATTCAAAGCCAGCCGGTTCTTGGAAGAGTGTTTGTAAGTAATTCTAGTCAAAATGCAAGAGAACACGACGAAATTAATGCGGGTTAGTTAATTATAAATTCTTGCAAGTTTATACCTTACTTGAATCTCGGTTCTACCCATTCTTTTATCTCTCTTCTTTGCATGCCAACGTTTGAACTTGACTCGGAGAAATTAGACTTTGACTATTTATGGAGACTCAGATTAGAGAAAACTTTCATTACATCCGTTGTTTAGAAATCTTGCTTGATTAGGGTTGCCTTTATCACATTACACAGTAACCTTATTTACATAGAGATATTTGCTTTTGATGTGATTTTAAGGTTAACTACTCTCATCGTGCAAAATTGATTACTTTACGTAAGGTTGTTAGTTTTCATATTCTAAGCGACTCATTACTCGAATTCAAGCAATCAAACCATTGTAGTCAAACATTTTATATCAAGCCATGAAGTCGTTCGTTTATTATGGATGTCAAGTTTTCTTAGTCCATATTATGGATTTGAATAAAGACACGTCGATTTGAATAATATTCTGTTGTTATTGATTTTTCACTGACGTATTTCACGAAGAATTTCTTAGTTTACTCCCAGTGATATTAAATTTTGTATCGACTTTGAACCTGGTCTAAAACTTCATTTCTAAAATCTCATATCGAATGGCTCTATTGAACTTGAGGAGTTAAAAAATTCAACTATAAATTTGGTACCGAGCCTTTATCTGTGACTTCTTTTGTGGAATGCGAAGCCGGACTCTCCCGTAGGGACACCATATTGGTGCGATAGTAAAGCGATAGGTGTCATTGTAACGTCTTATCCAGGTTGGGATATGAGTCGCGATTGAGAGCAACCTAAGTCGATGAATCTAAATACGTGGCTTTACAGGCTTAGTTGGTTATTATCGGAGATTCGTTGAAGGATATTCTCAATTACTATTCCATTAACGCAGCGGTTGACTTCATTGAGATACAAAATTCGAATGGAAGCGAGGAATGTGGGAAGAGCTTCGAAAGAACTTCGAGAGAGACTCATTTTCATTAGTCCTAGTACATCTCCTCGGGGTGCTCCTGTTTTATTTGTAAAGAAGAAAAAGCGGGGTATCGCGACTTTGTATTATTATCGGAATTGAACCATGTCACCATCAAGAATAGGTATCTCTACCTCGTATTGATGACTTGTTTGACCAGATTCTGAAGCACAATTCTTTTCAAAAATCGATCTTAGCTTACGGATATCATTAGGCGAAGATTAGAATGAGGATATTCAAAGCTGCCTTGAACTTCGGTATGGGCATTATGAATTCTTAGTCGTGTCTTTCGGACTAACTAATCTTATCTGCGGCTTTCATGGATATGATGAACCGGTATTCAAGGAATATTTGGATCGGGTTAGTTGTTGTTTATTGATGACATCCTCGTATATTCCAAAAGTCGTGAAAATCATGAGCACCGTTTTGAAATTTGGTACTCCAAAGGCTTCGTGAAAACAAACTATATGCCAAATTGAAGAAATGCGAGTTACGGCTTGAGGAAGTAGCATTCCTTGGGCATGTGGTGTCAAAACATGGAGTATCAAGTGGACCCGTGAAGATTGAAGCAATCTGAAAGTTGGGAGCAACAGAAGTCGGTGGCCAAAGTCACGTCGTAGCTTTTTCGAGCTTATTTGGTTATTATCGGAGATTCGTGAAGGTTTTCTCGAATCGCTACTCTATTAACTCACTAACTTCGGAAGGATACAAAAATTTGTTTGGAAGCGAAGAATGCGAGAAAAGTTTCCAAGAGCTTAAGAGGAGACTTATTTACATTGTTCTTTACAATACCATCTGGTTCGGATGGATTTGTTATCTCACGGCGATGCTTCGAGCTGCAAAGGTTAGGATGTGTTCTCGTATAGCGTGGGAAAGTCATAGCTTTATGCCTGTGACGACTTAAAAAGTATGAGAGGAATTATCCTACTCATGATCTAGAGTTGGCGGCCCGGTCGTTTCAGCAAAAGATATGGAGGCCTTATCTATATGGGGAGAAAGTGGAGATATATTCGGACCGTAAAAGCGCTTAAATATTTCTTCACTCAAAAGAACTTCAACATGTGGCGTTGACGTTGGCGAGCTATTGAAAGACTACACCACATATTCAATACCATCCTGGTAAATGACAACGTGGTAGGCGTGGCGTTTAGTAGAAGATCATATCTTGGGAATGAGTCACGATGATGTCAAGTATCGCGATAGAGCCAACTTTAATAGAAAAAAGTTAAGGTTACCGAAACCGGCAGACCGGTGATGCGTCGTATGAAGAAAGAAATGAAGGGAGCTATTCCAGGGCGAGAATTGATGAAGAAGGAATACTTGAGTCCACTCTCTGACTTTGTGTCCCTAACGACTACGATTTGAAGTCAAGATTATGATGGAGGCACACTGATACACCATTTGCGAATCCACTCGAAGTACCAAATGTATCGTGATCTTCGACGTACATTTGGTGGAACAATATGAAGAGAGATTGCAAAGTTTATCTCGATGTGTTTAACATTAGCGTGTAAAGGCGGAGCATCTGGTACTGAAGATCCGTTGCAACCACTGAGATTCCGAAATGGAAGTGAACACATTACCATGGATTTCGTTCTGGGTCTTCCTACGGTTTCTCGAGGCATCAATGTTATTTGGGTTATTGTTGATAGATTAACCAAGTCTGCTCATTTTTCTTGCGTCGTGAGACTTATTCCTTGAACGTCTTCTTTGGTATATACGTGAATGAGATTGTGAGGTTGCGTGGCATGCACAATATCCATAGTTTGGATCGTGACCCAAGATTCACTTCAAGATTTTGGGTTATCTTGGCAAAAAGCTATGAGCACGGAGTTTACGATTCGATTGATACCATCCTCAAACCAGATGAATGACAATCGGAGAACTATTCAAACTCTTGAAGATCTATTAAGACTACGTGTCTGAGACTTCAAGGCGATTGGGATAAGTATTTACCATTGGTGGAATTCTCCTACAACAATGATTATCGTGCAAGTATAGGTGTGGCTCCATTCGAAGCATTATATGGGCGAAAATGTCGTTTCTCGATATGTTGGGATGAGGTGGGTGAAGCTGACATTGTTGGGACCCGAGTTAAAATGCAGCATGACTACCGAAAAGATCGAAATGATTAAACAACGTGTACTGACAAGCACAAAATCGATAAAAGAGTTATGCGGATCTTCATCGAAAGGGCGTGGAATTTAGTATAGGGATCATGTATTGTTGCGAGTTCTTCGTGGAAGGGAGTTACAAGATTTGGGAAGAGAGGAAAGCTCGATCCACGATTTATTGGTCCATTTCAAATTCTTGGCCGAGTAGAAAATGTAGCCTATAGACTCGCGTTACCTCAAAGTATGTCTAGTGTTCAGTAATGTGTTTCACGTATCTGCGTATTTCGTAAATATGTGAAAGACCGAAACCACGTTATAGAGTTAGAAGCAGGACAAGATAGCCAGAAGACTTAACGTATGAGGAGGTAATTACTGTCGAGATTTTGGATAGGAAGGAGCATGTCCTACGCATGAGAAAGGTCATACCACAAGTTAAAGTTTTGTGGAGGAATCAATGCTATAGGAAATGACCTAGGAATTGAAGCGGAAATGAAAGCGAGGTATCCTCACCTTTTCAAACACCGAGTGATCGTCACGTCGATTTCGAGGACGAAATTTTATAAGGAGGGAGGTTGTAAGATCCCAATTTATTGTTAATGAAATTTAATTTTCTATTTATTATTTTGAAATAGTAAGGGTTGATTTGATTAATGTGGATAGTTATGGGTAAAATACGCAAATATTTCAAAATAAGCAGTGGTTATAAAATATTCATTGTTGTTAGGGAATATTCGTTTGGTCAATGGAATATTCGTCTTTGTCGGGAAATATTAAATGCTGACCAGTAGCGACCATGTGTGGGCCCATGTGTAAAGAAGCGATTGGATGAAAAAATGACAAATATAAGTTGTTTAAAAATAACAAATAGCGTGGTTATTCACAATTAATCTTTGTTAAAATACTCGGTGGTTTAAAACACGAGTGGCAGACGGTATTGCACCGATTATTGATTCTTACGTGAAGGCCTTACTCAATAATGGTTACGATGAATTCTTGTTCAATATTTTATTGATTTAATAATTCTTTGCGTTGATATTTTATATTCTTGTTGTTTGATAATTGTCATTACACGATTATTTTTCATTATCGGCGATAATTCATATTATCTTAATAATATTATTAGATAACATTATTGGCGATATGTCTAGAAAGTTACGCAATAAGGAGAGGTTTGGTCACCTAATTTAACATGCCAAGGTAAGGAGAAATTCTTATTGGAAAGCCCCTGCTTTCAGGAGAACCGCTGCATTTATCGATATTGTGATTCTCGTAATATTATTTGTGAATAATTAATTATTGATTCATATGATGAAAAAATATTGATTTTATGTGGATATAGATGGAAAAATTTTTAATGTGATAATTGTTGAAAATTGAAATTTTATCTTTTTCGATAAAATAATTCATTTAAATATATTATTATATTTTAATAATATAATAATGGTGATATTTTTACAACGAATGTGGGATATATGAGAGTATCTGAGGAGGAAGAGTATTTTTGTTGTAATAAATGTTTAAAAACATCTTAAACATGTCGGTGGACCCCATTTATTGGTAGAAATTTGATTATAGCTTGTAAAATCGCTTGGTTTGTGGATTTCGGTCAATTTTTGTTTGGAATTCAAAAAAACTTTCTTCTGCCAAAGTTGTAGAGAATTGAATTTCCTATAAAAAAGTCATGAGTTTTGAATTTTCTGACAAAAGGGCTATTTATTGTGAATTATTAAAGTTTGAAACTCAAAATAATTGATTTTGGAAGTATAAAATATTTAAAATGACAAAAACTTTTTGTCATTATTATTGGGTCTTAAATGTGTTTAGAAGTGGCTGAATTCAGATCTCTAAATGTAGGCGTAGGAATAAAATTAATAAATTAATATTTTAATAAATTTTACTGCTTTTTGGTGTTACTAGCGTTTTTCCTATAAATAGGGTCTTGGGTTAGAATTGAAAATCACACTAAAATCGAAGTTTTCTCTCTATATATTATCGTTTATTCTTGTGAGTATTTTGAGTATTCTTTATCTGATCTGAGTTCAAGTCATAGCTTTATGTCTGGTGTTTAATTAAGAAATCTTGATCTTTCGAGGTAAGGGATATTATTATTTTTTAAATAATGATATTATTTCTTGAATATCATTATCTTTGAAATATTGATCTGAAGTTTTTATCAAATTTGGAACTTTTGGTGTCTGAGTTCTTATTCACGATATCTGACCTTTATTCACATATCTGATACTATTCACGAATACGGCCTTATTCATCGAAAATGAAAATTTTCTTTTAAATCCAAAATATCTATTCTCGGATCTTAGCTTTTGATTGTATCCATGTTTTGATCGTTCTTGAATTTTACACCACTATGATTATTTTTGAGGTATTTTTGGGCGTGGATAAAACAAAGTACGAATCTTTAATCCTTAATCCTTGTCATTTTTTGTTTCCTTTGGATTCGTTTCTTTAAAAATATTTTTCATCATCCTCGGTCTTAAATGATGATATTATTGAATATCTTTGGCTGTAGTCTTGCAAAGATGAATGATTTCTTGATGAATATCTTTGGCCGTGATGCAAAGATGAGCAGTGTTTAAATGAACATGACTAATCGATGAATATCTTTGGCACATAGTGCGAAGATGAATATTTGATTTCGGATATATTGATTGATGTTACTGAGGGATAAAAGATGAGCGATGAACTTTTAAATTCATACATAGAAGATAGTAGTTTGCATTCTCTACTTAATTCTTCTAATGAATTATTATTTTATTACGCGAATATTGATTTAAAAACTTGTTGTCTATTGTATTCTATTAGATTTTTTCTGTTGAAGACTAATGATAATTTGTTGTATATTATCTTAGTCATAATATTCTTTACTTTAAAATTAGTTGAAATTTCCTTTTCCTTTTGTTCCATTTTTCTTCTCGGGAGGCGAGAATATAAGCAGATGAGTGGGGTATATGGAATGAAGGTTCTAGAGAGAGTTGTTTAGTAGTCCTCACCATTTTGTAAAATAATGTATCAATAAATGTGATGAGGATTTATTTGAGTATAGATATTATACTGAAGATAATATTTGTATTCAAACTCACGCTTTCTTGTTGTAATAATAAAGTTGTAGTTGTTTACATTCATCACAGTTTCTTTCATTGTAATAATAAAGTTGTAGTTGTTTCTGTACCATGTATTGACAACTCAGAATGGGTGATGTATACCTATTTTGGGGGCGTCACATGTTTGGCGAACAGATCTGATTCTAAAGAAGGTAATCATATACGACATGTTGCTAGTAGGAGTAGCTGACAAACGATGTCGTTTGACCAGCCGTTACTCCTACCACTGACAAGACGTATATGATTTTTAAAAACAAGGGAATAGTGGTATTTACTCGTGCTGCTACTCAAATTTGGTTCAGTAACTATTCCTATTAGTGGCTAGAATTTTATTTCAGTTAGTCCCAACCCTTGGATTATGCTATGAACCGTCACAGATCTGGTTGCTAGAATAGTGACTATAACTTATTGTCATGAATATATATTCTATTTATGATAATCCCTCATTTATTAACTATTTTATAATTTGTCACTTCACAGAAGAGACTCATTCTAAAAAATTTAAAAGAATATATTTTGGTTTCTTTTTTACCATTAAAATAATAATAATAAGTTTAATAATAATAATATGATGATAAAAATAAAAATATTACAAATAATTATCAGTAAAAAGAGAACTTTTTTATGAAATTCTTTTTTTGCAAAAGAGGGAGTATAATAAAAATTATGTAACTAAAATGGGATGGCTAGAAAGCGATGGATTAGAATAATAGGAAACATGGGCCGTAATAAATGTAAGGCCTAACACACGGGTTACTGAATTTCATCATTGCCCACCCAAGAATATTGTAAAAGTATATCAAATAAGATATGGATCAGGTGGTGTTGGATTTGGGCTGCCAAACATTTTGAAGCCTAAAATCCTTGGAAAGTGTTATATTTCTGATCCAATGGTGTTGGATCTCCAAGTTGTAATAGCATATACTATATGTTGGCAAATTAGAGATTTTGTACAAACTCTGAGTGACGCTAACTTGGATTCAGGATAATTTGCCAACATATATATGCTAATGCAGAAAAGAAAATCAACAAAATGGGTATTAATATTGTTAACGCCAAGATCTTACTACACGCGTCCAATCACGTAAGACGCGTCCCGATCTTGCACACTAAACACAAATAACATCAAAGCTTGACGGCTTTGGCCGTCGAGGGGATAAATTCAAAGCGTGAAAGTCGAGACAAGCGATCACAAAGGTTAACAATGGAGGATAAAATATCTAGTGTCTTGAGAGAGATAAAATTATCAGTTACCTTTTGCTTGAAGGCTTCCTTGCTATGTTATACCCTTTTTCCTGCTTCTGTACCACCCTACTTATTTGACATAGCCCCGATATGAGCGGTTCTCGCCGACCGCATTACGATCCCACCCACTACACAATGGTCACCGTTTCAACCGCATAAATGCATGGCAGATACAACACCAACCTCCATGCTTTTTTTCATCATTCTGGCCAAAGATGGAGATATTAAAATATCTCAATGGGTCAATCCATTGATCCCAGGCACAGTGCTTATAAGGACTCAACGGGAATAAGATGATGACTAGGCCCAATTACTTTGGTACCCAATAGTGGAGACCCAATGGACTAACCAAATAAGTAGGCCCAATCCATTCGACCCAATATATAAAATATCACACCCAACATTGCTTCTGGTTTTTTATTAAGCAGAATGTTTAATAAGAAACTATAAAGTTATCTGCGTGATATGATAGGACTTACTAAAGGCCCATAGTGAGAATAACTGAACGAAAGCCCAACCGGTATAATCCATAAAACAAAATAGAAAGAGACCAGAGGTCCAGTATGAAAGGTCCAATTTGGAAAATGCTTGAGACTTAATCCGGACGCTACCCATTCGAATTTTCCATCATAACCAGCATTTAATGTGCCGCCCTCATGCTCCGTGCAACCGTCAGTATAAAAGTTAATTTCCCCCAAATTTGACAGTTTTACCTGCCAATTTGAATTTCAGACCTTTGAGCTCTCTTCTTCTCTCCAGAACCTTTCTTCTCTTCTCTGCAAAACCTCAATCAAAATATCAACAATGGTGGTCCTCAATTCAAACCAGAACTCTCCTCTTCGTGTGACCCCAATCAACACAGTCCCACCGAATCCGATACCCAACAAAAAGGCATCAAGCTCAAACCCTAAGGCTGCAACCCCAAGTAAGAATCCAACAACGAAGCCCCTTCCCAACCCTTATGCATTTTATAGGAATAAGGAACGTTATTCCCATGCCAACACTCCGTCGACAGTCACTGAAATCGATTTGAAGAGGATCCGAGCTCGCTGCCACATCCCGGATACCCACTTGGTGAGAGCTCCCAGATCCGAGGAACGAATGTACCAACGTCCTGAAAGATGGACGGCTGTTCCGGTGACTATTCTAGAGAAGGGGGTTCGATTCCCTCTCCATGCTTTCATAGTAACCATGCTGGGGTTTCTGGGTGTTGGGTTCTCTTAACTGGTGCCAAATTCTTATATCCACATCCTGGCCTTCGTCGCATTCTGTCATGAATTAGGTGTCGAGCCTACTCTCGATTTCTTCTTTATTGTCTACAAAATTGGTCAGTCCCGAGAGAAAGGATTCAAAGCCCTGAGCAAGCAGCCACCGAAGACAAGTGAAAAATTCGAGAGACGCTCTTTGGTATCCACTCCTTCCAGTAACATGGGATGACACGAAAAATGGTTTTTCGTAAAGGGACCAGAGATTGCCTCCTTACCGAACTGGGCCACCGATGAGAAGATTTCTGCGGATTTCGGAGACATTCACGAGGAGCGTGAGGCCAAAATGATAGAAATTCTTTGACAACTTCCCCAAGGAGGAATGGAACTATGGACTTCTCTCCAAGCAGGCGTGGTTATATGACCACAAATGTAAGTATTAATCTGTATCATATATATATATATATATATATATATAAATTTGGAAATTTATGTGATATGAATTCTGACATAGGACTGACCACAAATGTAAGATTTTCTTTTCGAAATCATTTGACCACCGGGATTTGTGGCAACATGCTCGATCGGGGACTTACTCGACGAGGGAATGAGTTATATAGCTCGGATAAAAGATTCTCTCTTTAATTTACATACTTATTCTTATACTTAGATATTCGAAACCGATCAAATAATCTTGAACATATGTAGGCAAATCTTATTTTTGTGCAAGTTCGCCTAAACACCTAGTGAAATTTGCCGGAAGCTGACTTAGAAAAGAGAATATGATATTGCGATCTTGCACTTAGCGTAGCGTACGTGGTGTGATATCGCTCTTTATAATAATGAATGCCTTGAAAGGATCTAACTCAAACCAAAGAGGGCTGAAGACTTCAGAAGAGTTGGAGACAACGAAGAGGAATCAAGAAGGTTAAGGTCGTGACAAGATATGACCAATATGAACGCCGATCTTGTTGCGAGAACAAAGTTCTAAAGGCCAATAATGAAGAGTTTGCTATAGCCAATCAAAGTTTGGCAATACTGAGTTGATAATCTTGATGCAAAGGCCGTGAAGATAAGGAGAAGCACTTGGTCGACGGCAGGAAGCTTGAAGATGGTGAAAAGCCTTGAAGGAGTTGGGTCCTCCTCGACATAGAAGAAGCTGCGTGGCGATTCGAGGCGAAATCTGAGCCTCGATGGGCTGAATCTTTGAAATTAGAAGGTTCTACTCCAAAGGCTACGAGGTCTGTAGAGGTCGAGAGACGAGGAGAAGCTAGTTCTGACCAGTGAACCCAAATCTTGATTCTTCCAAAGCGAAAGACAATGCCTAAAGATATTACTGGTTTCTTCTAGTTTTAGGATTTTGTGTAAAAATGTTCTCTTTTATGTAATCCGCTTTAACTATTAATGAAATTTCAAACTTTCTTTTTTCACGACTTACATTAAATTCGTTTCTTGTCGATAATTCAAGGTGTCAATTAACTTGAAAATTGTATAAGATTACATTAAACTTAACTTGAATTGTGAATCGATAAAAGGCATATAACGAGTTAAGTTTAAAAATGATATAAACCGAATTGAATGAATCGAATCAGATGAACCAACTCAACACTTGAACAAAATAAAGTAATGCATACTTATCGTTTAGAAGTGTGAGATAGATTAGGCATAAGGTAAATTAAATTACCGATCCTCCTTTTCACCATCGGGGATCTTGTTTATCACTAAAATGAAACAAGTATATAAGGACATTTATTCTACCGTGCGGTAGAATAAATATATAAGGACCATGGAATTTGTTTACTACTCAGCGGTAAAACAAATTTATAAGGACACACTGACAATAAGGTTCATCATTGAATGGCCGGTGAGTCCCCAATGCAGTGTGGCCCCCAAAAAATTAGGTATCGTCACCCATCTTGGGTCACCACTTATATGGTACATAAATTCAAATACTGACTTACTTAACCTAACGTAGGTGTACAATCGACGTAAAGCTGTGAGTTTGAATACAAATATTGTCTACTAGATATTATCTGAACTCAAAAGGAGTCCTCATTACAACTATTATCACACTATTTCACGAATAGTGAGGACTACTAATCTTATCCTCTCGGACCATTACTCCGCTCCCCGACTGCGTCCCAAATTTATATTCTCATTTCACGAAGAAAGCGAGTGAAAGAAAGGATGAGCTCAAATTAGCCCAAGAAGAAAAATATTATGACTAAGATAATGCGAGAATAAATTATCATTAGCCTTCAAGTGTTAAACCCGATAAAATACAATAAACAAACCAGCTTTAAGCTGCGGAATATCGCAATCCATTAAAAGAGTCAGTAGAGAATAAAATCTACTATCTTTTAGGTTTTAAAAGGTTTTCATCAATTTTTTTATCGCCGAGACTCGAACTTAATAAATAAACCACCACATCTAATCATCCCTCGTATTACCTGCGATCAAGGATTTTCATCAAATTATCAATGGTCATGATTATCTTAGAATCACCCCAGTCATAATCATACCAAAAAACTATCCATCATTGCATTACAGCCACTGAGGACTTTTATCACATCATTTATAACAAGCCATGATTATCTTAAATGATCCGCAGTCATAATCATACTAAGTTCATCTATCGACGTAAGCGAAAGATAACATAATATATCATGAGGATGATGATGATGACATAATAATTCAATAAAACAAGTTCAAGAATTATTTTATCCGGAATTAATAACGTCCAAATTGTCAACAAGATAATCTTGTTTTGTAGAGTAAAATTCAAGAATGATCGGAAGAATATTTCCATGAAAAGATCTTGGATGAAACGCAAATATCGAGGATATTCTACTAATTTCATGGAGTATGAAAGTCAAAGTTTTAACCAACCCAGGTATAATAAAGAATGGAATAACAAAAAAATCACCACGCATGCGATGCTTGGCGTGTAGCAGTTATTCAACAGAATAATAATAACGGAACCGGTCGGTTGAAATTCACACCGGCGGGATGATCCAACCGAATAATAAATCTTTGAATAATAAACAATGGAACCAGTCCATTCGTAAAACACACGACGGTGATATTCCAATGAGAATAATAAATGCGAATAATAAACAATGGAACCGGTCCCGTGTAAAACACACGACGAGGATATTCCAAATGAATAATAAAGAATGGAATAACGAAAGAAGATCACCAAGTATAGGGGATTAAGCGTATCTGAGTTATTCCAATGAATAAATAAGGATGGAATAACATAAGGATTTCATCAAGTATAGGGTATCTGCGATCTACCCGAGTTATGTATAGGGTATACCACTTTTTTACAGTTATTCCAATGAATAATAATGAATGGAATAATGAAGTTCTCTTCATGAATAAGAAAGAATAACACTTTTACGGGATGCAATAAATAATACCCTTCTACGTAAAAAGAATTTGGATATCAAAGTAGTGAAATACCGTAATCTCTTCTTCTTTCTATCTATAAATTTTCTCTCTAAACTTCTCTATAATTTCTCTCTACAGAGTTTGATGAATTAATAAGAAAATAATGAAGAATGAGCTTACATTTATAGGAAAATAGAATGCATAAGAATTAATCCATGATGAACAGTCAGATTGATTTACTTTAATCGACGGTCCATATTTAAAGCAAAATCTTTTAAATAAAATATCATATATTCTATTTATATAAAATATTTTACTATGCAAACACTATGTAACACTACGCAAAACACTATCTGTACTATCGTAATAAAATATAATATATTCTATTTATGAATAACTTTAATAAAAGTATTTTGTTTTATATAAAAGATGTTTACATTTTATTACGTTAATAATAATGAATAAAACAAAAGCGTCATTATCATTATAATAATTCATATTATTAATCGACAATAATGGAATCAAATGAAACTTACCACATAAGTATCGATAATCAATCTGGTGTCTACTTACAATATCATACATATTCGCATTTCTTTACTACCGAAAGTAGTTCAACGGTATCACGGTAAAACTTCCGTAGTTATTTCAATAAAATATTTTTGTCGTTTTCTCGATCCGAAATAATAATTACATTGTGGGGTCCACCATGATTGGTAGTTATTAGAATATTCCTCAAGCTAAACCAGAATATTCCCAGCCAATCGAATATAATATAACCACTTGCATACTTTTGCAAAATTTATAAATCTACCCACAACTATAATATTATCTCAAATTCACACCATAATATTAAAAATTATTTTGACAAAATTTAAATCTTTATTGATAAAATCTGGGGGTCTCGCAGATAGAACCTTCTTACTTGGTTGCATTTTGTTTACCACTTTCATGAGAAAGCAAAATTAAAGGATTATGGAATTTGTTTACCACTTTCATGATGAAATCAAACCCATGAGGACACTCCTACCGATAAGGCTACCATCGAATGGTCAGCGAGTCCACCCCGTCCTCTTTACTTCTGTGCATTTTGTTTACCACTCGCGGTAAAGCAAAATTAAAAGGACTATGGAATTTGTTTACGACTAGCGGTAAATCAAACCCATGAGGACACTCCTACCAATAAGGCTATCATCGAATGGTCAGCGAGTCCACCCCGTCCTCCTTACTCCGTTGTGAATTTAGGACCAATAGGAAGAAGATCAATTATGAAAAAGTGAATCTTTTATTGATGATGGCCAAATATTTATAGACTTCCGGGAGACTGACTCGATCTCTACTGAAAATACTTCCAAAGTCTACCAGTATGCCAAGTGTTCTTGATCTCGGATCCGTCTAATGCCTTTAACCGATAAGTTCCTGGCTTTGGTACTTCAATTACTTCATAAGGTCCTTCCCAGTTCGGCATAAGCTTTCCCAAGTTCTGAGGTGTAGATGCTTAAATTTCCCTGAGGACGAAATCTCCCACTTCAAATCTTCGAAGCTTTACCCCCTTATTGTAATGCTTGGCAACTCTCCGTTGATAGGCTGCTAGTTTGATCAAAGCCACCTCTCTGACTTCTTCCAACAGATCCAAGTTGACCTTGATCCTTCCTCATTGTAGATCTCTTTGGTAGTGACCCAAGACTAGGTGGATCCAATCTCAGCGAGGACTAAGGCATCGATGTCATAAGCCAATCTGAAAGGTGAGTCCCGTAGTAGTCCTCGGCGTGAGTCAGATAAGCCCATAACATGTTGAGAAGTTCTTGATGTCGCCTCCTTAGCTTCGTCCAATCTGCGTTTGATCCCATTCAAAGCAGATTCTCATTGGTCACCTCGACCGCCTGCTTGTTGTGGATGAGCCATTTGTCTTCTTTGTGTCTTGTGTTGAACCCCCTTCTCGTGAAATCCTTCAAACTTCGATCCCACAAACCGGCGTCCGTTGTCTCTATATCACCACCTTAGAATTTCAAACAAAACACTATCGACTCTTCATGAACTTCAAGCATTCTTGTTAATTGTTATCAACCTAAGTGGCTTCGCTTTACCCATTTGGTCATATAATTAATAGCGACTATAACAAAACCGACATGACCCTTTAGCTTTGAATGATGGACCTATATATCTACCCCCAGGACAATGAAAGGGTATAAGAGATAAGATCGAGTATAGCTCTTCTGGTGGCTGATGTAGGATCGGACTGTTAAGCTGACACTTTTCACACTTCTTCACGTACTTGGTAGCTTCCTTGAAAATAGTAGGTCAGTAGAATCCTGTCGAAGTACTTTATAGGCTAATGACTTAGCGACCGTATAGGTCGCCAAAAATACCTCGTGAACTTCAGAAGAAGCGTATTCGACCGGACGGGACCAAACGCTTTAACAATGGTGACGAAAATTTCCTTCGATAAAGATCCCCATCAATAAGAACGAAGTTGGCACTCTTGTACTTAATCTTCTTTGCAAGCATCTGATCCGAAGGAAGGACACCATCTGCCAGATATTCAATGTAAGGAGTCATCCAACAGTTAGAACGTTCAATACACATCACCGCTTCATGCTGAATACTCGGCTGCTGCAGAACCTCCAAATAGACTGACCCATTGAAAACGTTAGCATCCGTAGTGGCCAGCTTTGACAATGCATCGACAATAGAATTGTCGTTACGCTCTATACCCTGAAACTCATAGGAGACAAAATATTGAAGCTGGTCTTTCAACTCTGCCAAATACTTGATCATTCTTGTTCCACGAGCTTCATAATCTCCGAACACTTACTTGACGACCAGTGAGAGTTACTTATAAATGATTAACCGAACCTCCGGACTCTTATTAATCGGACCCTACTTAGCAATCGCTTATACTACCTCGTTATTCGTTGTTACGAACCCAAATCGATGGCTTCTTTGCGACTTTAATCCCCGGACTTGTCAAAATAATCCTTTCTCCATTGACATCCGCGGTGAAGACCCATCTCATACAAACGTCCACGAGTTCTCGATTTGTCTTTGAAGAACTGCAATCGCTACTCGATCGGATGTTTCGACCACGGCAAGATTCGATGCTCTCGCCGAGAACGAACATTCCACCGTGAAATCGGCCAAAGCTTGACCTTTGATAGCGATTCGGGATGATACTCAATAAAAATTGAGATAATTCCATTGTCCACGCTTAATCTCCCCGAAACTTCGGCACTCATCACCTTCTTCACGGTTGATCCGCAGGTGTAGGCGACCGAAGTCGACCTTGAAAATATTATCGAAGCTTTCGACTAGCAATTATCAAAGCAAAGGCAAAATTTTCAATATTTGGGTACCTGGTTTCAGCATCTCATAGGACATGGCTGACGTAATAAACCGGATGCTGCTTTCCCCCTGCCTCCCGAACCAAGACAACTCACACCGCCAACGAACTAAATTGCTTAGGTATAAATCTGAAAGTCTCACCGGTGGAGCGGTTTCACCAATAAAGGGACCGAAGACAAACACGTCTTTATGCCTTGGAAGGCATCTTCACACTCCGAAGTCCACTGGAACGTCTTTGTATTCTTCGGTCCCTTCAACGTATCAAAGAATGTCAAGCATCTCTCTGCCGATTTGGACATGAACCTCCTCAAAGCTGCAATCCTACTAGTCAGACGTTAGACATCTTTGAATGACTGAGGAGTCTTCATGTTTAGGATAGTCTGGATCTTCTCCGGATTGGCCTCAATGCCCCTTTGACTGACCAGATAACCCAGAAACTTCCCCGCACCGAGGCCAAAGGTGCACTTAGTTGGATTGAGTCTCAACTTGTGATGACGATGAATCGCCGAAAGCATTCTTGAAGGTCATCCAAGTGCTTTTGAATGGTCATGTACTCTTCACATCATGTCGTCCCACATATACCTCCATGTTCCTTCTAGTTTGCTTTTGGAAGACAAAGTTCATCATTCTCTAGTAAGTGGCTCCAGCATTTATCAGGCCAAAGGTCATCTTCTTATAGGCATACACCGAACGGTGTGTGATGAATGTTGTCTTTGGAATGTCCTCCTTGGACATAGATATTTGATGATAACCTGAAAAAGCATCCATAAAGCTTAGTAGTACATACCCCGAAGTCGCATCAATAAGTTAATCAATGTGGGGTAGAGGATAGAAGTCCTTCGGGCAAGCTTTGTTCAGGTCCGTGTAGTCGATGCAAACTCGCCATTTCCCATTCTGTTTCTGCACCAACACTACATTTGTCATTCACTCCGGATAGTCGATCTCAAAGATGAAGTCAGCAGCTATCAGCTTCGCGATCTCCTCATCAATGATCCTCTGTCGCTCAGGTGCAAAGATCTGTCTTTTCTGCCGAACTGGCTTTTTTGATGGATCCACATCCGATCGATTGTTTCGGCATCTCTTCTACCGATTCGGACATATCTTGTGGCTCCTATGCAAAGATATCCGCATAGCGGCGAAGAAGTTCCATAAGGTTTGTCGGGAGGGTTCCGTGAGCCCAACCTATCTTCACTGTTTGTCTTTCTTCCCAAGAACTAGCTCGATCTCCTCTGTCTCTCCTGCGGGAATGACCCGATGGCTCGGCGCTTTCTCGGTGAACGGCTCGATCTCAATTGCCGTGGTTTGCTTCCAACTTCATCGATTTCTATTCCCGAAGCAATCACAACATTCCTATAAGATCGTCGACCAAATCCAAGTCCCCTATTACCTCTCCAACTCCATGTACTAATGGGAACTTGATCTTGAAGTGAGGGATGGAAGTCACGACTTGGAGAGTGTCGGTAGTAGTCTACCCAAGTGTGGCGTTGTAGGCTCGATCTCGTACCTGAACATAAAATTTACATGTTATTTTTACTGTTTGAAGAGTCGTCTTTGAAGACCATTTGGTAGTTCAATAATAGTGCTGCAACTTTGGTCAATCGTTCTTTGAAGCCGTATAAGGGGCCTCCGCCCGACCTCCATCTTTCGCCCATCAAGATGCATCCTCTGATAATCGTGGGCATAAAGAATATCAACAGAAGACCCATTGTCAATCATCATTCGCTTTATATCCACCGAACCCACTTGTGTTGTGATCACCAATGCCCCTTCATGAGGTTCGATGGGCTCCGAAGGATAATCTGCATCACTGAAAGATATAAGTCCACAGAAGCGGTTTGTTTTTCTTCGAGGAACACCCGCCACGGACATGACTGAATCCAGAAATCCCCTCCTCTTCTTCCCTACCAATTTCCCTGCCGTCCCACCGGTTATTACATCAACGACGTGCCTCGGTGGTTGATTTGGAGCAGGTGGAACCATCTGAACCATTTGAACAGTACGGTCAACATTTTGCTGCTCTTGTTGTTGGTCCCTCCCGGCCACATACTGAACTAACAAACCGCTTTGAACCTTCCTCTCCACAAAGTCCTTCAAATTGCAACACTCATTAGTGTCGTGACCTGCAACTTGATGATAGCCATAATATTTTCGAGCATTTCCCTGTCTCGGCTTGAGAGCGTCGCGAGGTGGTTCAAAGAACGGCTGGTTCCTGATCTGATCCAATATCACCGACCTATCCGTGTTCAGTTTGGTGTAAACCTTATTCACCTTCTAGGCAGGAGCAGGTGGACGATTACTTTTCTGTCGCCATGTGTTGTTGTACTTCTTCGAGTTGCCCTCTGACCGATCATTATACCCTCCCACCTTCTTTTGATCGTCTTCAGTCTTAGAAGTATCTGCCTCCTTCATTCGGTCCGAAGAAGGACGTTTCAGGCTATTTATAGCCTCTTCCACTACAATATAGCCTTCGGCTTTATCAAAGGCTTTGGCCAAACTCTTCGGATGGTGAAACATTAGCTTCTTCACCAACTTCTACGACTTCACCAAGTCTAACCCATTTTGAAACAACCCCACAGCTTGAAGATCATTGAGGTCAGACACTTGGCCAACGACTTCTCTGAATCGCTTCACATACAGGCCTAGAGACTCATCGGAAAACTGTCGGACTTGAGCCAAAGAACCCGTAGGCTTTCCCCTCCTTCGGTTGCTCCCAAAACGAGCATGGAACTTTTCACATAACTCAGAGCATGAAGATACTGAATTTGTAGGCAAAGTCCCCATCCACTACCTCACATCCTTCCTCAACGTTGTAACAAACGTGTGGCACTTGGAAGCATCGATGAAATCATAGTAATCCATCAGCCGGTCGAACGCTTGGCTATGGTCATAAGGGTCTCAAGACCCATCGTAACTCTCCATGTGGGGCAACTTCTTGGTGGTATCTGCCTTCTCCTTAAGAATATCCGAGGAAAATGGGGATGCCTTCTTTCCCGGAGTATCCTTCACTTGTTGAACCTCAGCTAACTGCTTCCGGAGCTCATTCAACTCCTTCACCAAGAAATTCACACCTTCTGGTTGTGAAGAGACTTCTTTCTCCTGAACAAACTTCTGCTTCCGGGCAGATCGACCCATTCCACCAGAATCCACGACCATTGATGGACTTCTAGATCTACTTCGGTGTGTGGTCATGTCATCACGACGAGAATATTCATGCTGGTGCTCTCTTCTTCTATTCTCAGGTACATGCTCTCTTGACCGGCTCCTCCGTCTGCCACCATCTCGACCCTGAGAACCAATGATAACAAGTGCTTTCTTTGATAACTCAGGAGTTTTGCTTCTTGATCTCCTTCTTTCCTGAGGTCGACCCCGAGACTCGTGCACGGAATGTTCCGGCTCCTTCCCATCCCGATGTTGTACATCCTTATGCCTACTACACCTTTCAGACTGAATATAGGTGGACGCCTCGTCCTTTAGATCGGCCATCCGAAGCATCTGCACGGCTATATCCTCCCTTTGCTTCAGAAGAACTTTTAAAGTTTTATCTGCTTCTTCGGCCATTCTCGCCAACTTGGCAGTTTTGTCGTCTCGACCACTTTAGTGATGATTTCTAGGTGGTGAACCCTCCACCAGCCTTCGATCTTGGTCACGGTCTTTATCATCAGCAAACACCAACCTACGTCTGGCTCCACCATGAGCTCTCGAACGAGAACCCTTGGAAACACGTTAGGAAGCAGTGCTCTCACTCTCATGAGCACTCTTTGAAGGACCCAGACGATCCTTAATGAAATATGTTGGATGAGCGAGCTCACAACCTTGGTTGTCCTTAGGTGTATATATCTGCTCTACTCTCTCACCATCTTTTAGGCGTAGAACGAATGAAAGTCGTGATTGAAAATTCAATGACACTAGAACACAACCCTCCTTCTAGCGCCGATGTTAACGCCAAGATCTTCTACCACGTCCCAATTACGTAAGACGTCCTGATCCTGCACACTAAACACAATCGACACAAAGCTTGGCGACTTCGCCCGATCGTCGGGGATAGCTTTCGGCGTGAGAGTCGAGATGAAAGATCGATCACAAGGGTTAACAATGGAGGATAAAATATCTAGTGTCTTGAGAGAGATAAAATTATCAGTTACCTTTTACTTGAAGACATCCTTGCTATGTTATACCCTTTTCCCCGTTCTGGTACCACCCACTCTTATCCGACATAGCCCCTGATCGTGGTTCGGTTCTCTACCGACCACATACACCCACCCACTACCTATGGTCACTTTTTCTGCATCACGGCCATCCCTTTATCCCATCCACATAAATGCGTGGTAGATCTGACGGTCAATGTCATCTTTTTCATCATTCTGGAATCGAAGATGGAGATATTAAAATATCTCATGGGTCAATCCACTAATCTGACCCGGTCTTATAAGGACTCAACAGGAATAAGATGATGACTAGGCCCAATTACTTTGGTACCAAATAGTGGAGACCCAATGGACTAACTAAATAAGTAGGCCCAATCCATTCGGCCCAATATATGAAATATCATGACCCAACAAACATTATGTCAGCAACATTGGTTTGATGCTGTTGATACAATTAAAACAGAAGAAACACACACAACACACACACACTTGTTGTTCTATACAAGAGCTAAAGGCATATCAAAAATCTTGATTGCATTTTCAAGAGCTCCAATATCGATGATATCTACCAACTTTCCTGTCCTTGATGAAAGAATTGTGCATCTCTTCTCTTCTGCATCTGGAACAAAGAGTTTCCCTTTCTCTTCTGAGCTAAACAATGCGATGCTGTTGAAACATGTAGCAGACAGAGTAAGAGATGTGTTGAACTAGATTGAGATATCAACTAAGATAGGTTCTATACAGATATCTTTTGATTAAAGAAACTTACCAGGGTTTTTCACGTGCATGCGCGAGTTGGATAGCTGCTGTGTTTGTAGCTATTACCCCAATCGAGTCATTGATAAGAGCAGCCAACTGCTCCACACAAAAAGCACAAGAACAACATAAATATGATTGATGATATTTAGCAAAATTTACATTTTGATTTCATAAGGTGGAAAAATGATCTTAAAACATTGCCAAAGGTTAGTATTGATCGGCATGTCAATTTTTTTTATACAAATATATATAAATGCACTCTCTTTATGACATTTCATTGTGGTTATTTGGTGAATGCAATAGTTGCAATAGTCCTTAGAAAATGCACCTTATTCCACAATTTCTCTAATGCCTCACCTCTTTATACTCCCTCTGACAGGAAAAAAAAAAAGAGTACTAATACATGGAATTACAAAGAAAGTAGGACTCTCTCTTCCAAACAGATGAAGTATTTTCTATGAGGACTTTCTAAGGTGAAAATTTAAATGAAGGGAGTTAGCCAACCTGTCCTGGGGTAGTGATAAAAACAATACTGGCATCCTCTCCAACAAATTCCACCACTTCTTCCCTTACTTTCTCATGAGGAATTACAAAAACTGGCCTCACTCCCCTGTTGAGATAATAGACCAAAAATTCATTAGCATTGAAGTATTTCTGGAATATAGCTTCCGGGATCCAATGCAAATATGCAATAGGTTTCATTCACTTTTGAGGCTTTCAATTGGATTTTCTTCCTCCAAGCATGCATCATATTAATTCCTAAAAAAAATTTGTTAGAAAATTAATAAAATACAATACCTTAGAGTTTTGGTTATTTCTGCCCAGGTTTGTATGGGAAGCAAGCTATCAGTATCACCCTTGGACTTCATAGAAGCTTTAGAATCTGATTGTATCCCATGAATCACAATGTAACTCCCTTTCTCCGCACCAGCATTCTTATACTTTTCCATTACAACCTCCTTCAGCTTCCTTGAGATTGATACTTTTAGTGGAGGCAGGGGCTCTCTTGGTACATTGCGAACAGGTCTCCCCAACCAATCGGTCATTTGATGGTACCTAGATAGAACAAGCCCATGACCACCAACATGGCAGATAAATCCTTTCCAACGATATTCAAGTTCTCGCCAAATTCATGTATTTAGGATTAATACTTGTCTTTTCTTTATGTTGATGAGTGTGGAAATCATCTCTTTGAAATGGTTAATCATAGAAAATTCTTGGTTGGCTACCAAAGCTTACAAGTTTCAAAATGTTTGTTAATTTTTTTTACTAAAAAGTTGTTTGATTTTTCAATAATTGGGGAACACAATTTACTCTTTTGATCTAATACTCACATATGGTATCCACCCTCCGAGAGATTCATGCTATCAGGTGTAAATGTTTCTGATAGAAGCAATCCACCTCCTGCTGCATTTACATTAGGATATATGTAGATAACTCTGTCACGGGCACGGGCTGTCGTCATAAACAAGAATGCTGCATGTCCAAGCCCGGCTAGTTTGGTTGATAAGATCATATCATAGTACCTATTCTGCAAGTGATCACAAGGCCAGGTGGTTTACATTATCATCCCACTTATTTGAGCTCTTTGACATATATACTGTTTCAGGTATGCATAAACTTTGGATATATATAACATTCTACTGTATTTTCCCAAAGAAAATACAAAATGGCCAACCTTGAGAATTCCAATCATGTCAGTATACACTGCCGGCTCAGGAAAGTCTTCATCTGGATCGTAAGCATCAGCCCACCTGACATTCTTGTTCAACTCACAAGTCTGCTTCCCTCTAGGCGACGCCAACACGTCTACCTGAACACCAGGGTACCTCTCCTTAATCAGCTGAATTGTTGGAAAAAACAACAAGTTTTCATAAACACCACCAGAAATCACACAACAACATCTTCTAACATCCCCTCTAATTTTCAATCCTAATGAAGCAACTTCCACACTGTATCCCATTGGGAACTTCAAGAACCCATATGGGTTATCAGGATTATCTGGTGGCCTCGGATCCTCATCTTGCTTACCATCCGAGAACATGGAACCGTATTCCATTTCAGGGTCATCTCCATAATCGAAAGGGTCCAGCCACTGATTTTTCTTTTTGGCATAAGGTCGAACGCTTGGCCTTTTGGCATAATTAAGATGATCTAATGGGTTGTTCAAGAGAGATACATTGGCGAAATGGGTTGAGGGAATTGCAGGTGAGCTTGAGAGAAACGGTGAAATGCACTTAGGTAGTAGAGAAGTCGAAGCCATTAAGTATCAAGGTTGGAATTTCTCTTGTTCTTCAAGTTTCTGGTTATCTTATGGGTTGTGGTGGTGAAATTGGTTGGCTTAACCGCACATGATAGACGTTGAGATTTCAATGTGTGGAATATGGACGGATAAGTGGGTCCCATGATTCCCGCTTATTTCTTTTTATTTTTATTTTGGATTATAGTCTTGAGGATACTAAAATTTTCACAAGTTAAATTTATATTTTCAAAAGCTTCTACTCAATGTAATAAGAAAGTCTTATATGGGAAAAAACTTGCACAATAATAATTTCCTAATCTAGTCATTAGTTATAACCCTTATGTTATGTAAAAAAAAAAAAAAAATATATTCATGCCAAGTAAAAATAGATACTTGAAATAAAATTCTAGTAGTTTAATTCCTTATACACATAGTATATTTTAATAAATTAAATTATTAAAATGAAATAACATTTAAATTTAAAAAATTATTTGATAACTAAAAAGTATAAAATATGTAAATGACATTTAGATTTAAGAAATTTTAATTGATAATATTTTACCAAACAATTTTATTCTTTTATTGGGGAATCAAAAAGCATTAAGAGCATCACCTAAAAAAATTGGGAAAGATATTTATGTTCAATTTGTTTAAATCAAACTTTTGTTTTGGGGTAAACTAAAATTCAAACAGTAACACGTCATTGAATTTTAAATTATAAAAGACTAAAAATAATGATAAGACGTGACAAGTGTCAGTATGTATGTCAGAGTGGGTGTAGAAGCTAACAGCTACGGCTGCGCGGACGGATCGGTCGATATTCCAAACTTGAAACCCGGTTGCTACGACTTATTAGGCTGCCCTGCCCTGCACTGCCTTAACTTAATTTATCAACAAACCAGAATTCCGGACGGACATCCACTGCCTGCTGTCCAAATGTTCAGAAGAACCAGCCAAACTCAACTCAAATAAATAAATTATCCCTCCCCCACGGAACGGAGAAAAATAAAAATTAATACTCCTCTCCCCTCCCCTCCCCTCCCCTCCCTTCTAATCAAAACCACCCACACTCCTGACACCACCATTATTGATTAACTACTACTTACTACTTCTACTAAATTCCATCATCCCTAATCATAACACTCAAATCTCATTTAGGGTTTCTGAATATATAGGACTAGCAGATTCAACCCTAGTCTGACTTTCCAGATTCCATTTCTTACGTTCGCAATGCATCTCCTCATCTTCTTCAATCTCTCAAAGCTTGCACTCCAATTAGCCTCGCTCTCTCATTTATAAACCTACTTTTGTTCGACATTGGAGTGTTTCAGAGTGATGAATATTGCTGAATCCGAGTCCAGACCGATTCTGGGACCTGCCGGAAATAAGGCTAGATCGGTGGAATTGCGTAAATCAGTTTCCAAACCAAAGAATAACAGAGTGGAGAAGCCACTGGAAACGGACGACATCAAGGGCAAGAAATCTCCGGCATTGCCCAGTTGCAACATGGTGCCTTCGATTTTGAGGAAGCGGCAGGAGCATAGGGTGTTGAGGTCGAATTTGTCCATGAATGCTTCTTGTTCCTCCGATGCTTCGTCGGATTCGTCCCACAGTCGGGCTTCCACCGGGAGGATTAGTCGACGAAACATGCCAATTCAGAGGAAGCAATATATTTCCAAGAATGAAAAGGTAGTTCTAACTGATACTGGTAGTGTAGAGTCGGCCGCTTCAGCTGATGCTTCATCGGTGAAGAAAAGATGTGCTTGGGTCACTCCAAATACTGGTATGCTCAGTGTAGTTGTTCTGGTCTATTTGCGAATTTAAATTTGTGGTAAATTGGCAACTGAGTCATGAAAGTAATGACCTTTTTTACACCAAATTCTAGATTAACATAAAATCTAGTATTAAAAGCATTATCAAATTAAGTTCTGTCACTCGAAGCTCAACAAATTACATGAAAATAACTAAATCTTAATATACATGTAATACATCATTGTCAAAGGCAAGTTTTATGTATAATGCAAACATAACAAATATTATATATATGAACAATGTATGGATATACAAGAAAAATGTCTTGGAAAGATGTTAGCTTTCCATGATTATATACCCTTTACCATTTCTCAAGTCTAAATCAATCGCATACTCACAAGAACTAGTCTAAAATTTATTTGATGTATGTGTGTGTATTTTATTTATCTTCTTCTGTTTTCTTGTTAGAGTGAAATAAAAGAAATTTTGGAGTGGAACTTATGAAGTACTCTTCCAATCAATTCAAGGAAAAAGTGTTGATGCACACACAAATATACACCTCAAAAGCTTCAATATTTTTTTAGTTTTGGCCATCTCTTCCTATGTAGTATTTTCGGTCCAATTTTTTTTACAGGACATATAGTTGTGTGCATATAAAAGGTAAAAATAGAATGCATTGACCAATTGGATCGATAGAAGGTATGTGTTACATGGACTTTTCAACTGAGGGTGAGTTACCGTGTTGACATGAGTTCAAAAGTGTAAAATAGTGAAAAATGTTGTAAAAATCGGAGAGTCTAATGTCGAACACTTTCCCACACTCAACAAGGATCCTGAGTCCATTTAACATAGCCGGAGGTGTTTCTAGATTGGAAGCTCAAAGAATAAATATAGATATTGTACTCCTAAACCTGCTTCTTCTTCTTTTTTTGCTTTTGCTTTTCAATTTACTTTTTATTCTTCAATGTTTTATATTGGAATATTTTTTTCATTATTATTAGTAAAAATAAATTGGTGACCAAATTATTTGCTTATATGTAATTTGGTATGTTCAACCCAACACATGCAGGTACAAGAAAATACATACAAATAATTCCTACTATTTTTTTTTTGCATTTTCTGGTATTTTCCATATGTACATGGGTTGTCACACTGTTGCGTGATCCACACATCATCTGTGTTTATTTGATAAATAGAACTGTCCATGATGGAAGCCTACATCTTGGGCACTTATCTCAACGTGTGCCATCAACAAGTCTGTCCAAAGAATGCAGCATAACGTCAGTACACATAAATAGCCTTTTTCAATCATTTGTGATTACCATCTCCTACATGGGCTCCTTGAAAATATAAGATTTATGGTTCTACTCAAGAGTGGAATCTGTGGAGAAAAGCACTTCACTCTTTTTGAATGCCTCCTTGTGGTAGTGCAGACAGCAGAATCCTTTCTCGTGAGCTATGGTCAACTTAAGTGTTTTGTATACTAATATTTATTGCAAGAATATGTCGACCACAGTCATTTTTAGTAATATTTTACTGTTATATCTATACATATATATTCATAATACTCATTTACATGGGAAAAGCAGGCAGATTTATGATAAACTCGTTACTACTTGTTCAAGATAAGGTGTAAACGGATATATACGAATTCGGATACAGTAGTATCCTTATCCGTTTATTTGTGGATACCTTTAAACCGAATACGGATAATATCTGTTTTTTTCGAATACGAATAATATTTGCTTTTTTTTTTTTTAATACGGACGAATACGAATTTTCCGGTTACCATTTACAACCCTAAGTATAACTAGAATAAAATTATAATTAGTTTTAAAATATAGTATATTAATGATTGAATGTTAATTTATTTATTTTAATAAATATTTAAATACAATCATCAATGTTCTAAATTACAATTCAAATAAATTTTCATCATTTTTGAAATCCTAAATTTCAAAATGAATGCTCTACTTATTAATGTTTAGATGTCCATTTTATGTGTGTGAAGTAATATTGTAGTGTGTATGAATATTTATAATTTATAATTAGATTCAAAAGTTTACATTGAATATTTAATTATTTTTTCTCAAATACTTGATTAAAACTTTAATAATATGTTTAATAAAACTTTTATTTATAATTTATCCTCAATACATAGATTACAATTAACATAGTTATAAAAAGTTTATTTTATTTCATTATATTTATGGAGTTTGCGAGTTATAATGTATATATAACAACTGACAACTAGCTAATCCAACTTGATCCAATATTTACTTAGGACTTGCTTTAAATATTTGGACATCTAATTTTTAAATAATTGGGCAAATGAAAGTGATCAATACTCCATCCACCCGAAAATTCATAAACGTGAATTAATTATTCAACTCCCTTCTAGATTAATTCTAAATTAATTCAAACTTAACACATTTTAACAATAAAATTATATTGTTTATTGTTCCCACCTCCCAAAATTGCAAGTAAGTTTTGAAAGTAAAAAACTTAGAACAAGCTAATAATTATAGTTTTGTTCTTCTAATATATAATTTTCTTGGTAAATGATATATTTAAGATATTTTAACTTTATAATAGTAAAAATTTATTAACTATACTTAAATCAATTTATTTCAGTTTATTAATATTAGAAGAAAAGTGTTATTTCCTACTTTTTAGAAGTGAAATGATATATTTTTAAAATAATTTCCGTATGATAGTGAAAACTAATTATTATATAAGGAATGCCACTTTAAAAAAATTATTTTGCTTATTATATAATAATTAATATATATATAAATTATTTGGATATGAATTCCGGATACGGATCCGAATTCAGATATCCGCTATTTGCCGAATATATTTACGGTCGGATGTTAAACGAATACGAATACGCTTATATCCGTATTCGTATCCGTTTATTTGCGGATACCTTTAAACCGAATACGGATATATCCGTTTTTTTCAAATACGAATAGTATCCGTTTTTTTTCGAATACATATGCGGACGAATACGAATTTTTTGGTTACCAGTTACAGCCCTACTTTAGGAGACGAGCGTTCAAAGTTTTGATATAAACACATGTTTTTCTCATTTGCATAGTTTTGTTTCTTCTTGCTCGCCTCCCATTGTTCTATGTCTGTGTGTCTATGCTTTATTTTATGGATGTTTATTTTTTAACATTTCAGTATTGTGTCAATACCTGTTTGTTTATGTAACTTTAAATTTATAACTATAAGTATGCTTACCAATCTATGTAATATATTCATGCTTGTCAGCCTGTGGAGTGTGGATATCTTCCTCAAAAAGATGGGGTTTATTTATCAAACAAAAATTTTTGAAGCCATTTAGTGAGGGTTTATTATCTTTCCAATAGGATGTCTTGATAATATTAGAAAGTCTTCATTTGTACCTACAAATTTTGGAGGATGTAGTAACCCTTAAATGACAATTAGGTTTCTCTTAATATGTTTTCTCTTTTTCCATAATATATTTTGGAAATACATTTTTCCTGGAATGATTAGAGTTAACATTTGCACTAGAGATAAACTTCATTTGGTTTGAAAAAAATAAATTGTTAGACAGACCTAGAGAGCGCCTATGCGTAATTTCATTTATTTTTATTTTTTTATTGTATGTACTTGTTATATTATACAAACATATAGTATATGTAATTTTTTTAAATTTTATGTGAAACATTACCAAAAAAATATATATATTTTAAGGCTTAACAAATCTATTTAAGTATTGTAGACCTTCAAAATAGGGGTTTGATTTTATCTAGGCGTCTAGCGAAATCAAGGAGGTAGAGGACCGCCCAACGCCTAAACGGGGATAAATAGGTCCGCCTAAACGGGGATTAGTCGGACCTATGCTAGGGATTTTTAGAACACTGTTTGGTTGATAAAGTCCTATTCTTGCAAATGCTTGTGGCAATCTTCTTCTCAATTTAGTGGATGTTTTTTTTTTCTTTTGGACACTTGTAATATTTTTACCACGACTTTGCGGTTTTGCATCTTTGTGAAAGAGTAAAAGGAAAGTGTAATCTCTTCCCATAAATACTCTTTATTTTAATTAACTCAGAGAAATGGTTGCGAGTTGTTGGTGAGTTTGTGGGGTTTACGTTTACTTATATTTCCACCATATGGCATAGCTCAGTAATGGTCCTCTTGTGATAGCGTATGATTTATGAAAATCTGTGTGTATTTTAGAGTTTAATAGAAACTTTCTGAGGAGTATTACTAATTTTACCCCACATATTATTTGTTCCATTTTCAATTAGGGTTCTGGTAAAGTTTTTAATATACTGTGACTTGCAGGCATATACTATTTATAAAATTTGCAAAATTATCTTAATATGAGTTCTGTTTGCTAATTGGTTTTCATTTCAAAAGATCCTTGTTATGCTGCTTTTCATGATGAAGAATGGGGAGTTCCAGTACATGATGACAAGTATGTACCATCACTTATTTTTTGCATATTCATCTTGTAGTTTCGAATGCAACAATGAACCTCGTTCAAAGGTCTTCACAGTGTGCATCTTATTGTTGTTGACCTCTTGTAGAAAGCTGTTTGAATTGCTGACGTTATCAACTGCTTTGGCTGAACTTACCTGGCCTGCCATTCTCAGTAAAAGACATTTGTTTAGGTAAATGTCGCACAATATTATTTGCCTCAAGCTTTTGATGATCGGATATAGTATTTGATTTCTACTTGGTTATGCAGAGAAGTGTTTCAGGATTTTGACCCTGTTAGTGTCTCAATGTTAAATGAGAAGAAGATTGCAACACCAGGAAGCTCAGCTAGCTCTCTTCTATCCGAGCTGAAGCTACGAGGAGTCGTTGAAAACGCACGCCAAATGTGCAAGGTATGTGCTCACTTCATGTGTATTTTCTTCATATCCAAAAGTTTTCTTACCAGAGCAGCGACTCTCATGAATGATGATGCTTATGTTCTCCTTAAATATATTCTCTTGTCCCAGACAAAACAGGATAGGTTTTCTATGGACAACTTTTGGTAATTATTTCTTTCCACTTCTGTTCTCTTCTCTGCAAGTGACTAACAATGGGATAATTAGTGTTAGACCAAAACGACGTGGCAGACCAAACACGCTTGGCGAATAGAATAGATTGTATTTCTTTGACCTGCTAAATAGTTTTATGGTGGAGGTGGTGTAGTATTTTCTATTCTTCATCTTGTTAATGATATTTTTCTTGGTTCTGAATTCTTATGTTGGAACTTGGAAGTTGAAGTTGCGTGCATGTGATGTGAAGAGGTCAATATACCGCAGGATATCTTTTTCACTCTATAAACTGAAATGTGAATTAGGTTATTTTTGGGTCCTATCAAGTCCAACACTGATCTGATTTATTTATAGTAGGCATTTATTAAATACACAGCTAGTTTCCAATCAATTTCATATAACTAATAGAATGGGACACAAGTAAATGATATGCCAGTAACTATATGCTCTTGTAGTGCCTACAGTCTTTAACGAATTTAATGTGTCACTTGCCAACCCTAGTTTTCTTTGTGGGTTATGATAATGCAGATAATCAATGAGTTTGGATCTTTTGACAAGTATATATGGGGATTTGTAAACCATAGACCTACGGTTGGTCAGTTCCGCTATCCCCGGCAAGTTCCAATCAAGACATCAAAGGCAGATATGATAAGCAAAGACCTTGTGAGAAGAGGGTTCCGAGGTGTGGGACCTACAGTCGTGTACTCATTCATGCAAGTGGCTGGAATAACAAATGACCATCTCATCAGTTGCTTCAGATTCGTGGAGTGTGTAGCTGCAGAAGATGCAACGTTTAAAGATGACAGCTTCAAGGCTAGGGCTGAAGGGAAACAGCCAGAGGATGCAAATGGCCTCGGACTAGCAGTAGCTATTGATGACTTGATTCTATCCACGGAGTAATTTACGAATAGTTCAGGGTTGCAAGTTACACCATGAAAGGATATTTGCATTCTTTCATGATGGGCAGGTGGGAGGGGTGCAAAAAATGTGTGTACAAATAGTTAGTATGAATTATTTTGTTTATTGCTCTGTAGATTCAAAAATAGAATTTGACATGCAAAGATGGTTCCAGCGATGGTGCCATCAAGTCATTTTAGCTGAATATTTAGCTCTTTTTGTATAGTGAGAGCATGATCTGACTATTTTGGCCCGCCCTATAGGGTTGATCACCGACATGCTTAAGCCACATCCAGATGGTTTCGTGAGGATCTTTAAGGATATGTGGCTTTAGAATGGTGGCAGCCGAACGGCCAATGACTAAAAAATTAAGTTAGGTTTTTGCTACTTGATAGGATATCTCGATTGTTTCACGCTTCTAGTCGCCTTTTTTTTTTTTGTTGTTGGTTGATTTCTCGATAAAAATCTTATTTTGTCCTTTTACTCCAAGTAGGACTGGCTTCAAGAAGGAAGGCCAATCTTATTACCATCACTTGATCTAGTGGTCAGTCCATGAGAAATTTCTCTCGTCTTGGGTTAGAAATTTTATGTATTGTATTGGTCCTTTTATAAAAGCGTTGTAAATGATTATTCTCAAGGAGTCTATTCCTATTCCTTGACTGGAAGTTGTATATTTATACATACTGGCAAATAGGACAGACATATTTTTTTATTTTTTATTTTTGAGAGAAAATGGGAAAATGTAGGACATACATATAAGAACAGACAAGATAGTCAAAAATGTAGGCCGAAATTAATGGAATATGGACAATTGACGTATAATAGTGGTTAACATGGGCGGATGGATGTGTCATCCAAGATTTAAACCAATAGCGCCTTTTGTTATCTAAAGGCCAAGGAAACCATTGGTTGTATTGAGCTTGTGTTTTGGGTTTCTTTCCATACAGCTCAACTCCGTATTTGAATAGTTGTAATATAATTTGTCGTTCGTTTGAAAACATAACTACCAACTACTGTTCCTTCCTAATCCTCCATGTGCTATTTACATCAATAGGTCCCCCCTTCAATTCAATCTTCCTAAAAAATGTTCAAAGAAGAAATATATGATACTAGTCAAAGTTATTTTCCCTTCAAACTTCACAATTTCTGTGTTTAATTAAGCTGGAGAATTTTCCCTGAGATGGCCGCGGCAATTGCTGCTTTGAAACATGGGTCTTTGGTTAATGAAGAAGCCATTTGATCCACCAAGAACTGTTGAAATTCCGGTGACTCCATTCTCAGGGCGGGAGAAGATTTGCTGGCATCTTCAGTGGACTTGGATTTTGTTAAATCAAGAGTAATGGTAGGTCCCGATGAGGTGAGAGAGGCGGAGCCAAGTGTGGACGCACATCTGTTGGGAGCCGATGAATTCGCCTCAAGTCTTGTAGGGTGTGGATGGTTGTGCTCCCCTTCATATGTTGCAACCAAGATAGATTGATCCTCAATACTTCTTTGGACCTGGAATTATTAATTAATTAGTTAAGTTAGCTCAAATACTGGTATGGTAGTAAGGGGCAGGGGATCGATGATGGATGGGTCGTCACCTTCTTTTTGACAGGGCAGGTAGGAGCAAAAGAGCATTTGAAGTAAGCTCTAGGAGAAGGGTTATCTCTGGTGACCTTTTGACCATATTTCCTCCATTGATATCCATCTTTCACTACGAGGCTTGCAGTATCGGAGGCATTGCTTCGAGCATAAACCCTCCAGATCTTGGGTTTGATGTGTTGTTCTGATCTTGGTTTCTTGAACGAAGTAGTAGTATCTTCCTCACTTGAACAACTCTCTGAATTCCCATTAACAAGTGGACTTGTTCCACCACCAACAGCAGTTGCTGCATCATTGTTATTGTTGATTTTTTCTGCAGCCAGCTTTCTCTTCCTGGATATCGTACTATTGCTGTGATCCGTAGTAGTAGTAGTAGTAGTAGTAGTAGTAGTAGTAGTTTCGGGGTTCTTGCTCATATATTCCATCAAATTGCTTCTCAAAGCATTGTAATTCTCACACATGACGGTTAACATATCTGTCAGCTTCTTGTTCTCTGCACTCATCCGGTTCAGTTCCTCTACTAAAGCTCCACTACTCTATAAACAATAACACCAAAAATAATAAAGAAGATAAGTTTGGGATTCCATACATACATACACTCGTTATAAAAAGAGTAGATCTTGTAATTACGTACTAACTAACCTCTTCAGAAATTGAAGTTTTCTTCAATCCAAAATCAATGAAATTGATTTGGACCTCTTGCTTCTGAAAACAAAATAAAAGAAAAGCAACAAAATTAAGAAATGGATAGGATAGGATAGGATCAATTGGCCATATATGAAATATAAAATAAATTCAATAGCTAGTGTTGGCATATGATCAAATAGTATCTACGTACCGGAGTTTCACTGAAAAGCTGAAAAGGAATATTGGTCTTAAGATCCAAGGAAGTATCAACAAAACTAGTGTATTCCATTTATAAACACTTGTTCTATACTCGCAAAATTCCAATCAATTAAACTTTCTTCTTCTTCTTCCGAGATTAAGAAAAGTCAGAATATATATGAGGAGGAGGAGGAGGAGGAGGAGGAGGAGGAAGAAGGTAGGTAGGTAGGTAGGACGTAATTGAGAAAATAAATAAATAAATAAAAAAGGTGAAGAATATTGATCTGTCTTCAACTTGCAACTTGCAGGAGGAGGAGAATCAAGAAAAAAATTAGGAAATTCAGCAGCTGTAGCCTTAAAATTTGTAATGAGCTTGAAACAGGTTGTATAAATATATATATATATATATATATATATTTATATTTATATATATATAATGGATTGAAGTGTGTGTGTATTTATATTTATATTTATAAAAGGTGAGCAGGCGTCAAGAAGTCGTTGAAAAGTAGTACTAGTCATGTTGTCGGCTTTGGGTGGGTTTGAAAACTTTGTAATTAAATAAAATTTTTTGGTTTATAAAAATAGTCAAAGTCAAGCCCGCCTACCCATTTCAAAATTGTACCAGTAATTTCTTCTCCGCGTGTATACTCTGTGTGTGGGCGGTGGTGGGCCTATAAAATTTGGATAGTGAAGGTGGAAATTGGTATTTTAAATTTTGAAAAAATATATGTATATAATTGTGTATTAAGCATTAATTTATATGACAGTTTTTTTACTTATAACAACAGTTTTATCCGTCAATAATAACTATTACGAAATTTATGGTGACGATTTACATCGTCATTTGTAATCAAAAAAATTCTATCGCCAGTAGTCCTCTTCAGATAATCTGTGATTTATGTATATATATATAACCCTTTAAATTTTTATATAATTTTCTCTCCTACCAGAAGAAAGTGAATTTTATTTTTATGTAAGAAAAAATTATATGAGAATATTAAAAATTTGTGTTGAAATAATGATCACCTTTATATATATATATATATATATATATATATATATATTATATGTTAGTATATGTGTTTGAGGAATACAAGTCCTAATATGTCCCATTAAACTATTGGTCGACGTTAGTTTTGCTTTGTTTTCACCTTTTCAGCATTTATTCCACGTTCTATATTACTCCTATCTATATATTATTCTATTTCACATGGATTTGAGTAATAATTATATAACCCTTTCTATTTTTTATTACAAATAAAAGTACTAATATCTTTTTCTCCGTATCATTATTAAGATTGACACATTTACATGCAAGTTCATAATCATTTTAAAAAATTAAATAAACTTTTGAAGTAAATTAATATAAAAATATTGAGATAATATAGTAAAATAAATATTGTTAAAAGAAAAGTCAACTAAAAACTTGTATTACTCGTCTTTAAAGATCCTATAATAATAACGCCACCGCCACCTTATACATTTATAACAATATTTTTTATATAAAAATATAAAAAAATATGATGTGAATATCAATTTCTTTTTATGTGTATATATATATATTTCACGCGCAGTAATGCTTGGTCATCATTCATCAACTACAAGTGAATGAGTGAGGGCGAACAATTAACAACGAACATAGTGTATTTTTTATGTATATTAAAAAAAATAAAGTAAAAGAAATTTTAAATTTATTTTTAATTATCCCAGAAAATTATATAAAATGATATATATTTTTATCTTTTTTTAAGGAATTGATATTTTTATAAATGAAAATATTAGTTCCACAAGGTATTCTCTCACATAAGGGTGGATCTCACTTACTATTCATGCGATAAGTAACTTGTGAAACTATCAAATTTACTTATAAAAGCATCAATTTCCTTTTTTTATACTACTAGATTTACTAAATAACATACTTACCCTTATAATTACATCAAGTGGCATAAGTGGCATTTGACCCATTGGTATGACTCAACCCATGGTAACTATGGTTGGGAGTTTGAACATTGGCATGTCAAGGTAAAAGGTGTGTGAGTTTAAAAAATTATAAATATAATATTTAGTATTTGAGTATAATATATATATGTCTAGTGGCAAATCTACTTGAGGGGCAGCGTAGACAGCTGCCTCAATTGAATTTTTTTTATTGGTATATGGACATGTCAAATATGTAAATTAATAAATTTAAAGGGGCAAATTAATGGAATAGTTAACTTTTGAGGAGGGCAAAAAAATTCATAAACCAATTCTAAATACAAGTACAAAAATCTTCTTAGTTTTAAAAATTTATAAAATCTTAGAAGTGGTTTTTGTATAATTTTTGGCTTTGAATGTTCATCATCGTGTGAAGTGTGAGCTGTGAAGTATTGTTTGATTCAAGTTTTTTTTTTTTTTATTGAATGCGGTTACTGTTTGTTTGGTCTGATTGAGTTTTTATTTTTGGGTTGTTTGATCTTGGATTGAAAATAGGATCATTTTGGTTGAGTAGCTTTTGTCTGTTATTGTGGTAGTTTACAATCATTTTGCCTTATTTTATAATGAGAAATGAAAAACGACTGTGAGCCTTTAACAACCCTCATTTTTAGTTGTTATAATTATTTTATTTTCATGCATCTAACTAATGGACCCTGTATAATTTTTAGTGTTCTGAGTATAAATTTTGGATGGTTTGTGACGCCCCAAATAGGTATACATCACTTATCTGAGTCGCCAAATCATGGTACAAAATTCGAGATAAAAACTTAAATATACTGACACGAAATGTGAGTTTTAATACAATCATTGTCTTACAGGCGATTATACAAACTCAAAATAAGTTCTCAATACATTTATTATCACACTATTTCACGCGAATAGTGAGGACTACTACTATACTATCATCTGGATAGTCACTCCGGTTCTCCGATTAGTCCTCTTCTACGTTCTCATTTCACGAAGAGAACAATGAAAGTAAAAGGTGAGCTTAACTAGCCCAGTAAAATATTATGACTAAGATAATGCGAGAATAAATTATCGTTAGCCTTCAACGATATTAAACCGATAAAACATAACAAACATCAAGTTTAAGCTGCGGTGAACAAGCAATCCATTAAAAGAGTCAGTAGAGAATAAAATCTACTATATTTTATGATTTAAAAGGGTTTTCATCACTTTTATCATTGAGACTCAAATTTAATAAATAATCCACATCTTCCTGCGCACTACTGCGAGGATATTTATTAATATCACAACCACAAATTATCCAATGCACTACTGAGCCAAGGATATTCGTGTATTCATTAATGGTCAAGTGATCATGCCAACAACTCATCCCATCAATGCACTACGGGCCAATGAGGACTTTTACCACATCATTTGTAATATTACGGTTACCAGTGATTATCTGAATAATCCTCAGTCATAATCATACCAAGTCCATCTATGCACTTTCAGAATACAGATGACTTTCAATGAATATAAAACATGAGGATGATGACAATGATATAAGAATTGATAAAACAAGTTCAAGAATTAATTAATCTAGGAACTAATAACGTCCAAATTATCAACATGATACTTCTTTGTAGAGTAAAATTCAAGAATGCTCGGAAGAATATTTCCATGAAAAGATCTTTGGATGAAGCCTTGAATATCGAGGATATTCGTGACGCCCCAAAATTAGGTATATGTCACCCATCTTGGGTCGCCACTTACATGGTACATAAATTCAAATACAACTTACTAACATAAGCGTAGTGTATAATCTGACATAAACTGTGAGTTTGAATACAAATATTGTCTACTAGATATTATACAAACTCGAAAAGGAGTCCTCATTACAACTATTATCACACTTATTTTACGTAATAGTGAGGACTACTAATGCTATCCTCTGGACCATTACTCGCTTTCAGGCTCGTCCCGCTATGTTCTCATTTCACGAGAAACGGTGAAAGAAAGTGTGACGCCCCAAAATAGGTATACATCACCTATTCGAGTTGTCAATACATGGTATGCGAAAACAACTACAACTTTATTATTACAAATCGTAAGACCCGGACTTTTATAAATAAAGATGAATTTTTCTATAAATATTATTTTTGAATATTATGGAATAAATTTGATATAATGTTATAGTTGTGGGTAATATTTATAAATTTTGTAAAGTATGCAAGTTGTTATAAAATATTCGTTTGGTCAGGGAATATTCTTTTTGTTAGGGAATATTAAATGCAAATGGCTCAATCATTGGGGACTCCACAATGAAATTATTGTCGGATTGAGAAAACGACAAAAATATTTTATAAAAATAACTACGGAGGTGTTACTGTTAAAAGCTGTTGAACTACCCATTGGTAAAAGAAATGCGATGTCTGGCGTGGTTGCGTAGTAGCACACGGTATTGATTATTGATGTTTACGTGAGAAGTCACTCAATTATGCTCGATTATTATTACGATAATTCTTTGCATCATATCTCTTATATTATTGATTCAATTATTGTCACATTATCATACATATAATATGTTATAGTATTAAATCAATAATTGAGGCAATGAAGTTATAAATGATTAATAATTGTTGAAAGATTAAATATGTGTTGATGAAAAAAAATGATTTGTGGTAAGTTGATTATTTTATGGGGCTCATATATCATCATCTAAGAGTCTCTTCGTCGATAGTAATTACCCCAAAATAGGTATACATCACCCATTACGAGTTGTCGATACATGATGCGAAAATTATTACTACTGACTTTATTATTACAACGGTAAAACCCATTGAGTTTGAATACAAATATTATCTTACAGAAAGCAATATCTATACTCAAATAAATCCTCATCACATTTATTGATACATTATTTTACAAAATGGTGAGGACTACTAAACAACTCTCTCTAGAACCTTCATTCCATTTTTTTGAGCTAAATACTAAATTTATATTCTAGCCTCTGAGAAGAAAAATGGAACAAAAAGGAAAAGGGTGAGCTCAACTAGCTTTCGATAAAAAGAATATTATGACTAAGATAATATCTGACAAAAATTATCGTTAGTCTTGACGGGAAAAAATCTAATAGAATCTGATAGACAACAAATTTTAAATCAATATTAGCGGCGAAATAATAATTCATTAGAAGAGTTAAGTAGAGAATGCAAACTACTATCTTACATGTATGAATTTAAAAGTTCATCGTCTATCTTTTATCCTGTAACATCAATCGATATATATACGGAATCAAATATTCATCTTTTTACTACTGGGCGAAAGATATTCATCGATTAATCGTATTCATTTAAACACACATCATCTTTGCTTTCTGAGCGAAGATATTCTTCAAAAATCATTCATCTTTGCTACGGGCGAAGATATTCAATAATATCATCATTTAAGTAGAGATGATGATGAAAATATTTTTAAAAAGCGAATCGATGAAACAAAATGACGAGGATTAAGGATTAAGGATTAGTACTTTGTTTTATCCACGTCCAAAAATACCTCAAAAATAATCATAGTGGTGTAAAATTCGAGAATGATCAAAACATGGATCTGATCAAAGCTAGTATCCGAATAGATATTTTTTGAGACGAAAAAGAAAAATTTTCATTTTTTAGATGAATAGTCTTAGTATTAAATGAATAGTGTATAATATCGTGAATAGTCTTGTAGTATCGTGAATAGTAACTCAAACACCAAAAGTTCCAAATTTGATAAAAACTTGGATCGATATTTCAACATAATGATATTGAAGAAATAATATCATTCTGAAAAAAATAATATCCACTTACCTCGAAGATCGATCTTACAGTTGAAACACAGGATATAGGCTATGACTTGAACTTGCACGTATAGCAATACTCAAAGTATACTCAAAATACTCACAAGAATACACTCGATAATATAGAGAGAAAACTTGATTTTACGGTGTGATTTTCAATTCTAACCTAAGCACCTATTTATAGGAAATTGCTTAGAACACCAAAGCGAAAAATTAATAATATAATATTATATATATATATAAATTCTCTCGCACACAGAACTATGATCTGAATTCAACCATTGCACATGTTTAATGAGGCTAACCAAACAAATCAAAAAACGTTTTTATAATTTAAAAATATTTAAAACTTCCAAAATCAATTATTTGAACTTGAACTTCAATAATTCATAATAAATAGCCCTTTTATCGAAAATTCGAATCTCGCGAGTTTTTATAGGAAATTCAATTCTCTACAACTTTGCGGAAGAAAGTTTTCCAAATTCCAAATAGAAATTGGCCAAAAATCCTGAAGCGAGGCGATTTTACAAGTATAATCAAATTTGATCGATAAATGGGGTCCACAGAACATGTTTAACATGTTTTAAACATTTATTGCAACAAAAATACTCTTCCTCCTCGTATACTCATATATCCCACATTAGTTGTAAAAATATCACCATTATTATATTATTAAAATATAATAATATATTTAAATGAATTATTTTATCGAGAAAAAGATAAAATTTCAATTTTCAACAATTGTCACATTAAAATTTTCTCCATCTATATCCACATAAAATCAATATTTTCCTCATCATATGAATCAATAATTAATTATTCACAAATAATATTACGAAATCCTGATATTGTGACGAGGGGGGTTCGAGAAAGAGGGGCTTTCGATAAAAATTTCTCTTCTTGGCGCGATTAGGTGACCAAACCTCTCCTTAGAGCGAACTTTCTAGACATTGCCAATAATGTTATCTAATAATATTATTGGATAATATGAATTATTGCCGATAATGAAAAATCTTGTGTAATGACAATTATTGAAACAACAACAATATAAAATATCAACGCAAACAATTATTAAATCGATAAATAAAATCTTGAGCGATAATTCTTTGTAACCATTATTGAGTAGTGCCTTCTTTACGTAAGAATCGATAATTGGTGCAATCTGGTATCTTCTTGTGTTTTAACCATAGAGTATTTTTTAACGATGTTAACTTGATAACAACTACTGTAGTTATTTTTAAACAACTTATATTTATGTCGTTTTCTTCATCCAATCGCTTTCCGTTATGGGGCCCACACATGGGCTACTTGGCAGTCGTCACGAATATTCCCAAACGCGATGCGAATATTCCACGACCAACGAATATTCCCAACAATGATGAATATTTTATAACCACTTGCTTATTTTGAAATATTTGCGTATTTTACCCTAACTATCCACATTAATCAAATCAACCCTTACTATTTCAAAATAATAAATAGAAAATTAAATTTCATTAATAATAAGTTGGGGTCTTCTGACCTCCCTCCTTATGAAATTTAAGTCCTCGAAATTGACGTCGTCACTGGTGTTTGAAAAGGTGAGGATACCTCGCTTTCATTTAGTTTCAATTCCCGGTCATTTCCTACTATAGCATGATTCCTCCACAAAACTTTAACTTGTGGTATGACCTTTCTTGGCGTGGGACATGCTCCTTCTATCCAAAATCTTGGCGAATTACCTCCTCATCGTTAAGTCTTGGCTATCTCGTCCGGTTCTAACTTCTATAACGTGGTTGGGTCTTTCACATATTCTGAAATGCGGATATGTGAAACACATTATGAACACGAGACGTACTCGGAGAATAGCTTGAGAGTCATAGGCTACATTTCCTACTCGGTCGAGAATTTGAAATGGACCCGATAAATAAATGGATTGAGCTTTCCTCTTTCCCCAAATCTTGTAACTCCCTTCCATGGAAGCGACTTCATGACAATCGCTGATCCCTACACTAAATTCCACGTCCTTTCGATGAAGATCCGCATAACTCTTTTGTCGATCTTGTCTTGGTTTGTATCGTTGTCGAATCATTTGGATCTTTTAGGTGATCATACGTCTTAACTTCGGGTCCCAACAATGTTGCTTCACCCACCTCATCCCAACATATTGGAGAAGCGACATTTTAAATCCATATAATGCTTGAATGGAGCCACACTTTATCTTGCACGATAAGCTTTGTTGTTGTAGAGAATTCCACCATGGTAAATACTTATCCCAAGCGCCCTTGAAGTCTAGGACCACGAGTCTTAATAAATCTTGAGTTTGAATAGTCCTCTCGATTGTCCGTCCGGTTTGGGGATGGTATGCTTAGAACTAAATCGTAAATCCGTGCCCATAGCTTTTTGCAAGCTAACCCCGAAAATCTTGAAGTGAATCTTGGGTCACGATCCGAAAACTATGGATCTGGGCATGCCATACAACCTCACAATCTCATTCACGTATATACTAGCAAGGCGTTCGAGGAATAAGTCTCCGTGTCGGCAAGAAATGAAGCGGACTTGGTTAATCTATCAACAATAACCCAAATAGCATTGATGCCTTGAAAGCCGTAGGAAGACCCGTATTGAAATCCATGGTAATGTGTTCCCACTTCCATTTGGAATCTCAGTGGTTCTGACGGACCCTTAGGTACTAGATGCTCGCCTTTTACGTTGACAAGTTAAACACATTGAGATAAACTTTGCAATCTCTCTCTTCGTATTGTTCCACCAAAATGTATGTCGAAGATCACGATACATTTTAGTACTTCGAGGATGGATTACAAATGGTGTATTGTGTGCCTCCATCATAATCTTGTACTTGAAATCGAGTCGTTAGGAACCTGAAAGTCTAGAGTGGACTCAAGTATTCCTTCTTCATCGATTCTAAACTTAGGAATAGCTCCTTCTTGTACTTTCTTCTTCATGCGCATCGATTTCAAGATTGGGTGGCTTGAAGCGACCTTAACTTTTTCTATTAAAGTTGGCTCTGTCGTATATACTTGACATCATCGCTTTTCGTTCCGCGTATGATCTTCTACTCGGCCTTTGCGTCGGCTACCACGTTAAACTTTTCGGGATGGTATTGAATAGTGTGGTCGTAGTCTTTCGATAGCTCGAGCCAGCGTCGGCTGCCGCGTGTTGAGTTCTTTTTGAGTGAAGAAATATTTAAGGCTTTTATGGTGCGAATATATCTCCACTTTCTCCCCGTATAGATAGTGCCTCCATATCTTTAAGCGCTTGAAAGCTTATTGCTGCCCGACTCTAGATCATGAGTAGGATAATTCCTCTCATACTCTTTAAGTTATCGCGGCGTAAGCTATGACTTTCCCGTTGCGTGAGAACACATCCCACCCCTTTGCACGAAGCATCGGCTGTAGATAACAAATCCATCCAAACGGGATGGTATTGTTAGAAACAGTCTTAGAAATAAGTCTCTCTTAAGCTCTTGGAAACTCTTCTCGCGTTCTTCGCTCCAAAGCAATTTTGTATCCTTAGAGTTAGGCGAGTTAATGGAGTAGCGATTAGAAAACCCTTCCACGAATCTCAGATAATAACCGTTAAGCCCAAAAAACTCGTCTTGATCATGAAACTTGGGTTGCTCCCAACTTTGTATTGCTTGATCTTGGCCGGGATCAGCGGATACTCCATGTTTTGACACCGTGTGCCCGAGGAATGCTACTTCCTCGAAGCGAAACTTCGCATTTCTTCAATTTGGCATATAGTTTGTTTTCACGAAGCCTTTGGAGTACCGACTTCAAATGGTGCTCATGATCTTCCGACTTTTGGAATATATGAGGATGTCATCAATAAAAACACAACAAATTGATCGAATATTCCTTGAATACTCGGTTCATCGTATCCATGAAAGCCGCGAGGAGCATTAGTTAGTCAGAAAGACATGACTAAAATTCATAATGCCCATCTGGGAGTTACGAAAGGCGGTCTTTGGAATATCCTCGATTCTAATCTTGGTGATGATATCCGAGCGAAGATCGATTTTGAAAAAATTGTGCCCTTACTGTTGGTCGAAACAAGTCATCAATCTGAGGTAGAGGATACTATTCTTGATGGTGACATGGTTCGATTCCAGATAGTCGTCTGAAATCGCATACTCCGTCTTTCTTCTTTCTGAATAAAGCAGGGCACCCCGAGGAGATGTCTTAGGGCCAGATGAAGCCGATGTCCAACAATTCACGTAGTTGGACCTTTAACTCCACGAAGTTCATAGGAGCCATTCGATATGGGGTTTTAGAAATGGGCTTTGTGCGGGTTGAAGATCGATAAAGAATTGACTTCACGTTACGGGGTAGGCAGGGAAGTTCTTGAAATCGTCGGGAAAGTCGATAACAACGGGAATATTATTCAAATTTGGCGTGTCTTTATTCAAATCCATAACATGGGCTAAGAAAGCTTGACATCCAGTTTTTGATAAGCGAATAGCTTTATGATTAGATATGATAGTGATTGATTTTAATGGTTTAGTTGCTTGAATTAAATACAACGGGTTGGTTAGGAATATGAAAACTAACACCTTACGAAAACAATCAATTTTGGCATGATGAGTAGTTAACGATCAATCCTAAAATCACATCAAAAGCAAGTATCTTTAAAGAGATAAGGTCGGCGGTAAGGTGATGGTGCCAACTTGAATCAAACAAGATTTATAAGCGATGGATGTGATGAAAGTTTCTCTAGCGGAGTTTCCACGATAGATAGGTCAAAGTCTAATTTCTCGAATCGAGTTTAAGCGTTGAGCACATGCGGGAGAGATAAATGAATGGGTATACCGTATCAAGTAAGGTATAAACTTGCGAAATTTATAAATAGCTTACCGTGATCACCTCGTTTGGGTTCTCGCATTTTGACCGATCCGACAAAGCGCTCTTCCGGAATCGTTGACTTTGACTTTTACGGGACGATCTTTTGAGTCAAAATCCCCATTGAACTAGGTTTATTTCTGCGTCTGATCTCGGCGATATGTCCTTCCTTTCCACAATTATAGCATACCTTGAGCTGTTGTGGGCGGTTTGGTGATATGTCCTCTCTTTCGCATTTATAGCATATAATGGGTGGTGGTTCTTCTCCTCCCTTAGAACCCGATTCTTTGCTGCCTTTCGTCGTCTTCACATAGTCGTTATTAAATCTCCTCTTTTTAAAATCTCCTCTGACTCGCTTCTTACATTTTTCATGGCCGTGATTACCACGGAGTGGTTACCATTTTGTCCGTCTGTTTTTCTTTCTCATTGGTTATCATTATTACATTGTTGCTTATCTACGAGTACGATCCACGGTTGTGGTCCCTCGGTTGAATATACTCGTTATCTCGCTCTAATAATTGAGCCACATTTATGACATCTGAATAGAGAAAATTTATGAGAAATGAGATATTGGCGTATCTTGGGTTTTGAACCTCTAAAAACATCCGCGTCATCGTTCCTCATTCTCCACCAAATGAGGTCTGAACACGGATAACTCTGCAAACTTTGCCTCGTCTTTGAGACAACGTCGTCGTCGTTTTGTTTTGTTCGATCTATAAAACTCCACTTCCTTCGTATATAGCGAACACTTTCGGAAAGTATTTGTCATTAAATAGTTCTGAAAGCGTCTCCCGAGACATCTTTGAGTGCGGTTGGATGGAGTGCAACTTCACGAGACTCCCACCGATGATCGCCTGCTCACCACGGAACATAAAGGTGGCGAATGGAACCTTCTGTTCCTCCGTGCATCCCAGACATCGAATATCTTGGTAATTTGCTTGACCCGTGTTTCCGCCGTGATGATCGGATCGGCTTTCCCTTAAATTCAGGTGGTCCCGACTCTTTGAGCTGCTTGTTTGTGACAACCCGTGAATTCTATCATTTCCTCTATATTTTGAACACGAGTCTCCTAAATGCGATTTTGCGTGAGCTGCAAAAAGCTTCTAAACATCCCTCGTTCATCATCTGCTTTCGATGGTGTTGTTCACGGAGAGGAACATTGCCCGACTGTTGCCGTTCTCCTCGTTGGTGAGTCTGAGGCGTCTCCACGGTCTCATTTCCATTGTTAATATTCTCGATCGACATTCTCAAATCTTGTCGTAAAAAACGAGGGTTAATTAAAAAATCGATATATCACATAATATCCTATATCTTGACCAACTAACAAATAAGCTTAGGTAGGACACCTTTAGCGAAGGATTTACTCGTCTCTCCCCTCTGGAGTTACATTCCCGATCTCATGGAGATCGTATCCTAAACTACGATACCAAGCTGTGGCGCCCCAAAAATAGGTATACATCACCCATTACGAGTTGTCGATCGTGAGTGCGAAACTTACTACTGACTTTATTATTACAACGATAAAAGCGTGAGTTTAAATACAAATATTATCTTACAGACAATATCTATACTCAAATAAATCCTCATCACATTTATTGATACATTATTTTACAAAATGGTGAGGACTACTAAACAACTCTCTCTAGAACCTTCATTCCATTTTTTGAGGCTAAATACTCATTATATTCTACCCTCTCAGAGAAAAATGGAACAAAAAGGAAAAGGGTGAGCTCAACTAGCCCGATAAAGAATATTATGACTAAGATAATATCTGACAAATTATCGTTAGTCTTGACGAGGAAAAAATCTAATAGAATCTGATAGGCAACAAATTTTAAATCGATATTACATGGCGAAAATAATAATTCATTAGAAGAGTTAAGTAGAGAATGCAAACTACTATCTTACATGTATGAATTTAAAAGTTCATCGTCTATCTTTTATCCTGTAACATCAATCGATATATATACGGAATCAAATATTCATCTTTTGCTTTCTGAGGCGAAGATATTCATCGATTAATTAAGTATTCAATCTAAACACACATTCATCTTTTGCACTACTGGCGAAAGATATTCTTGAAAAATCATTCATCTTTTTGCTTTCTGGGCCAAAGATATTCAATAATATCATCATTTAAGGCGAAGATGATGAAAATATTTTTAAAAGCGAATCCGATGAAACAAAATGACGAGGATTAAGGATTAAGGATTAGTACTTTGTTTTATCCACGTCAAAATACCTCAAAAATAATCATAGTGGTGTAAAATTCAAGAATGATCAAAACATGGATCTGATCAAAGCTAGTATCCGAATAGATATTTTTTGACGAAAAGAAAAATTTTCATTTTTAGATGAATAGTCTTAGTATGAATAGTAATGAATAGTAATTAATATCGTGAATAGTCTTAGTATATCGTGAATAGTAACTCAGACACAAAAGTTCCAAATTTGATAAAAAAGTTGGATCAATATTTGACATAATGATATTGAAGAAATAATATCATTCTGAAAAAAAAATAATATCCACTTACCTCGAAAGATCGATCTTACAAGTTGAAACAGGATATAGGCTATGACTTGAACTTGCATTAGTATAGCAATACTCAAAGTATACTCAAAATACTCACAAGAATAAACTCGATAATATAGAGAGAAAAACTTGATTTACGGTGTGATTTTCAATTCTAACTAAGCACCTTATTTATAGGAAATTGCTTAGAACACAAAGCGAAAAATTTAATATAATAATAATATATATATATAAAATTCTCTCGCACCTAGAACCATCTGAATTCAGCAACTTGACATGTTTTAATGAGGCTAACCAAACAAAAAAAAAAACGTTTTTATTATTTAAAATAATTAAAACTTCCAAAAATCAATTATTTGAACTTGAACTTGATAATTCATAATAAATAGCCCTTTTATCAGAAAATTCGAATCTCGCGAGTTTTTATAGGAAATTCAATTCTCTACAACTTTGCGGAAGAAAGTTTTCCAAATTCCAAATAAAATTGGCCAAAATCCACAAGCAGGCGATTTTACAAGTATAATCAAATTTAGATCGATAAATGGGGTCCATGAGCATGTTTAACATGTTTTAAACATTTATTGCAACAAAAATACTCTTCCTCCTCGTATACTCATATATCCCACATTCGTTGTAAAAATATCACCATTATTATATTATTAAAATATAATAATATATTTAAATGAATTATTTTATCGAGAAAAAGATAAAATTTCAATTTTCAACAATTGTCACATTAAAATTTTCTCCATCTATATCCACATAAAATCAATATTTTTCTCATCATATGAATCAATAATTAATTATTCACAAATAATATTACGAAATCACAATATTGTGACGAGTGGTTCAGGGAAGAGGGGCTTTCGATAAAATTTCTCCTTCTTGGCGGCTTGATTAGGTGACCAAACCTCTCCTTAGAGCGAGAACTTTCTAGACATTGCCAATAATGTTATCTAATAATATTATTAGGATAATATGAATTATTGCTTCGATAATGAAAATATCTTGTGTAATGACATTATTGAAACAACGATATATATAAAATATCAATATGACAATTATTAAATCGATAAAATAAAATCTTTGAGCGATAATTCTTGTAACCATTATTGAGTAGTGCCTTCTTACGTAAGAATCGATAATTGGTGCGATCTGGTAGTATCTTCTTGTGTTTTAACCACTTAGAGTATTTTAACGATATTAGCAGTATATGACTACTGTAGTTATTTTAAACACTTATATTTATCGTTTTCTTCGTCGATAAACTTTTTTTAGTTATGGGGCCCACACATGGTTGCTGTGTAGTCGTCGAATATTCACAAGCGATCTGAATATTCCACGACCAAACGAATATTCCCAAACAATGATGAATATTTTATAACCACTTGCTTATTTTGAAATATTTGCGTATTTTACCCTAACTATCCACATTAATCAAATCAACCCTTACTATTTCAAAATAATAAATAGAAAATTAAATTTCATTAATAATAAGTTGGGGTCTTAGCTGTGAGTTTGAATACAAATATTATCTTTACAGACAATATCTATACTTATCAAATAAATCCTCATCACATTTATTGATACATTATTTTACAAAAATGGTGAGGACTACTAAACAATCTTTCTAAAACCTTCATTCCATACCCCAGAGCTAAATACTTTCGCTTTATATTCTACGCCTCACGAGAAAAAAATGGAACAAAAAGGAAAAGGGTGAGCTCAACTAGCCCGATAAAGAATATTATGACTAAGATAATATCTGACAAATTATCGTTAGTCTTGACGGGAAAAAATCTAATAGAATACAATAAACAACAAATTTTAAATCAATATTACAGCGGGAAATAATAATTCATTAGAAGAGTTAAGTAGAGAATGCAAACTACTATCTTACATGTATGAATTTAAAAGTTCATCGTCTCATCTTTTATCCTGTAACATCAATCGATATACATACGGAATCAAATATTCATCTTTTTACTCTGGGCCAAAGATATTCATATTAATTAATCATGTTCATCTAAACACTGTTCATCTTTGCTACTGACCAAAGATATTCTTCGAAATCATTCATCTTTGCACTACAGGGCCAAAGATATTCAATAATATCATCATTTAAGGCCGAGGATGATGAAAATATTTTTTTAAAAGCGAATCCGGTGAAACAAAATGACAAGGATTAAGGATTAAGGATTAGTACTTTGTTTTATCCATGTTCAAAATACCTCAAAAATAATCATAGTGGTGTAAAATTCAAGAATGATCAAAACATGGATACAATCAAAGCTAGTATCCGAATAGATATTTTGGACAAAAAGAAGAAATTTTATTTTTCGATTGAATAGTAGTCTTGTTATCATGTGAATAGTCTTAGTATATCGTGAATAGTAACTCAACACCAAAAGATAAAAATTCCACAAAAAAACATCTTCACGCTTATATGAATAGTACTTTCGTGAAATAATAACTTTCGTGAATAGTAACTTCGTGAATAGTAACTAAGTGAATAGTAACTCATGAATAAGTAACCCCGAAATGAAAAAAGTTCCAAATTTGATAAAAGTTCCAACCAATATTTGGATAATGATATTGAAGAAATAATATCATTTGAGAAAAAAATAACATCCACTTACCTCGAAAGATTAGTACTTAAATTTGGAATCACGGGTATAGTCTTTGAAGAGAACTTGCACCGTCTAACAATACTCAAAGTATACTCAAAATACTCACAAGAATACGCTCGATAATATATAGAGAAAAACTTGATTTACGGTGTGATTTTCAATTCTAACCTAAGCACCCTATTTATAGGAAAATCTTAGAACACAAAAGCGAAAAAATTTAATAAAATATTAATATATATTATAAATTTCCTTAGCCCATCTTTGAAGATCTGATTTCAGCAATTAATATCACATGTTAGCCCACTTAAATGCAAAAAACGTTTTTCTTTAAAAATAATAATTAAAACTTCCAAAATCAATTATTTGAACTTGAACTTCAATAATTCACAATAAATAGCCCTTTTATCAGAAAATTCGAATCTCGCGTGTTTTTATAGGAAATTCAATTCTCTACAACTTTGCGAAGAAAGTTTTTCAATTCCAAACAAAAATTGGCCAAAATCCACAAGCGGGCAATTTTATACAAATTATAATCAAATTTCGATCGATAAATAGGGTCCATTGAAACATGTTTAACATGTTTTAAACATTTATTGCAACAAAAATACTCTTCCTCCTCGTATACTCATATATCCCACATTAGATTGTAAAAATATCACCATTATTATATTATTAAAATATAATAATATATTTAAATGAATTATTTTATCGAAAAAGATAAAATTTCAATTTTCAACAATTGTTACATTAAAATTTTCTCCATCTATATCCACATAAAATTAATATTTTCCTCATCATATGAATTAATAATTAATTATTCACAAATAATATTACAGAATCACAATATTGACAACCGTGCGGTTCCCTTTGGAAAGAGGGGCTTTCGATAAGAATTTCTCCTTACTTGGTGCGCAATTAGGTGACCAAACCTCTCCTTAGCGAGAACTTTCTAGACATTGCCAATAATGTTATCTAATAATATTATTCGGATAATATGAATTATTGCTTCGATAATGAAAATATTGTGTAATGACAATTATTGAAACAACAATGACAATATAAAATATCAACAAAACAATTATTAACTCGATAAAATCTTGAGCGGTAATTATTCTAACCATTATTGAGTAGTGCTTTCTTACGTAAGAATAAATAATTGGTGCAATCTGGTGTCTTCTTGTGTTTTAACCAATTTAGTATTTTAACAATAGTATTATTTGTAAACAACTACGCCGTTATTTTTAACCAACTTATATTTATCGTTTTCTTCATCCAATCGCTTTTTAGTTATGTTATGGGGCCCACACGGTCGCTACTGTCGTAAATACGAATATTCCCCGACAATGATTTGAATATTCCACGACCAAACGAATATTCCCCGAAAACAATGATGAATATTTTATAACCACTTGCTTATTTTGAAATATTTGCGTATTTTACCCTAACTATCCACATTAATCACATCAACCCTTACTATTTCAAAATAATAAATAGAAAATTAAATTTCATTAATAATAAGTTGGGGTCTTACAACCTCCCCTCCTTATGAAATTTAGTCCTCGAAATTGGCGTGCGTACACGTGTGTTTCAAAAGGTGAGGATACCTCGCTTTCATTTCCGTTTCCAATTCCCGGTCATTTCCTCTATAGCATGATTCCTCCACAAAACTTTAACTTGTGGTATGACCTTTCTTGCGTAGGACATGCTCCTTCCTATCCAAAATCTTGGCAGTACCTCCTCATCGTTAAGTCTTGGCTATTTCGTCCGGTTCTAATTCTATAACGTGGTTCGGGTCTTTCACATATTTACGAATGCGGATATGTGAAACACATTATGAACACGAGACATACTTGGAGGTAACGCTTGTAGTCTATAGGCTACATTTCCTACTCGGTCGAGAATTTGAAATGGACCAATAAATGCGTGGATTGAGCTTTCCTCTCTTCCCAAATCTTGTAACTCCCTTCCATGGAGCAACTCATGACAATACATGATCCCTACACTAAATTCCACGTCCTTTCGATGAAGATCCGCATAACTCTTTTATCGATCTTGTGCTTGTTTGTATCGTTGTCGAATCATTTGAATCTTTTCTTGTAGTCATACTTACTAACTTTCGGGTCCCAACAATGTTGCTTCACCCACCTCATCCCAACATATTGGAGAACGACATTTTCGTCCATATAATGCTTGAATGGAGCCACACCTATACTTGCCTGATAACTATTGTTGTAGGAGAATTCCACCAATGATAAATACTTATCCCAATTGCCCTTGAAGTCTAGGACACAGAGTCTTAATATATCTTGAAGAGTTTGAATAGTCCTCTCGATTGTCCGTCCGTTTTGGGGATGGTATCTTAGAACTAAATCGCAAATCCGTGCCCATAGCTTTTTGCAAAGCTAACCCAAAATCTTGAAGTGAATCTTGGGTCACGATCCGAAACTATGGATCTTGGCATGCCATGCAACCTCACAATCTCATTCACGTCATATCTAAAGAAGAGCGTTCGAGGAATAAGTCTCCGTATCGGCAAAAATGAAGCGGACTTGGTTAATCTATCAACAATAACCCAAATAGCATTCTTTGCCTTGAGAAGCCGTAGGAAGACCCGTAACGAAATCCATGGTAATGTGTTCCCTACTTCCATTTCGAATCTCAAGTGGTTCTGACGGACCCTTAGGTACCGGATGTTAGGTTTGTAATATTCATAACGCAATCAAATTGCAAAAAGTGCGAGCGTGTAAAATCGAGTTTAAAATTTTACAAACCATATACCCGATCATCATCCTTTATGCGCAATTATTAATTTAAGCGAAAAGATAAAGAATAAATCATACCCTTGAAGATCGAGCTTACGTACAAGTTCACCTCCAAATCCTTTCGCGTTCAATCTTGAATCCACGGGTTTGGTTCCTTCCTTTGATCAACGTTAACCGCCCAAGTGTTTGGCCTCTGAGGTGATCCACCAAGGAAGAATAAAATTCAAGAAGATGGGTGTTTATGGCTCAAACCCTAGTTTTCTATCTCTATAGAAAAGGGTACTCTCCAACAAATTGGAATTATTACGTATGTTTAAAAAATCAACAACCCATACCACCCATAATAAGACTCCTCTTATTTATAGATGTGGGCAACCCACCTTAACAATTAAGGAATTGGGTTTTAATTAATTAATTCTTTTAATTAATTAAGCTCCCTAATCTTATTAGGGATAATTAATTAAACTCCTTTAACTAATTTTCCTTCCTAATCCAATTAGGAATAAATGAAATACTTATATTAAATTAATTCCTAAACTCTTTTAGAAATTAAAATAATAATAATTGTAATAATATTAATAAGACTCCTCTTATTAATTTATATTTAATATTTCTAAAATATTAAATAATAAATATTAAGCTATTTAATTTATTCTATCACCATAGATTAAATTAAATATACATAACTTATATTATTACGATTATGCCATTTACTTCTTAAATAATTATTCTTCCTTTTATGGTGTGACCCTTTAGGTTCTCCATATTAAACCGGTTGTGAATAAATCAATTAGAACAATTCTAATCTTATTTAAATAAATAAATTAAACAATTAATTTATTTAAATAATATTTATTCTACATAGGGATAAGCCTCCCTAGCGATCAACGACTTTCCGGATAATATAGATTTCAACATTAATCATTAAAGAACCTTTGAGTAAATAGTTACCAATATAATTCAATCCTTCCACCATACAATGTCCCAATTAAATATAAGACATGGAATTCTTTGTCATCAAGTCTTATTTTATTTAATTATATGTATTTCGACTCTTAAATGCACAACTCCAAATAATGCAAATTAGAAACTCCTTTCTAATTTCATTACGCCTTAAACCAAGGACTCTTTGGGTTGTCATTTATCGAATCACATAGGACATTTCTCTTCTTTTATTAAAGTGGTAGATTCTTTATTGATCATACATTATCTCCATGTATAACTTATTATACCCAAAGCATACCTTTTTGATATACCCTAAGGGTCTTAAGGAATAAGTCAAAGTATAACTCATCATACACAAGATACTATGATGATCTCAAGTCCAAGGATTACTTGTCTACTATCACTACGAGAATTCCTATTGATGACAAATAAAACTCCATTAGGTATTCCTTGGCGAGCCACGTTCGGTGAACTTATTCTCTAATAAGCACCTACATACTTTGCTTTAGTGTCTCCACACAAATGATCGTGAGATCAATCATCCTCATCCAATGAGCAAGCAACGTATGTACCAATCTATCCTGGATTCACTAATCCCCAATTTAGTAATCCAATGATTGGGAACTATTTTAGTTTTAAGCTTTCTAAGAATTTAGATCTCATTAGAATGATCATCATCATTATTCTAAAAGCATTGCTTAAAACTATGGGTTTATCACGTATTATAAAACAACATCATGTAGATAATTAAAAGCCTTTAATAAATTAATACTTTTTATTAATAAATGAAATAAGATTGTTACAAAGTATATGCTTTATCATCAAACATGATTGGGCTTTGTGTGCATACTACTTTCACCAGATACATCTTCGCTTTACACGTTGACAAGTTAAACACATTGAGATAAACTTTGCAATCTCTCTCTTCATATTGTTCCACCAAAATGTATGTCAAGATCACGATACATTTTAGTACTTCCGGATGGATTGCAAATGGTGTATTGTGTGCCTTCATCATAATCTTGTACTTCAAATCGTAGTCGTTAGGAACACAAAGTCAGAGTGGACTCAAGTATTCCTTCTTCATCAATTCTCGCTTAGGAATAGCTTCTTCTTGTACTTTCTTCTTCATACACATCACCTCCACGGTGGGTGGCTTGAAAGCAACCTTAACTTTTTCTATTAAAGTTGGCTCTGTCGTATACTTGACATCATCGCACTTTTCGTTCAAGATATGATCTTCTACTCAACGCGTCGTCCTACTACCGTTCGCCTTTCCGGGATGGTATTGAATAGTGTGGTCGTAGTCTTTCAATAGCTCGAGCCAACTTTCTTCTGCCGCGTGTTGAGTTCTTTTGAGTGAAGAAATATTTAAGGCTTTTATGGTGCGAATATATCTCCACTTTCTCCTCATATAGATAGTGCCTCCATATTTTTAAGCAATGGCGATTGCTTGCTAACTCTAGATCATGAGTAGGATAATTCCTCTCATACTCTTTAAGTTGTCATGAGGCATAGGCTATGACTTTCCCGTTGCATGAGAACACATCCAACCCTTTGCACCGAAGCATCATTGTAGATAACAAATCCATCCGAACCGGATGGTATTGTTAGAAACAGTCTTAAAAATAAGTCTCCTCTTAAGCTCTTGGAAACTCTTCTCGCAATCTTCACTCCAAACGAATTTTGTATCCTTCCGAGTTAATTTGAGTTAATGGAGTAGCGATTCGAGAAAACCTTCCACGAATCTCCGATAATAACCAATTAAGCCCAAAAACTACGTCTTGATCCACCGACTTTTGGTTGCTCCCAACTTTGTATTGCTTCAATCTTGGCCGGATCAGCGAGATACTCCATGTTTCGACACCACGTGCCCAAGGAATGCTACTTCCTCGCCCGAACTCGCATTTCTTCAATTTAGCATATAGTTTGTTTTCACGAAGCCTTTGGAGTACCGACTTCAAATGGTGCTCATGATCTTCACGACTTTTGGAATATATAAGGATGTCATCAATAAAGACAACAACGAATCGATCCAAATATTCCTTGAATACTCGGTTCATCATATCCATGAAAGCCGCGAGGAGCATTTGTTAGTCCGAAAGACATGACTAAGAATTCATAATGCCCATCTGAGGTTCAAGGCGGTCTTTGGAATATCCTCGATTCTAATCTTGGTGATGATATCCGGCGAAGATCGATTTTTGAAAAGAATTGTGCCCTTGCAACTTGGTCAAACAAGTCATCAATACGAGGTAGAGGATACCTATTTTTTGATGGTGACATGGTTCAATTCCCGATAGTCAATCTGAAAGTCGCATACTCCCGTCTTTCTTCTTTACAAATAAAACAGAGCACCCCAAGGAGATGTCTTGGGGCCGAATGAAACCGATGTCCAATAATTCTGTAGTTGGACCTTTAACTCCACGAAGTTCAATAGGAGCCATTCGATATGGGGTTTTAGAAATGGGCTTTGTACCGTGTTCAAGATTAATAAAGAATTCAACTTCACGTTACGGGGTAGGCCAGGAAGTTCTTCGGGAAATACGTTAGGAAAGTCAATAATAACAGAATATTATTCAAATTTGGCGTGTCTTTATTCAAATCCATAACATGGGCTAAGAAAGCTTGACATCCGTTTTTCAATAAACGAATATCTTTATGATTAGATATGGCGGTTGATTGATTTTAATGGTTTAGTTGCTTGAATTAAATAACACAGGTTTGGTTAGGAATATGAAAACTAACAACCTTACGAAAACAATCAATTTTGTCATGATGAGTAGTTAACCAATCAATCCCAAAATCACATCAAAAACAAGTATCTTTAAAGAGATAAGGTCGATAGGTAAGGTAATGGTGCCAACTTGAATCAAACAAGATTTATAAGCGATGGATGTGATGAAAGTTTCTCTAACGGAGTTTCCACAGATAGGTTAAAGTCTAATTTCTCCTGAATTAAGTTTAAGCGTTGAGCACAAGCGGAGATAAATGAATGAGTAGAACCCAGTATCAAGTAAGGTATAAACTTGCAAGAATTTATAAATAAACTTACCCGTGATCACCTCGTTTGGGTTCTCGCATTTTGACCGATCCAACAAAGCGCTCTTCCGGAATCGTTGACTTTGACTTTTACGGGACGATCTTTTGAGTCACCGTCCCCATTGAACTAGGTTTCGCTACTGCGTCTGATCTCGGCGATATGTCCTTCCTTTCCACAATTATAGCATACCTTGAATCTGTTGTGGGCCGGTTTGACCGATATGTCCCTCTTTCCGCATTTATAGCATATAGCGATTGTGGTCGTTCTCCTCCTTAGAACCGATTCTTTGCCGTGCCTTCGTCGTCTTCATATGGTCGTTGTTAAATCTCCTCTTTTAAAATCTCCTCCCGACTTCGCTTCTTACATTTTCATGGCCATGATTACCACCAGTAGTGGTTACCATTTTTGTCCGTCTGTTTTTTTCTCCGTTTGGTTATCATTATTACATTGATCTATATCTCCAGTACGATCCTCGGTTGTGGTCCTCGGTTGATCGTTACTCGTTATCTTGCTCTAATAATTGAGCCCTATTTACAACATCTAAATAGAGAAAGTTTATGAGAAATGAGATCTTGACGTATCTTGGGTTTCAAACCTCTAAGAAACATCTGCGTCATCGTTCCTCATTCTCCACCAAATGAGGTGCAAACCTCGATAACTCTGCAAACTTTGCCTCGTCTTCGAGACACCGCCATGTTGTTTTGCTCTAATCGATGAACTCCACTTCCTTCATATAGACGAACACTTTCGGAAAGTATTTGTCATTAAATAGTTCTGAAACGTTTCCCAAGACATCTTTGAGTGCGGTAGATGGGTACGCTTTCACGGACTCCCACCGAGAAGTATGCCTCGCCACTTTTAACATAAAGGTGGCGAATGGAACCTTCTGTTCTCCGTGCATCCCAAGACATCGAATATCTTGGTAATTTGTTTGACCCATGTTTCCGCCATGATCGGATCGGCTTTCCCTTAAATTCCGTGGTCCCAACTCTTTGAATCTTGGTAATGACCCGTGAATTGCTATCATTTCCTCCTGTATTTTGAACACGAGTCTCCTAAATGCGATTTTTTCATGAACTGCAAAAAGCTTCTAAACATCCCCTCCGTGAGACCCCATATTTTATCAATAAAGATTTAAATTTTGTCGAAATAATTTTTAATATTATGGTGTGAATTTGAGATAATATTATAGTTGTGGGTAGTATTTATAAATTTTGCAAAGTATGCAAGTTGTTATAAAATATTCGTTTGGTGGGGAATATTCTTTTTGTTAGGGAATATTAGATAACTGGCGGCTCTATCATTGGTGGACCCCTTACAATGTAATTATTGTCGGATTGAAAAACGACAAAAATATTTTATAAAAATAACTTACGAGGTGTTACTGCGTTAAAAGCTGTTGAACTACCCGGTGGTAAAGAAATAAGATACTGGCGTGGTTGCGTAGTAGCACACGGTATTGATTATTGATCTTTACGTGAAAGTCACTCAATTATGCTTTCAATTCTTTCGCTACGATAATTCTTTGCAACATATCTCTTATATTATTGATTCAATTATTGTCACGAGATCATCTCATATAATATGTTATATTATTAATTGAGACGACAAGTTATAAATGATTAATAATTGTTGAAAGATTAAAAATGTGTTGATTAAAATAAAATGAATTGTGGTAATATTTATTCAATCCTTGATGTATATAAAGAGTCTCATTATGAGACATTTGTGGTAAGTTTGATTATTTTATGGGGGCCATATGTCATCATCTAAGAGTCTCTTCACATCGATAGTAATTACCTTCGTCGATAGTAATTACCTTTGTGAATAGTAATTATCTTCGTCAATAGTAATTACCTTCGTCAATAGTAATTACCTTTGTGAATAGTAATTACCTTCGTCAATAGTAATTACCTTTGTGAATAGTAATTATCTTCGTCAATAGTAATTACCTTCGTCAATAGTAATTACCTTTGTGAATATTAATTACCTTCGTCGATAGTAATTACCTTTAACGAGTGATTCCGAACCACTTGTCATTTCACATTACAAAGGCCGAACTACTTGTCGTTTCACATTATAGGCGTCGAACTACTTGTCGTTTCACATTATAAAAGGCCGAACCACTTGTCGTTTCACATTACGGAAGGTCGAACCACTTTTCTTTTCACATCACCACCGTCAAGCCACTGGCTTTTCACATGGCAAGTCTTGGCTAGAAATCTTCTATAAATAGAGGCCTAGTGCTTCATTATTTTCACGAATTCACTTGAAACTCTAGAGAGAGAAACTATAGAGAGAAAAAGAAAAGTATTCTGCTACTTCACCTTGCCAATATTCGGTTCTTCTAAGGTAGGAATATTATTTGTTGTACTGTAAAAGGGTGTTATTCTTTCTTATTCATGAAGAGAACTGTTGTTATTCCATTGCTTATTATTACATTGGAATAACTTTGTAAAAGTGGTATACCTATACATAACTTTAGATACGCCAGACATACCACATACTTGGTGAAATCCTTATATTATTCCATTCTTATTTATTACATTAGAATAACTTTTTATCGTGAATCCCCTATACTTGGTGATCTCCTTCATTATTCCATTCTTTATTATTCGTTGGAATATCACATGCGTGTGTTTTACACCTGACCAGTTCCATTGTTTATTATTCGCATTTATTATTCTCATTTGGAATATCACATACGTGTGTTTTACACCGACTTCGGTTCCATTGTTTATTATTCAAAGAATTATTATTACATTGGATCATCCTGTTGATGTGAATTTCACCCGACTTCGTTCCGTTATTATTATTACATTGGAATAACTCGTCTATGCATCAATACCGCATGCATGGTGATTTCTTTTGTTATTCCATTCTTTATTATACCCAGTTGGTTAAATCTTTGACTTCTATACTCCATGAAATTAGTGGAATATCCTTGATATTTGCGGCTTCATCCAAAGATATCTTTCATGAAAATATTCTTCCGATCATTTTTGAATTTTACTCTACAAAACAGTATCATTTTGACAATTTGGACGTTAATAATTCCTGGATAAAATAATTCTTGAACTGGTTTTATTGAATTATTATGTCATTGTCATCATCCTCATGTTATATTATGTTATCTTCGGCTTACGTGTATAGATGAACTTAGTATGATTATGACCAAGGATCATTCGGTATAATCATGGCTTGTTATAAATGATGTGATAAAAGTCCTCGGTGGCACGTAATGCGTTGATGGATAGTTTTGGTATGATTATGACCGGGGTGATTCGGTATAGTCATGACCATTGATAATTTGATGAATATCCTCGGCCGTAGTAGTAGGTGATTCGATGATGTGGATTATTTATTAAAGTGAGTCTCAAATTATAACAAATGATGAAAAACCTTTTAAAACCTAAAGATAGTAGACTTTATTCTCTACTTGACTCTTTTAATGGATTGCTTATTCATTGCAGCTTAAACTTGTTGTCTATTGTATTTTATCAGTTTAACATTGTTGAAGGCTAATGATAAATTATTCTGCATTATCTTAGTCATAATATTTCTTACTGGGCTAGTTGAGCTCACCCTTTCTTTCACTGTTCTCTTCAGGAAATGAGAACATAGCTGGGACGAGTCGGGGAACGGAGTAATGGTCCAGAGGATAGCATTAGTAGTCCTCACTATTCTGTGAAATAGTGTAATAATAGTTGTAATGAGGACTCCTTTTGAGTTTGTATAATATCTAGTAGACAATATTTGTATTCAAACTCACAGTTTATGTCGTATTGTACACGACAGTTATATTAGTAAGTTGTATTTGAATTTATGTACCATGTAAGTGGCAACCCAAGATGGGTGACGTATACCTAATTTTGGGGGCGTCACAGTTGGTATCAGAGCTTAGGGATATGATCCACAGCTAAGATGTGAGAATAATACTAGGAGGGAGGACGGGGGAATACCTTCGCTAGTATGACTTCTACCCAAGTTTATTTGGTATTTGATTGGTCGGTCAGAGTATAATGATAATATGTTGCATGTCAATTAACCCTTATTTTGTGGCAATGTTTAAAAATGGCATCCGAGAATGTTGAGAATAGCAATGGAGCACAGGAGACTGTTGATTCTCCACAAATCAATAATCAGGACAATGTGCAACAGGATGGCGATAATCCTCCTGTAAACAACAACACTGATCAATTGACGAACGACAGACGCGTTTAAGAAGTTTTTAGAATTCATGCGACATCGGTAAAGCATTGCATCAAAAAAAACGTAGGTGGAAACACGGAAAACTCTCGGCGGTCACCGCTAAACAATTCAAGGAGCCGGGACCACCGGAGTTTAAGGGAGAGCCAAAACCACTTCGGCGGGCGTGGATTAAGCAGATTACCAAGATATTTGATGTCTTGGGATGCTCAGAGGAGCAAAGGTTCCTTTTCCGCTTTTATGTCATGCGGAGAAGGCGGATTCATTGGTGGGAATCGGTAAAACGTACTCAACTTCTTTGATTGAAGATATCTTGGGAGAAGTTCCAGAGTCGCTTTCAACGACAAATACTTTTCTCGAAAGTATTCGCCACATGAAGGAGGTGGAGTTTATCAAGTTGGAACAAAACAATATGACCGTGTCGCAATACGAGGCAAAATTTGCGGAGTTATCACGGTTTGCGTCCCACTTGGTGGATAATGAAGAGAGAATGGCGCGAATGTTTTTAAGAGGTTTGAAGCCAGAGATACGTCAACATCTTATTTCTCATAAACTGCGTTTTTATTCAGATGTTGTAAATAGGGCTCAGTTAGTGGAGCGCGATAACGAGTCAACGCAGAGCAGCCGGCAAAATTATAATACCAGCGAGAGTAGTCATCGAAGCGGTGACAACAAGCGTGGAGGGAATCAACAGGCCAAATATGGTAACCACTTCGGTGGTAATCAGGGCCAAAACAATAAGAATGGACATTTCAAGAAAAGGAGATTCAACAATGATGGAAAGACGTCAAGACCAAGGACCCGTTGTTAAGGAAGGAGAAAGACCACCTATTATATGCTTCAAATGCGGAGGAGAGGGACACATCGGTCCGAATCTGCCATGCCGAATCAAAGCATGTTATAATTGTGGAAGAGAAGGTCACTTAGCTCGATTTTTGTCGTTTCATCAAGACAAATTCAACTAGGATGGCGGCACCAAAGGTCATCCCGCACAAACCAAAGCCGTAGTTTAAGAGAGGCGTTTTTTTCTCGTGACGAGGAACTGAATAAAATTATCACGGGTAAGTTAATCATAAACTCTTGCGAAGTCTATACCGTGTTAGATACCAGTTCTTCCCACTCTTTTATTTCACCTAGTTGTGTTCAACGTTTAAATTTGACTCCGAAGAAGTTAAACTTTGACTTATTGGTTGAAACTTCGTTAGTAGGAGCCTTTGTTACCGCTACTATTTTTAAATCTTGTTTGATTCAAATAAACATTTTCACGTTACTTCGTCGATCTTATCTTTTTGAAAATATTTGCCTTTGATGTGATTTTAGGAATCAATTGGTTAACTACTCATCATGCTTTTCGTAAGGTTGTTAGCTTTTATATTCATAACCAACTTGTTGTGCGAATTCAAAGTAACCAAACCACTAAAGTCAATCATGTATCATATCAAGCCATAAGTAAAGAGCCCGATCCTTTCGTTGTTGACTTCCTTGTGTGAAATGCACCGCCGATTTTTTTCAGAAGCGACGTCGTGATCAAGATGGCAAGTTGATAGGTATCATTGTGAGGTGCTATCTGTGTTAAGGGATAGAAGTCACAGTTGGTATTAATGTGACGTCTTATCCAAGTCTTGGACGAGAGTAATAGCTTTTGAATGATATTTCCATCATTAATAAATTTCTTGGCGTATTCTTGAAGACTTCTAGCCTACCCTAGAACGTGAAATCGAATTTTGTATTGACCCCAAAGACAAAACCCATTTCTTAAACCCTCAAATATTCCTTCAACTAAAAGGATCTGTTTACGTGGACTATGATGAAAGTCATAATAAAAGTATAGAACTGATGAAAATCATGGGTATATGAAGTATTAGTAAGTTTTAAGATGAGTTATGTTTGTTAGTATGTGAAAACATGAAAGTTTCTTAGAAATCACAAAGAGTTGAAAATCAGATTTTGGTGAAAAACGTAACATGAAATTCAATTGACCATATCTCCTATTATATTTTGAATTTTTGAGTGTGGTCAAGTCCTAGAGTTAGATCTATGAGTTACCTAACTAATACAAGTGGAATTACTAGAAAAGGTGTTGTAGATTTTTGTGTGGACTGATTTTAGCAAAGGAGGGAAAAGCTGCAAAAACCGAAAAAGTTGCTGCCATGATTTTAGAGGGGCTGTTTCGGCCACTTAAATTATGAGAAAAATTCTGGACTTTTGGGACATTAAGGTATATGGTATAAAGTACCTCCTGTCCAAAAATGAGCTCATTCTGACTTAAAATGAGCAAGTTATGACTATTTCAATATTTAGGTTTTTCCGATGAAAAATGCTATAACCGGAGTTCTATAACTCCGATGACCATGAAATTTAAACTGGAAGCTCACGTTAACATGGGTAAGGTCCTGTCAAGATTTGGGAATTTTTGGAGTTAAACTTGAGGTAGCTAATTTCTTAAGGAATTAATTAGAAATTGATTTTTGGAAAATAGTAAATGAATTTTATAAATTCCAAGAAAAATATATTTTCATTATGGGACTATATTATGCTAAATCCCAGAAAAGAAATATTTTTGGGACTGATTTGGTATTTTTCATGAAAATAGTTTAGTTACGAACATATGAGTTAAATATGTTATGTGAAGTAACAAAGTTGAAAATAGGATTTTATGGCTAGAGAATCCTATATATAATATATGCATATTTTTGATGAGAGATTTGATAATTGGTGATGATATCTTATGAGTATGGCATTTTTGAATGATTAAATGCATTATATGGTAAAACGTAAACAATTGAGATAAATTATTTATAAATTTAAGAAGTGATTAAAATATTGTTATAATATTAATGATATTAGATTATGAGATTATTAAGTGATTGATAACATGGGGATATTCTTGAATCTCGGATAAATTATATTATAAATGTTTAATATTTATCCTTTATCTCATTTGATTGATTCTTTATATCATAATCCTCATGTTTATATTATGTTGAAAGTCATCTACGTGGCACAGTAGTGCATAGATGGACTTGGTATGATTATGACTTGGAATTATTCTAAGTATAATCATAACTGTAATTGAATACACAATTATCTTTGGTAGTAGTGCATGGATAATTTGTGGTCGTGATACTAATGAATACACAATTATCTTTGGTAGTAGTGCATGGATAATTTGTGGTGTGTGATACTAATGAATACACGATTATCTTTGGTAGTAGTGCGTGGATAATTCGTGGTCGTGATACTTAATGAATATCCTTGGCACTGTAGTGCGGATGATTCGATGATATGGATTAATTATTGAAATGAGTCTCAAAGAATGAAATATTAATTCATGGATGTGGTAAAAGTTATCTTTGGCACGTAGCAAAGATGAAATTGTGAATAAATATCTTTAGTAGGATTGCAAAGATGAATTTAATGTTTTAACGATAAAGGTATTCAAGGTATCCTCACCTCTTTATCATACCAGTGCACGTACCCTAATTTCGAGGCAAAATTCCATAAGGAGGGGAGATTGTGAGACCCATATTTTATCAATAAAGATTTAAATTTTGTCGAAATAATTTTTTAATATTATGGTGTGAATTTGAGATAATATTATAGTTATGGGTAGTATTTATAAATTTTACAAAGTATGCAAGTTGTTATAAAATATTAGTTTGGTCAGAATATTCTTTTGTTAGGGAATATTCGTACAACGGCTAAATCATTGGTGGACCCCATAATGTAATTATTGTCGGATTGAGAAAACAACAAAAATATTTTATAAAAATAACTACGGAGGTGTTACCGTTAAAACCGTTGAACTACCCGGTGGTAAAGTACAAGAATATGTCTGGCATGGTTAAAGTAGTAGCACACGGTATTGATTATTGATCTTTACGTGAGAAGTCACTCAAATATGCTCAATTATTACTACATGATAATTACGCAACATATCTCTTATATTATTGATTCAATTATTGTCACAGTATCATCTGTATAATATGTTATATTATTAATTGAGACGACAAGTTATAAATGATTAATAATTGTTGAAAGATTAAAAAATGTGTTGATTAAAAATAAAATGATTTGTGGTAATATTTATTCAATCCTTGATGTATATAAAGAGTCTGTTATGAGACATTTGTGGTAAGTTTGATTATTTTATGGGGGCCCATATGTCATCATCTAAGAGTCTCTTCGTCAATAGTAATTACCTTCGTCAATAGTAATTACCTTTGTGAATAGTAATTATCTTCGTCAATAGTAATTACCTTCGTCAATAGTAATTACCTTTGTGAATAGTAATTACCTTCGTCAATAGTAATTACCTTTGTGAATAGTAATTATCTTCGTCAATAGTAATTACCTTCGTCAATAGTAATTACCTTTGTGAATATTAATTACCTTCGTCGATAGTAATTACCTTTAACAGCGTCCGAACCACTTGTCGTTTCACATTACAAAGCGCCAAACTACTTGTCGCTTCACATTACAAAGCGCCGAACTACTTGTCGTTTCACATTACTGGTGCCGAACCACTTGTCGTTTCACATTACGGTGGCCAAACCACTTTTCTTTTCACATCACCGGTCGTCAAGCCACTTTGCCTTTTCACACGGCGGTCTTAAGCTAGAAATCTTCTATAAATAGAGGCCTAGTGCTTCATTATTTTTCACGAATTCACCGAAACTCTAGAGAAAACTATAGAGAAAAGAAGAAAAGTATTCTGCTACTTCACCTTGCCAATATTCATTTCTTCTAAGGTAGGGAATATTATTTGTTGTACCGTAAGGGGTGTTATTCTTTCTAATTCATGAAGAGAACTGTTGTTATTCCATTGCTTATTATTCCATTGGAATAACTCAGAAAAGCGGTATACCTATACATAACTCAGTATCATGCTGTGATACCCTATACTTGGTGAAATCTTATATTATTCCATTCTTATTTATTCTGTTAGAATAACAGATAATATCTGTGAATCCCCTATACTTGGTGATCTCCTTCATTATTCCATTCTTTATTATTCTCGTTGGAATATCCTCGCATGTGTTTTTTACACCGGACCGGTTCCATTGTTTATTATTCCGCATTTATTATTCTCGCTGGAATATCCTGTGCGTGTGTTTTACACCGACACGTTCCATTGTTTATTATTCAAAGAATTATTATTCTCGTTGATCATCCTATCGGTGTGAATTTCACGACTGGTTCCGTTATTATTATTACATTGAATAACTTTGTCATCTAAGTCTGCATGCACGGTGATTTCTTTTTTGTTATTCCATTCTTTATTATACCCAGTTGGTTAAATCTTTGACTTATATACTCCATGAAATTAGTGGAATATCCTTGATATTTAAGCTTCATCCAAAGATCTTTTCATAAAAATATTCTTCCGATCATTCTTGAATTTTACTCTCAAAAAAAAGATTATCATTTTGACAATTTGGACGTTAATAATTCCTGGATAAAATAATTCTTGAACTGGTTTTATTGAATTATTATGTCATTGTCATCATCCTCATGTTATATTATGTTATCTTCTACTTACGTGTATAGATGAACTTAGTATGATTATGACGAGGGATCCTTCTAGGTATAATCATGGCTTTGTTATAAATGATGTGATAAAAGTCCTCGATGGCTCGTAATGCGTTGATGGATAGTTTTTGGTATGATTATGACCAGGGTGATTCTAGATAGTCATGACCATTGATAATTTGATGAATATCCTTGGTAGTAGTCTTGAGGGGTGATTCGATGATGTGGATTATTTATTAAAGCTAGAGTCTCAAATATAACCGTGATGAAAACCTTTTAAAACCTAAAAGATAGTAGACTTTATTCTCTACTTGACAATTTTAATGGATTGCTTATTCATTCTGCAGCTTAAACTTGTTGTACATTGTATTTTATCGCTTTAACATTGTTGAAGGCTAATGATAAATTATTACGCATTATCTTAGTCATAATATTTCTTCTTGGGCTAGTTGAGCTCACCCTTTCTTTCTTTCACCGCTCTCTTCTTGAAATGAGAACATAGCCGGACGAGTCGAGGAACTGAGTAATGGTCCGAGGATAGATTTAGTAGTCCTCACTATTCCGTGAAATAGTGTGATAATAGTTGTAATGAGGACTCCTTTTGAGTTTGTATAATATCTAGTAGACAATATTTGTATTCAAACTCATAGTTTATATGTCGTATTGCACCACGATAGTTATATTAGTAAGTTGTATTTGAATTTATGTACCATGTAAGTGGCGACCCAAGATGGGTGGCGATATACTAATTTTGGGGGCGCCACACCCTCGCTCATCATCTCGCTTTCATTGGTGTTGTTCACGGAGAGTAACATTGCCACTGTTGCACGTTCTCCTCGTTGGTGAGTCACAGCGTCTCCACGGTCTCATTTCCATTGTTAATATTCTCGATCGACATTCTCAAATCTTTGCATAAAACAAGGGTTAATTAAGGAAATCAATATATCACATAATATCCCTATATACTTGACCAACTAAAAAAATAAGCTTAGGTAGGACACACTTAGCGAAGGATTTACTCGCCTCTCCTCCTAGTTCTATTCCTCGATCTCCGCTGAGATCATATCCCTAAGCTCGATACCAACCATGGCGCCCCCAAAATATGTATACATCACCTATTCCGAGTTGTCAATACATGGTACGTAAACAACTACAACTTTATTATTACAACAAGAAATTGTGAGTTTGAATACAAATATTATCTTCTGTATAATATCTATACTCAAATAAATCTTCATCACATTTATTGATACATTATTTTACAAAAATGGTGAGGACTACTAAACAATCCTTTCTAAAACCTTCATTCCATACCTCGACTTGCATCGCTTATATTCTCGCCTCCCGAGAAGAAAAAATGGAACAAAAAGGAAAAGGGTGAGCTCAACTAGCCCAATAAAGAATAATATTATGACTAAGATAATATATCCATTGCTTATTATTCATTGGAATAACTCAGTATCTGCAGTTTTACCCTATACTTGGTGACATTCTTCTATTATTCTGTTGGAACATCCTCATGCATGTTTTTACACCGACCGGTTCCGCCTCTTTATTATTATTCATTTGGAACATCCATGCATGTGTTTTACACCTAACTGGTTCCGCTTTTTTATTATTATTCATTGGAACATCCATGCATGTGTTTTACACCTCGACCGGTTCCGCTCTTTATTATTATTCTGCTGAACATCCTCACATGCATGCGTTTCTGGCGGACTGGGTTCCGTTATTTATTATTCATTGGAATAACTTTTGCACAAGTGCCTATCGCATTTGCGGTGATTTCTTTTGTTATTCTATTCTTTATTATACCCAATTGTTAAAACTTTGACTTCTATACTCCATGAAATTAGTGGAATATCCTCGATATTTGCGTTTTCATCCAAAGATATCTTTTCATGGAAATAGTCTTCCGATCATTCTTGAATTTTACTCTACAAAAAAAGATATCGTGTTGATAATTTGGACGTTAAAATTCTCGGATAAAATAATTCTTGAGCTTGTTTTATTGAATTCTTATATCATTGTCATCATCCTCATGTTTATATTATGTTGAAAGTCATCTGTGGCACATAGTGCATAGATGGACTTGGTATGATTATGACCGAGACTATTCTTGGTGTAATCATGGACCGTAATGTTACTGAATGATGTGATAAAAATCCTCGAAAGCCGTCAGAAGTGCATTGGTGGATGAGTTGTTGGCATGATCACTGACCATTAATGAATACACAAATATTCTCGCCCGTAGTGCATGAATAATTGTGGTCGTGATACTAAAGAATATCCTCGGCCGTAATGCGGGGATGATTCGATGATGTGGAATATTTATTAAAGTCGAGTCTCGGCTATAATGATGATGAAAACCTTTTAAAACCTAAAAGATAGTAGACTTTATTTTCTACTTGACTCTTTTAATGGATTGCTTATTCCGCCGCAGCTAAACCGGTTGTCTCATTGTAATTTATCGGTTTAACATTGTTGAAGACTATTGATAATTTATTACGCATTATCTTAGTCATAATATTTCTTCTTGGGCTAGTTGAGCTCACCTTTCTTTCATCGCTCTCTTGAAAAATTAGAATATACCGGGACGAGTCTGGGAAACGAGTGATGGTCCCGAAGATAGCATTAGTAGTCCTCACTATTCGTGAAATAGTGTGATAATAATTATAATGAGGACTTTTTTTTTGAGTTTGTATAATATCTAGTGAGAGCGATATTTGTATTTAAACTCACGCTTTATGTCGTATTGTGCACGCAGTTATGTTAATAAGTTGTATTTAAATTACATACCATATAAGTGGCGACCCAAGATGGGTGATGTATACCTAATTTTGGGCGCCACAACAACAAGAAAAGCGTGAGTTTGAATACAAATATTATCTTCTGATAATATCTATACTCAAATAAATCCTCATCACATTTATTGATACATTATTTTACAAAAATGGTGAGGACTACTAAACAATCCTTTCTAAAACCTTCATTCCATACCCCGACTGCAATACTCGCTATATTCTCGCCTCCCGAGAAGAAAAATGGAACAAAAGGAAAAGGGTGAGCTCAACTAGCCCAAAGAAAGAATATTATGACTAAGATAATATACAACAAATTACCGTTAGTCTTCAACAGGAAAAATCTAATAGAATACAATAAACAACAAATTTTAAATCAATATTCGCAATGAAATAATAATTCATTAGAAGAGTTAAGTAGAGAATGCAAACTACTATCTTACATGTATGAATTTAAAAGTTCATCGCTCATCTTTTATCCTGTAACATCAATCAATATACATCCGGAATCAAATATTCATCTTTGCACTACAGGTGCCAAAGATATTCATCAATTGGTCATGTTCATCTAAACACTGCTCATCTTTTGCACTACGACCAAAGATATTCTTCGAAATCATTCATCTTTTGCACTACAGCCAAAGATATTCAATAATATCATCATTTAAGACCGAGGATGATGAAAATATTTTTTTTAAAGAAAAATCCAAAGAAACAAAATGACAAGGATTAAGGATTAAGGATTCGTACTTTGTTTTATCCATGTTCAAAAATACCTCAAAAATAATCATAGTGGTGTAAAATTCAAGAATGATCAAAACATGGATACAATCAAAGCTAGTATCCGAATAGATATTTTGGACAAAAAAAAAAAATTTATATTTTCTATTGAATAGTCTCAGATATCGTGAATAATGTCGTATACGTGAATAAGAACTCAGACACCAAAAGATAAAATTCCACAAAAACATCTTCACGCTTAATTTAATAGTACTTATGAATAGAACTTCGTGAATAAGAACTCATGAATAGTAACTCGTGAATAAGAACTCATGAATAAGTAACCCCCACATTAAAAAGTTCCAAATTTGATAAAAGTTCCAACCAATATTTCAAAGATAATGATATTGAAGAAATAATATCATTTGAGAAGAAAATAACATCCCTTACCTCGAAAGATTAGTACTTCTACAATTGGAATAATGTATATAGTCTTTGAAGGGAACTTGACCGCCTAACAATACTCAAAGTATACTCAAAATACTCACAAGAATACGCTCGATAATATAGAGAGAAAAAACTCGCTTTAAATTGTGATTTTCATTTCTAACCCAAGACCCTATTTATAGAAAATCTTTAGAACACCAAAAGTTATAAAAATTTAATAAAATATTAATATATATTATAAATTTCCTTAGCCCATCTTTGAAGATCTGATTTCAACAATTAATATCACATGTTAGCCCACTTAAATGCAAAAAAAACGTTTTTCTTTAAAATAATAATTAAAACTTTCAAAATCAATTATTTGAGCTTGAACTTCAATAATTCATAATAAATAGCCCTTTTATCAAAAATTCGAATCTCGCGTGTTTTTTATAGGAAATTCAATTCTCTACAACTTTGCGAAGAAAGTTTTTCCGAATTCCAAATGAAATTGACCGAAATCCACAAACGGGCAATTTTACAGTTATAATCAAATTTCAAATAATAAATAGGGTCCAATTTACATGTTTAACATGTTTTAAACATTTATTGTAACAAAATACTCTTCCTCCTCAGATACTCATATATCCCACATTCGTTTGTAAAAATATCACCATTATTATATTATTAAAATATAATAATATATTTAAATGAATTATTTTATCGTAAAAAGATAAAATTTCAATTTTCAACAATTGTCACATTAAAATTTTCTCCATCTATATCCACATAAAATTAATATTTTCTCTCATCATATGAATCAATAATTAATTATTCACAAAATATTATTGACTCTCACAATATTGATGACCAGGCGGTTTCCTAAGAAAGAGGGCTTTCCAATAAGAATTTCTCCTTCTTCGCCATGCAAGCGATTAGATACCAAACCTCTCCTTACGTAACTTTCTAGACATTGCCAATAATGTTATCTAATAATATTATTCGGATAATATGAATTATTGCTTCGATAATGAAAAATATTGTGAATGACAATTATTGAAACAACATCAATATAAAATATCAACGCAAGAATTATTAACTCAATAAAATCTTTGAGCAAGAATTATTCTGTAACTATTATTGAGTAGTGCCTTTCTTACGTAAGAATAAATAATTGGTACAATACCGCAAAGTGTATTCTTGTGTTTTAACCACCGAGTATTTTAACAATATTATAATTGTAAATAACTACGCCAAGTATTTTTAACCAACTTATATTTGTCGTTTTCTTCATCCAATCGCTCAGTTATGGGCCCCACGGTCGTATACCATTCAAATCGTCGAATATTCCCCGAAGCAGATTTAATATTCCAAGACCAAACGAATATTCCCCGACAACAATGAATATTTTATAACCACTTGCTTATTTTGAAATATTTACGTATTTTTACCCTAACTATCCACATTAATCACATCAACCCTTACTATTTCAAAATAATAAATAGAAAATTAAATTTCATTAATAATAAGTTGGGGTCTTACTGAAAGGGTAAGCTCAACTAGCCCGATAGAAGAAATATTATGACTAAGATAATGCGAATAAATTATCATTAGCCTTCAACAATGTTAAACCGATAATATACAATAGATAACCGCTTAATCGGTAGAATATCTAATCCATTAAAAGAGTTAAGTAGAAAATAAAGTCTACTATCTTTTAGGTTTTAAAAGGTTTTCATAAATTTTATCACTAAGACTCAGTTTAATGAATAAACCACAATATCTAATCATCCATGTACCACTTGGCCAAGGATTTTCATCAAATTATCAATGGTCATGACTATACCGAATCACCCCCCGGTCATAATCATACCAAAACTATCCATCACCGCATTACAGCCACCGAGGACTTTTATCACATCATTTATAACAAGCCATGATTATACTTAGAATGATCCCGGTCATAATCATACTAAGTTCATCTATACACGTAAGCGAAAGATAACATAATATAACATGAGGATGAAGATAATGACATAATAATTCAATAAAACAAGTTCAAGAATTATTTAATCCAGAATTATTAACGTCCAAATTGTCAACACGATCTTCGTTTTTGTAGAGTAAAATTCAAGAATGATCGTAAGAATATTTCCATGAAAAGATATCTTGAATGAAACGCAGATATCAAGGATATTCTACTAATTTCATGGAGTATAAAGTCAAAGTTTTAACCAAACTTGGGTATAATAAAGAATGGAATAACAAAAGAAATCACCACGCATGCGGTGCTTGCAGAGATAGGTTATTCCAATAGAATAATAATAATCGGAACCAGTCGTGAAATTCACAATCGGCCGGGATGATCCAACGTAATAATAAATGCTGAATAATAAACAATGGAACCAGTCCCAGTAAAACACACGACAGGATATTCCAAATGTAATAATAAATGCGGAATAATAAACAATGGAACCAGTCCTGTAAAACACACGACGAGGATATTCCAATGTAATAATAAAGAATGGAATAATGAAGAAGATCACCAAGTATAGGGGATTCACAGATACAAAGTTATTCCAATGTAATAAATAAGAATGGAATAATATAAGGATTTCACCAAGTATAGGTATGTCTGCGTATCACGAGGTTATGTATAGGGTATGCCACTTTTACAGTTATTCCAATGTAATAATAATGAATGGAATAATGAAGTTCTCTTCATGAATAAGAAAGAATAATACCCTTACTACGGCACAACAAATAATATCCCTTACCGTAAAAGACAATCGGATATCAAAGTAGTGAAGTACCGTAATACTCTTCTTTCTTCTCTCTATAGATTTTCTCTCTATAGCTTCTCTATAATTTCTCTTTTAGAGTTTAATTGAATTAAGTAAGAAAATAATGAAGGAATGAGCTTCTATTTATAGGAAAATAGAATGCATAGTAATTAATCCATGAACGGTCCGATTGATTTACTTTAATCTGACGGTCCATATTTAAAGCAAAATCTTTTAAATAAAATATCATATATTCTATTTATATAAAAACATTTTACTATGCAAACACTATACAACACTATGCAAAACACTATCTGAAAACACTATGCGCAACACTATGCGTAATAAAATATAATATATTCTATTTATAGAATAACTTTAATAAAGTATTCTTTTTATATAAAAAGATGTTTACATTTTATTACGTTAATAATACTGAATAAAACAAAACGTCATTATCGCTATAATAATTCATATTATTAATCGACAATAATGGAATCAAACCGAGTGACTTCTCACATAAGCATCAATAATCAATACCGGTGTGCTACTATGTAACCACACGTATTCGCATTTTTTACTACCGAGTAGTTCAACAAGATCAACAGGTAAAACTTCCGCCAATTATTTCAATAAAATATTTTTGTCGTTTTCTCAATCCGAGCCAATAATTACATTGTAGGGGTCCACCAATGATTGAGTAGTTGTGCGAATATTCCCGCTAAATCGAATATTCCCCACCAATCAATATAATATAACCACTTGCATACTTTGCAAAATTTATAAATCTTACCACACAACTATAATATTATCTCAAATTCACACCATAATATTAAAAATTATTTCGACAAAATTTAAATCTTTATTGATAAAATCTGGGTCTCACATATTCCACTAATTTCATAGAGTATAGAAGTCAAAACTTTAACCAACCGAGTATAATAAAGAATGGAATAACAAAAGAAATCACCACGTACGTGCGGACTTCAGCATGATGAGGTTATTCAATGAATAATAAATAATGAAACTAGGTCAGGTAATAATGTCACCGGCTGCGAGATATTCCAATAGAATAATAAAGGCGGAACTAGGTCCGACGTAAAAGCGCATGATGTGATATTCCAATGAATAATAAAGATGGAACCAGTCCGAAGCGTAAAAAGCATGCGAACGGATATTCCAACGGAGTAATAATAAAGATTTTAACCAGTCCGACGTAAACGCATTGCACATGATATTCCAAATGTAATAATAATGAATGGAATAATGTAAGAATTTCACCAAGTATAGGGTACCACAGATATCTAAGTTATTCCAACAGTAATAATAAAGAATGAAATAACAGAAGTTCTCTTCATGAATACAAAAGAAATAATACCCCTTATGTGACGTCCCCAAAATAGGTATACATCACCCATCTTGAGTCGCCAAATACATGGTACATAAATCAAATACAACATAATTATACAACTGTCATGTAAAATACGACAAAATATAAACTGAGAGTTTAAACAAGAATATTGCCTCCTAGATAATATCCATTCTCAATGGAGTCCTCATAGACAGTATAAAAACTCAAATTCAGTCCTCATTATATTTATTGTCACACTATTTAACAGAATAGTGAGGACTACAAATACTATCATCTGGACCATCACTCCGTTCCATGACTACTCCCTGCTACGTTCTCATTTCCTGAAGAGAACAGTGAAAGAAAGGGTGAGCTCAACTAGCCCAGTAAGAAATATTATGACTAAAGATAATGCAGGATAAATTATCATTAGCCTTCAACAATGTTAAACTGATAAAATACAATAGACAACAAGTTTAATTGCAGCGGAATAAGCAATCCATTAAAAGAGTCAAGTAGAGAATAAAATCTACTATCTTTTATGATTTAAAAAGTTTTTCATCACTTTTATCGTTGGGACTCAGCTTAATAAATAATTCACATCATCCCTGCACTACGGTCAAGGATATTCATTAGTATCACGACCACAAATTATCCATGCACTACGGGCCAAGGATATTCGTGTATTCATCAATGGTCACGATCATGCCAACAACTCGTCCATCAATGCACTTTACGGCAAACGATGAAGACTTTTATCACATCATTTGTAACATTACGGCCATGATTATAAAGAATAATCCTCGGTCATAATCATACCAAGTCCATCTATGCATAACAAAGCCACGTATGACTTTCAAAAAATATAAACATGAGGATTATGACAATGATATAAGAATTCAATAAAACAAGTTCACGAATTAATTTGTCCAAGAACCAATAACGTCCAAATTATCAACATGATACTTCTGTGTAGAGTAAAATTTAAAAATGCTCAGAAGAATATTTCCATGAAATGATACTGGATGAAGCATAAATATCAAGGATATTCCACTAATTTCATGGAGTATAGAAGTCAAAACTTTAACCAACTGAGTATAATAAAGAATGGAATAACAACAGAAATCACCATGCATGCGGTACTTCGCATAGACGGGTTATTCCAACAGAATAATAAATACGAAATAATAAATAATGGAACCAGGTCAGGTGAAATTCACATCGACAGGATATTCCGACAGAATATTAAATGGGGAATAATAAATATTGGAACCAAATCGTGAAATTCACAATCGGCATGATATTTCGGCGAATAATAAAGAAACGGAATAATAAAAGAATTTCACCAAGTATGCGGTACTTGCATAAACAAAAGTTATTCCAATATAATAATAAAGAATGGAATAATGTAAGAAGATCACCAAGTATTGGGTAAACCGCATATACAAAAGTCATTCCACCAAGTATAGGTAAATCCATGCGCATACACAAAGTTATTCCAAAGAATATTAAAGAATGGAATAACATAAGGATTTCACCAAGTATAGGGGTATCTGGCATGATCACAAGGTTATGTATAGGGTATGCCACTTTTACGAGTTATTCAACGAAATAATAAAGAATGGAATAACAGAAGTTCTCTTCATGAATAAGAAAGAATAACACCCCTTATAGGTATAACAAATAATATCTCTTACCGTAAAAGACACTGGATATCAAAGTAGTAAAGTAGTAGAATACTCTTCTTCTTTCTCTCTATAATTTCTCTCTCTAGAGTTTCAGTGAATTCGTAAGAAATATTGAAGGAATGAGCTTCTATTTATAGAAGAATGGATTGAATAGTAACTAATTCATGAACGGTCCAGATCGATTTACTTTTAAACGAACGATCCAGATCGATTTACTATTAAAACTTAAAGCGACGGTCCATACTGATTTACTATTAAAACTTTAAACCAGCGACCCATATTGATTCACTATTATAGCTTTCCACCAGCGGTCCATATTAATTCATTCAACTAACGGTCTAAAAAATTAGCACATCTCCTTATGGAATAATATTGTACCCAAATACCCGAATGCACAATAATATCGTGAATAGTAACCGGGTGAATAGTAACTCGTGAATAGTAACTCATGAATAGTAACTCGTGAATAGTAACTCATGAATAGTAACTCGTGAATAATAACTCCTGAATAGTAACTCGTGAATAGTAACTCATCTTTAATCAACACGAACTTATTCATCATTAATATCATAACTCACAATATTTAATAACCAGGTCGTTTTCAGGAAAGAGGGGGCTTTCCAATAAGGATTTCTCCCTATTGGTGTGCAATTAGGTGACCAAACCTTTCCTTGACAGAACTTCTAGACATTGTAAATATTGTGATTTAATAATATGAATAATTTTGTCGTCTCAATTATTGATTTAACAATATAACATATAATGCGATGATAATCTTGTGACAATAATGAATCAATAATATAGAGATATAATGCAACAATTATCAGAGCAATAATTGAGTATAACCGAGTGATTTCTCACGTAAGCATCAATAATCAATCTTGTGTGTCTTACTTACGCAACCACGCCAGACATCGTACTTTTACTACCGAGTAGTTCAACAAAGATAACGGTAAAACCTCCGTAGTTATTTTTATTAAATATTTTGTCGCTTTTTAACTACGGCGGTTCTTCTTTATTGGGTCCACTAATGATTTGTCGTCGCATCGTAATATATTTACGACAAAAGAATATTCTCCACCAATCAATAATATTATATAACAACTTGCATACTTTGTAAAATTTTCAAATACTACCCACAACTATAACAATATATCAAATCCACACCATAATATTAAAAAAATATTTTGAAAAAAATTAAATATTTATTCATAAAATCTGGGGTCTCACACCTTACCTCAAAAGAAGACTGAATACTAGAATAGTGAGGTAGCAGACTTCTCTTCTTCTTTATCTCTATAATTTCTCTCTATAATAATGGCTCTAAAGCTTTAGTGAATTGGTGAGAAATGAAGGAAGAAATGAGCTTCTATTTATAGAAAAATATAGTTTCGATAATTGCACGTTTTGGGGCTCGAAAATTACAATCTGAATACCTCCAACTTTTCTTTCATTTTTAATTTAGTCCTGCAAGTATTATCAAACTTGCACCACCTACCCTAATAGTAAATAATGTGAATCAATAGTTCAATCATGTGAATCAATAGTTATAATCATGTGAAAATACGAAATACAGTATAGTACCTTCATCTATACCTCCCTTTTTAACTTAGTCATGCAAGTATTATCAATCTTGCACCAACTCCCCTAATAGTAAGTGAATGTGACTCAATAGTACACACATGTGAACAAATAGTTATATAAGCATGTGAATTAGTAGCAATTAATTGCTCATTTATCCGATAAATTACCCGATTTATCAATATAACCCCCAGACATCAATTACCATCGGAATATATGTCAATTTCAACTAACACCAATAATCCTAACACAATGGAACTATCAAATTCATCTTTAATCAACACGAACTTATTCATCATTAATATCATAACTCACAATATTTAACAACCAGGTCGTTCCTAGGAAAAAGGGGGCTTTCCAATAAAGATTTCTCCCTATTGGCGTGCAATTAGGTGACCAAACCTCTCCTTAACAGAACTTCTAGACATTGTAAATATTGCAATTTAATAATATGAATAACTTTGTCATCTCAATTATTGATTTAATAATATAATATATTATGCAGATGATACTATGACAATAATTGAATCAATAATATGAGAGATATGATCGTGAATTATCGTAGCAAATAATTGAGTATAATCGAGTGACTTCTTACGTAAAGTATAATAACCAATCTGAGTGTCTTCTTATGCAACCAAGCGTATTCTTTTTTTTACTAACGGTAGTTCAACGCTTTAACGGTAAAATTTTCAGTTATTTTTTTATAAAAGATAATTCATCATTTTCTAACTACTGACAATACTTGGTTGTGGAGTGCACCAATGATTAATCGTCAGTCATTTAATATTCCCCGTCAAAAAGAATATTCCCACCAAACGAATATAATTTGACAACTTGCATACTTTGCAAAATTTATAAATACTGCCCACAACTATAACATTATATCAAATCCACACCATAATATTAAAAAAAAAAATTAATAAATATTTATTCATAAAATCTGGAGTCTCACATGGTTTGTTTTTCTTATTTCAAGTAAACTTATTTGAAACTTATAAAAAGATACAAAAACTAGTTTATGTTTTGAAATTAATTCATGATTTTGTTTGAATATAGAAAATAAATTTGGTTTGAGATTTTGAGTATTTGGAGAATCATTCAATTAAATTATGATAAGTATTCAAATAAATTCTAAATTGTATCCAAGTGTTTATTATTTGAAATTTATTTTTAGTTTAGATTATGAATATTTATTGTATTTTGTAAAAATTATTATGATTATTTAATTTATTATTAATTCAAGTTTTTTTATTTAAATTTAACAAAAAAATTACTTAAAATTCATCCCTACTAATTTTTTTTATAAATCCGCCCATGTATATGTAATAGTATGTCTATAAATCTGCCCCTACTTTCTTTATTTCCTAGTCAAATGCTTTCCATATGAAATAAAGACATGAATCCTTGGCCAAGTAAGATACTTTCCACATGAATACTTTATTTCCTTCATTGTCGAGCAAAAAAAAAATTATCAGTCACTACAACTTGTAGCGGCACATATTTAAAAAAATAATTTTTCTTCTAAAAATTTACCTGACCAAGTGGGATCCGTTATTATTAAAATAGTAGCCGCTACTGTAAGACCCCAACTTATTATAAATAAAATTAAAATTTTTCTCTATTCATTATTCTAAATTAATAAGGTGTTAATTTTATATAATGTTTTGGTTATGGGTGAAATGTGCAAATTTTACAAAATAAGTAAGTGGTTATAAAATATTTCTTTTGTCGAGAAATATTCGTTTGGTCGTGGAATATTCTTTTTGTCGGGAATATCCGTATGCAATGACTAGTGATCAATTATGAGCCCCATAACTTGAATAACCGCTTGGATGAAGAAAATGACAAAATTTGAGTTTTATAAATAACTTGGCGTAGTTGTTGTTATTATTAAGATTGTTGGAATACCGGTGGTTAAAATATAATAATGGCGTGGGTTCTTGTAATAACAATACGATTGCACATGACTTTTGAATTATTGATGTGAGACCCCGATTTTATCAATAAAGATTTAAATTTTGTCAAAATAATTTTTAATATTATGGTGTGAATTTGAGATAATATTATAGTTGTGGGTAGTATTTATAAATTTTGCAAAGTATGCAAGTGGTTATATTATATTCGATTGGTTGGGGAATATTCGGTTTAGCGAGGAATATTCGTCTAACGACTCAATCATTAGTGGACCCCTAATGTAATTATTGTCGGATTGAAAAACGACAAAAATATTTTATTGAAATAACTACGAAAGTTTTACTAGTGGATACCGTTGAACTACTCTCTAGTAGTAAAAGTACGAGAATACGTGTGGTTGCATAGTAAGACACCAGTATTGATTATTGATACTTATGTGAGAAGTCACTCGGTTTGATTCCATTATTGTCGATTAATAATATGAATTATTATAATGATAATGACTTTTTATTTTTATTCAGATTATTAACGTAATAAAATGTAAACATCTTTTATATAAAATGTATACTTTATTAAAGTTATTACTATAAATAGAATATATTATATTTTATTATGTATAGTGTTGCATAGTATTTTGCATAGTGTTTTGCATAGTGTTGTATAGTGTTTGCATTGTAAAATGTTTTTATATAAATAGAATATATGATATTTTATTTAAAAGATTTTGCTTTAAATATGGACCGCCGATTAAAGTAAATCAATGCTGACCGTTCATGGATTAATTACTATGCATTCTATTTTCCTATAAATAAAGCTCATTCCTTCATTATTTTCTTACGAATTCAATCAAACTCTGTAGAGAGAAATTATAGAGAGAAGTTATAGAGAGAAAATCTATGAGAGAAAGAAGAAGAGTATTACAGTACTTCACTACTTTGTTATCCAAAGTCTTTTTTATGGTAAGGGGTATTATTTGTTGTACGTAAGGGGTGTTATTCTTTCTTATTCATGAAGAGAACTTCATTTATTCCATTTATTATTATTACATTGGAATAACTTTGTAAAAGTGGTATACCCTATACATAACTTGTATATCAGACATACCCTATACTTGGTGAAATCCTTATGTTATTCCATTCTTATTTATTCATTGGAATAACTTTGTATACGCTGTGAATCCCCTATACTTGGTGATCTTCTTCATTATTCCATTCTTTATTATTACTCGCTGGAATATCCTCATGCGTGTGTTTTACACACCCGGACTCGGCTCCATTGTTTATTATTCGCATTTATTATTACATTTGGAATATCACATTCGTGTGTTTTACAATTTGACCGGTTCCATTGTTTATTATTATTCAAAGCATTTATTATTACATTGGATCATCCATCGTTGTGAATTTCACCCTAATTCGTTCCGTTATTATTATTCTGTTGGAATAACCTTTGTCATGCCAAATCTTTGCATGCATGGTGATTTCTTTTGTTATTCCATTCTTTATTATACCCAGTTGGTTAAAACCTTGACTTCTATACTCTATGAAATTAGTAGAATATCCTTGATATTTGCGTTTCATCCAGTATCTTTTCATGAAAATATTCTTCTGATCATTCTTGAATTTTACTCTACAAAACAGTATCTTGTTGACAATTTGGACGTTATTAATTCCTGGATAAAATAATTCTTGAACTTATTTTATTGAATTATCATGTCATTGTCATCATCCTCATGATATATTATGTTATCTTTGGCTTACGTGCATATATGAACTTAGTATGATTATGACCAGGGATCATTCGGTATAATCATGGCTTTGTTATAAATGATGTGATAAAAGTCCTCGGTGGCTGTAATGCAAATGATTGATAGTTTTGGTATGATTATGACCGAGGGGTGATTCGGGTATAGTCATGACCATTGATAATTTGATGAAAATCCTTGACGGTGAGTGCAGGGATGATTAGATATTGTGGTTTATTCATTAAACCGAGTCTTAGTGATAAAAATTTATGAAAACCTTTTAAAACCTAAAAGATAGTAGACTTTATTTTCTACTTGACTCTTTTAATGGATTGGATATTCCACGCAGCTTAAACCGGTTGTCTATTGTATTTTATCGCTTTAACATCATTGTTGAAGGCTAATGATAATTTATTACGCATTATCTTAGTCATAATATTTCTTCTTAGGCTAGTTGAGCTCACCCTTTCTTTCACCGTTTTCTTCAGAAATGAGAACATAGTTGAGACAGTCGGGGACGGAGAGTAATGGTCCGAGAGGATAACATTAGTAGTCCTCACTATTCGTGAAATAGTGTGATAATAGTTATAATGAGGACTCTTTTGAGTTTGTATAATATCTAGTAGACAATATTTGTATTCAAACTCACGCTTTATGTCGTATTGTACACGACGCTTATATTAATAAAGTTGTATTTGAATTTATGTACCATGTAAGTGGTGACCCAAGATGGGTGGCGTATACCTAATTTTGGGGCGTCACGGTTGGTATCGAGCTTAGGATATGATCCTCGGCTAAGATGCTTGAGATAAGAACTAGGAGGGAGAGATGGGAATTCCTTCCGCTAGTATGACCTACCTAAGTTTATTTGGTATTTGATTGGTCGGTTCGAGTATAGTGATAATATGTTGCATGTCAATTAACCCTTATTTTGTGGCGCAAGAGTTTAAAAATGGCATCCGAGAATGTTGAGAATCGCAATGGAGCACGGAGATCGTTGATTCTCCACATATCAATAATCGGGACAATGTGCAACAGATGGCGATAATCCTCCTGTAAACAACAACACCGATCAATCAATCGATTGAACGACGAGATGCGTTTAAGAGGTTTTAAATTCATGCAACATCGGTAGCAAAGCGACTCTCATCCAAAATGTAGGTGGAAACACGGAAAACTCTCGAGGCGGTCACCGCTAAACAATTCAAGGAGGGGACCACCGGAGTTTAAGGAGAGCCAAAACCACTTCTGCGGAAGCATGAATAAAAGCAGATTACCAAGATATTTGATGTCTTGGGATGCTCCGAGGAGCAAAAGGTTCCTTTTGTCGCCTTTATGTTGCGCGCGAGAGGCGAGAATCTTGGTGGGAATCGGTAAACGTACTCAACCTCATTGTCTTCAAGATATCTTGGGAGAAGTTCGGGAGTCGCATTCAACGACAAATACTTTCCCGAAAGTATTCGCCATATGAAGGAGGTGGAGTTTATCAAGTTGGAACAAAAAATATGACCCAGTGTCGCAATACGAGGCAAAATTTGCGGGGTTATCACGGTTTTGCGTCCCCACTTGGTGGATAATGAAGAGAGAATGGCGCGAATGTTTTTAAGAGGTTTGAAGTCGGAGATACGTCAACATCTTATTTCTCATAAACCGTGTTTGTATTCGATGTTGTTAATAGGGCTCGATTAGTGGAGCGCGATAACGAGTCAACGCAACTAAAAGAGAGAAAGCGTGGCAAAATTATAATACCAATGAGAGTAGTCATCAAGCGGTGACAACAAGCGTGTAGGGAATCAACGGGCGGATATGGTAACCACTTGGTGGTAATCGTGGTCAAAGCAATAGAATGGACATTTCAAAAAAGGAGATTCAACAATGATGGAATGACGTCGGACCAAAGACCCGTTGTTAAGGAAAGAGAAAAGACCACCTATCATATGCTTCAAATGCGGAGGAGAGGGACACATCGATCCGACTGCGCCATGCCTCCAAAGCATGTTATAATTGTGGAAGAAAGGTCACTTAGCTCGATTTTGTCGTTTATCGAAGACAAATTCAACTAGGATGGAGGCACCAAAGGCTGTCCCAGACAAACCAAAGCCGGTAGTTTAAGAGAGAGCGTTTTTTTTTCTCGTGACGAGGAACATGAATAAAATTATCACGGGTAAGTTAATCGTAAGCTCTTGCGAAGTCTATACCGTTTTAGATACCAGTTCTACCCACTCTTTTATTTCACCTAGTCGTGTTCAACGTTTAAATTTGACTCCGGAAAAGTTATACTTTGACTTATTGGTTGAAACCTCGTTAGTAGGAGCCTTCGTTACCTCCACTGTTTTTTAAATCTTGTTTGATTCAAATAAACACTTTCACGTTACCTGTCGATATTATCTCTTTGAAAATACTTGCCTTTGAGGTAATTTTTGAAAACGATTGATTAACTACTCATTATTCTTTTCGTAAGGTTGTTAGCTTTTATATTCATAACCAACTTTATATCTAATTCAAAGTAACCAAACCCTAAAGTTAATCATTGTTATATCGAGCCATAAGTAAAGAGCCCCGATCCTTTCGTTGTTAACTTCCTTGTGTGGAATGCACCAAGAAGCGGACTTTCTCGTAGGCGACGTCGTGGATCAAGATGGCAAGTTGATAGGTATCATTGTGAGGTGCTATCTAGGTTAAAGGATAGAAGTCACAGTTGGTATCAATGTGACGTATTATCCACGTTTTGGATGAGAGTCACAGTTTTGAATGATATTTCTGTCATTAATAAATTTCCTGGCGTATTCTTGAAGATTTCCTAGCCTACCCTAGAACGTGAAATCGAATTTTGTATTGACCCTAGTACAAAACCCATTTCTTAAACCCTCAAATATTTCTTCAACTAAAAGGATCTGTTTACGAGGATTATGATGAAAGTCATAATAAAAGCATTGGACTAATGAAAATCATGGTTATATGAAGTATTAGTAAGTGTTATGATGAGTTATGTTGGTTATTATGTGAAAACATGAAAGTATCTTAGAAATCACAAAGAGTTGAAAATCAGATTTTGGTGAAAAACATAACATGAAATTCAATTGACCATATCTCCTATTATATTTTGAATTTTTGAATGTGGTTAAGTCCTAGAGTTAGATCTATGAGTTACCTAACTAATCCAAGTGGATTTACTGGAAAAGGTGTTGTAGATTTTTGTGTGGACTGATTTTAGCAAAGGAGTGCAAAGCTGCAAAAACCGAAAAAGTTGCTGCCATGATTTTAGAGGGGCTGTTTCGGCCACTTAAATTATGAGAAAAATTCTGGCCTTCTAGGACATGAAGTTATATGGTATAAAGTACCTCCTGTCCAAAAATGAGCTCATTCTGACTTAAAATGAGCAAGTTATGACTATTTCAATATTTAGGTTTTTCCGATTTAAAAGCGATATAACCGAGTTCTACAACTCCGATGACCATGAAATTTAAATCTGAGGCTCACATTAACATGTGTAAGGTCCTGCCAAGATTTGGGAATTTTGGAGTTAAACTTGAGGTAGCTAATTTCTTAAGGAATTAATTAGAAATTGATTTTGAAAAATAGTAAATGAATTTTAAAAATTCGAGAAAAATATATTTTCATTATGGGACTATATTATGCTAAATCCCAGAAATGAAATATTTTTGGGACTAATTTGGTATTTTCATGAAAATAGTTTAGAATTCTGAACATATGAGTTAAATATGTTATGTGAAGTAACACGATTAAAAATAGGATTTTATGGCTAGAGAATCCTATATAGAGTATATGCATATTTTTTTTTGATAAGGGATCGATAATTGGTGATGATATCTTATGAGTATGGCATTTTGAATGATTAAATGCATTATATGGTAAAGCGTAAACAATTGAGATAAATTGTTTATAAATTTAAGAAGTGATTAAAATATTGTTATAATATTAATGATATTAGATTATGAGATTATTAAGTGATTGATAACATGGGGATATTCTTGAATCTGGATAAATTATATTATAAATGTTTAATATTTATCCTTTATCTCATTGATTGATTCTTTATATCATTATCCTCATGTTTATATTATGTTGAAAGTCATCTCGTGGCTCAGAAGTGCATAGATGGACTTGGTATGATTATGACCGAGGATTGTTTCGGTATAATCATAACCGTAATTGAATACACAATTATCTTTGGTCGTAGTGCATGGATAATTTGTGGTCGTGATACTAATGAATACACGATTATCTTTGGCCGTAGTGCATGGATAATTTGTGGTCGTGATACTAATGAATACACGATTATCTTTGGTAGTAGTGCATGGATAATTTAATGGTCGTGATACTAATGAATATACGATTATCTTTGGTAGTAGTGCATGGATAATTTGTGGTCGTGATACTTAATGAATACGATTATCTTTGGTAGTAGTGCATGGATAATTTGTGGTTGTGATACTTAATGAATACACGATTATCTTTGGTCGTAGTGCATGGATAATTTGTGGTCGTGATACTAATGAATACACGATTATCTTTGGGTAGTAGTGCATGGATAATTTGTGGTCGTGATACTAATGAATACACGATTATCTCGTGGTAGTAGTGCATGGATAATTCGTGGTCGTGATACTTAATGAATATCCTTGCCTATAAATGCGGGGATGATTCGATGATATGGATTAATTATTGAAATGAGTCTCAAAGAATGAAATATTAATTCATGGATGTGGTAAAAGTTATCTTTGGTAGTAGTGCATTGATAGACTTGGTATGATTATGACCAAGGATTATGCGGTATAATCATGGCCAGTATTGAAAAACACGAATATCCTTGGCGATGGTGCATGGATAATTCGTGGTCGTGATACTATTAAGTCAAGTCTCAAATTATTGGTTTTACGATTGTATATCTTTAGCTTTGTAGTGCAAAGATGAATTGTTAATGAATATCTTTGGCCGGATTGCAAAGATGAATTTAATGTTTTCAACGATAAAGGTATTCAAGGTATCCTCACCTCTTTATCATACCAGGTACGTACCCTAATTTCGAGGGTGAAATTCTATAAGGAGGGGAGATTGTGAGACCCCAGATTTTATCAATAAAGATTTAATTTTTGTCGAAATAATTTTTAATATTATGGTGTGAATTTGAGATAATATTATAGTTGTGGGTAGTATTTATAAATTTTGCAAAGTATGCAGTGGTTATATTATATTCGATTGGTGGGGAATATTCGGTTTAGCGAGGAATATTCGTATAACTACTCAATCATTGGTGGACCCACAATGTAATTATTGTCCGGATTGAGAAAACGACAAAAATATTTTATTGAAATAACGGCGAAAGTTTTACCGTGGATACCGTTGAACTACTCGGTAGTAAAAAGTACGATGTCGTGTGGTTGCGTAGTAGCACTTGCAGTATTGATTATTGATACTTATGTGAGAAGTCTCTCATTTGATTCCATTATTGTCGATTAATAATATGAATTATTATAGCGATAATGACGTTTTGTTTTATTCGTATTATTAACGTAATAAAAAGCGAAACATCTTTTATATAAAAAATGAATACTTTATTAAAGTTATTCTATAAATAGAATATATTATATTTTATTATGTTGTTCATAGTGTTTTTTGCATAGTGTTGCATAGTGTTTTGCATAGTAAAATGTTTTTATATAAATAGAATATATGATATTTTATTTAAAAGATTTTGCTTTAAATATGGATAGTCAGATTAAAGTAAATCAATCTGGACCGCTTCATGGATTAATTACTATGCATTCTATTTTCCTATAAATAGAAGCTCATTCCTTCATTATTTTCTTACAATTCACTTTGAAACTCTGAGAGAAATTATAGAGAAAGCTATAAAGAGAAAATCTATAGAGAGAAAGAAGAAGAGTATTCGGTACTTCACTACTTTGTTATCCAAAGTCTTTTATGGTAAGGGTATTATTTGTTGTGCAAGTGAAGTGTTATTCTTTCTTATTCATGAAGAGAACTTACATTATTCCATTCATTATTATTACATTGGAATAACTTTGTAAAAGTGGTATACCCTATACATAACTTTGTATATCACGGCGTACCTATACTTGGTGAAATCCTTATGTTATTCTATTCTTATTTATTCTGTTGGAATAACTTTGTATCTGTGAATCCCCTATACTTGGTGATCTTCTTCATTATTCCATTCTTTATTATTACATTGGAATATCACATACGTATGTTTTATCTGGGACTGGTTCCATTGTTTATTATTCGCATTTATTATTACATTTGGAATATCACATGCATGTGTTTTACACCATAGGACTGGTTCCATTGTTTATTATTATTCAACATTTATTATTACATTGGATCATCACAGTCGATTGTGAATTTCACGACTGGTTCCGATTATTATTATTCTATTGGAATAACTTTGTGCATTGATATCTGCGCATGCATGGTGATTTCTTTTGTTATTCCATTCTTTATTATACCCAGGTTAGTTAAAACCTTGACTTATATACTCCATGAAATTAGTAGAATATCCTTGATATTTGCGTTTCATCGATATCTTTTCATGGAAATATTCTTACGATCATTCTTGAATTTTACTCTAAAACGAGATCTTGTTGACAATTTGGGCGTTATTAATTCTGGATAAAATAATTCTTGAACTTGTTTTATTGAATTATCATGTCATTGTCATCATCCTCATGATATATTATGTTATCTTTGGCTTACGTGCGTAGATGAACTTAGTATGATTATGACCGAGGATCATTTGGTATAATCATGGCTTGTTATAAATGATGTGATAAAAGTCCTCGGTGGCTTAAATGTAATGCGATGATGGATAGTTTTTGGTATGATTATGACCAGGAGGTGATTCGGTATAGTCAATGACCATTGATAATTTGATGAAAATCCTTGGCCGTGTAGTACGAGGATGATTAGATATTGTGGTTTATTCATTAAACCGAGTCTTAGTGATAAAAATTTATGAAAACCTTTTAAAACCTAAAAGATAGTCCTCATTACAATTATTATCACACAATTTCACGAAATAGTGAGGACTACTAATGCTATCTTGAGGACCATCACTGCGTTTTCCCGACTTCGTCCCAAATTATATTCTCATTTCAAGAGAAGAAACGGTGAAAGAAAGGGTGAGCTTAACTAGCCCAAGAAGAAATATTATGACTAAGATAATGCGAATAAATTATCAATAGTCTTCAACAATGTTAAACCGATAAAATACAATAGAACAACCGGTTTAAGCTGCAATGAATATCTGAATCCATTAAAAGAGTCAAGTAGAAAATAAAGTCTACTATTTTTTAGGTTTTAAAGGTTTTTCATCAACTGTTATAGGCGAGACTCGACTTTAATAAATATTCCACATCATCGAATCACCCCCGCACTACTACCAAGGATATTCTTTAAGTATCACGACCACAATTATTCATGCACTACGGGCCAAGAATATTTGTGTATTCATTAATGGTCATGATCATGCCAACAATCGTCCATCAATGCACTACTGACCGAGGATTTTTACCACATCATTTGTAACATTACGGTCATGATTACAATCGAATAGTCTCTGGTCATAATCATACCAAGTCCATCTATGCACTACAAAGCCACGGATGACTTTAAAAATATAAACATGAGGATGATGACAATGATATAAGAATTCAATAAAACAAGTTCAAGAATTATTTTATCAAGGAATTATTAACGTCCAAATTATCAATATGATCTTGTTTTGTAGAGTAAAATTCAAGAATGATCGGAAGAATATTTTCATGAAAAGATATCTTTGGATGAAACGCAAATATCAAGGATATTCCACTAATTTCATGAGTATAGAAGTCAAAGTTTTAACCAACCGGGTATAATAAAGAATGGAATAACAAAAGAAATCACCATGCATGCGATAGAATCACATGCATGTGTTATTCCAATGAATAATAAATAACGAAACCAGTCGGGTGAAATTCACAAGAAGCGATGTTCCAACGTAATAATAAAGATGGAACCGGATCCGGTGTAAAACACACGATAGGATTTTCCAACGAATAATAAAGATGGAACCAGTCCCGTAAAACACACGATGTGATGTTCCAACAGAATAATAAAATCTAACCCGTGTCCGGTGTAAAACACACGACGAGGATGTTCCAATGAATAATAAAAAGCGGAACCGAACCAGTCCTGTAAAACTCACGCATGACAGGATGTTCCAACGTAATAATAGAAGAATGTCACCAAGTATAGGGTAAACCACGTATACGAAGTTATTCCAATGTAATAATAAGCAATGGAATAACAACAGTTCTCTTCATGAATAAGAAAGAATAACACCCCTTACATTTGGTAGGAGATTGAATACCGCAGACGATGTAGTAACAAAAAATATCTTCTTCTTTCTCTCTTATTCTCTCTATACTTTCTCTCTCTATAGCTTGAATGAATTAAGTGAAAATAATGAAGCCCTAGGCCTCTATTTATAGAAGATTTCTAGCTTAAGACCGCCGTGTGAAAAGGCAAGTGGTTTGACGACTAATGATGTGAAAAGAAAAGTGGTTTGACGCTTTAATGTGAAACGACAAGTGGTTCGGCGCTTTGTAATGTGAAAACGACAAGTGGTTCGACGCCTTTGTAATGTGAAACGACAAGTGGTTCGACGTCTGTAAAGGTAATTACTATTAACGAAGGTAAATACTATTGATTTAAGGTAAATACTATTCACAAGGGTAATTACTATTGACGAAGGTAATTACTATTGACGAAGGTAAATACTATTCACAAGGGTAATTACTATTGTGAAGGTAATTACTATCGACGAAGAGACTCTTAGATGATGACATATGAGCCCCCATAAAATAATCAAACTTACCACAAATAATTTTTTTCATCAACACATATTTAATCTTTCAACAATTATTAATCATTTATAACTTGTCGTCTCAATTATTGATTTAATACTATAACATATTATACGAGATGATCTTGTGACAATAATTGAATCAATAATATAAAAGATATGATCACGAAATTCATGTAGCAATAATTGAGCATAAATGAAAGTGACTTCTCACGTAAGCATCAATAATCAATACTGCAAGTCTACTACGCAACTACGCCAGACATTCATTTTTACCACCCGGGTAGTTCAACGCTTTAACGGTAACACCTCCTCAAAATCGTTATTCTTATAAAATATTTTTGTCGTTTTCAATCCCGATAATAATTACATTATGAGGTCCACCAATGATTGAGCCATTGTATTAATATTTCCTAACAAAAGAATATTCCCAACCAAACGAATATTTTATAACAACTTGCATACTTTGCAAAATTTATAAATATTACCCACAACTATAACATTATATCAAATTTATTCCATAATATTCAAAATAATATTTATAGAAAAATTCATCTTTATTTATAAAAGTTGGGGTCTTACAACCTCCCCTTCTTATGAAATTTCGCCCTCGAAATTAGGGTACGTACCTGGTATGTCGAAGAGGTAAGGATACCTTGATTTCATTTCAGATTCTAACTCCCAAGTCATTTCCTCAACATCGTGGTTCCTCCACAAAACTTTGACTTGAGGTATAACCTTGGGCGTAGTAGATATGTTCCTTCTTATCAAAATACGAACAGGAACCTCTTCATATTTTAAATCTTCCGCTATTTCATCCGGTTCTAACTCAATAATATGATTCGGGTCTTTCACATATTTACGTAACATAGATATGTGAAAAACGTTATGAACATGAGACATATTTGGCGGAAAAGCGAGTCTATAGGCCACGCCCTACTCGATCGAGGATTAAAATGGACCGATGAATCGAGGGTTAAGTTTTCCTCTTTTCCAAATCTTGTAACTCCTTTCCATGGAGCAACTCTTAACAACACACGATCTCCTATATCGAATTCCACGTCCTTTCGATGAAGATCAAGATAACTCTTTTATCGATTTTGTGAGGTTTTTATCGTTGTTTATCGTTTGAATCTTTTAGTAGTCATACGTACATCAACTCCGGTCCCAACAACGTTGCTTCACCCACCTCATCCCAAAGATATCTTTGAGAAGCGACACTTTCTTCCATACAACGCTTCAAATGGAGCCATGCCAATACTTGCTTGATAAGCTGTTGTTGTAGAGGGAAAACTCCACCAATGGTAAGAACTTGTCCCAACTCCCTTGAAATCAAGGACACGAGTCTTAATAGATCTTGAGAGTTTGAATAGTCCTCTCCATTGTCCGTCTGATGCGAGGATGATATCTTAGAAACTAAATCGTAAGTCTGTGCCCATAGCTTTTTGCAAAAACTAACCCAAAATCGTGAAGTGAATCTTGGGTCTCGATCGAAACTATGGATACTGGGCATACCATGCGATCTTACAATCTCGTTTATGTACATACTGAAGCAAGACGTTCAAGTGTATAAGTTTCTCGTATCGGTAAGAAATGAGCGGACTTGGTCAATCTATCAACAATGACCCAAATCGCATCAATGCCTTGAGAAACCATAGGAAGACCGTAGACAAAATCCATGGTAATGTGCTCCCACTTCCATTCTGGAATTTCAAGTGGTTCTGATGGACCTTTTGGTACTTGATGCTCCGCTTTAACTTCGTTGATAAGTTAGACACCTTGAGATAAGCAAATATTATCTCTCTCTTCATATTGCTCCACCAAAATGTATGACGAAATATCATGATACATTTGGTACTCCCGTGATGGATTGCAAATGGTGTGTTATGCGCCTCCATCATGATATTATACTTTAAATCAAGGTCGTTAGAACACAAAGTCCGGAGTTGACTCGAAGTATTCCTTCTTCATCGATTCTTGCTTCCGCATATAAGACCTTCTTGCACTTTTTTCCTCATACGCATCGACCGTGTCTCAGTAGCTTGGCGACTTTAACTTTATCGATTAAAAGTCGGTTCTACTCAGTATACTCGCTTATCATCACATGCCGTCCTGAGAGTCTTTAACTCTATCTCCATCCTTTGCAAGTCACACAAAATGGGCCTTTGCGTTGACAATATCGCACTCGTACTTGCATATGATTTTCTACTCAATGCGTCAGCTACCACGTTCGCTTTTCCAGGATGGTATTGGATGGTATGATCATAATCTTTCAACAGTTCAAGCCAACGTCGTTGTCGCGTGTTGAGTTCCTTTTGAGTGAAGAAATATTTGAGGCTTTTATGATCCGTAAAGATCTCCACTTTCTCCCCATACAAGTAATGCCTCCAAATTTTAAGTGCAAAGATAATAACGCCAACTCTAGATCATGAGTAAGATAATTCCTCCCATATTCTTTGAGTTATCGCGAGGCATAGGCTATAACTTTTCCATGTTGCATAAGAACACATCCCAACCCTTTGCCCAAGCATCACCGTAGATGACAAATCCTCTCGAGCCGAGATGGTATTAGCCGAGCAGGTCTTTGAAATAAGTCTTCTCTTGAGTTCTTGAAAACTCTTCTCACATTCTTCGCTCCAACCGAACTTTGTATCTTTACGAGTCAAATTTGAGTCGATGGAGTAGCGATTCGAGAAAATCCTTCCACGAATCTCCGATAATAACCAAATAAACCGAGAAAGCTACGTCTTGATCATCGATTTAGGTTGTTCCCGACTTTGAATAGCTTCAATCTTTCTTTGGGTCAATGATATTCCATGACTTGATACCACGTGCCCAAGGAATGCTACTTCTTGAAGCCGAACTCGCATTTCTTCAACTTGGCATAAAGCATATATTCACGAAGCTTTTGGAGTGTCGACCTCAAGTGTTGCTTCATGATCTTCACGGCTTTTGGAATAAATAAGGATGTCATCAATAAAGACGACCACAAAGTGATCTAAATATTCCTTGAATACTCGGTTCATCATATCCATGAAGGCGGCGAGGAGCATTAGTCGATCCAAAGGACATGACTAGGAATTCATAATGCCCATACCGAGTTCTCGAAAGCCGTCTTTGGAATGTCGTGATTTCTAATCTTCAATTGGTGATATCCTAATGAAGATCAATCTTTGAAAAGAATTTGGCTCCTTGCAATTGGTCAAACAGTCATCAATACGTGGCAATGGATACTATTTTTATGGTGACATGATTCAACTCCCGATAATCAATACAAAGTCGCATACTCCCATCTTTCTTCTTCACGAATAGAATACGAGCACCCCAAGGAGAAGTACTAGGGACGAATAAAGCCAATGTCTAACAATTCCTGCAGTTGGGTCTTTAACTCCACGAAGTTCAATAGAGCCATTCGATATGGGGCTTTGGAAATAGGTTTTGTCTGGGGTTCAAGGTCGATACAAAATTCAATTTCATGCTCTCTGGGGTAGGCCGAAGTTCTTGAGAATACGTCGGAAATTTATTAACAATAGAAATATCGTTCAAAACTGACGTATTTTTGTTTAAATCTGTAACATGAGCTAAGAAAGCTTGACATCCGTTTTTCAATAAACGAATAGCTTTATGGCTTGAGATGACCGTGATTGATTTTAATGGTTTGGTCGTTTGAATTCGCATAATAGGTTGATTAGGAATATGAAAGCTAACAACCTTACGAAAACAATCAATTTTTTCATGATAAGTAGTTAACCAATCAATCCCTAGAATCACGTCAAATGCAAGTATTTTTAATGAAATAAGATCGACAGGTAATGTGAGGGTACCGATTTGAACCAAACAAGACTTATAAACAGTGGATGTAATGAAGGTTTCTCCCAACGGAGTTTCCACAGATAAGTCAAAGTCTAATTTCTCCGGAGTCAAATTTAATCGATGAGCACAAGTAGGAGAAATAAAAGAATGGGTAGAACTGGGTATCAAATAAAGTATAGACTTCATTAGAGTTTATGATAAAGCTTACCCGTGATGACCTCATTCGGTTCCTTGCTCTTTGGGAGGTCACAACAAATGCTCTCCTTGCACTAATGGGTTTTGAATTTTACGGGATGGCCTTTGGTGCCTCCATCCTAGTAATTTGTCTTGATGGCAAAAATCGAGCTAAGTGACCTTCTCTTCCATAATTATAACATGCTTTGACTGCATGACGTAGTTTGATGATGTGTCCTCTCTCCGCATTTTTGAAGCATATGATGGGTGGTCTTTCTCCTTCCTTAACAATGGGTCTTTGGTCTTGACGTCTTTCCATCATTGTTGAATCTCCGTTTCTTGAAATGTCCATTCTTATTGTTTTGTACGATTACCACCAAGTGGTTACCATATCCGCCTTTATTGATTCCTCTCACGCTTGTTATCACCGCTTCGATGACTACTCTCCGGTATTATAATTTTGCTTAACATTTCTTCTCTTTTAGTTGCGTTGAATCATTATCGCGTTCCACTAATCGAGCCCTATTTACAACATCTGAATACAAACACGGTTTATGAGAAATAAGATGTTGACGTATCTCCGACTTCAAACCTCTTAAAACATTCGCGCCATTCTCTCTTCATTATCCACCAAGTGGGGACGTGAAATAAGTGATAACTCATGAAATTTTGCCTCGTATTGCGACACGGTCATATTGTTTTGTTCCAACTTAATAAATTTCACCTCCTTCATGTGGCGAATACTTTCGGGAAAGTATTTGTCGTTGAATGCAACTCTGAAACTTCTCCCAAGATATCTTGATCTGAACAGTTGAAGAGTCGTTTTACCGATTCCCACCAATCCGCTCTCTCAGCAACATAAAAGCGGCAGGAACCTTTTGCTCTCGGAGCATCCCAAGACATCAAATATCTTGTAATCTGCTTTATCCATGCTTCCGCCGAAGTGGTTTTGGCTCTCCCTTAAACTCCGGTGGTCCCAGGCTCCTTGAATTGTTTAGCGGTGACACTTGAGAGTTTTTCGTGTTTCCACCTACGTTTTGGGCGCGAGTCGCTCTCTACTTTGGTGTTGTATAAATTGCATAAAGCCTCTGAACATTTGATCATTCATCATTTGGTCGGTGTTGTTATTTCGCATGAGGATTGTCGCCTTCGATGCACATTATCCTCGATTATTGATATGTGGTGAATCAACGATCGCGTCCGCTCCATTCTTATTCTCAACATTCTCGGATGTCATTTTCGAGATCTTCGCCACAAAACAAAAGGTTAATTGACATGTAACAAATTATCCCTATCTTCCGACCAACCAATAAAATAAAGACATAAACTTAGGTAGGGATCATATCCTAAGCTACGATACCAACCTATGGCGCCCCCAAAATTAGGTATACATCACCCATCTTGGGTCGCCACTTACGGTAGTGCAATTTAAATACAACTTACTTAACATAAGCGTAAGTGATACAATACGACATAAATCGTGAGTTTAAATACAAATATCGCTACTACTAGATATTATACAAACTCAAAAAAAGAGTCCTCATTACAATTATTATCACACTATTTCACGAATAGTGAGGACTACTAATGCTTATCTTCGGACCATCACTTTCGTTTCCCAGACTCGTCCCGAAATATATTCTCATTTCACGAAGAAAAATTGAAAGAAAGGGTTAGCTCAACTAGCCCGGTAAGAAATATTATGACTAAGATAATGCGAATAAATTATCAATAGTCTTCAACAATGTTAAACCGATCAAATACAATGATACAAACCGGTTTAATCTGCGGCGGAATATCTGATCCATTAAAAGAGTCAAGTAGAAAATAAAGTCTACTATCTTTTAGGTTTTAAAAGGTTTTCATCATCATATAGCTGAGACTCGACTTTAATAAATATTCCACATCATCGAATCACCCCCGCACTACTGACCAAGGATATTCTTTAGTATCGCGACCATAATTATTCATACACTTTCACGGCCAAGAATATTTGTGTATTCATTAATGGTCATGATCATGCCAACAATTGTCCATCAATGCACTACTGACCACTCGAGGATTTTTACCACATCATTTGTAACATTACGGTCATGATTACACCGAATAGTCTCTCGTCATAATCATACCTAGTCCATCTATGCACTTATAGGCCACAGATGACTTTAAAAATATAAACATGAGGATGATGACAATGATATAAGAATTCAATAAAACAAGTTCAAGAATTATTTTATCCGGGAATTATTAACGTCCAAATTATCAATATGATCTTTGTTTTGTAGAGTAAAATTCAAGAATGATTAGAAGAATATTTTCATGAAAAAGATCTTTGGATGAAACGCAAATATCAAGGATATTCCACTAATTTCATGGAGTATAAGTCAAAGTTTTAACCAACTGGGTATAATAAAGAATGGAATAACAAAAGAAATCACCATAAATGCGATAATCCGCATACAGACGAGTTATTCCAATGAATAATAAATAACGGAACCGGTCGGTGAAATTCACCGCAAGCGGGATGTTCCAACAGAATAATAAAGATGGAACCCGATCCGGTGTAAAACACATGCATGTGATGTTCCAGAATGTAATAATAAAGAGCGGAACCGAATCCTTGTAAAACACACGTACAGGATGTTCCAACAGAATAATAGAAGAATGTCATCAAGTATAGGGTAAACCACGATACGAGTTATTCCAACGTAATAATAAGCAATGGAATAACAACAGATTCTCTTCATGAATAAGAAAGAATAACACCCTTTACATTTGGTAGGAGATTGAATCTTTATGCAAAGAATGTAGTAACAAAATATTCTTCTTCTTTCTCTCTTATTCTCTCTATACTTTCTCTCTATAGCTTGAATGAATTAAGTGAAAATAATGAAGCTCTAGGCCTCTATTTATAGAAGATTTCTAGCTTAGCACTGCTTAGTGTGAAAAGCAAAGTGGTTTGATGACTAATGATGTGAAAAGAAAAGTGGTTTGGCGCTTTTGTAATGTGAAACGACAAGTGGTTCGGCGCTTTGTAATGTGAAACGACAAGTGGTTCGACGTCTGGTAAAGGTAATTACTATTAACGAAGGTAAATACTATTGACGAAGGTAAATACTATTCACAAGGGTAATTACTATAGACGAAGGTAAATACTATTCACAAGGGTAATTACTATTGACGAAGGTAATTACTATTGACGAAGAGACTCTTAGATGATGACATATGAGCCCCCCATAAAATAATCAAACTTACCACAAATCATTTTTTTTTCATCAACACATATTTAATCTTTCAACAATTATTAATCATTTATGTGACGCCCTCAAAATTAGGTATACATCACCCATCTTGGGTCGCCACTTACATGGTACGAAATTTAAACACAACTTACTAACATAACGTAGGTATACAATACGACATAAAGCTGTGAGTTTAAATACAAATATCGCCTACTAGATATTATACAAACTCAAAATGAGTCCTCATTACAATTATTATCACACTATTTCACGAATAGTGAGGACTACTAATCTTATCTTCGGGACCATCACTCGTTTCCTCAGACTAAGTCCCGGTATATTCTCATTTCACAAGAGAAACGGTGAAAGAAAAAGGGTGAGCTCAACTAGCCCAATAAGAAATATTATGACTAAGATAATGCGAGAATAAATTATCAATAGTCTTCAACAATGTTAAACCGATAAAATACAATAGACAACCGGTTTAAGCTGCGGTGAATATCTGATCCATTAAAAGAGTCAAGTAGAAAATAAAGTCTACTATCTTTTAGGTTTTAAAAGGTTTTTCATCATTTGTTATAGTTTGAGACTCGACTTTAATAAATATTCCACATCATCGAATCACCCCTGCCTTACTACTACGCCAAGGATATTCTTTAGTATCGCGACCACAATTATTCATGCACTACGGGCCAGAATATTTGTGTATTCATTAATAGTCATGATCATACCAACAATCGTCCATCAATGCACTACTGCCATTGAGGATTTTTACCACATCATTTGTAACTTTTACGGTCATGATTACATCGAATAGTCTCTCGGTCATAATCATACCAAGTCCATCTATGCACTACTGAGCCACGATGACTTTAAAAAATATAAACATGAGGATGATGACAATGATATAAGAATTTAATAAAACAAGTTCAAGAATTATTTTATCCAGAATTATTAACGTCCAAATTATCAATATGATCTTTGTTTTGTAGAGTAAAATTCAAGAATGATTAGAAGAATATTTTCATGAAAAGATCTTTGGATGAAACGCAAATATCGAGGATATTCCACTAATTTCATGGAGTATAGAAGTCAAAGTTTTAACCAACTTGGGTATAATAAAGAATGGAATAACAAAAGAAATCACCATAAATGCGATGAATCGCATGAGACGGAGTTATTCCAATGTAATAATAAATAACGGAACCAATTCGGTGAAATTCACAATCGCGACGAGGATGTTCTAACGAGAATAATAAAGATGGAACCGATCCGGTGTAAAACACACGAATAGGATATTCCAACGTAATAATAAAGATTTTACCAGTCCCGTAAAAACACAGCGGGATGTTCAAATGAATAATAAAAAGCGGAACCAGGTCCGGTGTAAAACACACGAGCGAGGATGTTCCAATGAGATAATAAAAATTTTAACCAGTCCTTGTAAAACACACGAGCAGGATGTTCCAATGAGATAATAGAAGAATGTCACCAAGTATAGGGTAAACCACGTATACATAAGTTATTCCAATGAAATAATAATAAATGGAATAACAACAGTTCTCTTCATGAATAAGAAAGAATAACACCCCTTACATTTGGTAGGAGATTGAATCTTTACTGAAGATTAGTAGTAACAAAATATTCTTCTTCTTTCTCTTTATTCTCTCTATACTTTCTCTCTCTATAAGCTTGAATGAATTAAGTGAAAATAATGAAGCTTCTGGCCTCTATTTATAGAAGATTTCTAGCTTAGCACTACCGTGTGAAAAGCGAGTGGTTTGACGGTGGTTTGGCGCCTTGTAATGTGAAACGACAAGTGGTTCGGCGCTTTTGTAATGTGAAACGCGACAAGTGGTTCGACGTCTGGTAAAGGTAATTACTATTAACGAAGGTAAATACTATTGACGAAGGTAAATACTATTCACAAGGGTAATTACTATCGATTGTGTGAGGTAATTACTTATTGACGAAGGTAAATACTATTCACAAGGGTAATTACTATTGACGAAGGTAATTACTATTGTGAAGGTAAATACTATTCACAAGTAGTAATTACTATTGAAAGGTAATTACTTATTGACGAAGAGACTCTTAGATGATGACATATGAGCCCCCATAAAATAATCAACTTACCACAAATCATTTTTTTCATCAACACATATTTAATCTTTCAACAATTATTAATCATTTATAACTTGTCGTCTCAATTATTGATTTAATACTATAACATATTATACTGAGATAATCTTGTGTGATAATTGAATCAACAATATAAGAGATATGATGCGTGAATTCTTTATAACAATAATTGAGCATAGGTGAGTGACTTCTCACGTAAGCATCAATAATCAATCTGAGTATCTACTTATCGCAACCAATGCGCATTCATCGTACTTTTACCACCGGGTAGTTCAACAGCTTTAAAACACACCTCCGTCGTTATTTTTATAAAATATTTTTATGCGTTTTCTCAATCCGACATGATAATTACATTGTGGGGTCCACCAATGATTGAGCCATTATGCGAATATTCCCTAACAAAAAGAATATTCCCAGGCCAAACGAATATTTTATAACAACTTGCATACTTTGCAAAATTTATAAATATTACCCACAACTATAATATTATATCAAATTTATTCCATAATATTCAAAAATAATATTTATAGAAAAATTCATCTTTATTTATAAAAGTTTGGGTCTTACAATTTATAACTTGTCGTCTCAATTATTGATTTAATACTATAACATATTATACGTATGATATATGTGACAATAATTGAATCGATAATATAAGAGATATGATCGACAAATTATCAGAAGCAATAATTGAAAGCATAAATGAGTGACTTCTCACGTAAGCATCAATAATCAATACCGGTGTCTTACTTATACGCAACTACGCGTATTCATCGTACTTTTTTACCAACGGGTAGTTCAATAGTTTTAACGGTAACACCTCCGCCGTTATTTTTATAAAATATTTTTGTCGTTTTCTCAATCCGAAATAATAATTACATTATGGGGTCCACCAATGATTGAGCCATTATCGAATATTCCTAACAAAAAGAATATTCCCAATTCAAACGAATATTTTATAACAACTTGCATACTTTGCAAAATTTATAAATATTACCCACAACTATAACATTATATCAAATTTATTCCATAATATTCAAAAATAATATTTATAGAAAATTCATCTTTATTTATAAAAGTTTGGGGTCTTACTGATTGCATATTCCGCTGCAGATTAAACCGGTTGTCTATTGTATTTTATCGGTTTAACAACATTGAAGGCTAATGATAATTTATTCTGCATTATCTTAGTCATAATATTTCTTCTTTGGGCTAGTTGAGCTCACCCTTTCTTTCACTATTCTCTTGAAATGAGAACATAATTTGGAGACGAGTCGGGGAGCGGAGTAATGGGTCCGGAGGATAGCATTAGTAGTCCTCACTATTACGTGAAATAGTGTGATAATAGTTGTAATGAGGACTCCTTTTGAGTTTGTATAATATCTAGTAGACAATATTTGTATTCAAACTCACGCTTTATGTCGTATTATATACCTGACGCTTATATTAATAAGTTTGTATTTGAATTTATGTACCATGTAAGTGGTGACCCAAGATGGGTGGCGTATACCTAATTTTGGGGGCGTCATGATTGATTCTTACGTAAAGAAGACACTCACTCGATAATTATTCAAGAATTACTTTTCAATATTTTATTTTATTGATTTAATAATTATTGCGTTGATATTTTATATTATTGTTGTTTCAATAATTGTCAACTTTGCGATATTTTCCATTATCGGATCAATAATTCATATTATTTGAATAATATTATTAGATAACATTATTAGCAATGTCTGTAAAGTTCGATCTAAAAAAAAATGTTTGGTCACCTAATTGCTTGCTTAGTATGGAGAAATCCTTATTGAAAGCCCCCTTTCACGGGAGCAGTCTGGTTGTCATAATTGTGATTACATAATATTATTTGTGAATAATTAATTATTGATTTATATGATAAGGAAATATTTATTTGATGTGGATATAAATGATGGATTTATTTATTTTATGTGGTTATAATTGAAGAATTTAATGTTGAGGTGTTTTATCAGTATTTTTGTCGGAATGGAGGTATTAAAAATCAAATCAATATTTTTACGATATATTAAGTGAGTTATAATTTTTAATCCGATAGTTGGATCGTTGTGATTTTTGGTATGTTATACATATATAAATTGAGTATATGTCCACAAATTTTGAGCCGAATAAAAATGAACATGATTTGTTATGAATTTCAAGAGTGGTGATTGTAAATTAGGTTTATAAATGATTTTGGTGGAAAATTCTAGAATTGATTGGGCCCACTTGTGGTTGGTGAAAAAATGTCTTTGAATTTTATTTCAAATGTGGTGGGTGGCAATAGTAGCAGGTCAAGTCTGCTTTGGCGTCTTAACATTTTCCTATAAATAGAGGGCTAAGTTAGAATTGAAAATCACATCGAAACATAAAACGCTCTCTTTCTTTCTATATATTATCGGCGTATTTTGTGAGTATTTAGATACTTTGAGAGTTCTTTATTCGATCTGAAAGTTTCATTTAGCTTCACTTCCGACCTTTCATTCCGAAGTACTGTTTCTTTGAGGTAAGGGATGTTATTTTCTTCTCAAATGATATTATTTTCTTTAATATCATTATGCCAAAATATTGGTGAACTTTTTAATCAAATTTAAAATTTTTTATGTCGGGATTACTATTCACGTATACGGCACTATTCACGAATACGACACTATTCACCAAAAAAATAAAATTTCTTCTTTTTGTCCAAGATGTCTATTATGGTTACTATATTTGATTGTATCCATGTTTTGATCGTTATTTTTGATTTTTACTTCAAAATTTGGTTATTATGGAGTATTATTGATCTTGGATAAACTGTAATACGAATTCCTAATATTTGTCCTTCTGTCTCACTGAATTCGTTTTCTTTAGAATATTTTTCATCATCCTCAGTCTTAAATGATGATATTACTGAATATTTTGGCCTGTAGTGCAAAGATGAACGATTAACTGCTGAATATCTTTAGCTCGTAGTGCAAAGATGAACAAGTGTTGAGATGAATATGACCAACTGGTGATACGAATGAATATCTTTGGCCTGTAGTGCAAATATGACTATTTGATTAAAGATGTATATTGATTGTTGTTACAGGGATAAAATATTGATGATGGACTTTTAAATCTTATAAGATAGTAGAACTCATTCTCTACGTGACTCTTCTAATGGATTGCTATTTTCACTGGATTTGTTGATCTAAAATTTGTTGTCTATTATATTCTATCAGATTTTTCCTTGTTGAAGACTAATGATAATTTGTTGTATATTATCTTAGTCATAATATTCTTTACTGGGCTAGTTAAGCTCACCCTTTTCCTTTTTGTTCCATTTTTCTTCTCGGAGGTGAGAACATAGCGAGGATCGAGTCGGGTATGGAGTAATGGTTACAGAAAGATGTTTTAGCGATCCTCACTATTTACGTAAAATAGTGTATGAATAATTGTAATGAGGACTTATTTGAGTGTTGATATTGTCAGAAGACAATATTTGTATTTAAACTCACATTATGTGTTGTAAATTTTTGTATACGACAATTGTATTATTAAAATTGTAGTTTGCTTTTGTGTATATCATGTATTTGGCGACTTCGGAATGGGTGTTGTATACCTATTTTGGGGGCGTTACAACTACAACATGCAATGGATGGACTATAACTCTTTTAATCTCAAATTTTACGTTGATTGATCAACGGCGATATGTTAATAATGCTCTACTAACAATGGATTATGTCATGGATTAAAATATATATATATATATATATATATATATATATATATATCGAAACTAACTCAAGTCTCAACTACCGTGTGTGCTATTTGGATTAATTATTAGCAGTAAGTATGACATTTGAATTCCTTCAGACAACTTTAAACCGACTTTGAAAATCTCCAAGACTTTCATGTGAAAAAAAGTATTAGTCCGAGCCGAGGCGATCGATTTGGGATTAGGTTCCCATGCCAAACACCTCCTCCCTTTTTTCCGTTGTTCATCCTTTCCGCCAATCTTTCATTCATAATTGTAATTTGTAGATATTTAATTGTATTAATATAAATTAAATAAATTTATATTTATTTTGAATAAATTAAAGATTATTATGTTAATTAAAAATATTTTAAAATGTAGAATTTTTGATAAAATATTTTTATAAATAAGTTAAAATAGTGTTTAGTTGTACAGTTGTAAAAGTGATTTTAAATATATGAATGACAAGTTTAAGATAATTGTGTTCCGATATTCATTTTATTTTTCTTCAACTCAACTAAACTCAATTCAACTCCACTCCATTGGTTTGGTTTGGTTTGACGTACCAACCAAACAAAAGAGCTAAAAATCATGTTTGACTTGAATATCTGAGGAGACCTAACTTTTCTCCAAAAATCAAATGCATGATTAAAATGATTTGGACGATGGTGCCGTAGCTATACAATTATTCTTATTTCAATATAAGCAAGCAAGCACCGAGCACGCACGTCACTTTCCTTAGCTCATGATTCGACCCGACCCGACCCGACACGATCAAAGCAGCTAAACCAATGAAGAAAGCTACTCCCTCGGTTGGTTCATAATAACCGTCTTTTTTTAAAAAAATTGTTCTAATTTATTTGTCCTTTATAATTTTTTTAGGAGAATAAATTATTTATTTTTTTATATTACTCATAACTTCTCTTATTCTTTTAATAAATTTTCTCTCTTATATTAATAGTTTCCAACTTTTCATAAAAGGGTAGAGATGAAATTTTATAAAAATTTTAATTCTTAAATATAGTGTTAAATGACTTTCTTAATTTATGTCAATAAAACTGAAACGACGGTTAATATGGAATTGAGAGAGTAGTTACTTTGGTAAATAATATAGTAGTAATATTAATAATGGAAAAGGTAAAAAACATACTAAGCCAAATGATCGACTATATACCCTGGACCTGACCATGACCAATTAGCATAGCAAGTTGATTGCCCAATTGAACCTTCTCTGTCTGTCTTTCTCACTCATTATTAGTCTACGGAGGAGTATATATTTTTCTACGTCCACCACATGCATTCATGAACCAACCAACCGGTTTACTTTTCATGTCCAATTAATTAGAAGAGAAGACAAAGAAGTAGAAATCAAAAGGAAATGGTCTTTACTTCAAACCACATGTTTAAGAAAAAGAAAAACTTTTCTTTCCTCCTAGTAAATTAATTCATGTGCCCATGCATGCATGCATGCAGCAAATAATCAATGCAGATTTGATACCATGTACGTACGTCGTACGTCATGCGTTGAATATTTTTGAAGAATTAATTAATTCTCCATTTGCCAAAAAAAGTTTTACTTAAAACATTTAATAATATATAAACTTTGTTCCTTTATAAATGTATTAAGTGCTTAATTTAATAATAATAATAATAATAATAATAATAAAATCAATTAAATTTGAGTAAATAATGCAGTTTACGGTATCCTCAAGAGAATAACTTTTTTCTTAAAATAAAACAATAATAATAATAATAACAACAATAAAATTTATTTTGTGGAACACACTAATTAATTACATAGTAGTATAATTTTTGAAGAAATTCACAAGATGAAGCTTGGCCCCCGTACGTAGGACAGATCGAAACTCTTTTTGTGAATTAAACCAAAGAGTATATAAACTCCTTCGAATTGATCGAACTCCTTCCTACATGCATAAGATAAGAAAGTCTTGTGATTTCTTGAAAATCAGAGTGAACGAGTGACGGTGGGATAAATTGCATGCATGTGATATAATATATATTAAAATTATTCATGTGATAAAATTTGTGAGACCCCAGATTTTATCAATAAAGATTTAAATTTTGTCGAAATAATTTTTAATATTATGGTGTGAATTTGAGATAATATTATAGTTGTAAGCGTGTTATAAATTTTGCAAAAGTATGCAGTGGTTATATTATATTCGATTGGTGGGGAATATTAGGTTTAGCGGGGAATATTAAATCTAACTGACTCAATCATTGGTGGACCCACAATAATGTAATTATTATCGGATTGAAAAACGACAAAAATATTTTATTGAAATAACGACGGAAGTTTTACTGGTTGATCTTGTTGAACTACTTTCGGTAGTAAAATGAAGAATACGATGTCGTGTGGTTAGTAGTAGCGCGGTATTGATTATTAATCTTTATGTGAAGTCAACTCGGTTTGATTCCATTATTGTCGATTAATAATATGAATTATTATAGCGATAATGACGTTTTGTTTTATTCAGTATTATTAACGTAATAAAAGCGAAAACATCTTTTATATAAAGCGAATCTTTATTAAAGTTATTACATAAATAGAATATATTATATTTTATTATCGTAGTGTTGCGTAGTGTTTTTGCGTAGTATTTTTTGCGTAGTGTTGCGTAAGATTTGCGTAGTAAAAAATATTTTATATAAATAGAATATATTATATTTTATTTAAAAGATTTTCTTTTAAATATGAATAGTCAGTTAAAGTAAATCAATCTGGATAGTTCATGGATTAATTACTATGCGTTCTATTTTTCTATAAATAGGCCTAAGTAGTCTTCATTATTTTTCACTTAATTCAATTGAAACTCTAGAGAGAAAACTATAGAGAAAAAGAAGAAAAGATTCTCTTTACTTCACCCTTGCCAATATTCGGTTCTTCTACAGGTAAGGGATATTATTTGTTGTCTTCAGTAATGGGTGTTATTCTTTCTTCTTGAAGAGAACTTCTCAGAAGACCCTAAAATTTTTTTAAATAAAAAGGAATTTCCTTTATTTATTATTTTGAAATAGTAAGGGTTGATTTGATTAATGTGGATAGTTAAGGGTTAAATATGCAAATATTTCAAAATAAGCAAGTGGTTATAAAATATTCATTGTTGTTTGGGAATATTCGTTTGGTCGTGGAATATTAAATGCGATCCGGGAATATTAAATGCTGACGCCCAAGCGACCCATGTGTGAGCCCCATAACTGAAAGCGATTGGATGAAGAAAACGACAAATATAAGTTGTTTTTAAATAACGGCGTAGTTATTCTGAATTATCTTTGTTGGAATACCCGGTGGTTAAAACACACTAATACTGCGTTGTTGAGCAATGTAGACTTGGTATTGCACCAATTATTGATTCTTACGTAAGAAGGCACTACTCGATAATGGTTACGATAATTCTTTCGATTATTTTATTGAGTTAATAATTCTTTGCGTTGATATTTTATATTCTTTGTTGTTTGATAATTGTCATTACACATTATTTTTCATTATCGAAGCAATAATTCATATTATCTGAATAATATTATTAGATAACATTGTTGGCAATGTCTAGAAAGTTCTGTCAAGGAGAGGTTTGGTCACCTAATTGCGCTTGTAGAAGAAGAAATTCTTATTGGAAAGCCCCTCTTTCTGAGGCTGCACAGGTTGTCAATATTGTGATTACGTAATATTATTTGTGAATAATTAATTATTGATTTATATGATGAGGAAAATATTGATTTTATGTGGATATAGATGGAAAAAATTTTAAAATGACAATTGTTGAAAATTAATATTTTATCTTTTTCGATAAAATAATTCGTTTAAATATATTATTTTAATAATATATTAACGGTGATATTTTTACAACGAATGTGGGATATATGAGTATCTGAGGAGGAAGAGTATTTTTGTTGCAATAAATGTTTAAAACATGTTAAACATGTCGGTGGACCCCATTTATTGGTGAAATTTGATTATAGCACGTAAAATTGCCCGTTTGTGGATTTCGGTCAATTTCTATTTGGAATTTGGAAAACTTTCTTCTGCAAAGTTGTAGAGAATTGAAATTCCTATAAAAACTCGCGAGATTCGAATTTTCTGATGAAAGGGCTATTTATTATGAATTATTGAAGTTAGAAACTCAAAAATAATTGATTTTGAAGTTTAAAATATTTAAAATTAGAAAAACGTTTTTCTTATTTTTTCTAGAAGGGTGACATGTGTTTGATGGCTGAAATCAGATTCTAGACATGTGTGAAAATAATATAATTATATTATTAATTTATTAAATTTTACTGCTTTTTGGTGTTCTAAGCGATTTCCTATAAATAGGGTCTTGGGTTAGAATTGAAAATCACACCGTAAAGCTGAAGTTTTCTCTCTCTATATTATCGAGTATTCTTGTGAGTATTTTGAGTATACTTTGAGTATTGCTATCTGATGCAAGTCAAAGTCATAGCCTATATCCAGGTGTTTCAAATAAGATCTTGATCTTTCGAGGTAAGGGATATTATTTTTTTTTCAGTAATGATATTATTTCTTCAATATCATTATCTTTGAAATGTTGATCTGAAGTTTTATCAAATTTAGAACTTTTTCATGTATCGGGTTCTTATTAATGGGTTCTTATTCATGAGTTCTTATTCACGAGTTCTTATTCACGAAAGTCTTATTAAATAGAAGCGTGAAGATGTTTTTGTGGAATTTCTATCTTTTGGTGTCGAGTTACTTATTCACGTGATATCGGCCTTTATTCACGATATCTGACACTATTCACGATATCACGGTACTATTCAATAGAAAAATAAAATTTCTTCTTTTAAATCCAAAACATCTATTCGGATACTAACTTTCGATTGTATCCATGTATTTTGATCATTCTTGAATTTTACACCACTATGATTATTTTTGAGGTATTTTTTTGGCGTGGATAAAACCAAGTACGAATCCTTAATCCTTAATCCTTGTCATTTTGTTTCACCGGATTCGTTTCTTAAAAATATTTTTCATCATCCTCGATCTTAAATGATGATATTATTGAATATCTTTGGCTTTGTGCAAAAGATGAATGATTTCTGAAGAATATCTTTGGCTGTAGTGCAAAGATGAGCAGTGTTGAGATGAACATGACCGATTGATTAATATCTTTGGCACAGTAGTGCAAAGATGAGCAGTGTTTTAAATGAATATGACCAATGATGAATATCTTTGGCACAAATAGTGCAAAGATGAATATTTGATTCCAGATGCATATTGATTGATGTTACGAGGATAAAATATTGATGATGGGTATTTAAATTCATAGATTATAGTAGATTTCATTCTCTACGTAACTCTTCTACATGAATTATTATTTCATTATGAATATTGATCCGAAACTTGTTGTACATTGTATTCTATCGATTTTTCCTGTTGAAGACTAATGATAATTTGTTGTATATTATCTTAGTCATAATATTCTTTCTTGGGCTAGTTGAGCTCACCCTTTTCCTTGTTGTTCCATTTTTCTTCTCGGGAGGCGAGAATGTAGCGAGTCTTAGTCGGGGTATGGAATGAAGGTTCTAGAGAGAGTTGTTTAGTAGTCCTCACCATTTTGTAAAATAATGAATCAATAATTATGATGGGGATTTATTTGCGTGTGGATATTGTCTGAAGACAATATTATATTTAAACTCACAGATATATATTGTCGTATTTCACACGACATTTGTATTATTGAAGTTGTAGTTTGCTTCTTGTACCATGTATTTGGCGACTCGAATGGGTGTTGTGTATACCTATTTTGGGGGCGTCACAGATTGGTATCGAGCTTAGGGATATGATCTCCGGCGGAGATCGGGGAATAAAACTAGGAGGGAGGCGAGTAAATCCTTCGCTAGTGTGTCCTACTAAGCTTATTTGTTAGTTAGTCAATATATAGGGATATTATGTGATATATTGATTTCCTTAATTAACCCTTATTTTATGGCGGTGTTTGAGAATGTCGATTGAGAATATTAAGAGTGGAGCAAATGAGGCCGTGGAGATGCTGTCTTTCACCAACGAGGAGAACGTCAGTGGTGGGTAATGTTCCTCCCATGAACAACACCATTGAAAGCGGATGATGAACGAGGGGATGTTTAGAAGCTTTTTGCAATTCATGCAAAAATCGATTTGAGGAGACTTCGTGTTCAAAATCTGAGGAGGAAATGATAGCAATTCACGGGTGGTCACGACCAGCGATTCAAAGAGTTGGGACCACCGAGTGCAGGGAAGCGGGATCCGATTAAAGGCGGAGCGTGGGTCAAACAAATTACCAAGATATTCGATGTCTTGGGATGCGGAGGAACGAGAAAGTTCCATTCGCGCCTTTATGTTCCGTGGGCGAAGCAGATTCTTGGTGGGAATACGTAGAAGCGTACCCACCCAATTTGCTTTCGGCATATCGTGGGAGACGTTTGAAAGCAGTTCAATGACAAGTACTTCCACAAAAGTATTAAATCGTATGAAGGAAGTGGAGTTTATTAGACTAGAAGCGAAATAACATGGCGGTGTCCCGATCTGAAGCGAAGTTCATGGAGTTATCCGAGTTTGCACCTCATTTGGTGGAGAATGAGGAGCGTATGACGCGGATGTTTCGAGAGGTTTGAAACCCGACATACGTCGATATCTCATTTCTCATAAATTTTCTCTCTATTCGGATGTTGTCAGCGAGGCTCGGTTGTTAGGCGAGATAACGAAAATACGTTCAACCGAGGGACCATAACCGAGGATCATCTAGAAGATAGCGATCATCGAATAACGATAACCAAATGGAGAAAGAAGAATACTGAATAAAGCGGTAACCACTCTGGTGGTAATCGTGGCCCATAAAAATAGAAGAAGCGAGTCGGGAGGAGATTTTAAAAGAGGAGATTCAACAACGACCATGTGAAGGCGTCGGCGCCAAGATAGCAACTAGTTTTAAGGGAGGAGAACGACCACCGGTCGTATGTTACAAATCTGGAAAGAGGGACATATCATTAAACCGTCCCACAACAGTTTAAGGTATGCTATAATTGTGGAAAAGAAGGACATATCGCTCGAGATTGTATGATATCGAAACCTAGTTCATTGAGGATGGTGACTCAAAAGATCGTCCCGAAAAAGTCAAAGTCAACGATTAGGAAGAAGCGTTTGTTGTGGTCGGTCAAAATCTGAGAACCCGAACGAAGTTAGCACGGGTTAGTTAATTATAAATTCTTACGAAGTATATACCTTATTAGATATCGGTTCTACCCATTCTTTTATCTCTCTTACTTGCGCTCAACGTTTAAACTTGACTCGGGAGAAATTAGACTTTGACTATCTGTGGAAACTCCGTTAGGAGAAACTTTCATCACATCCACTTGTTTATAAATCTTGCTTGATTCATGTTGGCACTATCACATTACACCGTTAACCTTATTTCTATAGAGATATTTGTTTTTGATGTGATTTTAAGGTTAACTACTCATCATGCCGAAATTGATTATTTTACGTAAGGTTGTTAGTTTTCATATTCCTAAGCAACTTTGTTATTCAATTCAAGCAATCAAACCATTGTAGTCAAACATTTTCATATCAAGCCATGAAGTCATTCGTTTATTACGGATGTCAAATTTTCTTAGTCCATGTTATGGATTTGAATAAAGACACGTCAGATTTGAATAATATTCCTGTTGTTATTGATTTTTCCCGACGTATTTCTGAAGAATTTCTTGGCTTACTCCCAAAGCTTCGATATTAAATTTTGTATCGACTTTGAACCCTAGTACAAAACTCATTTCTAAAATCTCATATCGAATGGCTCTATTGAACTTCGAGGAGTTAAAAATTCAACTATAAATTTGGTACCGAGCCTTTATTTTGTGACTTCCTTTGTGGAATTCACCTAAGCGAGACTCTCTGTAGGGGCGTCATATTAAATGCGATAAGAAAGCGATAGGTGTCATTGTGACGTCTTATCCAAGATTGGGATATGAGTCACGATTGAGAGCAACCTAAGTCGATTATCGAAATACGTAGCTTTCTAGGCTTAGTTGGTTATTATCGAGATTCGTTGAAGGATATTCTCGAATCGCTATTCCATTAACTTGGTGACTCGTAGAGATACAAAATTCGAATGGAGCGAGGAATGTGGGAAGAGCTTGAAGAACTTCGAGAGAGACTCATTTCAAAGACAAATTCTAACCATACCATCTTGGAAAAGCGAGCGTGGTAGTAATGACGCGAGTTGAGTAGAAGATCATATCTTGAGGAACGAGTGCGATGATGTCAAGTATCGACAGAGCCAACTTTAATAGAAAAGTTAAGGTTGCTCGAAGCCACCGGCCCGGAGCCGATCGATGTATGAAGAAGAAAGTACAAGAAGGAGCTATTAGGGCGAGAATTGATGAAGAAGGAATACTTGAGTCCACTCTAGACTTTGTGTTCCTAACGACTACGATTTGAAGTATAAGATTATGATGGAGGCTACAAGACACCATTTGCAATCCATCCTGGAATTACTAAAATGTATCGTGATCTTGACATACATTTTGGTGGAACAATATGAAGAGAGAGATTGCAAAGTTTATCTCGATGTGTTTAAATTGCCAACGTGTAAAGGCGGAGCATCTTGTACCTAAGGGTCCGTTGCAACCACTTGAGATTCCGGAATGGAAGTGGGAACACATTACTATGGATTTAGATTCTGGGTCTTCCTACGGTTTCTCAAGGCATCAATCTTATTTGGTTTATTGTTGATAGATTAACCAAGTCTGCTTTCATTTCTTGCCAATCGGAGACTTATTCCTTGAACGTCTTGCTAGTATATACGTGAATGAGATTGTGAGGTTGCATGGCATGCCATTATCCATAGTTTTAGATCGTGACCCAAGATTCACTTCATGATTTTGGGTTAGTTTGTAGAAAAGCTATGGGCACGAATTTATGATTGGTTTGGCGTACCATCCTCAAACGGATGGGCAATCGAAAGGACTACTCAAACTCTTGAAGATATATTAAAACTCAGTGTCTTAGATTTCAAAGGAAGTTGGGATAAGTACTTGCCATTGGTGGAATCCTCATACAATAATAGTTATTAAACAAATATAGGCATGGTTCCATTCAAGCATTATATGGACGAAAATGTCGTTCTCGATATGTTGGGATGAGGTGGGTGAAGCAACATTGTTGGGACCCGAGTTAAACGTACGATATGACCTAAAAAGATCCAAATGATTCGACAACGTATACAAACGGCACAAGATCGACAAAAGAGTTATGCGGATCTTCATCGAAAGGACGTGGAATTTAATGTGGGGATCATGTATTGTTGCGAGTTGCTCCATGGAAGGGAGTTACAAGATTTGGGAAGAGAGAAAGCTCGATCCACGATTTATCGGTCCATTTCAAATTCTTGACCGAGTAGTAGAAATGTAGCCTATAGACTTGCGTTACCTCCGTATGTCTCGTGTTCATAATGTGTTTCACATATCCATATTAAAGTAAATATGTGAAAGACCCGAACCACGTTATAGAGTTAGAACCCGGACGAGATAATAGAAGACTTAACGTATGAGGAGGTACTGTCAAGATTTTGGATAGGAAGGAGCATCCCTACGCCAAGAAAGGTTATACCACAAGTTAAAGTTTTGTGGAGGAATCATGCTATAGAGAAATGACACGGGAATTGGAAACGGAAATGAAAGCGAGGTATCCTCACCTTTTCAAACACCAGTATCGTCACGTCAATTTCGAGGACGAAATTTCATAAGGAGGGGAGGTTGTAAGACCCTCAATTTTTTAAATAAAAAGAATTTCCTTTATTTATTATTTTGAAATAGTAAGGGTTGATTTGATTAATGTGGATAGTTAAGGGTTAAATATGCAAATATTTCAAAATAAGCAAGTGGTTATAAAATATTCATTGTTGTGGGGAATATTCGTTTGGTCGTGGAATATTAAATGCGATTAAGAATATTCGTCTGACGCAGCCATGCAACCATGTGGAGCCCCATAACGGAAAGCGATTGGATGAAGAAAACGACAAATATAAGTTGTTTTTAAATAACTACGTAGTTATTCTGAATAATCTTTGTTGGAATACCCGGTGGTTAAAACACACTAATACGCTTGTTGTTGAAGAAGTGGCACTTGGTATTGCACCAATTATTGATTCTTACGTGAAGGCACTACTCAATAATGGTTACGATAATTCTTCGCTCGATGATTTTATTGAGTTAATAATTCTTTGCGTTGATATTTTATATTCTTTGTTGTTTGATAATTGTCATTACACAGTATTTTTCATTATCGAAGCAATAATTCATATTATCTGAATAATATTATTAGATAACATTGTTGGCAATGTCTAGAAAGTTCTGTCTAAGGAGAGGTTTGGTCACCTAATTGCGCGCCAGTAAGAAGAAATTCTTATTGGAAGCCCCTCTTTCTGAGACCTGCTTAGTTTATCATATTGTGATTACTCAGTAATATTATTTGTGAATAATTAATTATTGATTTATATGATGAGGAAAATATTGATTTTATGTGGATATAGATGGAGAAAATTTTTAAAATGACAATTGTTGAAAATTAATATTTTATCTTTTTCTGATAAAATAATTCATTTAAATATATTATTTTAATAATATATTAACGGTGATATTTTTTACAACGAATGTGGGATATATGAGTATATGAGGAGGAAGAGTATTTTTGTTGCAATAAATGTTTAAAACATGTTAAACATGTCGGTGGACCCCATTTATTGACTGAAATTTGATTATAGCCTGTAAAATTGCCCGTTTGTGGATTTCGGTCAATTTCTATTTGGAATTTGGAAAAACTTTCTTCTGCAAAGTTGTAGAGAATTGAAATTCCTATAAAAACTCGCGAGATTCGAATTTTCTGATGAAAGGGCTATTTATTATGAATTATTGAAGTTCCGAAGCTCCGAAATAATTGATTTTTGGAAGTTTAAAATATTTAAAATTAGAAAAACGTTTTTTCTTATTTTTTTCTAGAAGGTGGCATGTGTTTGATGGCTGAAATTAGATTCTAGACATGTGTAGAAAATAATATAATTATATTATTAATTTATTAAATTTTCTAACTTTGGTGTTCTAAGCAATTTCTATAAATAGGGTCTTTAGGTTAGAATTGAAAATCACACCGAAACTAAAGTTTTCTCTCTATATTATCGAAGCGTATTCTTGTGAGTATTTTGAGTATACTTTGAGTATTGCTATACTGGTGCAAGTCCAAGTCATAGCTTTATATCCTGTGTTTAAATTTAGAAATCTTGATCTTTCGAGGTAAGGGATATTATTTTTTTCGTAATGATATTATTTCTTCAATATCATTATCTTGAAATGTTGATCTGAAGTTTTATCAAATTTGGAACTTTTTCATGTATCGGGGTTACTATTCATGGGTTCTTATTCATGAGTTACTATTCACGAGTTCTTATTAAGCGAGTTCTTATTCACGAGTTCTTATTCACGAGTACTATTCATGGCGTGAAGATGTTTTTGTGGAATTTCTATCTTTTGGTGTCTGAGTTACTATTCACGATATCACGCACTTATTCACGTATCTGACTATTCACGTATACTGCATCTTATTCAATTTAAAAATAAAATTTCTTCTTTTCGTCCAAAACATCTATTCGGATACTAACTCTGATTGTATCCATGTTTTGATCATTCTTGAATTTTACACCACTATGATTATTTTTGAGGTATTTTTGGGCGTGGATAAAACCAAATCTGAATCCTTAATCCTTAATCCTTGTCATTTTGTTTCACCGGATTCGTTTCTTAAAAATATTTTCATCATCCTCGATCTTAAATGATGATATTATTGAATATCTTTGGCTTTAGTGCAAAGATGAATGATTTCTGAAGAATATCTTTGGCCCATGTGTAAAAGATGAGCAGTGTTGAGATGAACATGGCCGATTGATTAATATCTTTGGACACAGTAGTGCAAAGATGAACAGTGTTTAAATGAACATGACCAATGATGAATATCTTTGGCACATATAGTGCAAAGATGAATATTTGATTCCGGATGCATATTGATTGATGTTACGGGGATAAAATATTGATGATGGACTATTAAATTCATAGATTATAGTAGATTTCATTCTCTACGTAACTCTTCTATGAATTATTATTTTCATTAAATATTGATCCGAAACTTGTTGTCATTGTATTCTATCGATTTTTCCTGTTGAAGACTAACGATAATTTGTTGTATATTATCTTAGTCATAATATTCTTCTTTCGGCTAGTTGAGCTCACCCTTTTCCTTGTTGTTCCATTTTTCTTCTCGGGAGGCGAGAATGTAGCGAAATCTTAGTCGGGGTATGGAATGAAGGTTCTAGAGAGAGTTGTTTAGTAGTCCTCACCATTTTGTAAAATAATGAATCAATAATTATGATGGGGATTTATTTGCGTGTGGATATTGTCTAGAAGACAATATTATATTTAAAGTCACAGTATATATTGTCGTATTTCACACGACATTTGTATTATTGAAGTTGTAGTTTGCTTCTTGTACCATGTATTTAGCGACTCAGAATGGGTGTTGTGTATACCTATTTTGGGGGCGTCACAACTTCTGTTATTCCATTCTATATTATTCTGTTGGAATAACCTGTAAAAGTGGCATACCCTATACATGACCTGTATACGCGGCATACCCTATACTTGGTGAAATCCATTTTGTTATTCCATTGCTTATTATTCTGTTGGAATAACCTGTATACGTGGTTTACCCTATACTTGGTGACATTCTTCTATTATTCATTGGAACATCCATGCATGTGTTTTTTACCTGACTGCTCCGCCTCTTTATTATTCTGCTGGAACATCCATGCATATGTTTTACACCGGACCTGGTTCCGTCTTTATCATTCTGTTGGAATATCCTATCTGTGTGTTTTACACCGGATCTGGTTCCATCTTTATTATTCTGTTGGAACATCACATGCCGTTGTGAATTTCACACGACTGGTTCCGTTATTATCATTACTGTTGGAATAACTTTTATGCATCTGCACCGCATGCATGGTGATTTCTTTTGATATTCCATTCTTTATTATACCCAGTTGGTTAAAACTTTAACTTCTATACTCCATGAAATTAGTAGAATATCCTTGATATTTGCGTTTCATCCAAAGATCTTTTCATGGAAATATTCTTACGATCATTCTTGAATTTTACTCTACAAAACGAAGATCTTGTTGACAATTTATGCGTTCTTAATTCCTCGGATAAAATAATTCTTGAACTTGTTTTATTGAATTATTATGTCATTGTCATCATCCTCATGATATATTATGTTATCTTTGGCTTACGTGCGTAGATGAACTTAGTATGATTATGATCGAGGATCATTCGGTATAATCATGGCTTGTTATAAATGATGTGATAAAAGTCCTCGATGGCTTTGTAATGCGTTGATGGATAGTTTTTGGTATGATTATGACCGGGGGTGATTCGTAAGATAGTCATGACCATTGATAATTTGATGAAAATCCTTGACCGTGGTACAGAAATGATTAGATGTGGTGGTTTATTTATTAAGTCGAGTCTCAAATGATAAAAAATTGATGAAAACCTTTTAAAACCTAAAAGATAGTAGATTTTATTCTCTACTGACTCTTTTAATGGATTGCGATATTCATTGCGCAGCTTAAACCGGTTGTCTATTGTATTTTATCGGTTTAACATCTTTGTTGAAGGCTAATGATAATTTATTCTGCATTATCTTAGTCATAATATTTCTTCTTGGGCTAGTTGAGCTCACCTTTCTTTCACCGTTCTCTTCAAGAAATGAGAAACATAGGCGAGACGAGTCGAGGAACTTGAGTAATGGTCCGGAGGATAGCATTAGTAGTCCTCACTATTCGTGAAATAGTGTGATAATAGTTGTAATGAGGACTCTTTTTGAGTTTGTATAATATCTAAGAGACAATATTAGTATTCAAACTCACGATTTATGTCGTATTGCACTACTGACAGCTTATATTAATAAGTTGTATTTGAATTTATGTATCACGTAGTATGTAAGTGGCGACCCAAGATGAGTGACGTATACTTAATTTTGGGGGCGTCACAAAATTGATGTAAAAATATTAATTTTTTATATAAAAATATCAATTTCCTAACATTTTACCCTAATATTTGAAAGTGGCATTCCCGCACGTGACTATATATATTATTTGTATGTTATAGCTAGATTTTTATGATTATACAGGCCTCGGATTTTGAAACTCGAAAAAATAGTAACTAATAGTATCAATTATAAATGAGCAAAAGGTAGCGGGTGATGCCATGCATGACCTCACCACCGCATTCAACTTAATTAATTTTAGTATTTTATTGGTACGGAAGACTAATTAAATACTAGTCCCTTAAAATTCATAAATTTTAAAAATATGTAGTAGTATATACATTATGTCATGTTTTTATAAATAAAAAAAATAGTGATACAAAAGAATATAATAAAATTCTTGAATTCTAAGCATTTGAATTGCTTAGAACATGTTGAATGGGGGATTTAGCCGAATTTAGAACAGTAGTTGAGTTGTATTGTCGTTTTACTCACAAGTCTACTTCTTGGAGTTGACTAAAAGATCAAAAGCATTACTATTAAACGACATTACTCCTTAAAGAGTAACTATTTAAGATTTTTGTATTTTTTTTTTCAAAACACAACTCCTCATTTTGTCGGTAAGAAAAATCCAAAACTTCTAAATCGGCAAAGAGAATAAACAGTGCCCTAGAATCGGAATCTAATTTCTCTCCAAATTGAAACCCTCCCTAGAATCTCTCTAAATCACAAACCCAATTTTTCTTCAAATCAAAACCCTCTCTAGGATCGAAGTCTTTGGTCAGATCTCGACTTCGAATTGATAAACCATTTCTTTATTTGTTTAATTTTGGTTTATGTTGAGTTTCTGTGATTCTTTCTGGATTTCAAATTCCTCCCCTCCTTTCCAATGTCATTTTCTTTAATTTCTTGCTTTGTACACTTCATTTTTATTTTTATCTGTGTATTCTTTTGGGTGTGAACTACCCTTATATTAGTATTAAATTGCGGACGGGGAATTGTAAAGAACAGGCGTTTTAGTTTACAATCTCCGTCATGATAATATTAAATCATGAAATACCGCGAATCTCGCTCTATTTAACCGTTCGATTTTCGGATAGAGGATTGCGATGTATTGTAAGGCTAGACTCATTTTTACAATGTTTGTTATAAATCGATCCCTATATATATATATATTGATAGGTCTCCAAATCTTTAAATTTATTTTGATGATAACAATACTTAAGAAATAAGATTTTTCTTATATGCGTAGAATCCTCTCCATAGGTTTTTATTCAAAATCATTTTAAAATATTCTATTTTATAGCAAAAATATTTTTCATCCTAAAAATTGAATTTATTTTTGTTGACATTGAATTTTGTTAAAGTGTTAGTAAAATAAATTCAAATAGTAACATTTCCTAAAGGCAAGGAGATTCTTATTTAATTTCCACAAATATGATTTTCTAAACATTTAAAATTATATATATATATATATATATATATATATATATATAACCTAAATATATGTACATATATACATGAGGAGGAAGGATCAAGAAGCGATCTTCTTATCTAACACTCCTCCTTAAATAATACACTTTAATTAAAATTACGTCGTTTTGAAGATTCATTTAAAAAATAAGTGGGGTCACGAGTGGTATTTTTGTAAATAAAAAGAAAGCAAGTAGGACCACTCTCTTTTAAAAATCTCCAAAATAACGTAGTTTTAATAAAATAATATTATTTAAATAAGAGTGGTAGATAAAGAGAGTGTTCTTGATCCTTCCTCATAACATGAGTATGTGTTGTGTATAATATATATACGTGTGTGACGTGTGTATAATATATATATATATATATATATATATATATATATATATATATATGCATGCATGTGCATGAATGCTATGTGTGAATTGTGTGTAAAGGAAAAGAAAAAGGTTTTACCTTATGCTGGCAACATGAATTTCAAATTTGTAATGTGCTGACTTGCATATATTATAAGTTTTGAAATTTAAACTGAAACCAAGCCTCCTGTTTAAATTCATTCCATGTGTTGCATTGAATTCATCCGAACCTTTGAAATTTATTAAACAAATCTGAGCTATTAAATTTTAAAATAAATTTTCAAATAACATATTTATCCTTGACCCAAAAATCTCCTATAAATAGAAAGTTTTTCACTTTATTTTTCTTTTCCAATTCACAAAGAAAAGTTATATCTCATTGCCTACATATTTTCTCTCTGAAAATGCTTTCTCTCTCTAATCTTTTGAAGAAGATAACAATTAGTCAAGTATTTGAGATAAGTTATTGAATTATTTTATTTATTTTATCTCATAAACTGTTATAAATATACAAGTATAAATTGTTATACATTTTATATATATCTAAATTTTATCTATTCTTATCAAATAATAGATCAATTTAGATACCGATATTTGAAGATATTCTCAGACGTATCAATATTATACTGAATGGTGTTTAAAGTTCTAAGTGATCCTTTATTGATATAATTTATTTATATAAATATCATAAAATAGATCGATTTTAGATACTGATATTTGAAGATATTTCTTTACAAGAAATATTATATGAACGGTCTTTAAAATCCTAAGTGGCTAAAATTTCACAACATAGATCAAATATAATATAATATATATACTTGAGTGAAACAGATTTATTTGTTATATCAAGTGTTGTTTAAATTGATCAAAGTGTTATATTTGATAATTGTCATCACAAGTATTTTGTATACACAACATTATCTATTTCTAAAATACTTGTTATATTTTATATAAGTTATTCAAACTTACATATTTGTGCTCAAAGTTTGATCTGCTTATTATAGAAACACATTCTTTATTTATTAAAAGGAATTTTTTCTAAATCATTTAACATAAAACACACTCTAAATTTATAAAGAAAACTAAGATCTTTATAAATCCGAATCAAACATTTTATCTGCTTACTCAGAAGCATCTTTTGATAAATGAACTTGAACTCTTATTTGCTTAATTAAAAAGCACAAAATATAAAAGTAAGTTGAACTATTATATCTGTACTAAATTGTATCTACTTATTTAAAAAACATATTTCTTTCAAATCATTTGTAACGAAAAAATGGTAGAGTTAGTTTATTTTATGTATCTGAGAAAGAAAAGAAATTCTTTGACTAAGACCAGAGTCTTAGAGAGGTCAGCTGGGAGTTGAGTCTCTAGTGTACCTGTGAGGTGAGAAAATTTCTATTGTTTCAAGACCAGATCTTAAAATAGAACTGAACTCAAAAGAAAGATACAACTAAGCTTGAGGAAGGAGCTGGGAGTTCATTGTCCAAGATAAGTTAGTTGTGGATAGTTGTAAGTTAATCTTTAAATTTTTGCAAAGGTTTCTCCATCTATTCAAGAAGTTTTTATTACCAGGAGTAATAAGATCTTAAGTCCTGGACGAGAGCTTGGGACTGGACGTAACAACATACCCTAGCTGTATGTTGTGAACCAAATAAATAGATGTACATTGTGTGATCGAATTTTTATTAACCTGTGTATTAATTTTTGACATTACAAATTAATTTACTAGAAATTCAAAAAAACCAAAGATAAATTTTTAAAACAATAATAATCTATTCAACTCCCTTCTAAATTATTATTAGATTTTCATATATATATATATATATATATATATATATATATATATATATATATGAAAAGGTAATTAATATGTGTCCAAGTAAGTTGATCACTTAAAACGAAATTTAAAAAGTATGCAATAATTAAGTTGCTACTATTCTCTCTCTTTTCCCCCTCTTTCACATAATTCAAGAAAGAACAAAACATTCAAATAACTCAAGCTTGTGCAAAATGATTTTTTAAAACTAAATTGGCCGGGGTTTAGGAGTCATGAGTTCATATTTCCTTCTCTCTTTTTTATATTCATTTGGTGGTTTTTTAAATAAAAAGTTTTAAAAAATTGTTGCCCCCGGCTCATTGATACTAAGCCTTAACGTTTATTTATTTTATTATTAAAATAAATTGAATTTTGAAAAAAAAGAAGAGAATCTTCCAAAATTTCATGCATACATGTCGGTTCAGAATGCAGTTGGTTAATTAATTAACGGATCGATTCATTGAAAACGGTTGTGTACATGTATATATATATATATATATATATATATATATATATATATATATATTATCAAGAGCACTCCACTTATTTAACACCCCTCCTTAAATAACATTCTTTTATTAAAATTATGTCGTTTTGAATATTCTATTAAAAAATAAGTGGAGCCGCGTGTGACATTTTTGTAAATAAAAGAAAAACAAGTGAGACATCTCTTTTAAAAATCTCCAAAACGACGTAAAGAAGTTTTAAGACCTCTCTTTTAAGGAGGAGTGTTCTTGATCCTTATGAAAGTTTTAAAGAAGTTTCATGCATACATGTATGTATAGATATGAAATTATAACTATATATATTCATTGTATTTAGACATGTATTATTATTATATAATTTGAATTTAAAAATTATAAGGTGAAGATTAAATTACTCTTAAGATTAGCAACTATATTAATTTGAATAAAGCTCGTTATATAGTACATCATGAGGAACTTAATTAAGCAACTTGAGAAGTAAGCGCCATCTGTCCAACAGAATTCAATTAATACTTTTAGTTTTTACCATTATAATGTCTTGAAAATATGCATATGTTTTATACTTACTATATAAACGTAAATGTTTACCTTGTATATATAATGTAGATAGAAAAGAAGCTTGGACGGCAAGGGCAGAACTAGGGGATGTTTCGGTCGCTTGGTTTAAAAATTTTGATCCCCTGATAAAATCGTTCTGGTTCCGCCACTGTTGGACGGTCGGTCTCAACTTTGAAATTAGCAGATGCTCGAATCGCATGGACCAAGCTAGCATGCCGTTGTATTTCATGCAGAATGCAAGGACCTAAAACTCCAGTCTAAACCAAGCTTATCGCTACACAAGCTATAATCAAAAGATGTACAATGGCACTTGATATCCTTTTTCTACCGCAGTGAAATTAATTTTTCAAATACCATACGTAGCCTTACTTAAAGATGCACCAACAAATTAAATAAACACCAACTATATAAATATATACAGAAAGATTCATGTATTTTGTTTGTAGCTAAGAAATTCATGTCACTCCAAAATCTTGGAGTACTATAGCTAGTATCAAGTGAGTACCTATTAATGCAGGTACATCGATCTTGTTCGGCCAAAACTATATATTCTCTTACCGATATGAAAAAGTTTTTTTTATTGGCGTGCAGTACTTAATTCAGCTTAAAATGATGTAAAGTATAATAGGCTCAAGGATGTACTTATTTGTTTAATTGTCAAGATCATCACAGCCCCGTAAAATTACATCAAGATGCATGTCTCATCAAAAAAAAACAATCATAATTACAACATCAAGTAGTGAAATATGTGGCACAAATTTAAATTTACCTGTAGGGTGCTTATGGTAGATGAGTACCCTTCCTAAATTTTCTTCAACTTTTTTCCTTCCTTATTTGTTCCATTAAATCCAGAACATCTGTTTTGTGAATAATTCTTGTTTTGGGCCCTCTTCATATGGTTAACACTACAAGGAAAAGATTTATTTCCGACAGAATTTTCCCTCAGAAATAAGCCTATTCCGTCGAACATAGGTTATTTCCGACGGAATATTTCATCGGAAATTCGGTCGTATATATACGCGTCGAAGATACCATCCGTCACAAATTCCATCGTACCTATCTTATCTATGACGGATTATCTCCGACGGAATTTCGTCGAAAATAATCTATTTACGACTGAATAAATAGGACGAAAATTTCCGTCGAGTATAATATTCCTTATTTTCGACGGTCGAAATATTCCCTCGGATATAGCCTATTTCCGACTGAAAATTAAAATATACCGGTATTTATTGAAAAATGGCTAATTATTAAATCCGACGAAAATTCCGTCGAAAATACCTTATTCCGTCGAAATTAACTATTTTTTTAAATACAGATTTTAAAAGTACAGTTTCTAGGTGTTTAAACTCATTTATGTACCTGCAAACTGTCACAACTCAATACACAGTAATATAAACCTGTATCTCACATTCAAATATTCAACGTAGCGCTAAAAACGATAACAACACATCCAACAAAACGTAATCTACTAACTGATTATCGTCAACACTACTGAGCTAACAATTACAAATATAAGCTAATGTTCCATAAATGATAAACAATATAATTTACAATACTTATACAAACGCAATTAGACGCTACAATATATACAAATGTTCTACAATATTTATACAGACGCAATTAGACATTACAATATATACAAATGTTCTACAATAACATGAATACAAATGAACTATAAACTAGTAAAAGTATCATCATCGGACGGATGTGAACGACGTTGCTCTGGTGTATGGAAATCAGAGTTGTCCGCCTGCTGATCGTCATTGCCACCTTGTTGATAGAATCAAAAATATAAATCATTAGTTCGTGTATATATATATATATATATATATATATATATATATATATATGTGTGTGTGTGTGTGTGTGTGTGTGTGTGTGTGTGTGTGTGTGTGAGAGAGAGAGAGAGAGAGAGAGAGAGAGAGAATTAACAAGCTAGCCTTAATTGGAAAAAACCATAAACAATAAGAATACCTGAATAGACGGGGGTGGACGAAAAGCCTCCTCCAAGATGGTAATCACCATCCGGAGCATCTCGCCGTTGAAAGTGTCGAACTGCTTCCGCGATAATCCCGTACTCTCTGCAGAGGCCCCTGCTATAATATCTTAAGCAATCTGGTGAAGACGAGAACTGGTAGGAAACTGCTGACGTCAAAAGACCGGATCGGTACAGAACCTATCCGACACGGTCCCTATCAGCCGCTGGAAGATCTCGTAATCCAAGCCAGCGCCCGTATAAGATAGTCCGACATGTGCTCTCAGACGCTGGCGCTGGCTGGAGCCTTTAAAAAGATATAAATTCGATTACTAATAATAATTTATATAATGTGATAAATTCGAATAATTTCGTGAAACATAAAAAATATTACCGCTAGGAAGTGTATATGCGGGTATCATCGGCAGACCCAACACTCGATATCTGCCGGTAGTACTAGTAGGGGGATCCTGAGACGTGACCCATAGTCTTAGCTCCTCATCCCGATCTAATACAATATCGGGAAGAGGGGTGGCCGAATCTAACGGCTCAGAATCCCTCCTAATAGCCTCCACTTCGACATATATCGCTCATCTAAAGCCTCAAAATCGAGATCAGAATTTATTTTGTATACGTATATTAAATATATCATTTTATTTACGATTGCATATTACTAAAAGCTAAATAGTAAAATAAGTTTTACCCGAATAGCTAAAGCTGGCTGAGACAAAGCACGCTCAGCCTTAAGCATGTGGGCTCGATCCCAAAACTCTAAAATGGTAGGATCTCGGCCCAAGGTCTTCCTCAATGCCTAATAAAAACATTCATAAAATAGGTATGAAGTATTTGTGTGATAACTTGATAACTAAACAACTAAATACAACGCACTTACCGTCTTCGCCTCCTCGAACGACTGAGAAACAGTGATGTTGTGACGCCCCCAAAATTAGGTATACGTCACCCATCTTGGGTCGCCACTTACATGGTACATAAATTCAAATACAACTTGCTAATATAACCGCTGGTATAATAATTTACATAAACCGTGAGTTTGAATACAAATATTGTCTACTAGATATTATACAAACTCAAAAGGAGTCCTCATTACTACTATTATCACACTATTTCACGTAATAGTGAGGACTACTAATGCTATCCTCCGGACCATTACTCCGCTCCCCGACTCGTCCCAAATTTATGTTCTCATTTCAAAGAGAATAAAGAAAGAAAGGGTGAGCTCAACTAGCCCAATAAGAAATATTATGACTAAGATAATGCGTAATAATTTATCATTAGCCTTCAACAAAGGTTAAACCGATAAAATACAATAGACAACAAGTTTAATCAAGCAGAATAATAAGCAATCCATTAAAAGAGTCAAGTAGAGAATAAAGTCTACTATCTTTTAGGTTTTAAAAGGTTTTTCATCACTGTTATAGCTGAGACTCAGCTTTAATAAATAATCCACATCATCGAATCACCCCTGCACTACGGCCAAGGATATTCATCAAATTATCAATGGTCATGACTATACCGAATCACCCCCGGTCATAATCATACTAAAAACTATCCATCACTGCATTACAGGCCACTGAGGACTTTTATCACATCATTTATAACAAGCCATGATTATACCGAATGATCCCTGGTCATAATCATACTAAGTTCATCTATACACGTAAGCCGAAGATAACATAATATAACATGAGGATGATGACAATGACAAAATAATTCAATAAAACAAGTTCAAGAATTATTTTATCCAGAATTATTAACGTCCAAATTGTCAAAATGATACTGTTTTGTAGAGTAAAATTCAAGAATGATCAGAAGAATATTTCCATGAAAAGATACTGGATGAAACGCAAATATCAAGGATATTCTACTAATTTCATGGAGTATAGAAGTTAAAGTTTTAACCAACCGGGTATAAAAAAGAATGGAATATCAAAAGAAATCACCATGCATGCGTATTGTGATGATAAAGTTATTCCAATGTAATGATAATAATCTAACCAAATCGTGAAATTCACAATCGATGTGATGTTCCAATGTAATAATAAAGATGGAACTGGATCCGGTAAAAACACATGATAGATATTCCAATGTAATGATAAAGATTTTAACCAGTCCTGTAAAACACACATGCATGTGATGTTCCAACAGAATAATAAAGATTTTGAGCCAGTCCTGTAAAACACACGCATGTGATGTTCCAATGTAATAATAGAAGAATGTCACCAAGTATAGGGTAAACCACGATACAAAAGTTATTCCAATGTAATAATAAGCAATGGAATAACAAAATGGATTTCACCAAGTATAGGGTATGCCATGATACAAAGTCATGTATAGGGTATGCCACTTTTACAAAGTTATTCCAATGTAATAATATAGAATGGAATAACAAGTTCTCTTCAAAAAGAAAGAATAACACCCATTACGGTACAACAAATAATATCCCTTACCTTAGAAGAACCTGAATATTGGCAAGGTGAAGTAGCGAGTATACTTTTCTTCTTTCTCTATAGTTTCTCTCTCTGAGTTTCAAAGAATTCGTGAAAATAATGAAGCACTAGGCCTCTATTTATAGAAGATTTCTAGCTTAGCACTTGCCATGTGAAAAGGCAAGTGGCTTGACGACTGGTGATGTGAAAAGAAAAGTGGTTTGACGCCTGTAATGTGAAACGACAAGTGGTTCGACGTCTGTAATGTGAAACGACAAGTGGTTCGATGCCTGTAATGTGAAACGACAAGTGGTTCGACGCCTATAATGTGGAACGACAAGTGGTTCGACGCCTGTAATGTGAAACGACAAGTGGTTCGACGCCTGGTAAAGGTAATTACTATTGACGAAGGTAATTACTATTCACAAAGGTAATTACTATTGACGAAGGTAATTACTATTGACGAAGATAATTACTATTCACAAAGGTAATTACTATTGACGAAGGTAATTACTATTGACGAAGATAATTACTATTCACAAAGGTAATTACTATCGACGAAGATAATTACTATCGATTTAAGATAATTACTATTCACAAAGGTAATTACTATCGATTTAAAGTAATTACTATTATCGACGAAGAGACTCTTATATGATGACATATGGGCCCCCATAAAATAATCAAACTTACCACAAATGTCTCATAATGTACTCTTTATATACATCAAGGATCGAATAAATATTACCACAAATCATTTTATTTTTAATCAACACATATTTAATCTTTCAACAATTATTAATCATTTATAACTTGTCGCCTCAATTATTGATTTAATACTATAACATATTATACGATGATACCGTGACAATAATCGAATCAATAATATAAGAGATATGATGCGTTAATTACTATAGCAATAATTGAGCATAAATGAAAGTGACTTCTCACGTAAAGATCAATAATCAATATCGTGTGCTACTATACAACTACGCCAGACATCGTACTTTTACTACTACCGGTAGTTCAACAGCTTTTAATTAGCAACACCTCTGCCGTTATTTTTATAGAAAGATAATTTTGTCGCTTTCTAACTACGATAATACCTCCGCCAGGGGGTCCACTAATGATTGAGTCCGTGCATTTAATATTCTCCGACAAAAAGAATATTCCCCACCAAACGAATATTTTATAACAACTCGCATACTTTTTGCAAATTTATAAATACTACCCACAACTATAGTATTATCTTAAATTCACACCATAATATTAAAAATTATTTCGACAAAATTTAAATCTTTATTGATAAAATCTGGGGTCTCAAAATCTCCCTCCTTATGGAATTTCGCCAAATTAGGGTACGACACTGTATGATAAAGAGGTGAGGATACCTTGAATACCTTTATCGCTTAAAAACATTAAATTCATCTTTGCAATCCAAATTAAAGATATTTATTCACAATTCATCTTTGCACTACGACCAAAGATGACTTTTACCACATCCATGAATTAATATTTCATTCATCGAGACTCACCAATAATTAATCCATATCATCGAATCATCCCCGCATAATCATAAAAGCCAAGGATATTCATTAAGATCACGACCACGAATTATCCATGCACTCCATATCATCGACTAAAAGATAATCGTGTATTCATTAAGATCAATGACCAAAAATTATCCACGCACTACTACCAAAGATAATCGTGTATTCATTAAGATTATTACCACCACAAATTATCCATGCACTACTACCAAAGATAATCGTATATTCATTAAGTATCACGACCACAAATTATCCATGCACTACGACCAAAGATAATCGTGTATTCATTAATATCACGACCACAAATTATCCATGCACCACGGCCAAAGATAATCGTGTTTTCAATTACGGCTATGATTATACCGAACAATCCCAGGTCATAATCATACCAAGTCCATCTATGCACTACAAAAGCCACGTATTTACTTTCAACATAATATAAACATGAGGATAACGATATAAAGAATCAATCAAATGAGATAAAGGATAAATATTAAACATTTATAATATAATTTATCCAGATTCAAGAATATCCCCATGTTATCAATCACTTAATAATCTCATAATCTAATATCATTAATATTATAACAATATTTTAATCACTTCTTAAATTTATAAATAATTCATCTCAATTGTTTACGCTTTTACCATATAATGCATTTAATCATTCAAAAATGCCATACTCATAAGATATCATCACCAATTATCAAATCCTCATCAAAAAATAATATGCATATATTCTATATAGGATTCTCTCTAGCCATAAAATCCTATTTTCAACTTTCATATTTCACATAACATATTTAACTCATATGTTCAGAATTAAACTATTTTCATGAAAATACCAAATCAGTCCCAAAAATATTTCTTTTCTGGGTTTTAGCATAATATAATCCTATAATGAAAATATATTTTTCTCGAATTTTTAAAATTCATTTACTATTTTTCAAAAATCAATTTCTAATTAATTCCTTAAGAAATTAGCTACCTCAAGTTTAACTCCAAAATTCCCAAATCTTGGCAGGACCTTACACATGTTAACGTGAGCTTCCAGTTTAAATTTCATGGTCATCGAGTTATAGAACTCCTAAGTATAGCGTTTTTAATTTAAAAACCTAAATATTGAAATAGTCATAACTTGCTCATTTTAAGTCGAAATGAGCTCATTTTTGGACAGGAGGTACTTTATACCATATACCTTCATGTCCCAAAAGGCCAGAATTTTTCTCATAATTTAAGTGGCCGAAACAGCCCGTCTAAAATCATGGCAGCAGCTTTTTCGGTTTTTGCAGCTTTGCACTCCCTTGCTAAAATCAGTCCACACAAAAATCTACAATACCTTTTCCAGTAATTCCACTTGGATTAGTTAGGTAACTCATAGATCTAACTCTAGAACTTGACCATACTCAAAAATTCAAAATATAATAGGAGATATGGTCAATTGAATTTTATGTTACGTTTTTCACCAAAATCTGATTTTCAACTCTTTGTGATTTCTAAGAAACTTTCATGTTTTCACATACTAACCAACATAACTCATCTTAAAACTTACTAATACTTCATATACCCATGATTTTCATCAGTTCTATACTTTTATTATGACTTTCATCATAATCCACGTAAACAGATCCTTTTAGTTGAAGAAATATTTGAGGGTTTAAGAAATGGGTTTTTGTACTGGGGTCAATACAAAATTCGATTTCACATTCTAGGGTAGGCTAAGAAGTCTTCAAGAATACGCCAAGAAATTTATTAATGATAGAAATATCATTCAAAACTCATTATTTCGTCCCAAGACTTGGATAAGACGTCACATTAATACCAACTCGTGACTTCTATCCCTTAACCTCGATAAGACCTCACAATGACACCTATCAACTTGCCATCTTCAATCACGACGTTGCCTTACGTAAAAGTCTAGCTTCGTGCATTTCACACAAGGAAAGTCAACAACGAAAGGATCGGGGCTCTTTACTTATGGCTTGATATGACAATGATTGACTTTAGTGGTTTGGTTACTTTGAATTCGCACAACAAGTTGGTTATGAATATAAAAGCTAACAACCTTACGAAAAGCATGATGAGTAGTTAACCAATTGATTCCTAAAATCACATCAAAGGCAAATATTTTCAAAAAGATAAGATCGACAGGTAACGTGAAAATGTTTATTTGAATCAAACAAGATTTTAAAATAGTAGCGTAACGAAGGCTCCTACTAATGAAGTTTCAACCAATAAGTCAAAGTTTAACTTTCTGAGTCAAATTTAAACGCTGAAACACAACTAGGTGAAATAAAAGAGTGGGTAGAACTGGTATCTAATACTGGTATAGACTTCGCAAGAGCTTATGATTAACTTACCCGTGATAATTTTATTCGTGTTCCTCGTCACGAGAAAAAAAAAACGCCTCTCTTAAACTACGGCTTTTGGTTTGTCGGGACAACCTTTGGTGCCTCCATCCTAGTTGAATTTGTCTTCGTGAAACGACAAAAAATCGAGCTAAGTGACCTTCTCTTCCACAATTATAACATGCTTTGACTACGCATGGCGCAGCTTCGGATCGATGTGTCCTCTCCTCCTCATTTTTGAAGCATATGATAGGTGGTCTTTCTCCTTCCTTAACAACGGGTGCTAGTACGACGCCTTTCCATCATTGTTGAATCTCCTTTTCTTGAAATGTACATTCTTATTATTTTGGCCCCGATTACCACCGGTGGTTACCATATTTGGCCCGTTGATTCCCTCTACGCTTGTTGTCACCGCTTCGATGACTACTCTCGCCGGTATTATAATTTTGCCGCACGCTTCTTTTTTTCATCAAGGCTTGACTCGTTATCGCTACTTCCACTAATCGAGCCCTATTTACAACATCCGAATAAAAACGCAGCTTTATGAGAAATAAGATGTCGACGTATCTCTCGCTTCAAACCTCTTAAAACATTTGCGCCATTCTCTCTTCATTATCCACCAAGTGGGACGAAACCGTGATAACTCCACAAATTTTGCCTCGTATCATGCGACACTGGTCATATTGTTTTGTTCCAACTTGATAAACTCCACCTCCTTCATGTGGGCGAATACTTTCGTGAAAGTATTTGTCGCTGAATGTACCTCCCGAACTTCTCCCAAGATATCTTCAAGACAAAGAAGTTGAGTACGCTTTTACCGATTCCCACCAAGAATCAGCCTCCGCAAGAATATAAAGGCCGTAAAAGAACCTTTTGCTTCTGAGCATCCCAAGACATCAAATATCTTGGTAATCTGCTTTATCCATGCTTCCGCCAAGTGGTTTTGGCTCTCCTTAAACTCCGTGTGGTCCCAGCTTGAATTGTTTAGCGGTGACCGCCCGAGAGTTTTCCGTGTTTCCACCCACGTTTTGGATGTTAATGCTTTCGCCGATGTTGCATGAATTCTAAAACTTCTTAAACGTATCGTCGCTCATCAATCGATCGTTGTTGTTGTTTACAGGAGGATTATCGCCATCCTGTTGCACATTGTCCTGATTATTGATCTGTGGAGAATCAACAGTCTCCTGTGCTCCATTGCTATTCTCAACATTCTCGATGCCATTTTCAAACACCGCCACAAAATAAGGGTTAATTGACATGCAACATATTATCACTATACTCTGACCGACCAATCAAATACCAAATAAACTTAGGTAGGTCATACTAACGAAGGTATTCCCCGTCTCTCCCCTCCTAGTTCTTATCTCACATCTCACCAGGGATCATATCCTAAGCTTTGATACCAATCGCTCTGGACACCAACTTGTGTCAAGACTCTCACATTGGTACTCTATCACCTTTGCCACCGAAAGATTCGTCCCCCTACGGAGAGTCCGCTTCTGCATTCCCCATCAAAAGTCACCAAATGAGGGCTCGAGGCTCTTCACACTTATGGCTCGATACCAACCGCGACGCCCCTAAAATTAGGTATACGCCACCCATCTTGGGTCGCCACTTTCATGGTACATAAATTCAAATACAACTTGCTAATATAACCGTCGTGTACAATACGACATAAACTGTGAGTTTGAATACAAATATTATCTATTAGATATTATACAAACTCAAAAGGAGTCCTCATTACTACTATTATCACACTATTTCACGTAATAGTGAGGACTACTAATGCTATCCTCTCGACCATTACTCCGCTCCCCACTCGTCCCAAATTTATGTTCTCATTTCCAAGAGAATAAAGTGAAAGAAAGGGTGAGCTCAACTAGCCCAAAGAAGAAATATTATGACTAAGATAATGCGTAATAATTTATCATTAGCCTTCAACAAAGGTTAAACCGATAAAATACAATAGACAACAAGTTTAATCACAGGGAATAAGCAATCCATTAAAAGAGTCAAGTAGAGAATAAAGTCTCCTATCTTTTAGGTTTTAAAAGGTTTTTCATCATCATAATAGCCGAGACTCAAATTTTAATAAATAATCCACATCATCGAATCACCCCGCACTACTACTGCCAAGGATATTCATCAAATTATCAATGGTCACGACTATACCGAATCACCCCTCGGTCATAATCATACCAAAACTATCCATCACCGCATTACGTGCCACCGAGGACTTTTATCACATCATTTATAACAAGCCATGATTATACCGAATGATCCCTCGGTCATAATCATACTAAGTTCATCTATACACGTAAGTCAAGAAGATAACATAATATAACATGAGGATGATGATAATGACATAATAATTCAATAAAACAAGTTCAAGAATTATGTTATCCAGAATTATTAACGCCCAAATTGTCAAAATGATACTGCTTTTGTAGAGTAAAATTCAAGAATGATCGTAAGAATATTTCCATGAAAAGATATCGATGAAACGCAAATATCAAGGATATTCTACTAATTTCATGGAGTATAGAAGTTAAAGTTTTAACCAACTGGGTATAATAAAGAATGGAATATCAAAAGAAATCACCATGCATGCGGATTTTTGCATGACAAAAGTTATTCCAATGTAATGATAATAATCTAACCAAAGTCGTGAAATTCACAATCGACAAGATGTTCCAATGAGAATAATAAAGATGGAACCAGATCCTGTAAAACACACGATAGATATTCCAACAGAATGATAAAGATTTTAACCAGTCCTGTAAAACACACACGCATGTGATGTTCCAACAGTATAATAAAGATTTTAACCAGTCCTGTAAAACACACATGCATGTGATGTTCCAATGTAATAATAAAGAATGTCACCAAGTATAGGGTAAACCACGATACAAAGTTATTCCAATGTAATAATAAGCAATGGAATAACAAAATGGATTTCACCAAGTATAGGTACGCCACAGTATACACAGTGTGTCATGTATAGGGTATGCCACTTTTACAAAAGTTATTCCAATGTAATAATATAGAATGGAATAATGTAAGTTCTTCTTCAAGAAGAAAAAGAATAACACCCATTACGGTACAAACAAATAATATCCCTTACCTTAGAAGAACCGAATATCGGCAAGGTGAAGTAGCGGTATACTTTTCTTCTTTCTCTCTATAGTTTCTCTCTGAGTTTCAAAGTGAATTCGTGAAAATAATGAAGCACTAGGCCTCTATTTATAGAAGATTTCTAGCTTAGCACCGCCATGTGAAAAGGCAAGTGGCTTGACGAATCGTGATGTGAAAAGAAAAGTGGTTCGACGCTCAGAATGTGAAACGACAAGTGGTTCGACGCACCAGAATGTGAAACGACAAGTGGTTCGACGCTCAGAATGTGAAACGACAAGTGGTTCGACGCTCGTAAAGGTAATTACTATCGACGGTTGTAATTACTATTCACAAAGGTAATTACTAAGGTAATTACTATATATCGACGAAGGTAATTACTTATCGACGAAGATAATTACTATTCACAAAGGTAATTACTATCGACGAAGGTAATTACTATCGACGAAGATAATTACTATTCACAAAGGTAATTACTATCGATTTAAAGATAATTACTATCGACGAAGATAATTACTATTCACAAAGGTAATTACTATCGACGAAAAGTAATTACTATCGACGAAGAGACTCTTAGATGATGACATATGGGCCCCATAAAATAATCAAACTTACCACAAATGTCTCATAATGCACTTTTTATATACATCAAGGATCGAATAAATATTACCACAAATCATTTTATTTTTAATCAACACATATTTAATCTTTCAACAATTATTAATCATTTATAACTTGTCGCCTCAATTATTGATTTAATACTATAACATATTATACGTATGATACCGTGACAATAATCAATCAATAATATAAGAGATATGATGCAAAGAATTACTATAGCAATAATTGAGCATAAATGAAAGTGACTTCTCACGTAAAGATCAATAATCAATATCGTGTGCTACTATACAACTACGCCAGACATCGTATTTTTACTACCGGGGTAGTTCAATGCTTTTAATTGTGAATACCTCCGTCCGTTATTTTTATAGAAAGATTATTTTGTCGCTTTCTAACTACGACAATACCTCCGCTAGGGGTCCAACTAATGATTGAGCTAGCCGCATTTAATATTTCCCGACAAAAAGAATATCCCCACCAAACGAATATTTTATAACAACTTGCATACTTTGCAAAATTTATAAATACTACCCACAACTATAATATTATCTTAAATTCACACCATAATATTAAAAAATTATTTCGACAAAATTTAAATCTTTATTGATAAAATCTGGGGTCTCATAGATGTGTACTATCCGGAGCTGACCACGGTTATTATTATGTTTTAATATATTTTATTTTATTTTATATAATATTTATTTTAAATTTAATTTATTTTAATTAAATTAAATTTAATTTTATATATAATATTTTTTTATTGTTTTATTATTATTATTATTATTATTATTATTTTATTTTATTTATTTAATTTAATTAATTAATTTATTTTATTTTAATTTTTTATTATATAATTAAATTAAATTTATTTAATTTTATTCAATTTAATTTAATTTATTATTTAATTCATTTGGTTTTATTTTATTAAATCGGATTAAATTTATTATTATGTTTTATTTTATTTTATTTTATTTTGTATTGTATTATATAATTTTTAATTTTTTATTAAATTAAATTAAATTCTTTAAATTACATTTATTTTAAATTTAATTTAATTTAAATTATTTTAATTAAATTAAATTAATTTTATTTTTTATTTATTTTATAAATATTTTTATTAAATTAAATTTATTTATTAAAATAAATCAATTTTGTTTTGTTTTATTCAATTCAATTTAATTTATTATTTTATTTTATTTTGTATTATATTATATTATCAAATTTTTAAAATTTATTTTATTTAATAAACTAAATTAAATTTATTTTGATTTATTTTATTTTAGTAGTAAGAAACTAAATAAATGCTATTTAGTTTATATTTTAATATTGGAAAATTAATTACATAATAAATAAATATACTTGTAGGGCCCACAAATTTTACAATTGCATAATTATGACAATAATTCCGACAAAAATTCTGTCAAAAATATCAAATATACCAACAATTAACATAAGACAGGCGGTCCTATTATCAATGACAAAATCAATTATACCAGCAATCCAACAAAATTCACAAAATTCATGGCAACAAAATTAACAAAGTAACCAAATTCACAAATTCATGGAAAAATTCACAAAGTAACCAAATTCACAAATTCATGGCAAAATTCACAAATTCACAACAATTATACCAAATTCAGCCAACAAAATTATTGGCAGCAACAACTAATCATATATACTCAAATCTGATATCCGGATTAACCAACAATCTGCAACAAAATTCATGGCAACAAAATAGACCAATTTCATAAACAATCTCAATTTCATACTTTTAGTAACAATATATATATTCACAAAGTAATCCCATATCAAATTATACCAAGAATTATATGTTAGCAAAAAAATAGAGAAGCAAATGGGTAGGAGAAACTGCTAACCACTATCCAAGGGGAGGAGAAAGCTCTGCTGGAAGGGAAAAATACTATCGAAAAAGGAGAAGCAGTAGGGTCGTCGTCGGAGGGAGGAGAGGTGGTCGCCGGAGCAAAGAGAGACGAGGGACAGAGAGAGATGAGAGCGAGCTAAGAGAGAGAGATAACACAAGAGGCGGCTGGGGGAAGTGAACTGGGTTTAAGGTTTGAAAGACTATTTCCGACGGAACATTCCCTCGGACTTAATTCCCTCGAATTTTCCGTCGGGCTTAATTATCATTCCCTCGAAAATAGAGTTGGCGTTGGCAGGAACATTGGCGTCATTTTGCTGGGTGTATTTTCGACGGAATTCGGTCGAAAATAACTTATATTCAAAGGAACTATTTTTGACGGATAATTCCGTCGAAATTATGCTATTTACGACTGAATATGTTCCCTCAAAAATAATTCCGTCGAAATTAAGGTTTTTTCCTGTAGTGTAATAAGTAGGCTAAGCTTTATAAGAAATGCCTAAAAATTTCCATATATTAGTATCATTTGGCTTACAAATACCAAACTGCAAAATGGATGAATAGTGCATTTATTAAAGCTATACATCTGGTGCCTGAAAAACTCACAAACTTTCACTTTCTAAATCGATCAAGACTACTCTTTTCGCTGAGATTCAGAATCTTCCTCCTTCTCCCCATGACTTTTTTGATACCTTTCTTCTTCTCACTAAATTTAGGCAGACTAATTTTTCTTATTATCATGAGCCGATGAATATTAAAATCCCGAAATTCTTCTTTATACCGCTCCTCTTTTACACGCACAGAAGCAAAATCAAACATAATGAAATGAGAGAAAAGATACAGCATAATTTCAAGACTATTAATTATTTAAAATTATAATCCCGTAATTATAATTGTAATCTAAAGATTATTAAACTATGTTATAATCCTAAACTAATAGCTCTAAATTTAAATTTGAAAACAAGACAATATTCATATCCTAAATATAATATAACCTAGGTTCATAATAGAGCTAATATTGTTAAACAGAATTTTGGTTTTATTTGATGAAGAAAAAAATGTAGGAGAAATGCAGGATCAATAAGCAGGATCACCTCTTTACCTAAAAAGTTAACCTATTAGGTTGAGATTTTACCATACTTATTAACCCATCTATATTCTTGAATTTATCTGATGTGGATTTATGTGAAATGTCCCAACAAAAAAAAAGGGACAAGACGAACATATAAAAATAGAAAAAATACGAATAGAAGGTGAAAACTTGAAATGGAGAGGAAAACCTCTCTAGACACTAATTAACTCGGATGCAACTCAAAATTTTAGGATGACCATTCTAGTTAACTCTTAATTAATTAAGAGTAGACTCAACTAAGGATGGTTGTTTGGATAATATAGTAGTAGTAGTAGACTAGTAGTAGTATTATAGTAGTATACTGGTATTAATTGATGCATTATTTGATTTCCCAAAAACCTAATCATTGGCGAAAGGGTTATTGCATACGAACTTGGGCCTTCAATGGGTCAACCGTGTGTGACTATTCGTATCGGGACTCTGTATTTGCCTGGAAGCCCCAAATCCATAAAAATGATCTCACATTCATAGAAACATTCTTCCGCTTTGAGTAAATAAATAAATAAACACCACGTCCACATCCCTTCCAAAATAAGTATAGAATTCAGTTTTATTTTTCAATGCTAATTTAAGATATTTTTAAAATATAAAATTGGTGTGATTGGTTTAATTTTTTGAAAAGAATAAATCTTGTAATTGTTTAGGATTTTTATAAGTATAAAATAAAATTAATTCATATTAATTTGAGACTTAAAAATATTTAAAAAAATAAATATTAGTTTAGGATTAAGAATGAGGTTTCATTTCATATACGCTTGTCATATATACATATAGATCCTACAGCTAAGGGGAATTTTCAAAAGTTAGAGAAGTGGGTGATGGCTTGGCTCCCCTCTAAATCCGTTATCATGTTGAATTGTATTATACCAAGAATTTAATAATAAAAAAAATTCTACACGACTTCTTCGGGGTAATATGTTGGTGACGAAATTTTCTCTGCATATACTCCTACTCGTATGTGGCATGGGGAGGCTTCTTAGCTAACTGAATTACAACAACTTTTATTTCATTTTTTTGTAAAAGGGCCATTGCCATTGCCATTGCCATTGCCATTGCCATGAATATATTTCATGCAATGTTATTAGTTTTTCATGTCTGCTTGTTCAATTATATTTATTTGTTAATTAATTAATTTAACGAGTTCCCTAGATCTCTAATGCAAATATAGATAGCATCATGCAACTGATGATGAAGTACATAAGAAAGAAAGAGTGAATATTATATGGCTTCTTCTTCTTCTTCCTTTAGTCCATTAGAGTCTAAAGCAAGAGAAGAATGGATTGGGTTGGATGGAATGGCTTAAAGGCTGGGTTCGTGTGATTTCCGATACCTTAGTTCAGCGAATTATGGCAATTCATCTCCATAATCCGTTGCCTTTGCCTCCGCTCAATGGTCTTAACTGCATTGTAACTGGATCCACCAGTGGAATTGGCCTTGAAATAGCCCGCCAATTAGCCCAGTCAGGGGCAAATGTTGTGATGGCAGTCAAAAGTACAACTACTGCCCATCAACTGATGGAAACTTGGCAGACTCATAGCTCAATCATCCTCAATGTTCAATTCATGGAGCTCAATCTACTGTACCTAGAATCTGTTGTGAAATTCTCGGAATCATGGAATTCATCTTCCAAACCGTTGCATATTCTGATCAATAATGCAGGGATTTTCGCGATGCGAGCTCCACAAGCATTCTCGGAAGATGGGTATGAAATACATATGCAGGTTAACCATCTGGGACCGGCATTGCTATCAATTTTGCTTTTGCCATCACTTAAAAGAGGCACGCCTAGCCGGATTGTCAATGTGAATTCAATTATGCATGCCATCGGATTTGTGGACACAAGTGATATGAATTTCATCTCCAAGAAAAACAAGTTCACGAGCTTGAGGGGATACTCGAGTAGTAAATTGGCGCAAGTAATGTTTTTTAGCGTCCTCCAGAAACGCCTGCCTGCCGATTGTGGCATCAGTTTAGTATGTGTGGACCCTGGATCCGTCCGTACAAATGTTGTGAGGGATCTTCCGAGAATTATACAATGTGGATTTCATATGGCCCCTTATTTTTTCTTTAGCGCTCAACAAGGATCAAGAAGTGCACTTTATGGAGCTACTAATCCACAAATTCCTGAATATTGTGATAAGCTCAAGGCAGAGGAGTGGCCTGTTTGTGCTTACATTGCTTACAATTGTCGGCTTATAAATCCTAGCAAAGAAGCACACAACGTTAGGACTTCCCGTAAAGTATGGAAGAAGACGCTCCATATGGTTGGTCTTCCATCAGATGCTGTGGAGATTTTACTAGAAGAAAAAGAAATTCATTGTCGGTATGCAGCTCAGCCCAAGTGATTGTTAGAAACCTTTAAAGGAAATTATATATATATTTATATGAACTTATCTTGTAGAAAAGAACTTATCAAGGCTAGTACTTGGTATTATTTTCTTAAGACAATTATACCCCCGTATGGTGTTTAGAGTTGATAAGACTTCATTCAAGCAGGATATACGTGACTTCAGATATCTTAAAGAAAGACTACAAAAGATATACACAACGAACCAAAATTGAATGCTCTAATTCTCTCTCTTTTTAAAATTATGAAAATGATTAAAAACAGAATACTAAAATGACTAAATATGCTATAATTGCTTGTGATTTGAATGAATGAAAAGGCTGGCCCCTCCTATCTATTTATAGGAGGGTTGGTGACCCTTCGGATGGGCACATCACCCTTGAAAAGGTATGGGGTGCCTTTTGAAACGATATTATTTGTATCTGTTGGTCAAAACGATGTAGTTTTGATCATTTATAGAATAGGCGCAACTATTCAGTTTATTAAAACGACGTAGTTTAAGTGTTAGCAGAACCAAAACTACGTAGTTTTAGGCTTATAAGAAAAGGCGCGACAAAACGACATAGTTTTGGGCCGCTCGTTCAAACTTACAGATACACTACAACAAAAAGGCTTATCGACCGACTATCGGATCGCACTCGGTCAGCAGATAGCTATCTCATGATCGCGTCAAGGTCACGATAGTCGTCGATAAAATCTGGTCACCGGGATGCACATCAAATGACCACTATTAGCGATCGAGATATCTCATGACCGCTTATAAGCGTAATCGAAATGACAAATATGGTCGCCGAAATGAGTCAAGATGGTCCAGGCCAAAGTCGACGTGGTCCACGTGTCGTGACGATTATTATCGTGACCGCACGCGGTCACCGATAAGATGCCGTCATATTAACGTTCAATGATCGCACGCGTCACCGATATGAAAAAACATTACAAACCCGATTTTTCATTGCTTTTGCGAAATTCCCAAAACTCAGCACTGCTTTCTACCGCTTTATCCCAACACACATACACACCAAGATAAACAACATATAAAAACAATATAAACATCCATCGTCCACCAACACATACACCAAACTAGTATATAAACCTTTAAAACCAATATGATTTGAATAAATATAATAACATTTCAAAACTTGTTTAAGTAACATATATACAAACATCCAAATAATGAATATACAAGTACAAGGTTATGTCAAACGTCATCCCTCCTCGATCACCCCTCAGAATTAACAAAATAATAAAACAAGTTACAAATATAATAAATATGTTGATATCGGTATATATTACGACAATACATACAACAAATTGATTTTATACCTCGCCGCCATCCCCATGTCGTCTGCTTGCCGCCGCCATCGCTTCAAATTTAACTCCTCGTGATCAAGAGCCCCTGTGTGCCCGCCAAAGATCTTCGTAAGATTTCGATCTTGACATATAGCTCTCACACACAACAAATTTTGGTATGAACAACCGGATGACTCGATGATCGTGAAGTGTGACGCCTCCAAAATTAAGGATACATCACCCATCTTGGGTCGCCACTTACATGGTACGTAATTTAAATACAACTTACTAACATAATAATGCGTGTATAATACTTACGACATAAACCGTGAGTTTAAATACAAATATCGCTTACTAGATATTATACAAACTCAAAAAGGAGTCCTCATTACAATTATTATCACACTATTTCACGTAATAAATGAGGACTACTAATGCTATCTTCGGACCATCACTGCTTTCTCCGACTCGTCCCAAATATATTCTCATTTCCTCAAGAGAACAAAGAAAGAAAGGGTGAGCTCAACTAGCCCAAGAAGAAGTATTACGACTAAGATAATGCGTAATAAATTATCAATAGTCTTCAACAATGTTAAACCGATAAAATACAATAGATAACCAGGTTTAATCATAGTGTGAATATGCAATCCATTAAAAGAGTCAAGTAGAAAATAAAGTCTACTATCTTTTAGGTTTTAAAAGGTTTTTCATCATCAAGTATAGCCGAGACCCAAATTTTAATAAATATTTCACATCATCGAATCACCCCGCACTACTACCAAGGATATTCTTTAAGATCACGACCACAATTATTCATGCACTACTGCCAAGAAATATTTGTGTATTCATTAATGGTCATGATCATGCCAACAATCGGCCATCATCAGACTACTACCCATCGAGGATTTTTACCACATCATTTGTAACATTACGGTTATGATTACACAATCGAATAGTCTCTCGTCATAATCATACCAAGTCCATCTATGCACTACAGCCTGCCGCGAGATGACTTTAAAAAAATATAAATACGAGGATGATGACAATGATATAAGAATTCAATAAAACAAGTTCAAGAATTATTTTATCCAGTGAATTATTAACGCCCAAATTGTCAACATGATACTGCTTTGTAGAGTAAAATTCAAGAATGATCGTAAGAATATTTCCATGAAAAGATCTTTGGATGAAACGCAAATATCAAGGATATTCCACTAATTTCATGGAGTATAGAAGTCAAAGTTTTAACCAACTGGGTATAATAAAGAATGGAATAACAAAAGAAATCACCATGCATGCGATAGATCGCATGCATGTTATTCCAACAAAATAATAAATAACTAACCAGTGTCGTGAAATTCACAATCGATGTGATGTTCAACAATGTAATAATAAAGATGGAACCGCATCCTGTAAAACACACGACAGGATATTCCAATGTAATAATAAAGAAGACGAACCAGTCCTGTAAAACACACGCATGTGATGTTCCAATGTAATAATAAAGACGGAACCAGTCCTGTAAAACACACATGCATGTGATGTTCCAACAGTAATAATAAAGACGGAACCAGTCCTGTAAAAACACACGCATGTGATGTTCCAATGTAATAATAGAAGAATGTCACCAAGTATAGGGTAAACCACAGATACAAAAGTTATTCCAATGTAATAATAAGCAATGGAATAACAACAGCCTCTCTTCATGAATAAGAAAGAATAACACCCCTTACATTTGGTAGGAGATTGAATATCGCAGCGGCAGTAGAACAAAATATTCTTCTTCTTTCTCTCTTATTCTCTATACTTTCTCTCTATAGCTTGAATGAATTCGTGAAAAAATAATGAAGCCCTCAGGCCTCTATTTATAGAAGATTTCTAGCTTAGACTCGCTATGTGAAAAGGCAAGTGGCTCGACGAATCGGCTCAAGCCCGTAAATGTGAAACGACAAGTGGTTCGACGCCTAGTAAAGGTAATTACTATTAACGAAGGTAAATACTATCGATTTAAGGTAAATACTATTCACAAGGGTAATTACTATCGACGAAGGTAATTACTATCGACGAAGGTAAATACTATTCACAAGGGTAATTACTATCGACGAAGGTAATTACTATCGACGAAGAGACTCTTAGATGATGACATACGAGCCCCCATAAAATAATCAAACTTACCACAAATCATTTTTTTTTCATCAACACATATGTAATCTTTCAACAATTATTAATCATTTATAACTTGTCGCCTCAATTATTGATTTAATACTATAACATATTATACGATGATATCGTGATAATAATTGAATCAATAATATAAGAGATATGATGCGAAGAATTATCGTGAGCAATAATTGAGCATAAATGGTGACTTCTCACGTAAGCATCAATAATCAATACCGCGGTGCTACTATGCAACTACGCCAGACATCGCATTTTTTACCACCGGGTAGTTCAACAGCTTTTAACGGTAACACCTCCGCCGTTATTTTTATAAAATATTTTTGTCGCTTTTCTCAATCCGACAATAATTCTCATTGGGGGGTCCACCAATGATTGAGCCATCAGACGAATATTCCTAACAAAAAGAATATTCCCCGACCAAACGAATATTTTATAACAACTTGCATACTTTTGCAAAATTTATAAATATTACCCACAACTATAACATTATATCAAATTTATTCCATAATATTCAAAATAATATTTATAAAAAATTCATCTTTATTTATAAAAGTCGATCTTACAACCTCCCTTCTTATGAAATTTCGCCCTCGAAATTAGGGTACGTGACTGGTATGTCAAGAGGTAAGGATACCTTGATTTCATTTCGATTCTAACTCCCAAGTCATTTCCTCAACATCGTGGTTCCTCCACAAAACTTTGACTTGAGGTATAACCTCGAGCGTAGAATATGTTCCTTCTTATCCAAAATTTAAACAGAACCTCTTCATACGCCAAATCTTCCGCTATTTCATCCGGCTCTAACTCAATAATATGGTTCGGGTCTTTCACATATTTACGTAACATAGATATGTGAAAACGTTATGAACACGAGACATATTTCACAGAAAAGCGAGTCTATAGGCCACGCTCCTACTCGATCGAGGATTAAAATGGACCGATGAATCGAGGGTTAAGTTTTCCTCTCTTTCCAAATCTTGTAACTCCTTTCCATGGAGCAACTCTTAACAACACATGATCTCCTATATCGAATTCCACGTCCTTTCATGAAGATCAAGATAACTCTTTTGTCGATTTTGTGAGGTTTTTATACGTTGTCGGATCGTTTGAATCTTTTTCCGTAGTCATACGTACCAACTCCGGTCCCAACAACGTTGCTTCACCCACCTCATCCCAAAGATACCGAGAACGACACTTTCTTCCATACAACGCTCAAATGGAGCCATGCCAATACTTGCTTGATAACTGTTGTCAGTAGGAAAACTCCACCAATGGTAAGAACTTGTCCCAACTCCCTTGAAATCAAGGACATAGAGTCTTAATAGATCTTCAAGAGTTTGAATAGTCCTCTCCGATCGTCCGTCTGTCTCGAGGATGATATGCCAAGCTAAATCGTAAGTCCGTGCTTATAGCTTTTTGCAAACTAACCCAAAATCGTGAAGTGAATCTTCGGGTCTCGATCGTAAACTATGGATACTTGGCATACCATGCGATCTTAATCTCGCGTTTATGTACATACGAGCAAGACGTTCAAGTGTATAAGTTTCTCAGATTTGGAAGAAATGAGCGGACTTGGTCAATCTATCAACAATGACCCAAATCGCATCAATGCCTTGAGAAACCTTAGGAAGACCGTGAACGAAATCCATGGTAATGTGCTCCCACTTCCATTCTGAATTTCAAGTGGTTGAATGGACCTTTTGGTACTTGATGCTCGCTTTAACTCGTTGACAAGTTAGACACCTTGAGATAAACAAAGACTATCTCTCTCTTCATATTGCTCCACCAAAATGTATTTACGAAATATCATGATACATTTTGGTACTCCTGTGATGGATTGCAAATGGTGTGTTGTGCGCCTCCATCATGATATTATACTTTAAATCGTGGTCGTTAGAACACAAAGTCCGGAGTTGACTCAAGTATTCCTTCTTCATCGATTCTTGCTTCCTGAAGATAGCACCTACTTGCACTTTTTTCCTCATACGCATCACCTCCAGTGTCCAGAGCTTGGAGCAACTTTAACTTTATCGATTAAAGTCGGTTCTACTCGTGATACTCGCTATCATCACACGCGTCCCTCGAGTCTTTAACTCTATCTCCATCCTTTGCAAGTCACACAAAATGGGCTCATACGTTGACAATATCGCACTCGTATTTGCATATGATTTTCTACTCAATGCGCCACCTACCACGCTCGCTTCCGTGATGGTATTGATGGTATGATCATAATCTTTCATCAGCTTCAAGCCAACGTTGTTGTCGCATGTTGAGTTCCTTTTGAGTGAAGAAATATTTGAGGCTTTTATGATCCGTAAAGATCTCCACTTTCTCCCCCATACAAGTAATGCCTCCAAATTTTAAGTGCAAAAGATAACAAATGCCAACTCTAGATCATGAGTAGGATAATTTCTCTCATATTCTTTGAGTTGTCATGAGGCATAAAGCTATAACTTATCCATGTTGCATAAGAACACATCCCAACCCTTTGCCTCAAGCATCACCAGAGATGACAAATCCCTCCGAGCCGATGGTATTGTCGTAACAGTCTTAAATAAGTCTCCTCTTGAGTTCTTGAAAACTCTTCTCACATTCTTCGCCTCCAACCGAACTTTGTATCTTCTCGAGTCACCGAGTCAATGGAATAGCGATTCGAGAAAATCCTTCCACGAATCTCCGATAATAACCAAATTTAAACCGAGAAAGCTACGATTTTGGCCATCGATTTAGGTTGTTCCCAACTTTGAATAGCTTCAATCTTTGGCTTGGGTCAACAGATATTCCACGACTTGATACCACGTGCCCAAGGAATGCTACTTCTTCAAGCCGTAACTCGCATTTCTTCAACTCGGCATAAAGCTTATATTCACGGCTTTTTTGGAGTGTCGCCTCAAGTGTTGCTTTCATGATTTTCACGGCTTTTGGAATAAATAAGGATGTCATCAATAAAGACAACCACAAAGTGATCTAAATATTCCTTGAATACTCGGCTCATCATATCCATGAAGGCAAAGGGAGCATTAGTCAATCCAAAGGACATGACTAGAATTCATAATGCCCGCATCGGAGTTCCGAAAGCCGCCTTTGGAATGTCACGGCTTCTAATCTTCAATTGGTGATATCCTAACGAAGATCAATCTTTGAAAAGAATTTGGCTCCTTGCAACCGGGTCAAACAGTCATCAATACGTGGCAATGGATACCTATTTTTGATGGTGACATGATTCAACTCCCGATAATCAATACAAAGTCGCGATACTCCCATCTTTCTTCTTCACGAATAGAAACAGAGCACCCCAAGGAGAATTACTAGACGAATAAAGCCAATGTCCCACAATTCCTCGCAGCTTGGGTCTTTAACTCCTCAAGTTCAATAGAGCCATTCGATATTGGGCTTTGAAATAGGTTTTGTATCGGGTTCAAGGTCGATATAAAATTCAATTTCACGCCTGGGTAGGCCAAGAAGTTTTTCGGGAATACGTCGAGAAATTTATTAACAATAGAATATCGCTTAAAACCGACGTATTTTTATTTAAATCTGTGACATGAGCTAAGAAAGCTTGACATCCGCTTTTCAATAAACGAATAGCTTTATGGCTTGAGATGACCGTGATTGATTTTAATGGTTTAGTCGTTTGAATTCGCATAATAGGTTGATTAGGAATATGAAAGCTAACAACCTTACGAAAAATCAATCAATTTTGCATGATAAGTAGTTAACCAATCAATCCCTTGAATCACGCCAAATGCAAGTATTTTTAATGAAATAAGATCAACAGTAATGTGAGGGTACCGATTTGAACCAAACAAGACTTATAAACAAATGGATGTAATGAAGGTTTCTCCCAACGGAGTTTCCACAGATAAGTCAAAGTCTAATTTCTCCTGAGTCAAATTTAATCGATGAGCGCAAGTAGGAGAAATAAAAGAATGGGTAGAACCCATCAAATAAAGTATAGACTTCATTAGAGTTTATGATAAGCTTACCCGTGATGACCTCATTCGGATTCCTCGCTCTTTGGGAGGTCACAACAAACGCCTCCCTCAGACTAATGGCTTTTGAATTTTCTCGGGATGGCCTTTGGTGCCTCCATCCTAGCTGAATTTGTCTTCGATAAACTACAAAATCGAGCTAAGTGACCTTCTCTTCCATAATTATAACATGCTCCTCTCCTCCGCATTTACGCAGCTTTGATCGATGTGTCCTCTCCTCCGCATTTGAAGCATATGATAGTGGTCTTTCTCCTTCCTTAACAACGGGTGCTTTGGTGTTGACGCCTTTCCACCATTGTTGAATCTCCGCTTTCTTGAAATGTCCATTTTATTGTTTTGGCCTCGATTACCACCAAGTGGTTACCATATCTCGCCCGTTGATTCCTTCCACGCTTGTTGTCACCGCTTGATGACTACTCTCGCCGGTATTATAATTTTGCTTACGCTTCTTTTTAGTTGTGTTGACTCATTATCGCGTCCACTAATCGAGCCCTATTTACAACATCCTAATACAAACACGCTTTATGAGAAATAAGATGTTGACGATTCCCGCTTCAAACCTCTTAAAACATTCGCGCCATTCTCTCTTCATTATCCACCAAGTGGGATGAAACCATGATAACTCCGCAAATTTTGCCTCAGATCATTACGACACGGTCATATTGTTTTGTTCCAACTTGATAAATTCCACCTCCTTCATGTGGTGAATACTTTCAGAAAGTATTTGTCGTTGAATGTACTCCCTGAACTTCTCCCAAGATATCTTCAAGACAAAGAGTTGAGTACGCTTTTACCGATTCCCACCAAGAATCCGCCTCCCGCTTAACATAAAGGCGGCAAGTGAACCTTTTGCTCTCGGAGCATCCCAAGACATCAAATATCTTGGTAACTGTTTTATCCATGCTTCCGCCGTAAGTGGTTTTGCTCTCTCTTAAACTCCGGTGGTCCCAAATTCCTTTGTTTAATGGTGACCGCCGAGAGTTTTCCGTGTTTCCACCCCGCTTTGGACAGAGTCGCCTCTCGCTTCATTGTTGCATAAATTGCATAAAGCCTCAACATTTGATCATTCATCATTTGGTCGTTGTTGTTGTTTGCATGAGGATTGTCGCTTTTCGATGCACATTATCCTCGATTATTGATATGTGGTGAATCAACGATCGCTCAAGCGCTCCATCATATTCTCAACATTCTCGGATGTCATTTTCATCATCGCCACAAAACAAAAGGTTAATTGACATGTAACAAATTATCCCTATCTTCCGACCAACCAATAAAATAAAGACATAAACTTAGTAGTCATACTAACGAAGTATTCCCCTCTCTCCCTCCTAGTACTATTCTCACATCTTAGCCAGGATCATATCCCTAAGCTCGATACCAACCGTGGCGCCCAAAAATTAAGGATACATCACCCATCTTGGGTCGCCACTTACATAGGTATGTAATTTAAATACAACTTACTAACATAACTGCAGCAGTAATAATACGACATAAGTATCCCGTCATCATGTTAACACTTAAATAGTTAAAAATAATATTTTGTAAGTATTAATAAACAAGATCAAAGTTGTTAAAACTTATTACCGCTTATCCGGATAGCCTCAGTGCACCATCACGGGTGGCCACGCATACACATCCAAATGAACGGATAGGTGACCTTGAGACCGAGACTCCTATACAAAACAAAGACAATATTACTAAGTAAAATGGGATATTTTCTACAATTCATGATTGTAAACATATTAAAACTTGTAAATACGCATGCGGCAAAGTTGATATCTCGCAACTGTGAAATACTGCAACCTCTCAGTATGTTCCTTTTTAGCCTTTTCGCCATCTGGATACACCCGAGGCTCGCTGTTGGTGGCGGCGATCTTTCGTCTTTTCACCCAAATTTCTCGCTTCCATTGGCACACATCTCAAATTTATATGGATCGGGTGCACCACCGTGGGCTATACTGCATATAATCCTCTCCCCGCCTCGGATGGTCGATCTCGGCATTGTGAATGGCTTTTTGTCGTTCTTTATTCAAGTTGTCCTTGGTGCGGACCGCGCACTTTTGCCGTAATAATGTCTCGAATCATCAAGCCTCAAGCTGGCCCTCCCATCTATACCGCTTTACGCAAATAAAAAAACAATAATAACATTACTAAATAATTATCCTTTGAATATTATATTAATATTATTTGTCATAATTAAAAAAACATACCAAATTCGCGCCAAACAAAGATCCTTGTGGGCGATAGGTGTGTACTCGCCTAATGTAATCACAAAAGTGTAGGCCAATTACAGAAACACACCGTGATATGCACTTGACGATCTTATTATCCTAAAAAAATCACTATAATATACAACATCAATTAGCATATATTAAAGCAATTTATATCTAAGTTATAATATTTGTGAACATTTTTCAAACTTATACTTATAATACTTAAAAAATTTGCCATAGTCTCCCCTATAATATAGACTAGCCACATGCACGACGGCATGCATATATGGACATTTCTAGGCACCCAAGACACAAACTAAGAGAAATATACAAATTTTCAATACAATAAGACCAAAACAAAACATTACCAATATAATATCAATCAAAACATTACCAATATACAATAAATGGAATCTTAAATGCTTTTATATAAATAATATATATGGGACGACGTGTTATTCTAGGAGGAGGGCGAATCAAATAAGAATCCGATCATCTGGATTAAGTAGGGCCTTGGGCACATTATTAGGCCCCCTACCCAAGCCGCGCTTTTTCTTACCGCTCGTAAGCCATCTATATATTACAAATTTCAAGATGTTATTAGAGTCATATTTGATTACACGTATATATGACAATAAACACGATGATGATATAAACATGTATATATATGAATATAAAATGACAATAAACAAAAGTTGCATTTAAATAGTTTAGTACATAAACATGACAGTGATATAAACATGTATATATATGAATATAAAATGACAATAAACAAAAGTTGCATTTAAATAGTTTAGTACATAAACATGACAATGATATAAAAAATATGTATTGCTAAACATACATTTCATGAGTTCAAGTGTCAATGTCTGATTCAGAATCATCTTGTATACGTGTTGCAGATTCATAACCATCATCTGCTTCAGATTCTCGTGGTCGATTCACCAATAACTCTTCCTCCTCAAGATCAATGTCATCCGACACAAGTATTGACTCAGATCTAATTCATGTGGTTCATCTCCACCATCTAACCGGATTACTTCATTGTCGTCCTCCACATTTATTATAGTCCGACTATGAAGCATCTCGCTTCTTGGTAAATCTCCCCATCAACTAATTCTACACGACTACGCCGGCGGGAGTATAAATTACAACTTGCCAATCAGAAGGCCTATCCCTTTTCCTAACAGACTAGGAGTGTAGTATACTTGTACCGCTTTTGAGTTGGTAAAACAAACGGTTCGTTGGAGTACGCAGACCTATGGAGGTCAATATCGACGATTCCATGTCCACAACACGATCCCTTTTTCTCGAATCAAACCAACGGCACTTGAACAAGTGAATATGACCCCGTGACGCGCCCTCAGACAACAACTCTACGATTTCCTCCAACTCCCCATAAAAGGCACGACCAAGCTCATTGTAACAATCTCCTTGGACACACACTCCGTAGTTCGTTGTTCTTTTACCGCCCATATGCCTTTTGTGTGAAATTCACAACCATTTATTTTGTAAACCATCATACCGACTTGATCCTTGCTTGGTCCCATAGCTAGGACTTGACATTAAATTTAATCGTTGATCCCTCAATCAAAGCCTACAAAAACTCCATCTTATTAAATGAAGTCATAGTTAACATATGGAGTATATATATTATATATATATACACTACGTGCTTAAAAATTGAACTTACTTTGTCCTTTAGCCAAAGTGCAAAGTTTTATCCCGATTGATTTGAATATCTTTATCGCTTATGTCGGCATGCTTCACTTTTAACTCACATCGTACAATCTATACCATGTTATAAACATTAACATATTAGAATAAATTTTAACTTAAAAGATAAAATATCAAGTTTACATGTGTACCTCACAAATTCGCCAATCTCCTCACAATTGAGAAGAATGTAAGTATGCTGCATGTAATTCTTGCTCGAGAGGAATATGCGCTTCCCTTTTCTATAAGCGCATACCGATAGACCAAATACGAGAGCCACCATTTAGTTCAACATTCCCCATCATCATGTCTCGATACTCGATTGGCCTTTGTCACAAGACTTCATCCAAAAATAGTGCGAGACAAACGTAGATATCTCATCAAAATCAGTATGCCTCGTGATATCGACCCCTCGACATAAGCTCTATTCTTCACCTTCCTCTTAAGGTTTCCCATCACCCTCTCGAAAGGGTACATCCATCTATATTGAATCGGACCCCAACACGAGCTTCATAGGGAAGATGGATTTGCAAATGCTCCATGGAGTCAAAAAACCAAAGGGGAATATTTTTCCGCTTTACGCGTGATCTCTATGATGTTCTTCTCAAGTACAAACATGTCCTTCTCATTCAATGATTTTGAACACAAGTCTTTGAAGAAACGACTAAGATCCGCCAAAGCATCCCATATTGGTTTATCAAGCAGATCCCGAAATGCTATAGGCATGAAGTCTCTCCATGAACACACGATAGTCATGACTCTTCATCCCTTGCAATTTCCCACCAGTAACACACCTTGCAATGTTCGACGATATCCATCTCGGTAGTTTCGAGACTTAACCCATGTGCACACATCTTCAACTTGCTTTTTTGGACAATGTGTACCTTGCAGATGCGGTTTCGACAATCTTACCATTAGAGATTCATAAAGTTCTAATCCGTGACGCTTTTACAAATATCTTTCATGTCCAAACGCGCCTTATCGTTATCTTTTGTCTTCCCCATAACATTCATCACAAAGTGTTAAACACATTGTCAAACACATTCTTCTCAATATGCATCACATCTAGATTATGATTTAATCAAATTTGTAGACCAATAAGGCAATTCCCAAAAGATGCTTCTCCGAACGCAGTTATGAGATTCACCAAACCCATTGATTATGTTTGTCGCATCAACCTTACCAAATGGGATAACCGGCAATCTCATCACACGATCTCGCATCTCTGTTCCCGACAATCGCGGTGCAGGCATATCATTATCTACTTTCCCTTTCCTGAAGTGTTCTCTATTTCTTCGAAACGGGTGATCTACCTAAGAAATCGACGATGACGTCAAAACCAACAAGGCTTTCGACCTTTTGATAGATTAAACGACTTTGTATGCTCCATAAAATACTGGACAAGCCAACGTCCGTGTGTGTACTCCATCCAAATTAACATACCATAAGTCGGGAAGTCACTTATAGTCCACATAACCGCGCCTCTAAGGTTGAAATTTGTTTTCGCTGCAACATCCCAAGTCAGACTCCATCCTCCCACAATACCTTTTAACTCGCCTATAAGAGGTCTCAAGTAAACATCTAAGTTCTTTCCAGACTCTTAGGACCGTGAATCACGAGTGAAAGAAATAAGTATGGTCATTTTACACATCCAAGGAGGCAAGTTAGACGAGTAACAATCACAAAGCCAACACATGAGTACGAACAAATTGAGTGGCCAAACCATTGAAACCATCGGTGGACAATCCAAGCCTCACATTTCTAGGTTCCAATACAAATTCGTGGATGTGCTAAGTTGAAATCTTTCCAAGCCCCTTTATCTGCATGGATGATTTAGTTCTCCATCTTTAGCTGGAGATTTCGCATGCCAACTCATATGTTCAGCTAATCTTGAAGACATGTACAATCTTTTTAGTCGATGTGTTATTGGAAAATACCTTAGAATCTTAAACGGTATACTTAATTTTTTTGTAGTCACACCCTCTTTATTAGGCCTAAACCGATCATGACTGCAAAACGTGCACCTTGTCATCTCTGCTCATTTTCCTTATAAAACAACATGCGCCGCTGGGACATGCATCAATCTTTTGGTATCCAAGACCTAACTTCTTCACCATTTTCTTACAAAAGTAATAGTTACTGTGTAATTTCTAACCGTCAGCAACATACTCTTAATTGCCTTCAAGAGCGACTCAAAACTTTCATGGCTCATGTTGTGATCACTTTCGATGTTAAGTAATGTCGCCATCGCAGAATAATGTAGTGTGTTTGGTGCAACCATGCCACAATGGCTTGCTACCCTCGCCTAACAACTTAAAGAAGTCTTTGGCATCGTAATTCATAGGTTGCTTCTCACCTTGCTCCCAATCAAAATCGCCCCCGCAATATCATGGACCATTTTTTCATTCATACGATGAGTACTAACTTGCCTCAATTGTGTACTTGTGTGATGCCACCATCTCTTCTCTCGCCCATGTGCCCACCAAAGATTCTTCGTAATTTCTCATGAACCCGTAAATAAGTAAATGATAGTTTACCTTGTCTCTGTCCATATAATTTATATTCTTACACTTTAAACATGGACATCGTATCTACGACTTACCATTCATACATTCTGGGTGACTATACGCATACTCCAAAAACACTTGGCAACTAGCTCTAAATTCAACTGTAGCACCTATCTGGGTACTTGACTTTCGTCGTGCCATCCAACTACTGTGAGACCCCAGATTTTATCAATAAAGATTTAAATTTTGTCGAAATAATTTTTAATATTATGGTGTGAATTTGAGATAATATTATAGTTGTGGATAGTATTTATAAATTTTGCAAAGTATGCAAGTGGTTATATTATATTCGATTGGCTCGGGAATATTCTTGTTTAGCGAGAATATTCGCATAACTACTCAATTATTGGTGGACCCCACAAATGTAATTATTGCCTGATCGAGAAAATGACAAAATATTTTATCGAAATAACTACGGAAGTTTTTTACCGTTGATATTATTGAACTACTTTCAGTAGTAAAAGTATAAAGAATACGTGTGGTTGCATAGCAAAGACACCAGTATTGATTATCGATGCTTATGTGAGAAGTCACTCATTTGATTCCATTATTGTTTATTAATAATATGAATTATTATAATGATAATGACGCTTTTGTTTTATTCGTATTATTAACGTAATAAAATGTAAACATCTTTTATATAAAATGTAATACTTTATTAAAGTTATTCTATAAATAGAATATATTATATTTTATTATGCATAGTGTTGCATAGTATTTTTCGTGATAGTGTTGCATAGTGTTTGCATAGTAAAATGTTTTTATATAAATAGAATATATTATATTTTATTTAAAAGATTTTTCTTTAAATATGGACCGTCGATTAAAGTAAATCATTCTGGACCGCTTCATGGATTAGTTACTTATGCATTCCATTTTCCTATAAATAGAAGCTCATTCCTTCATTATTTTCTTACTAATTCATTGAAACTCTAGAGAGAGAAATTATAGAGAGAAGCTATAGAGAGAAAATTATAGAAAGAAGAAGAGTATTCTCGCTACTTCACTACTTCTATATTCAGCTTCTTTTACTTGGAAATGAGAACATAGCTTGGGACGAGTCGGGGAACGTAAGTAATGGTCCAGAGGATAGATTAGTAGTCCTCACTATTCTCGTGAAATAAAGTGTGATAATAGTTGTAATGAGGACTCCTTTTAAGTTTGTATAATATCTAGTAGACAATATTTGTATTCAAACTCACGCTTTATGTCGTATTGTACCTACAGCTTATATTAGTAAGTTGTATTTGAATTTATGTACCATGTAAGTGGCGACCCAAGATGGGTGACGTATACCTAATTTTGGGGGCGTCACAGTTGGTATCAGAGCTTAGGGATATGATCCCTGGCTAAAATGCGAGATAAGAACTAGGAGGGGAGAGACGGGAAATTCCTTCGCTAGTATGACCTACCTAAGTTTATTTGTTATTTAATTGGTCTAATAAAAAGTATAGGGATAATATTTGATATATTAATTAACCCTTGTTTTGTGACAGTGTTTGAGAATGACATCTAAAAATGCTGAGATAAGCAATGAAGCACATGAGTGTTGATTCAGCTCAAACAAAAGGTAACGACCAACAACACGATAATAATCATACTGGTGGCAACGGCTATCAGAATAATGATAACCATCGTGGGGGAAATTATCATGCCAAGAATGGTAACCACTTCGGTGGTAATCATGGCAAAGATAATAGAAGTGAAAATTGCAAGAAGAGAAGGTCATTTAGCCCAATTTTGTTGTGCACCAAAGTCAAGTCTAGCTGGGACGGTGGCACCAAAGGTTGATGTGGACAAAACAAAGTCGTTGGTTTTAGGAAGTGCATTTTTCATGACTTCTCAAAAAGCGAGTAAACCGAACGAAGTTAGCACGGGTTAGTTAATTATAAATTACGAAGTCTGTACCTTATAAGATACCGGTTCTACCCATTATTTTATCTCTCTTGCTTGCGTTCAACGTTTAATTTTGACTCCGGAGATGTTAGACTTTGACTTATTGGTTGAAACTTCGTTAGTAGGAGCCTTCGTTACCGCTACTATTTTTAAATCTTGTTTGATTCAAATAAACACTTTCACGTTACCTGTCGATCTTATCTTTTTGAAAATACTTGCCTTTGAGGTAATTTTTGAAAATGATTGATTAACTACTCATTATTCTTTTTGTAAGGTTGTTAGCTTTCATATTCCTAACCAACCTCATACTTAATTCAAAGTAACCAAACCACTAAAGTCAATCATTGTCATATCAAGCCATAAGTAAAGAGCCCGATCCTTTCGTTGTTGACTTCCTTGTGTGGAATGCACCGCTTTACTTTCTCAGAGGCAACATCGTGAATTAAGATGGCAAGTTTATAGGTATCATTGTGAGGTGCTATCTAGGTTAATGGATAGAAGTCACAGTTGGTATCAATGTGATGTACTATCCAAGTCTTGGATGAGAGTCACAGTTTTGAATGATATTTCTATTATTAATAAATTTCCTGGCGTATTCTTGAAGACTTCTTAGCCTACTTAGAGCGTAAAATTGAATTTTGTATTGACCCCAGTACAAAAACCTATTTCTTAAACCCTCAAATATTTCTTCAACTAAAAGGATCTGTTTACGTGGATTATGAAGAAAGTCATAATAAAAGCATTGGACTAATGAAAATCATGGGTATACGTGGTATTATTAAGTGTTATAATGAGTTATGTTGGTTAGTATGTGAAAACATGAAAGTTTCTATGAAATCACAAAGAGTTGAAAATCAGATTTTGGTGAAAAACGTAACATGAAATTCAATTGACCATATCTCCTATTATATTTTGAATTTTTGAATGTGGTCAAGTCCTAGAGTTAGATCTATGAGTTACCTAACTAATCCAAGTGGAATTACTGGAAAAGGTGTTGTAGATTTTTGTGTGGACTAATTTTAGCAAAGGAGTGCAAAGCTGCAAAAACCGAAAAAGCTTCTGCCATAATTTTAGAGAGGCTGTTTCGGCCACTTAAATTATGAGAAAAATTCTGGCCTTTTGGGACATGAAAGTATATGGTATAAAGTACCTCCTGTCCAAAAATGAGCTTATTCTGACTTAAAATGAGCAAGTTATGACTATTTCAATATTTAGGTTTTTCCGACGAAAAACGTTATAACCGGAGTTCTATAACTCCGATGACCATGAAATTTAAACTGGAAGCTCACGTTAACATGTGTAAGGTCCTGCCAAGATTTGGGAATTTTTGGAGTTAAACTTGAGGTAGCTAATTTCTTAAGGAATTAAGTGGAAATTGATTTTTAAAAATAGTAAATGAATTTTAAAATTCGAGAGAAAAATATATTTTCATTATGGGACTATATTATGCTAAATCCCAGAAAAGAAATATTTTTGGGGCTGATTTGGTATTTTTCATGAAAATAGTTTAGTTACTGAACATATGAGTTAAATATGTTATGTGAAGTAACAAAGTTTGAAATATAGGATTTTATGGCTAGAGAATCCTATATAGAGTATATGCATATTTTTGATGAGAGATTTGATAATTGGTGATGATATTTTATGAGTATGACATTTTGAATGATTAAATGCATTATATGGTAAAAGCGTAAAACAATTAAGATAAATTGTTTAAAAATTTAAGAAGTGATTAATATATTGTTATAATATTAATGATATTAGATTATGAGATTATTAAGTGATTGAAAATATGGGGATATTCTTGAATCTTGGATAAATTATATTATAAATGTTTAATATTTATCCTTTATCTCATTCGATTGATTCTTTATATCATTATCCTCATGCTTATATTATGTTGAAAGTCATCTCGTGGCTTCAGATTGGACTTGGTATGATTATGACCAGTGATTGTTCTAGATAATCATAATCAGTAAATGAATACACAATTATCTTTGGTAGTGTAGTGCATGGATAATTTGTGGTCGTGATATTAATGAATACACAATTATCTTTGATCGTAGTGTATGGATAATTTGTGGTCGTGATACTAATGAATACACAATTATCTTTGGTAGTAGTGCATGGATAATTTGTGGTCGGATACTAATGAATACACAATTATCTTTGGCCGTAGTGCATGGATAATTTGTGGTCGTGATACTAATGAATACACAATTATCTTTGGTAGTAGTGTATGGATAATTTGTGGTCGTGATACTAATGAATACACAATTATCTTTGGTAGTAGTGCATGGATAATTTGTGGTGGATATACTAATGAATACACAATTATCTTTGGCCGTAGTGCATGGATAATTTGTGGTCGTGATACTAATGAATACACAATTATCTTTGTCAGTAGTACATGGATAATTTGTGGTCGTGATACTAATGAATACACAATTATCTTTGGCCGTAGTGCATGGATAATTTGTGGTCGTGATACTAATGAATACACAATTATCTTTGGCCGTAGTGCATGGATAATTTGTGGTCGTGATACTAATGAATACACGATTATCTTTGGTCGTAGTGCATGGATAATTCGTGGTCGTGATACTAATGAATATCCTCGGCCAGTAGTGCGGGGATGATTCGATGATATGGATTAATTATTGAAATGAGTCTCAAAGAATGAAATATTAATTCATGGATGTGGTAAAAGTCATCTTTAGTCAGTAGTGCATTGATAGACTTGGTATGATTATGACCACGGATTATTCTAAGATAATCATGACCAGTAATTGAAAACACGAATATCCTTAGCCAAGAAGTGCATGGATAATTCATGGTTGTGATACTATTAAGTCGAGTCTCAGATATTGGTTTTACATTGTATATCTTTGGCCCAGTAGTAAAAGATGAATTGTTAATGAATATCTTTGCCTGGATTGCAAAAATGAATTTAATGTTTTTCGACGATAAAGGTATTCAAGGTATCCTCACCTCTTTATCATATCGTATCGCACCCTAATTTCGAGGGCTTAAATTCCATAAGGGGGAGATTGTGAGACCCCAGATTTTATCAATAAAGATTTAAATTTTGTCGAAATAATTTTTAATATTATGGTGTGAATTTGAGATAATATTATATAGTTGTGGTAGTATTTATAAATTTTGCAAAGTATGCAAGTGGTTATATTATATTCGATTGGTCGGGGAATATTCGGTTTAGCGAGAATATTCGTATAACTACCAATTATTGGTGGACCCCACAATGTAATTATTGTCGGATTGAGAAAATGACAAAAATATTTTATTGAAATAACGGCGGAAGTTTTACCGCTGATATTGTTGAACTACTCATTAGTAAAAGAAATAAGAATACGTGTGGTTGCATACAAATACCACCAGTATTGATTATCGATGCTTATGTGAGAAGTCACTCACTTTGATTCCATTATCATTTATTAATAATATGAATTATTATAATGATAATGACGCTTTTGTTTTATTCGTATTATTAACGTAATAAAATGTAAACATCTTTTATATAAAATGTAATACTTTATTAAAGTTATTCTATAAATAGAATATATTATATTTTATTATGCATAGTGTTGCATAGTATTTTGCATAGTGTTGCATAGTGTTTTGCATAGTAAAATATTTTTATATAAATAGAATATATTATATTTTATTTAAAAGATTTTTCTTTAAATATGGACCGCCGATTAAAGTAAATCATTCTCGACCGCTCATGGATTAGTTACTATGCATTCCATTTTCCTATAAATAGAAGCTCATTCCTTCATTATTTTCTTACTTAATTCATTGAAACTCTAGAGAGAAATTATAGAGAGAAGCTATAGAGAAAATTATAGAAAGAAGAAGAGTATTCTCGCTACTTCACTACTTCTATATTCAGCTTCTTTTTACTTAAATGAGAACATAGGCCGGGACGAGCCTGGGGAACGTAAGTAATGGTCCGTAGGATAACATTTGTAGTCCCTCACTATTACGTGAAATAAGGTGATAATAGTTGTAATGAGGACTCCTTTTGAGTTTGTATAATATCTAGTAGACAATATTTGTATTCAAACTCACGGCTTATGTCGTATTGTACACCTACGCTTATATTAGTAAGTTGTATTTGAATTTATGTACCATGTAAGTGGCGACCCAAGATGGGTGGCGATACCTAATTTTGGGGCGTCCACAACTACTTTGGTTCTAATAGAGGTCCATGATTCCACTAAGACTTACTACGATAACATTATAAATGTTAACATACGACTTGAGCATACTTATAACCATACGACTTGAGCATACTTGTAAGATGCATATGATTAACATTTAAGCATACTTCTAAGCATATGACTTAAGCATACTTGTAACCATATGACTTGAGCATACTTGTAAAGATATGATTAACATTTAAGATACTTGTAAGCATATGACTTGAGAAAGCATATGACTTAATGAATGAATGCAAATTAAAGCGTATGAGAAACTTTAAATGTTATTAAATTTAGTATGAAAACTAAGTAAATGCTACTTAGTTTAATAGTTATATTATATCATGTTATTTTATTTTAATTTGTTTTAAATTTGTTTTTATTGTTTATCGTAAAGTGAATACGTAAGGTATTTCATTCATGCTAGCTTTATATCGTAGTTTGCTAACTCATTTATCCAACTTTTGAGTATCTTGGAGATTCATTCATATCAACTAGTGTGCTAAGGCGCTTAACATGTTTTAAGATTATACCCCTCACTATCCCTTTCTATAATCTTTTATGTTTTGGGATAGTCACAACATGATTGAGCAATTTATAGCTTTTATAACATTTTATAGCTTTATTCTTGTATACATAAGTGTTAAATACCCTTGTTTTTCTCGTTATAGCCAAAACAGTCTTTTATCGACTAAGTGTGTCTAGTTACCTTCTCTCATTGCACTAACAGCCTCCTTAAGATCGCTTTATTTTGGCTTAATGTTCTCTAATAGCTTAAGATGCTAACAACCAAGCTTGGCTTGGCCTCTGTGAGGCTTAGCTAAGCTTGGCGTAGCCTCGTGGGCCTCATGACCCAAGCCCAAATTTCATCGCCTCTAACATCCCTTAATAGGCTCTAGTGGATCACCAATAGGCTCGTTAATAGTATAAATGTTCGCAACTACCCGACTAATAAAAAAATTTGCCGAGTCTCCCTATAATATGGATTCTAGCCACACGCACGACGGCATGTATATACATCATTTCTAGCACCCAAGACACAAACCAAGAGTCCACATGTAGGCGATCTTGCATAAGTATAAGTAATGTGAAGAAAAGCCTAACTATTACCCATGTATTTATCTTGAATAAGTATAGTTCTCATATATAGGCATAGATTTGACTATAATTTCATAAACAAATTCACATGTAGGCAAAAGAAACCTTTAGGCATTCAAACAACTTTAAAATTATGATAATAAAAGGTACTTTTAGGCAATGATTAAGTACTAAATTATACTAATGATCCCCAAGCCTTCCATTATAAATATTATTACATCAAATAATTGTTATAAATATCAATACCTATAATATGATGGCTATACAAATTGATCGAAAATAAAAGAAGAAATAGAAAGCAAACAAACTTATCGACGTAGAGTCTCAAATGATAAACCTGTTGTGTTGAGGATACACTTTTTGAAAGCCCCTTCCCTAGAAACACTTTATACCGCAAATTATATCACATAAATCGATTGACGTTATAATGCAAATGACTCAACTAAATCATAATGAACACATAATGATAATATCGAAATGATAACAATTGAAAAGTTTCATTGAACAATACCCTAAGATTCCTAATCGCTAAAATATTCCCAATGCTTCCTTCCAATATCTATTTGAACAATACCACGAAATCAAACTATTCCAATCTAGCATACATATCAATCAAAACATTACCAATAAGCTAATTTCTATATATAGAACAAATAACACAATCAATGTAACCAATTCCATAACATCCTATTCAATTTCCAACTAATTAATTAGAAGCAACCCCAATTCATATCTAAGTCAAACAAACCAAAAGTTCAAGCACCAATAATAACAAAATGAAAAAAATTAGGCTATGTTTCATAATAACAGCTTTATTTTATAAATTTTAAAATAAACTTTAATTAGTTCATTGTCATTAGTTGCCTTTTTAATCTTAATTAAGGCATATTCATTTTTGATTTAGGGTTTGTCTAAACCACATTCAATTAACAAATTAACAAGGTTTTTAGTAGATTTTAAGTGGGTTACCTTTGTAGAGAAGCGGTGGCGGTGGTAGGAGGCGGCTGGCCAAGACCGCATCTAACTTCTTCTCCTTCTTCTCCTTCTTCTTCTCCCTTTTCTCCCTCTTCTCTCTATTTCGGACCTCCATCTTTTCTTTTCTCTCGTTCGTACGTCGAAATAATGTCGGGTAATCGATAACATTTAGTTTGATCAATGATCATATCAATGACCGCATCGCGTCATTGATTTCAAGTGGTCGCACAAAAATTGGCGCCAACATTTTCGACCAAAATTTTGGTGGCAAATTTATACTTAATGATCGATCGGCGATCGCGACGCGGTCATTAAAAAACATTAGCGATCAGATTACGTTTTGGTCAAGAAATGACGGTCATTGTGATTAATATCGTGACCGATGGTGCGGTCACGACATCGATGGTCACGATAGACCTTTTTCTTGTAATGATACCGCTTCCTCAAAACGACACAGTTTTGATAATACCGCTTTTCAAAACGACATAGTTTTGATAATATAATAAATACAGCTTCTCAAAACGACAGTTTTGATAATAGAATTAAATAAATAAAATTTAAATAAATTTTTAATTAAAATTTAAATAAATTTTTAATTAAAATTTAAATAAATTTTGTCTTAAAAATTATATATAAGACCCAGATCCACGTACACGCACGGCCAGATGACGGCCAAGACGGGTTCAAACCTAAATTTGGCAGCCCTCTCCCTTTCATTAAAGTGGTGGTCTTTCTACCAAACCCCAAGAAAGACTTTCCTCAGATATAAACATATAAAATATTTAATTCTCATCCTATGTGACTTTTGTTTTTCCCATACGTATTTATTATCTTTTATCACGATCTTTAGTTAATATCTCATTCATTACTCCATGGATTTGAGCTTCCAAATACTTAATTTAATCTACTCATGGAGTAAAACACATTAATATATGAAATCATTAAAAATAATTAATAACATCTATATTAATTTAGGCTTAAATTTCAACAATAATTCGAGATTAGTACTTTGGTGAGGAGCTAGATTGTTATCTCAGTAATTTAGGCTTAATTTAAATAATATTGTTGGTTGTCACCATAGCAATATTCCTCGTATATATGTTTTGTGAACTACCAATCTATGTGATTGACTGACCTGACCGACTGACTAGTGGAATTGTGTTTGTTCCATGTTTTATAAAGAACATGTAAAATGGGGGTGTTTTTGCTTTTTCTCTATCAAATCTTGATTTCCTCGACCTGGGTATTACAAACAATGTTTATTACTAACTAGGGAATTTATATTATGGAGGAAAAGTTGAATTTGAATTGTCTACGTAAATCACACACATGATATTCTTTTCTTAATCACCCTGTACCATGTTCTTTCATTCCTCTAAGGTGATGAATGGATGAAATTTCTTTCTCACCTTACGAAGTCAAATTTATATAAGCAATTGCATGAACCCAAAAATCCACATGACTGATTACTCATAAGATGGGGAAAGAAAGATCTAGTACTATTTAATCTTCTCTTTTATCCCTTCCTTTTAAAAAAATAAAACTGACAAATAGACAATAAAATATTGCTCAAAAATATTATGCTCTATAGGAATCTACTAGTCTTAAAATTGGGCATAGTGGTGGTCATCCTATGAATCCGAGCAAAGAAACACGAACATAATGTTGTCACATCTCAATGATTGGATTTCTAATCTTTCTACATTATTAGTTCATGATGTCATGTTTGGCAGTATTTCATCATTAATTAAATTTTCTCGGGGGGTTTGGGTTGCACGCATAAACAATTAGCTGAATTTTGGATTAATATATTAGTATTTGAAGATTTTAGTTATGTTGAAACTCTATTTCCAGGGCACGTACTGTCAGTCGTCACACTCGGACACCAATCATTTAATTTTATTCTAATAATAATTTAAGCCTTGATATTTCAATGGGCTTGCCGCTTGTAAGTTGTAACAACCCCATAGCTCAAACCACGTCCTCCAGTAATTGCAGGTCAAGTGCACAGCCCACTCTATTCTCTCTCTCTCTCTCTCTCTCTCTCTCTCTCTCTCTCTCTCTCCTTTTACTTAAATTCTGCACACTAACCACTAACCAGTAGCAGCGCCGCCGCCTATTAACCATCAGCTTTTCCGACCTGGCCCCGTTTTCTTTTTATTTGACCAGAATTCATACCAACACCTTCCCAACTAATCAGACCATTCACCATCCAAACCCTTTTATTACCCTCTTTGACTCGACACTCTTTTTTTCTCTCAAAATTTTACTAATGGAAAATCACTCGGATCAGTCCCAGCTAAAAACTACTCACACCGCCATTAATGGCAACCGAAACATCATATTCAACAAGTACGAGATGGGCAGGCTATTAGGCCAAGGCACTTTCGCCAAAGTCTACCACGCCAAAAATCTCACCACTTCAGAAAGCGTGGCCATAAAAGTCATCAACAAAGACCAAGTCAAGAAACAGTTAGCCATGATGGATCAAATCCAGCGAGAAATCTCCGTCATGCACTTAGTCCGACACCCCAACATCGTCGAATTCAAAGAAGTCCTCGCCACCAAACACAAGATCTTTTTTATCATGGAGTACATCAAGGGCGGCGAACTCTTCACAAAAGTCGCTAAAGGTAAGCTTAATGAAGATTTAGCCAGAAAATACTTCCAGCAACTCATCAGCGCGGTCGACTTTTGTCACAGCCGTGGCGTTTCTCACCGCGATTTAAAGCCCGAGAATTTGCTTCTCGATGAGGGTGGCAACTTAAAGGTATCGGATTTTGGGTTATCGGCTCTGCCGGAGCAGCTCAGAAATGACGGGTTGCTTCATACTCGGTGTGGAACTCCGGCTTATGTGGCGCCGGAGGTGCTTAGAAAGAAAGGATACGATGGTGCGAAAGCGGATATTTGGTCTTGTGGGGTGATTTTGTATGTTTTGCTTGCTGGGTTTCTTCCATTTCAAGATGAGAATATAATGAAGATGTACAACAAGGTTTTCAAATCAGAGTATGAATTTCCACCTTGGTTTTCCCATGAATCCAAGAGGCTTATTTCCAAGTTATTGGTGGCTGATCCAGACAGGAGAATTTCAATTCCTGCTATAATGAGGGTGCCCTGGTTTATGAAAGGATTTATCAGGCCAATTCCGATTGCGATTCCAATTCTTGAGAATGAAGAACAGGGTAGTAGTAATTATAAAGAGGTGGAAATTGAGAGGTCAAAATCATCTCCTCCTTTTTACAATGCATTTGAGTTCATTTCGTCCATGTCTTCTGGTTTCAATTTGTCGAGCTTGTTTGAGAGTAAGAGGAGGTCCGGATCTCTGTTTACATCCAAGTGTTGTGGCTCAGCAATTATGGGTAAGATTGAAACGGTGGCAAAGAGGCTGAATTTTAGAATTTTATGTGCCAAGGAATTTAAGTTGAAAATGCAAGGGGCGGAGGAGGGGCGGAAGGGGAAGTTATCGGTGGTGGCGGAGGTGTTTGAGGTGGCGCCGGAGGTGGCGGTGGTGGAGTTCTCCAAGTCGGCGGGCGACACGCTTGAGTACAAAAAGTTTTACGAGGAGGATTTGAGGCCTGCTCTCAAAGACATTGTTTGGAGCTGGCAAGGTGATAGTAACCGTCAACAGTCATAAACACCCTTCCGCCCGCCTCTACTCGTAACGGCTAGGGATTAGAACCACGGCCCACAGGGCACTTGAGACCCATATGTGAACAGAACAAACAAATACGATTCCCTTATCCCACCAACTAGTGTTGGAGTTTAAAATTTTGTGTGATAATTTGTAGTGAGGCAATATTTTGTTTGTGTCCCCCAAATTGTTATACTACTCTACTCCACTTTGACTGTAAAAGTGCTTGTATAATTATTATTAGTAAATAGTGTGAAATTCTAAATAGTTGTATAATGTTTTGCTTTCTTCCCAAATGACTTTTATATATCGTGACAATTTTATTTAAATTTTAGGTGGTGATGAAGTAACCCAAATATTTGTATTTACAATATGACAATCTTGGAATTTAAATGTAGAGAAAAAATCTTTTAATTTTAATTTCTGTAAAAAAAAAAAATGAGGTCAGGCCAGGAGTTGAAGGATGACACAGTAACAGTTTGAGGGGTGGTCGGATGATCCATCCAACACATGCAGTCGGCATCAGTAGTTTGCGTGCATACGAGGGAGAGAGGCAGGCAGATATATAGTCTAATCGAGTTTTATTATTACTCCCTACCCTACTGCTACTATTGACACTACGCACCAAACCTTATAATCCAAAAATATATAATGGGATAACAACCAATACAAAAGTTTATGACCAAACGGAAATACTAACAACAGATTTAAAAATGGTATGTGGGATCTTTGGGAAGTTCGCCATCAACTACAACTAGAAATACAAGTGTTAGTATTTTCTTCATTCTAAATTAATTTAGAGATATATTTTCCTTTAATTATTAAAAGTAATCAATTTAAATACATTTTGTGATGTAAGGAAGGAAGGAAGGAGTATTATATTTCACATTAAAAAGTAAGAGTAAACATGGTGAAGTATGAGTTCCCTATAAAAATTCAGTCAAATCAGTAGAGAGATGTATTATTAGTAGTAGGGAACTGATATTTTTATAATATATATTTTTAATGTTTTTATATGATCCGTTCGGACAGTGGATCTCACCTCATTTTTATATGAAAAATAACCATTTCAAAAATACATACATGGAGAAATAATGTCCCTTCTTTCTATCCTTTAAGCTTCTTTTTACCTACTCAAATTGAAAGGGAACAGGAGACGCGAGTCAAACCCTTGATGGAAAATAATGGTGCATCATGAGTATGATGTTATATATCAATCATGACGCCCTTTTTGAAAATTGGGTGATACATCACTTATCTTGGTACGCCACTTACTTCAAGATGTAATTTAAATACAACTTACTAAAGATAAGCGTAGCAGTATGCAATACGACGTAAATCGTGAGTTTAAATACAAATATATCGCCTACTAGATATTATACAAACTCAAAAAGGAGTCGCCATTATGATTATTATCACACTATTTCACGTAATAGTGAGGACTACTAATCTATCTTCGGGACCATCACTGCTTTCCGACTCGTCCCAAATTATATTCTCATTTCCTCGAAGAGAATGAAAGAAAGAAAGCAGCTCAACCAAATTTCAAAGAAGAAATATATGACTAAGATAATGCGAGAATAAATTATCAATAGTCTTCAACAATGTTAAACCGATAAAATACAATAGACAACCGTTTAATCTGCAATAAAAAATGCAATCCATTAAAAGAGTCAAGTAGAAAATAAAGTTTACTATCTTTTAGGTTTTAAAAGGTTTTTCATCATCATTATAAATGAGACTCAAATTTTAATAAATATTCCACATCATCGAATCACCCCTCGCACTACTTCTACGAATGTAAGACCCTCAAATTTTTATAAATAAAGATGAATTTTTCTATAAATATTATTTTGAATATTATGGAATAAATTTGATATAATGTTATAGTTGTGGGTAATATTTATAAATTTTGCAAAGTATGCAAGTTATTATAAAATATTCGTTTGGTCGGGAATATTCTTTTTGTTAGGGAATATTCGCATAACTACTCAATCATTGGTGGACCCCACAATGTAATTATTGTTGGATTGAGAAAATGACAAAAATATTTTATAAAAATAACTACGGAGGTGTTACTGCTAAAAAGCTGCTGAACTACCCTAAGTGGTAAAAAGTACAAAGAATCTGCCGTGGTTGCATAAGAAGACACTCAGTATTGATTATTGATGCTTACGTGAGAAGTCACTCACCTATGCTCAATTATTACTTACAATAATTGTCGATCATATCTCTTATATTATCGATTCAATTATTGTCACAAGATCATCCGTATAATATGTTATAAGATTAAATCAATAATTGAGACGACATGTTATAAATGATTAATAATTGTTGAAAGATTAAATATGTGTTGATGAAAAATAAAATGATTTGTGGTAAGTTTGATTATTTTATGGGGGCTCATATGTCATCATCTAAGAGTCTCTTCATCAATAGTATTTACCTTCGCCAATAGTAATTACCTTCAAATAGTAGTAATTACCCTTGTGAATAGTATTTACATTCGCCGATAAGTAATTACCTTCGTCAATAAGAATTACCCTTGTGAATAGTATTTACCTTCGTCGAATAGTATTTACCTTCGTTAATAGTAATTACCTTTACCGACGTCCGAACCACTTGTCGCTTCACATTACAAAAGGCCGAACCACTTGTCGCTTCACATTACAAAAGGCCAAACCACTTTTCTTTTCACATCATTAGTCGCCGCCACTTGTCTTTTCACATCACTAAGCGGTGCTAAGCTAGAAATCTTCTATAAATAGAGGCCTAAGGCTTCATTATTTTTCACTTAATTCATTCAAGCTATAGAGAGAAAGTATAGAGAATAAGAGAGAAAGAAGAAGAGTATTTTGTTACTACACCGCAGCAGATTCAATCTCCTACCAAAAGTAAGGGGTGTTATTCTTTCTTATTCATGAAGAGAACTGTTGTTATTCCATTGCTTATTATTCTTGCTGAATAACTCAGATACGTGGTTTACCCTATACTTAGTGACATTCTTCTATTATTCTTCTGAACAACATCATATACATGTGTTTTACACCCGACCTCGTTCCGCCTTTATTATTATTCTGTTGGAACATCCTGCTCATGTGTTTTACACCTGACCGGGTTCCGCTCTTTATTATTATTCTCGCTGGAACATCCATCTGTGTTTTACACCGACCGGGTTCCGCTTTTTTATTATTATTCTGCTGAACATTCATGCTCAGTGTTTTTACACCTACTGGTTCCGCTTTTATTATTATTCTGCTGGAACATCCTATGCGTGTGTTTCTGGCCGACCTGGTTTCATTCTTTATTATTACTCATTGAATATCACATGCATGCGTGCTTTCGCCTTTACTGGGTTCCGTTATTTATTATTTTGTTGGAATAACTCGCATGCAAGGCCTATCACATGCATGGTGATTTCTTTTGTTATTCTATTCTTTATTATACCCAAATTGGTTAAAACTTTGACTTCTATACTCCATGAAATTAGTGGAATATCCTTGATATTTGCGTTTCATCCAAAGATTTTTCATGGAAATATTCTTCCGATCATTCTTGAATTTTACTCTACAAAAACAAGATCATGTTGATAATTTGGACGTTAATAATTCCTTCGGATAAAATAATTCTTGAACTTGTTTTATCAATTCTTATATCATTGTCATCATCCTCATGTTTATATTATGTTGAAAGTCATCTCGTGGCTCAGTAGTGCATAGATGGACTTGGTATGATTATGACCGAGAGACTATTCGGTGTAATCATGGGCCGTAATGTTACAAATGATGTGATAAAAATCCTCGATGGTCAGTAGTGCATTGGTGGACGCTTGTTGGCATGATCACGACCATTAATGAATACACAAATATTCTTGGCCAGAGTGTGCATGAATAATTGTGGTCGCGATACTAAAGAATATCCTCGGCCGTAGTGCGTAGGGTGATTCGATGATGTGGAATATTTATTAAAGTTTAGTCTCAAATATATACAAAGATAAAAAACCTTTTAAATCATAAAAGATAGTAGATTTTATTTTCTACTTGACTCTTTTAATGGATCGCTTGTTCATTGCGCAGCTTAAACTTGATGTTTATTATATTTTATCGCTTTAACACTTTGTTGAAGGCTATTGATAATTTATTCGCATTATCTTAGTCATAATATTTCTTCTTGGGCTAGTTGAGCTCACCCTTTCTTTCACCGTTTCTTCTTCGAAAATGAGAATATAAATTTGGGACGAGCCTGGGAAACGAAGTGATGGTCCTCAAGATAAGATTAGTAGTCCTCACTATTCTCGTAAAATAAAGTGTGATAATAATTGTAATGAGGACTTTTTTTGAGTTTGTATAATATCTAGTAGATTTATATTTGTATTTAAACTCACCGCTTATGTCGTATTGTACACCTACAGCTTATGTTAGTAAGTTGTATTTAAATTACATACCATGTAAGTGGCGACCCAAGATGGGTGATGTATACCTAATTTTGGGGCGCCACGGTTGGTATCGAGCTTAGGATATGATCCTGGCTAAGATGTTAGAATAGTACTAGGAGGGAGAGACAGAATAATACCTTCGCTAGTATGACCTACCTAAGTTTATGTGGCTATTTTATTGGTCGGTCAAGATAGGGATAATTTGTTACATGTCAATTAACCTTTTGTTTTGTGGCGAGATCTCAAAATGACATCCGAGAATGTTGAGAATAAAGAATGGAGCGCAGCGATCGCCGATTCACCACATATCAATAATCGTGATAATGCGCATCGTGAAGCGCGATAATCCTCACGCAAAACAACAACACCGACCAAATGATGAATGATCAAATGTTCAGAGGCTTTATGCAATTTATGCAACAAATGAAAGCAGAGCGACTCGCCCAAAAACGTAGGTGAAAACACGGAAAACTCTCTGCGGTCACCGCTAAACAATTCAAGGAGCCGGGACCACCGGAGTTTAAGGAGAGCCAAAACCACTTCAAGGCGGAGCATGGATAAAGCAGATTACCAAGATATTTGATGTCTTGGGATGCTCCGAGGAGCAAAGGTTCCTTTCACGCCTTTATGTTCTAGCGCGAGAGGATTCATCGGTGGGAATCGGTAAACGTACTCAACTCATTGTCAGATCAAGATATCTTGGGAGAAGTTCCAGAGTCGTTCAACGACAAATACTTTCCCGAAAGTATTCGCCATACGAAGGAGGTGGAGTTTATCAAGTTGGAACAAAATAATATGACCGTGTCGCAATACGAGGCAAAATTTGCGGAGTTATCACTAAGCATCCCTACTTGGTGGATAATGAAGAGAGAATGGCGCGAATGTTTTTAAGAGGTTTGAAGTCGAGATACGTCAACATCTTATTTCTCATAAACCGTGTTTGTATTCGGATGTTGTAAATAGGGCTCGATTAGTGGAACGCGATAATGAGTCAACGCAACTAAAAGAGAGCAAATAACAAAAAATTATAATACCAAATGAGAGTAGTCATCGAAGCGGTGATAACAAGCATGGAGGGAATCAATGGGCGGATATGGTAACCACTTCGTGGTAATCGTGGCCAAAACAATAAGAATGGACATTTCAAGAAACGGAGATTCAACAATGATGGAAAGACGTCGACACCAAAGACCCATTGTTAAGGAAGGAGAAAGACCACCTATCATATATGCTTCAAATGCGAGGAGAGGGACACATCATCAAAATCTGCGTCATGCCGTCCAAAGCATGTTATAATTGTGGAAGAGAAGGTCACTTAGCTCGATTTTGTCGCCATCAAGACAAATTCAACTAGGATGGAGGCACCAAAGGCCGTCCCAGAAAATTCAAAACCGGTAGTGCAAGGGAGAGCGTTTGTTGTGACCTCCCAAAGAGCAAGGAATCCGAATGAGGTCATCACGGGTAAGCTTATCATAAACTCTAATGAAGTCTATACTTTATTTGATACCGATTCTACCCATTCTTTTATTTCTCCTACTTGCGCTCATCGATTAAATTTGACTCCGGAGAAATTAGACTTTGACTTATCTGTGGAAACTCCGTTGGGAGAAACCTTCATTACATCCATCGCTTATAAGTCTTGTTTGGTTCAAATCGGTACCCTCACATTACCCGTCGATCTTATTTCATTAAAAATGCTTGCATTTGACGTGATTCTAGGATTGATTGGTTAACTACTTATCATGCAAAAATTGATTATTTTCGTAAGGTTGTTAGCTTTCATATTCCTAATCAACCTATTATGCGAATTCAAACGACCAAACCATTAAAATCAATCACGGTCATCTCAAGCCATAAAGCTATTCGCTTATTGAAAACGGATGTCAAGCTTTCTTAGCTCATGTCACGATTTAAACAAAAATACGCCGCTTTTGAACGATATTTCTATTGTTAATAAATTTCCGACGAATTCCCGAAGAACTTCCCCGCCTACCCCGTGAGTGTGAAATTGAATTTTGTATCGACCTTGAACCCGTGACAAAACCTATTTCCAAAGCCCCATATCGAATGGCTCCTATTGAACTTCGTGAGTTAAAGACCCAACCGCAGGAATTGTTAGACATTGGCTTAATTCGTCCTAGTACTTCTCCTTGGGGTGCTCCCTGCTCTATTCGTGAAGAAGAAAGATGGGAGTATGCGACTTTGTATTGATTATCGGAGTTGAATCATGTCACCATCAAAATAAGTATCCATTGCCACTTATTGATGACCTGTTTGACCAATTGCAAGGAGCCAAATTCTTTTCAAAGATTGATCTTCGCTCCTAGGATATCACCAATTGAAGATTAGAACCGTGACATTCCAAAGACGGCTTTAACTCGATGCACGGCATTATGAATTCCTAGTCATGTCCTTTGGATTGACTAATGCCTCCCGCGCCTTCATGGATATGATGAACCGAGTATTCAAGGAATATTTAGATCACTTTGTGGTCGCTTTTATTGATGACATCCTTATTTATTCCAAAAGCCGTGAAGATCATGAGCAACACTTGAGGTCGACACTCCAAAAGCTTCGTGAATATAAGATTTATGCCAAGTTGAAGAAATGTGAGTTCGGCTTGAAGAAGTAGCATTCCTTGGGCACGTGGTATCAAGTCATGGAATATCTGTTGACCCAAAGAAAGATCAAGCTATTCAAAGTCGGGAACAACCTAAATCGATGGTCAAGTACGTAGCTTTCTCGGTTTAAGTTATTATTATCGGAGATTCGTGGAAGGATTTTCTCGAATCGCTACTCCATCGACTCAAATGACTCGGAAAGATACAAAGTTCGGTTGGAGTCAAGAATGTGAGAAGAGTTTTCAAGAACTCAAGAGGAGACTTATTTCAAGACATGTTCGACAATACCATCCGGCTCGGAGGATTTGTCATCTCTGATGATGCTTCTGGCAAAGGGTTGGGATGTGTTCTTATGCAACATGGAAAAGTTATAGCCTTTATGCCTCATGACAACTCAAAGAATATGAGAGGAATTATCCTACTCATGATCTAGAGTTGGCCGGTATTGTCTTTTCACTTAAAATTTGGAGGCATTACTTGTATGGGAGAAAGTGGAGATCTTTACTGATCATAAAAGCCTCAAATATTTCTTCACTCAAAAGGAACTTAACATGAGATAACGACGTTGGCTTGAATGAAAGATTATGATCATACCATCCAATACCATCCTCGAAAAAGCGAACGTGGTAAGCTACGCGATTGAGTAGAAAAATCATATGCAAGCACGAAAAGTGCGATATTGTCAACGCAAAGGCCCATTTTGTGTAACTTGCAAAGGATGGAGATAGAGTTAAAGACTCTGAGGACGCGTGTGATGATAGCGAGTATCACGAGTAGAACCGACTTTAATCGATAAAGTTAAAGCCGCTCAAGCTACTGGACACTGAGCGATGCGTATGAGGAAGAAAGTGCAAGAAGGTGCTATGTCAAGCAAGAATCGATGAAGAAGGAATACTTGAGTCAACTCCGCACTTTGTGTTCCTAACGACCTGATTTAAAGTATAATATCATGATGGAGGCGCACAACACACCATTTGCAATCCATCTCAGGAGTACCAAAATGTATCATGATATTCGGTCATACATTTTGGTGGAGCAATATGAAGAGAGAGATAGCTATTGTTTATCTCAAGGTGTCTAACTTGTCAACGAGTTAAAGCGGAGCATCAAGTACCAAAAGGTCCATTGCAACCACTTGAAATTCCGAATGGAAGTGGGAGCACATTACCATGGATTTCGTTCTGCACGGCCTTCCTAAGGTTTCTCAAGGCTTTGATGCGATTTGGGTCATTGTTGATAGATTGACCAAGTCTACTCATTTCTTCCGATACGATCTGAAAACTTATACACTTGAACGCCTTTCTCGTATGTATATAAACGAGATTGTAAGATCGCATGGTATGCCGGGTATCCATAGTTTCGATCGAGACCCAAGATTCACTTCACGATTTTGGGTTAGTTTGCAAAAAGCTATGGGCACAGACTTCACGATTTAGCTCGGCATATCATCCTCGCATTTGACGGACAATGGAGAGGACTATTCAAACTCTTGAAGATCTATTAAGACTCGTGTCCTTGATTTCAAGGGAGTTGGGACAAGTTCTTACCATTGGTGGAGTTTTCCTACAACAACAAGCTTATCAAGCAAGTATTGGCATGGCTCCATTCAAGCATTGTATGGAAGAAAGAGTCGTTTCCAAAGATCTTTGGGATGAGGTGGGTGAAGCAACGTTGTTGGGACCGTAGTTGGTACGTGTGACTACGTAAAAGATTCAAACGATCCGACTACGTATAAAAACCTCACAAAATCGACAAAAGAGTTATGCTGATCTTCATCGAAAGGACGTAGAATTCAATATAGGAAATCATTTGTTGTTAAGAGTTGCTCCATGGAAAGGAGTTACAAGATTTGGAAAGAGAGGAAAACTTAATCCTCGATTCATCGGTCCATTTTTAATCCTCGATCGAGTAGGAACTGTGGCCTATAGACTCGCTTTACCGCCAAATATGTCTCGTGTTCATAACGTTTTTCACATATCTATGTTACGTAAATATGTGAAAGACCCGAACCATATTATTGAGTTAGAACCGGACGAAATAGCGGAAGATTTGACGTATGAAGAGGTTCCTGTTCAAATTTTGGATAAGAAGGAACATATTCTACGCTCCAAGGTTATACCTCAAGTCAAAGTTTTGTGGAGGAACCACGATGTTGAGGAAATGATTTGGGAGTTAGAATCAAAATTAAATCAAGGTATCCTTACCTCTTCGACATACCGTGTATACGCACTTAATTTTGAGGGCGAAAATTTCATAAGAAGGGAGGTTGTAAGACCCCACTTTTATAAATAAAGATGAATTTTTCTATAAATATTATTTTTGAATATTATGGAATAAATTTGATATAATGTTATAGTTGTGGGTAATATTTATAAATTTTGCAAAGTATGCAAGTTGTTATAAAATATTCGTTTGGTGGGAATATTCTTTTTGTTAGGGAATATTCGTATAATGGCTCAATCATTGGTGGACCCTACAATGTAATTATTGTCGGATTGAGAAAAGCGACAAAATATATTTTTATAAAAATAACGGCGGAGGTGTTACCGCTAAAAACTGCTGAACTACCCGGTGGTAAAGAAATGCGATGTCTGCGTGGTTGCATAGTAGCACTGCGGTATTGATTATTGATGCTTACGTGAGAAGTCACTCACCTATGCTCAATTATTGCTCAATAATTGTTGCATCATATCTCTTATATTATTGATTCAATTATTGTCACGCGGATCATCTCAGATAATATGTTATAGTATTAAATCAATAATTGAGACGACAAGTTATAAATGATTAATAATTGTTGAAAGATTAAATATGTGTTGATTAAAAATAAAATGATTTGTGGTAAGTTTGATTATTTTATGGGGGCTCATATGTCATCATCTAAGAGTCTCTTCGTCAATAGTAATTACCTTTTGTGAATAGTAATTACCTTCGTCGATAGTATTTACCTTCAATCATAGTAATTACCTTCGTTAATAGTAATTACCCTTGTGAATAGTAATTACCTTCAAGCAATAGTAATTACCTCTTGTGAATAGTAATTACCTTCGTCGATAGTAATTACCTTTACCAAACGTCAACCACTTGTCGTTTCACATTACAAAGCGTCGAACCACTTGTCGTTTCACATTACAGAAGGCCAAACCACTTTTCTTTTCACATCATCATCGTCAAGCCACTTGCCTTTTCACACACAAGCGGTCTTAAGCTAGAAATCTTCTATAAATAGAGGCCTAATGCTTCATTATTTTTCACGAATTCATTCAAGCTATAGAGAGAAAGTATAGAGAGAATAGAGAGAAAGAAGAAGAGTATTTTGTTACTACACTTTGCAGATTTCAATCTCCTACCAAAAGTAAGGGGTGTTATTCTTTCTTATTCATGAAGAGAAGCTGTTGTTATTCCATTGCTTATTATTACTGTTGGAATAACTCAGTATAATGTGGTTTACCCTATACTTGGTGACATTCTTCTATTATTCTGCTGGAACATCATGTGCATGTGTTTTACACCTACACAGTTAAAATCTTTATTATTATTACATTGGAACATCACATGCCGTGTGTTTTACACCCACTGGTTCCATCTTTATTATTATTCTGTTGGAACATCCTGCGTGTGTTTTTACACCTGACTTGGTTCCGCTTTTTATTATTACATTGGAACATCCATGCGTGTGTTTTACACCGGACTGAGTTCCGTCTTTATTATTATTCATTGTTGAACATCACATGCTTGCATGTGTTTTACGCCGGACTGGTTCCATTCTTTATTATTCATGGAACATCACATGCATGCGTTTTACGCCGACTCTGGTTCCGTTATTTATTATTTTGTTGGAATAACTGCGTATGCGATCTATCACATGCATGGTGATTTCTTTTGTTATTCTATTCTTTATTATACCCGGTTGGTTAAAACTATGACTTATACTCCATGAAATTAGTGGAATATCCTTGATATTTGCGTTTCATCCGATATCTTTTCATGGAAATATTCTTCGATCATTCTTGAATTTTACTCTACAAAAGCGATATCATGTTGATAATTTGGGCGTTAATAATTCCTGGATAAAATAATTCTTGAACTTGTTTTATTGAATTCTTATATCATTGTCATCATCCTCATGTTTATATTATGTTGAAATTCATCTCGTGGCACATAGTGCATAGATGGACTTGGTATGATTATGACCGCAGACTATTCGGTGTAATCATGGCCGTAATGTTACAAATGATGTGATAAAAATCCTCGATGGCCGTAGTGCATTGGTGGACGATTGTTGGCATGATCATGACCATTAATGAATACACAAATATTCTTGCACGTAGTGCATGAATAATTGTGGTCGTGATACTAAAGAATATCCTGGCCAGTAGTGCGGTGATTCGATGATGTGGAATATTTATTAAAGTCGAGTCTCAAATATACAAAGATGAAAAACCTTTTAAATCATAAAAGATAGTAGATTTTATTTTCTACTTGACTCTTTTAATGGATTGCTTGTTCATTGCAGTTAAACTTGATGTTTATTATATTTTATCGGTTTAACCTTTGTTGAAGGCTATTGATAATTTATTACGCATTATCTTAGTCATAATATTTCTTCTTGGGCTAGTTGAGCTCACCCTTTCTTTCACCTTTGTTCTCTTGAAAATGAGAATATAGGCGGAGACGAGTCGGGAAACGAGTGATGGTCTGAAGATAGCATTAGTAGTCCTCACTATTACGTGAAATAGTGTGATAATAATTGTAATGAGGACTTTTTTGAGTTTGTATAATATCTAGTAGATTTATATTTGTATTTAAACTCACCGCTTATGTATATCAAGTATTACTACAGCTTATGTTAATAAGTTGTATTTAAATTCGCACCATGTAAGTGGCGACCCAAGATGGGTGATGTATACCTAATTTTGGGGGCGCCACGACCAAGGATATTCTTTAGTATCACGACCACAATTATTCATGCACTACGGGCCAAGAATATTTGTGTATTCATTAATGGTCATGATCATGCCAACAACTCATCCACCAATGCACTTCACGACTAATCGAGGAATTTTATCACATCATTTGTAACATTACGATCATGATTACACCGAATAGTCTCTAATCATAATCATACCAAGTCCATCTATGCACTACAGCCACGTATGACTTTCAACATAATAAAAACATGAGGATGATGACAATGATATAAGAATTCAATAAAACAAGTTCAAGAATTATTTTATCCAGAATTATTAACGTCCCAAATTATCAACATGATAATCGTTTTGTAGAGTAAAATTCAAGAATGATCGTAAGAATATTTCCATGAAAAGATATCGAGGAAACGCAAATATCAAGGATATTCCACTAATTTCATGGAGTATAGAAGTCAAAGTTTTAACCAACCGGGTATAATAAAGAATAGAATAACAAAAGAAATCACTATGCATGCGATAGATCACACATTGTGTTATTCCAATGTAATAATAAATAATGGAACTGTGTCCCACCAGAAAACGCATGCATGTGATGTTCCAATGTAATAATAAGAATGTCACCAAGTGTGACGCCCCCAAAATTAGGTATACGCCACCCATCTTGGGTCGCCACTTACATGGTACATAAATTCAAATACAAACTTACTAATATAACTGCCAGGTGTATAATACGACATAAACCGTGAGTTTGAATACAAATATTGTCTACTAAATATTATACAAACTCAAAAGGAGTCCTCATTACAACTATTATCACACTATTTCACGTAATAGTGAGGACTACTAATGCTATCCTCTCGGACCATTACTCCATTCCCCGACTCGTCTCCAAATATATTCTCATTTCAAGAAGAGAAAGGTGAAAGAAAGGGTGAGCTCAACTAGCCCAAGAAGAAATATTATGACTAAGATAATGCGTAATAAATTATCATTAGCCTTCAACAATGTTAAACCGATAAAATACAATAGACAACCCGCTTTAATGCAGCGGAATATGCAATCCATTAAAAAAATCAAGTAGAAAATAAAGTCTACTATTTTTTATGATTTAAAAGGTTTACATCAATTTTTATCACTAAGACTCAGTTTAATGAATAAACCACAATATCTAATCATCCTTGTACCACGGTCAAGGATTTTCATCAAATTATCAATGGTCATGACTATACCGAATCACCCCTGGTCATAATCATACCAAAAACTATCCATCACTGCATTACAGGCCACTGAGGACTTTTGTCACATCATTTATATCAAGCCATGATTATACCGAATGATCCCCGGTCATAATCATACTAAGTTCATCTATACACGTAAGCCAAAAGATAACATAATATAACATGAGGATGATGACAATGACATAATAATTCAATAAAACAAGTTCAAGAATTATTTAATCCAGAATTATTAACGTCCAAATTGTCAACATGATCTCGTTTTGTAGTAAATTCAAGAATACTCAAAAGAATATTTCCATGAAAGATATCTTTGGATGAAACGCAAATATCAAAGATATTCTACTAATTTCATGGAGTATAGAAGTCAAAGTTTTAACCAACCGGGTATAATAAAGAATGGAATAACAAAAGAAATCACCACGTACGCAGCAGCCATTGATGTATGTGTTATTCCAATAGAATAATAATAACGGAACCAATTCGTGAAATTCACAATCCGGCTGTGGATGATCCAACGTAATAATAAATGTTGAATAATAAACAATGGAACCGAGTCCTGTGTAAAACACACGCATGTGATATTCCAACGTAATAATAAATGCGAATAATAAACAATGGAACTGTGTCCTGTAAAACACACGAGCGTGATATTCCAATGAATAATAAAGAATGGAATAATGTAAGAAGATCACCAAGTATAGGGATTCACAGATATCTGAGTTATTCCAATGTAATAAATAAGAATGGAATAATATAAGGATTTCACCAAGTATAGGGTATGCTGGCGTATCAAAGTTATGTATAGGGTATGCCACTTTTACAAAGTTATTCCAATGTAATAATAATGAATGGAATAATGTAAGTTCTCTTCATGAATAAGAAAGAATAACACCCTTACTGTACAACAAATAATACCCCTTACCGTAAAAAGACACTTTGAATATCAAAGTAGTGAAGTACCGTAATACTCTTCTTCTTTCTCTATAGATTTTCTCTATAGCTTCTCTCTATAATTTCTCTCTCTAGAGTTTTAGTGAATTCGTAAGAAAATAATGAAGGAATGAGCTTCTATTTATAGAAAAATAGAATGCATAGTAATTAATCCATGAACTATCAGTATTGATTTACTTTAATCTAACGGTCCATATTTAAAGCAAAATCTTTTAAATAAAATATCATATATTCTATTTATATAAAAACATTTTACTATGCAAACACTATGCAACACTACACAAAAACACTATGCAACACTATGCATAATAAAATATAATATATTCTATTTATGAATAACTTTAATAAAGTATTCATTTTATATAAAAGATGTTTACATTTTATTACGTTAATAATACGAATAAAACAAAACGTCATTATCGCTTATAATAATTCATATTATTAATCGACAATAATGGAATCAAACCGGTGACTTCTCACATAAAGCATCAATAATCAATACCGTGTGTTACTATGCAACCACACGTATTCGCATTTTTACTACTACCGAGTAGTTCAACAAGATCAATGGTAAAACTTCCGTCGTTATTTCAATAAAATATTTTTGTCGCTTTTCTCGATCCGACAATAATTACATTAGGGGTCCACCAATGATTGAGCCGTTGTCAGAATATTCCCTGCTAAACCAAAATATTCCCGACCAATCGAATATAATATAACCACTTGCATACTTTGCAAAATTTATAAATACTACCCACAACTATAATATTATCTCACCACCATAATATTAAAAATTATTTAGACAAAATTTAAATCTTTATTGATAAAATCTGGGGTCTCACAATCTCCCTCCTTATGGAATTTAAGCCCTCGAAATTAGGGTGCGATACTGGTATGATAAAGAGGTGAGGATACCTTGAATACCTTTATCGTTGAAAACATTAAATTCATCTTTGCAATCCCGCCAAAGATATTTATTAACAATTCATCTTTTTGCACTACAGCCAAAGATATACAAAATCAAAACCAATAATGCTTTGAGACTCAAATTTTAATAGTATCACGACCACGAATTATCCATGCACCACCGGCCGGGATATTCGTGTTTTTAATTACTATCGTGATTATACCCGAATAATCCTCAGTCATAATCATACCAAGTCCATCAATGTACTACTACCAAAGATGACTTTTACCACATCCATGAATTAATATTTCATTCTTTGAGACTCATTTCAATAATTAATCCACATCATCGAATCATCCCCGCACTACGTGCCAAGGATATTCTTTATTATCACGACCACGAATTATCCATGCACCACGTACGCGCAAAGATAATCGTGTATTCATTAAGATTATCACGACCACAAATTATCCATGCACTACTACCAAAGATAATCGTGTATTCATTAGTATCACGACCACAAATTATCCATGCACTACTACCAAAGATAATCGTGTATTCATTAGTATCACGACCACAAATTATCCATGCACTACTACCAAAGATAATCGTGTATTCATTAAGATCACGACCACAAATTATTCATGCATTACGGCCAAAGATAATCGTGTATTCATTAGTATCACGACTACAAATTATCCATGCACTACGTACCAAAGATAATCGTGTATTCATTAGTATCACGACCACAAATTATCCATGCACTACTACCAAAGATAATCTTGTATTCATTAAGTATCACGACCACAAAATTATCCAAGCACTCCTACCAAAGATAATCGTGTATTCATTAGTATCACGACCACAAATTATCCATGCACTACGTGCCAAGATAATCGTGTTTCTCAATTACGGTTATGATTATACCCGAACAATCCTCGGTCATAATCATACCAAGTCCATCTATGCACACTATGTGCCCATATATGACTTTCAACATAATATAAGCATGAGGATAATGATATAAAGAATCAATCAAATGAGATAAAGGATAAATATTAAACATTTATAATATAATTTATCCAGATTCAAGAATATCTCCATGTTATCAATCACTTAATAATCTCATAATCTAATATCATTAATATTATAACAATATTTTAATCTTCTTAAATTTATAAACAATTTATCTCAATTGTTTACGCTTTTACCATATAATGCATTTAATCATTCAAAATGCCATACTCGTAAGATATCATCATCAATTATCAAATCCTCATCAAAAAATATGCATATACTCTATATAGGATTCTTTAGCCATAAAATCCTATTTTCAACTTTGTTACTTCACATAACATATTTAACTCATATGTTCAGTAATTAAATTATTTTCATGAAAATACCAAATCAGTCCCAAAAATATTTTTTTTTCTGGGATTTAGCATAATATAGTCCCATAATGAAAATATATTTTTCTCGAATTTTAAAATTCATTTACTATTTTTCAAAAATCAATTTCTAATTAATTCCTTAAGAAATTAGCTACATCAAGTTTAACTCCAAAATTCCCGAATCTTGGCAGGACCTTACACATGTTAACGTGAGCTTCCAGTTTAAATTTCATGGTCATCGGAGTTATAGAACTCCCGGTTATAGCGTTTTTTCGGAAAACCTAAATATTGAAATAGTCATAACTTGCTCATTTTAAGTCGAATGAGCTCATTTTTGGACAGGAGGTACTTTATACCATATACCTTCATGTCCCAAAAGGCCAGAATTTTTCTCATAATTTAAGTGGCCGAAACAGCCCTCTAAAATCATGGCAGCAACTTTTTCGGTTTTTGCAGCTTTGCACTCCTTTGCTAAAATCAGTCCACACAAAAATATACAACACGCTTTCCAGTAATTCCACTTGGATTAGTTAGGTAACTCATAGATCTAACTCTAGGACTTGACCACACTCAAAAATTCAAAATATAATAGGAGATATGGTCAATTGAATTTCATGTTACGTTTTTCACCAAAATCGATTTTCAACTCTTTGTGATTTCTAAGAAACTTTCATGTTTTCACATAATAACCAACATAACTCATCATAACACTTACTAATACTTCATATACCCATGATTTTCATTAGTCCAATGCTTTTATTATGACTTTCATCATAATCCTCGTAAAATGTAACCTTTTAGTTGAAGAAATATTTGAGGGTTTAAGAAATGGGTTTTTATCTTTGGGGTCAATACAAAATTCGATTTCACGCTCTAGGGTAGGCTAGGAAGTCTTCAAGAATACACCAAGAAATTTATTAATGATAGAAATATCATTCAAAATCATTACTCTCATCCAAGACTTGGATAAGTCGTCACATTAATACCAACTGTGACTTCTATCCCTTAACCCGAATAAAGACCTCACAATGATACCTATCAACTTGCCATCTTCATTCACGACATCGCCTTACGAAAAGTCCGCTTCTGGTGCATTCCACACAAGGAAGTCAACAACGAAAGGATCGGGGCTCTTTACTTATGGCTTGATATGACAATAATTTACTTTAGTAGTTTGGTTACTTTGAATTTGCATATGAAAGCTAACAACCTTACTAAAATCATGATGAGTATTTAATCAATCGATTTCTAAAGTCACATCAAAGACAAATATTTTCAAAGAGATAAGATCGACAATAACGTGAAAGTGTTTATTTGAATCAAACAAGATTTAAAAATAGTAAGCGAACGAAGGCTCCTACTAACGAAGTTTCAACCAATAAGTCAAAGTCTAACTTCTCCTGAGTCAAATTTAAACGTTGAACGCAAAGCAAGAGAGATAAAATAATGGGTAGAACCGATATCTTATAAGGTATAGACTTTGCAATTTATAATTAACTAACCCGTGCTAACTTCGTTCGGTTTACTCGCTTTTGAGAAGTCATGAAAATGCACTTCCTAAAACCAACGACTTTGTTTTGTCCATATCCACCTTTGGTGCCACCGTCCCAGCTAGACTTGACTTTGGTGCACAACAAAATTGAGCTAAATGACCTTCTCTTCTTCGCAATTTCCACTTCTATTATCTTTGCCATGATTACCAATCAAGTGGTTACCATTCTTAGCATGATAATTTCCCCACGATGGTTATCATTGTTCGATAAATTGCTACACCAATATGATTATTATCGTGTTGTTGGTCGTTACCTTTTGTTTGAGCTTTGAATCAACACTCTCATGTGCTTCATTGCTTATCTCAAAGATTTTTAGATGTCATTCTCAAACACCGCCACAAAACAAGGGTTAATTAACATATCACATATTATCCCTATATACGATCGACCAATTAAATACCAAATAAATTTAGGTAGGTCATACTAATAAGGAATTCCCGCCTCTCTCCCTCCTAGTTCTTATCTCACATCTTAGCCAGTGATCATATCCTAAGCTCGATACCAACCGCGACGCCCCCAAAATTAGGTATACGCCACCCATCTTGGGTCGCCACTTACATGGTACATAAATTCAAATACAAACTTACTAATATAACTGCGTGGTATAATACGACATAAACCGTGAGTTTGAATACAAATATTGTCTACTAAATATTATACAAACTCAAAAGGAGTCCTCATTACAACTATTATCACACTATTTCACGTAATAGTGAGGACTACTAATGCTATCCTCCGACCATTACTCCATTCCCCGACTCGTCGTCCCTATATATTCTCATTTCAAGAGAATAAAGTGAAAGAAAGGGTGAGCTCAACTAGCCCAAGAAGAAATATTATGACTAAGATAATGCAAAATAAATTATCATTAGCCTTCAACAATGTTAAACCGATAAAATACAATAGACAAACCAGCTTTAATCTGCAGCTTTAATATCGTAATCCATTAAAAGAATCTAGTAGAAAATAAAGTCTACTATTTTTTATGATTTAAAAGGTTTTCATCAATTTTTATCACTAAGACTCAGTTTAATGAATAAACCACAATATCTAATCATCCTTGTACCACGGTCAAGGATTTTCATCAAATTATCAATGGTCATGACTATACCGAATCACCCCTGGTCATAATCATACCAAAAACTATCCATCACTGCATTACAGGCCACTGAGGACTTTTGTCACATCATTTATATCAAGCCATGATTATACCGAATGATCCCTGGTCATAATCATACTAAGTTCATCTATGCACGTAAGCCAAAGATAACATAATATAACATGAGGATGATGACAATGACATAATAATTCAATAAAACAAGTTCAAGAATTATTTAATCCAGGAATTATTAACGTCCAAATTGTCAACATGATACTGTTTTGTATAGTAAAATTCAAGAATACTCGGAAGAATATTTCCATGAAAAGATATCGATGAAACGCAAATATCAAAAGATATTCTACTAATTTCATGGAGTATAGAAGTCAAAGTTTTAACCAACCGGGTATAATAAAGAATGGAATAACAAAAGAAATCACCACGCATGCGATATCAGATGATGTATGTGTTATTCCAATAGAATAATAATAACGGAACCAGGTCGTGAAATTCACACCAACAGGATGATCCAATGTAATAATAAATGCTTTGAATAATAAATAATGGAACCAGTCCCAAGTAAAACACACGTATGTGATATTCCAATGTAATAATAAATGCGGAATAATAAACAATGGAACCAGTGTCCTGTAAAACACACGTATGTGATATTCCAATGTAATAATAAAGAATGGAATAATGTAAGAAGATCACCAAGTATAGGGGGATTCGCAGACATCTGAGTTATTCCAATGTAATAAATAAGAATGGAATAATATAAGGATTTCACCAAGTATATAGGTATGCCATGATACAAAGTTATGTATAGGGTATGCCACTTTTACAAAGTTATTCCAATAGAATAATAATGAATGGAATAATGTAAGTTCTCTTCATGAATAAGAAAGAATAACACCCTCTTACGGGTACAACAAATAATACCCCTTACCGTAAAAAGACACCGGATATCAAAGTAGTGAAGTACGTATACTTTCTTCTTTCTCTCTATAGATTTTCTCTCTATAACTTCTCTCTATAATTTCTCTCTCTAGAGTTTCAAAGAATTGTAAGAAAATAATGAAGGAATGAGCTTCTATTTATAGAAAAATAGAATGCATAGTAATTAATCTATGAACGGTCCAGATTGATTTACTTTAATCTAATGGCCCATATTTAAAGCAAAATCTTTTAAATAAAATATCATATATTCTATTTATATAAAAACATTTTACTATGCAAAACACTATGCAACACTATACAAAAACACTATGCAACACTATGCATAATAAAATATAATATATTCTATTTATGTAATAACTTTAATAAAGTATTCATTTTATATAAAAAGATGTTTCGCTTTTATTACGTTAATAATACGAATAAAACAAAACGTCATTATCGCTATAATAATTCATATTATTAATCGACAATAATGAAATCAAACCGGTGACTTCTCACATAAGCATCAATAATCAATACCGGTAACTACTATGCAACCACACGACATCGTACTTTTACTACCGAGTAGTTCAACAAGATCAACCAGTAAAACTTCCGCCGTTATTTCAATAAAATATTTTTGTCGCTTTCTCAATCCGACAATAATTACATTGTGGGGTCCACCAATGATTGAGTAGTTGTGCGAATATTCCCTCGCTAAACCGAATATTCCCCGACCAATCGAATATAATATAACCACTTACATACTTTGCAAAATTTATAAATACTACCCACAACTATAATATTATCCCAAATTCACACCATAATATTAAAAATTATTTAGACAAAATTTAAATCTTTATTGATAAAATCTGGGTCTCACACCAAGTATAGGGTAAACCATATTTACAAAAGTTATTCCAATGTAAATAATAAGCAATGGAATAACAACATGCTTCTTCATGAATAAGAAAGAATAACACCCTTACTTTTGGTAGGAGATTGAATATCGCAGTAGTAGTAACAAAATACTCTTCTTCTTTCTCTTATTCTCTATACTTTCTCTCTATAGCTTGAATGAATTCGTGAAAATAATGAAGCATTAGGCCTCTATTTATAGAAGATTTCTAGCTTAAGACTTCGCCGTGTGAAAAGGCAAGTGGCTCGACGAATCGATGATGTGAAAAGAAAAGTGGTTTGACGCTCAGAATGTGAAACGACAAGTGGTTCGACCTTTGTAATGTGAAACGACAAGTGGTTCGACGTTTGGTAAAGGTAATTACTATTGACGAAGGTAATTACTATTCACAAGGGTAATTACTATTAACGAAGGTAATTACTATTCACAAGGGTAATTACTATTAACGAAGGTAATTACTATTGACGAAGGTAAATACTATTGACGAAGGTAATTACTATTCACAAAAGGTAATTACTATTGACGTAGAAACTCTTAGATGATGACATATGAGCCCCCTATAAAATAATCAAACTTACCACAAATCATTTTATTTTTAATCAACACATATTTAATCTTTCAACAATTATTAATCATTTATAACTTGTCGCCTCAATTATTGATTTAATACTATAACATATTATACGTATGATCTTGTGACAATAATTGAATCAATAATATAAGAGATATGATGCGGCAAATTATCGTAGCAATAATTAAGCATAGTTGAGTGACTTCTCACGTAAGATCAATAATCAATACCGCAGTCTACTACATACAACCACCACGTATTCATCGTATTTCTTTTACCACCGGGTAGTTCAATGCTTTTAATTGGTAACACTCTCATAGTTATTTTTATAAAATATTTTTGTCGCTTTCTCAATCCGATAATAATTTCATTATGGGGTCCACCAATGATTGAGCCGTTGTATCGAATATTCCTAACAAAAGAATATTCCCCACCAAACGAATATTTTATAACAACTTGCATACTTTGCAAAAATTTATAAATATTACCCACAACTATAACATTATATCAAATTTATTCCATAATATTCAAAAATAAAATTTATAGAAAAATTCATCTTTATTTATAAAAGTCAGGGTCTTAACCTCCCTTCTTATGAAATTTCTCCTCGAATTGTTAGGGTATGTACTGGTATGTCGAAGAGGTAAGGATACCTTGATTTCATTTCGATTCTAACTCCCAAGTCATTTCCTCAACATCGTGGTTCCTCCACAAAACTTTGACTTCGGTATAACCTTGAGCGTAGAATATGTTCCTTCTTATCCAAGATTTGAACAGAACCTCTTCATACGCCAAATCTTCCGCTATTTCGTCCGGTTCTAACTCAATAATGTGGTTCGGTCTTTCACATATTTACGTAACATGGATATGTGAAAAACATTATGAACACGAGACATATTTAAGCAGAAAGCGAGTCTATAGGCACAGCTTCCTACTCGATCGAGGATTAAAATGGACCGATGAATCGTGGATTAAGTTTTCTTCTTTTCAAATCTTGTAATTCCTTTCCATGGAGCAACTTTTAACAACACATGATCTCCTATATCGAATTCCATGTCCTTTCGATGAAGATCAAGATAACTCTTTTCATCGATTTTGTGAGGTTTTTATACGTTGTCGGATCGTTTGAATGTTTTTCGTAGTCATACGCATTCAAATCCGAGCCCCAACAACGTGGCTTCACCCACCTCATCCCAAAGATTCGGAGAACGACACTTTCTTCCATACAACGCTCGAATGGAGCCATGCCAATACTTGCTTGATAACCATTGTTGTAGGAAAACTCCACCAATGGTAAGAACTTGTCCCAACTCCCTTGAAATCAAGGACACGAGTCTTAATAGATCTTCAAGAGTTTGAATAGTCCTCTCCGACCGTCCGTCTGCCTAAGGATGATATACGCCGAGCTAAATCGTAAGTCCTGTGCCCATAGCTTTTTGCAAACTAACCCAAAATCGTGAAGTGAATCTTGGGTCTCGATCGTAAACTATGGATACCGATACCATGCGCCTTACAATCTAGCTTTATGTACATACGAGCAAGACGTTCAAGTGTATAAGTTTCTCAGATCGGTAAGAAATGAGCGACTTGGTCAATCTATCAACAATGACCCAAATCGCATCAATGCCTTGAGAAACCTTAGGAAGACCGAGAATTAAATCCATGGTAATGTGCTCCCACTTCCATTCCGGAATTTCAAGTGGTTGCAATGGACCTTTTGGTACTTGATGCTCCTCTTTAACTCGTTGACAAGTTAGACACCTTGAGATAAACAAATACTATCTCTCTCTTCATATTGCTCCACCAAAATGTATATTATTTAATATCATGATACATTTTGGTACTCCTGTGATGGATTACAAATGGTGTGTTGTGCGCCTCCATCATGATATTATACTTTAAATCGTGGTCGTTAGATGGAACACAAAGTCCGGAGTTGACTCAAGTATTCCTTCTTCATCGATTCTTGCTTCCCAGAGATAGACCTTCTCGACTTTCTTCCTCATACGCATCGCCTCAAGTCCAGTAGCTTGAATGACCTTTAACTTTATCGATTAAAGTCGGTTCTACTCAGATACTCGCTTATCATCACACGCGTCCCTAGAGTCTTTAACTCTATCTCCATCCTTTGCAAGTCACACAAAATGGGCCTCATACGTTGACAATATCGCACTCAGATTTGCATATGATTTCCACTCAATGCGTCACCTACCACGCTCGCTTTTCGGGATGGTATTGATGGTATGATCATAATCTTTCAACAGCTCAAGCCAACGTCATTGTCGCATGTTGAGTTCCTTTTGAGTGAAGAAATATTTGAGGCTTTTATAATCCGTAAAGATCTCCACTTTCTCCCCATATAAGTAATGCCTCCAAATTTTAAGTACAAGATAACAAATTGCTAACTCTAGATCATGAGGGTAGGATAATTCCTCTCATATTCTTTGAGTTGTCATGAGGCATAGGCTATAACTTTTCCATGTTGCATAAGAATACATCCCAACCCTTTGCCCGAAGCATCACCAGATGACAAATCCTCCGAGCCGATGGTATTGTCGTAACAGTCTTGAAATAAGTCTCCTCTTGAGTTCTTGAAAACTCTTCTCACATTCTTCGCTCCAACCGAACTTTGTATCTTTCCGAGTCACCGAGTCGATGGAGTAGCGATTCGAGAAAATCCTTCCACGAATCTCCGATAATAACCAAATAAACCGAGAAAGCTACGATTTCGGTCCATCGATTTAGGTTGTTCCCACTTTGAATAGCTTCAATCTTTCTTTGGTCAACAGATATTCCATGACTTGATACCACGTGCCCAAGGAATGCTACTTCTTCAAGCCGTAACTCATATTTCTTCAACTTGGCATAAAGCTTATATTCACGAAGCTTTTGGAGTGTCAGCCTCAAGTGTTGCTCATGATCTTCACGACTTTTGGAATAAATAAGGATGTCATCAATAAAGACGACCACAAAGTGATCTAAATATTCCTTGAATACTCGATTCATCATATCCATGAAGGCAAAGAGGAGCATTAGTCAATCCAAAGGACATGACTAGGAATTCATAATGCCCGCATCGAGTTCCCGGCCGCCTTTGGAATGTCACGGTTCTAATCTTCAATTGGTTATATCCTAACGAAGATCAATCTTTGAAAAGAATTTGGCTCCTTGCAACCGGGTCAAACAGTCATCAATACGTGGCAATGGATACCTATTTTTGATGGTGACATGATTCAACTCCCGATAATCAATACAAAGTCGCATATTCCCATCTTTCTTCTTCACGAATAGAACAGAGCACCCCAAGGAGAAGTACTAGACGAATAAAGCCAATGTCTAACAATTCCTCGCATTGGGTCTTTAACTCACGAAGTTCAATAGAGCCATTCGATATGGGGCTTTGGAAATAGGTTTTGTATTTGGGTTCAAGGTCGATACAAAATTCAATTTCACGCTCGGGGTAGGCCGAAGTTCTTCAAGGAATACGTCAGAAATTTATTAACAATAGAAATATCGCTCAAAACGACGTATTTTTGTTTAAATCGTGATATGAGCTAAGAAAGCTTGACATCCGCTTTTCAATAAACGAATAGCTTTATGGCTTGAGATGACCGTGATTGATTTTAATGGTTTGGTCGTTTGAATTCGCATAATAGGTTGATTAGGAATATGAAAGCTAACAACCTTACGAAAACAATCAATTTTTGCATGATAAGTAGTTAACCAATCAATCCCTGAATCACGCCAAATGCAAGTATTTTTAATGAAATAAGATTGACAGTAATGTGAGGGTACCGATTTGAACCAAACAAGACTTATAAACGATGGATGTAATGAAGGTTTCTCCCAACGGAGTTTCCACGAGATAAGTCAAAGTCTAATTTCATGAGTCAAATTTAATCGATGAGCGCAAGTAGGAGAAATAAAAGAATGGGTAGAACCCAGATCAAATAAAGTATAGACTTCATTAGAGTTTATGATAAGCTTACCCGTGACGACCTCATTCGGGTTTCTTTCTCTGGGGATGTCACAACAAACGCCTCCTCAGACTACCTGGGTTTTGAATTTTCTCGGGACTGACTTTTGGTGCCTCCATCCTAGTTTGAATTTGTCTTCTAGAACGACAAAATCGAGCTAAATGACCTTCTTCCACAATTATAACATGCTTTGACTGGCATGGCGCAGCTTTGATCGATGTGTCCTCTCCTCCGCATTTGAAGCATATGATGGTGGTCTTTCTCCTTCCTTAACAACTAACGGTCTTTGGTCGACGCGTCTTTCCATCATTGTTGAATCTCCTTTTCTTGAAATGTCCATTCTTATTGTTTTGGCCTCGATTACCACCGGTGGTTACCATATCTCGCCCGTTGATTCCTCCATGTTTGTTGTCACCGCTCGATGACTACTCTCGCCGGTATTATATAATTTTGCCAATACGCTTCTTTTAGTTTCGTTGACTCATTATCGCGCTTCCACTAATCGAGCCCTATTTACAACATCCGGATACAAACACGCTTTATGAGAAATAAGATGTTGACGTATCTCGCTTTCAAACCTCTTAAAAACATTCGCGCCATTCTCTCTTCATTATCCACCAAGTGGGGACGAACCGTGATAACTCCGCAATTTTGCCTCGTATTATGACACGATCATATTGTTTTGTTCCAACTTGATAAACTCCACCTCCTTCATGTGGCGAATACTTTCGGAAAGTATTTGTCGTTGAATGCCTCTGGAACTTCTCCCAAGATATCTTCATCAAATGAGTCGAGTACGCTTTCTACCGATTCCCACCAAAGAATCACCTCTCTCCGCAACATAAAGCGCGCAAAGGAACCTTTTGCTCTCGAGCATCCCAAGACATCAAATATCTTGGTAATCTGCTTTATCCATGCTTCCGCCGTAAGTGGTTTTGGCTCTCCCTTAAACTCCTGTGGTCCCAGCCTTGAATTGTTTAGCGGTGACCGCCGAGAGTTTTCCGTGTTTCCACCTACGCTTTGGACGAGTCGCTCTACTTCATTGCAGTGATAAATTGATAAAAGCCTCCGAACATTTGATCATTCATCATTTGGTCGATGTTGTTGTTTACATGAGGATTGTCGCCTCGATGCATTATTATCCTCGATTATTGATATGTGGTGAATCAACGATCGCTGCGCTCCATCATATTCTCAACATTCTCGGATGTCATTTTCAGATCTCGCCACAAAACAAAAGGTTAATTGACATGTAACAAATTATCCCTATCTTCCCGACCAACCAATAAAATAAAGACATAAACTTAGGTAGGTCATACTAAAAGGTATTCCCCGCCTCTCCCCTCTTAGTACTATTCTCACATCTTAGCCGTGGATCATATCCCTAAGCTTTGATACCAACCGACACGCCCCAAAATTAGGTATACATCACCCATCTTAGGTCGCCACTTACATGGTATGTAATTTAAATACAACTTACTAAAGATAATCTGTCGTGTACAATACGACGTATATAAACGTGAGTTTAAATACAAATATTGTCTACTAGATATTATACAAACTCAAAAGGAGTCCTCATTACAATTATTATCACACTATTTCACGTAATAAATGAGGACTACTAATGCTATCTTCGTGACCATCACCGCTTCCCTACTCGTCCCAGCTTATATTCTCATTTCAAGAGAACAAAGAAAAGAAAGGGTGAGCTCAACCAAATTTCAAAGAAGAAATATTACGACTAAGATAATGCGTAATAAATTATCAATAGTCTTCAACAATGTTAAACCGATAAAATAATAATAACCAACCGGTTTAAGCACAATGAATATCTGAATCCATTAAAAGAGTCAAGTAGAAAATAAAGTCTACTATCTTTTAGATTTTAAAAGGTTTTCATCATCAAGTTATAAATGAGACTCAAATTTTAATAAATATTCCTTATCATCGAATCACCCCGCACTACTACGCCCAGAGGATATTCTTTAAGATCACGACCACAATTATTCATGCACTACGCGCCAAGAATAATTGTGTATTCATTAATGGTCATGATCATGCCAACAATCATTCCACCAATGCACTACAATGGCACTCGTGATTTTTATCACATCATTTATAACATTACTACCATGATTACAATCAATCATAGTCTCTCATCATAATCATACCAAGTCCATCTACGCACCATTCTGCCACGAGATGACTTTCAACATAATAAAAACATGAGGATGATGACAATGATATAAGAATTCAATAAAACAAGTTCAAGAATTATTTTATCCAGAATTATTAACGTCCAAATTATCAACACGATATCTTGTTTTGTAGAAGTAAAATTCAAGAATGATCGTAAGAATATTTCCATGAAAAGATACTTTGGATGAAACACAAATATCGAGGATATTCCACTAATTTCATGGAGTATAAAGTCAAAGTTTTAACCAACCGGGTATAATAAAGAATAGAATAACAAAAGAAATCACCATGCGCGCGATAGACCAAGACAGCAAAAAGTTATTCCAATGTAATAATAAATAACTAACCAGGTCCGGTGTAAAATCATGAAACGCATGCGACAGATGTTCCAATGAATAATAGAAGAATGTCACCAAGATAGGGTAAACCACGTATACAAAGTTATTCCAACAGTAATAATAAGCAATGGAATAACAATGCTTCTCTTCATGAATAAGAAAGAATAAGACCCCTTACTTTTGGTAAGAGATTGAATCTCGCAAAGAAACAGAAGAAAAAATAATAAAATACTTTCTTTCTCTCTCTTATTCTCTATACTTTCTCTATATATAAACTTGAATGAATTAAGTGAAAAATAATGAAGCCTTAGCCTCTATTTATAGAAGATTTCTAGCTTAAAGACCGCCGATGTGAAAAGCAAGTGGGATTGACGACGATGATGTGAAAAAAAAAAGTGGTTTGACGCACCAGAAATGTGAAACGACAAGTGGTTCGACGTCTGGTAAAGGTAATTACTATCGACGGGTAATTACTATTCACAAGGGTAATTACTATTAACGGGCGAATTACTATCGACGAAGGTAAATACTATCGACGAAGGTAATTACTATTCACAAAGGTAATTACTATTGACGAAGAAGACTCTGTATGATGACATATAGTTTCCATAAAATAATCAAACTTACCACAAATCATTTTATTTTAATCAACACATATTTAATCTTTCAACAATTATTAATCATTTATAACTTATCATCTCAATTATTGATTTAATACTATAACATATTATACGATGATAATCTTTGTGACAATAATTGAATCAATAATATAAGAGATATGATGCAAAGAATTATCAGAGCAATAATTAAGCGTAAATTTGAGTGACTTCTCACGTAAAGATCAATAATCAATACCGGTGTCTACTACGCAACCACGCCAGACATCGCATTTTTTACCACCGGTAGTTCAACAGCTTTTAACGGTAATACCTCCGCCGTTATTTTTATAAAATATTTTTGTCGCTTTTTCAATCCGATAATAATTACATTAGTGGTCCACTAACGATTGAAATAGTTGCATTTAATATTCCTAACAAAAAAGAATATTCCCTAATTCAAACGAATATTTTATAACAACTTCGCATACTTTGAAAATTTATAAATATTACCTACAACTATAACATTATATCAAATTTATTCCATAATATTCAAAAATAATATTTATAAAAAAATTCATCTTTATTTATAAAAGTTGGGGTCTTACATCAATAATAATAGCCATGACTAAGACTTAAGTCGATGGATGTTCTCACTTCTCAACGTGTAAGCAATTAATTCAAATGCCATTATTTTCCTTCTAACTTATCTTTGAAAGAAATTCGATAGTAATGCCTCAAATCAATTCATTACACCTCATATTTGGAAATTGGAATTGGACCGAACCCACCTATAATGCAATCCAATACAGTCTTATTCGAGTATTTAGTTAGTTAAATGGAACAGCTTGCTTTGGCCTTTTGTGAATAAATAAATATCTTCTTATATATAAAGAAAAAGAAGATAGGAAATCCCATCCACCATATACAAATATTATACATTTCCTCCTTTCCTTATCTTTTAGTTATTTTTTCGTTTTACTAATTATTTTAATTTTATGCGTTAATTACTTTTTTATTAATTGAGTCAAGGGGCTGACATGATAGCCTAATGAGATAGGTGTGAATGGGGACACTTCATTTTATTTTCATTAATCCATTAATCATTCCTGTCTTTATCGATAAATAATACTCCTCATAACTACATAAGCAAATATCCAATGCACCTCAAACTTTGTTTTGAAGCCCTTTTATTTATCTTGAAACTCACATAACTTATTTATAATTATGTTTCTCTCGTTTTACTAAAGAGTTTCGTTTCATAAATTTTATTTTTAAGGAATTTATATTTTCACATTTTTGCAACATTCCTCTCACGTAATTATTGTGAAATTCATTTACTAGAGAGATATTGTAAAACTATAACTTTTATTTATGTGAATATCAATCTTCTTATTTTTATTAATGTCAAAATAACACAATATTCTCAAAAGATTTAATATAAGATGATATCTTGAAATTTTTTTGTGGTAAATGGATCATGTTAGATTGATGGGATTTTGTAGCAGTTTATAGTCTTGCTGGACTCCAGAAAATTAATGAGAATGAGAAGAGAAAATTTAGAAAGAAAAAAAAAAGATACTAGATCGTATCAACTAATGACACACATTTAGTTATTTAAATTAAAAATGTATATAAGTTAATCATTTTTAACTTTTAATCTTAGCCCTCCATTCTTAACCAATGAATTGGCTAGAATCAGGGTCCCTAACAGATTTCCTTACTTAAAAAAGAAGTCAGATAACTATTAACATTAAAATTTTCCAAATTGGAAATTTAGTAAACAAGTAGGCCTTCAAAATTTATATAGGAATTAGGGATAAGGGTGTAAATGAATCGAGTCGAATCGAGTATAGTATTGAATTGTTTAAATTTGGTTAACAAAATTTATCGATTACAAAATAAAATTTGATTGAGACTCATTTAGCTACCGAGTCGAACACGATTTTGAATTGAGCCCAAATAATTTAAACTTTTCGAATGAATATAATATAAGTATAATAGAAAATTGCAATTTGAATAAATTCAAGTAATTTATCGAACTTTAAAATTTACTCATATTTAAATTATTTATATTTCGAGTCGAATTTGAATCAAACTTTTAAAGGTCCTTTACATAAGTATACAACTATTAGAAATATATTACAAGAATAGTGCACCAATTAAATAATTATAGTAATAGTGCAATAATATATAATAATATCAATAGTAGTGCAATCCACGTCACATAAACCAAACCAACTAAAATATAAATACCTTGATTCAAGGAGAAAACTACTCCACTATATACGTCAGTTACCAACTAAAAAAAACATTCAAAAAACAAGACAACAAACGATTTCTCCATAGAACAACAATCCGAAAGCTTTTACAGATAATAGTCATCTTCAAGATCGGATCAATCGAAAAGAAGCAGAAACATTCATACAAAATAAGCATAATTCAAAAGCACAAAGAAGCAAAAACAGAGTACCAGAAAATCGACATGCACAAACCGATCACAGGTTTCCGAAACTGAAGAAAAATATTTAAACAGAAATTGCAAACTGAATTTGGAAAGTGAATACAAAGGTACGAATCAGTTAATCTAAATATTGAAATCTTTTTTTGTTACCTATGAATTCAACTGAGAGTGTAATACAATTTTCAGATTTGTTCAATACAATTTTGTTACGCATACAGAGTTTTGGGGACATTCATATAAAGATTTGTTTACCTTGGGTTAAGTGTTCAGTATTTGGCAAATCACCTTCACGACATCAAAATTTGTGCTTTGAATATGGAAGGAATGAAAACAGTAATTTACAGAATAAAAGATACCAATAACGTATATTTTGGTTACTGTATAATGTTAATTTGGTAACCACTTAAATAGCTTTTTTAATTTCGGTAACCAAATAGAATTTGTTACAAATTCATAATTTGGAAGCATTTATATAAAAATTTGGCAACATTCATATACAGATTTGGATTCCTTGTTTTTAGTGTTTAATATTTAGCATTTCATCTTCAGGACATTATAAATTGTAATGAGTTTATAAACAAATTAAAAGCAGTTTGATGCATAATAATTGATATTAAATACGTCTACTTTGTTTACTGAAAAATGTTTGTTTAGTAACCAAATAATGCATATAAATTATTTAATTTATAAAAAAAATTTGATACACATTCGATATTTTGACATAATTCAAATATTTGTTTTGGCAACTTGCATATACAAATGTTTGGTTACCTAGATTTAATAGTTGATATTTTACTATTTCACTTACAAAACATCTTAATTTTGGATTTACATATTTAATTTTAAATAGGAAAAAGACTGAATGATTAAAAAGTATGTAAACTAAAAAAAACTATTTTGGTCACTGAATAATATGAATTTGGTAACCGCTTAGAGAATATACTTTATTACAGTTACGAAAGCGTATTTGTTAGACAAACAAAATTCGTTAAGCATACAAAGTTTTGAGAACATTCATATAAATATTTGGCTACTAATTATATTCTTGTGTGAATGTTACTGTTTCAGTATTCGGACCATGGATATGCTTTCAATTGTAGTTTACTTCAACGAAACGTGGACCGATAGTAACCAATATCAAAATTTTGAAGTTACCGGCCTACTAGTCCCTTCAAATTGTTCATTCACAGAAATGCACAACTTGATATGTACTGCATTAAACCTAGACTACAACACAACAGAATTGTCAATCAAAGTTTAGATTAAAAGCAACATTCCTCCGATCAATGTGACAAATGAAGCAACCTTAAGATTCTATATGGAAATCAGTAGAAGTTCAGATGAACATGGCAAGTTTCCACTGATTATAGATTCTGAAAAGAGCATTGGAGGGACTACAAGCTTACATAACGAGATCGATGAAGAAGAATATATAGTGCAAGCAGAAACGCCAATGAGATTGACACAATGGAATTCTGAATTTATTTCGTTGGCAACACAAGAAGACCAAATTGGATCACAATATGTTGAGTAGTTGGCAATTGAAGTTATTGACAAACAAAAAGTCAGAAACCAGAACATAGCAAATACTGGAGAACAATGTGATGAGGTCATTTCAGATCCGAATAAGTTTGAAGTCAAAATACATCAAACTTATAAAGACAAGAAAATTCTTTCACAAGCAATAAGACTACATTCTATAAGGCAAAACAGACAACACAAGGTTGAAAGAACAAGTGGTCGAGATTTTGTTCTGGTATGCATAGACAATGGAAATTGCAAATGGAAACTAAGAGCATTAAAGTTTCGGAAAACAACTATGTTCAAGGTAAGAGAATTTAATGATGTACACACTTGTTCGTCCAACATACTGTTTGGAGATCACAGACAAGCAAATAGTGATATGGTTAGTGAGTGCATAAAGCATAAACTAACTAACTTCAAGAAAATTTACACACCAACCGACATTATGGAAGACATGATGACGGAGTATAATGTGTCCATCTCCTACTAGAAAGCATGGAAATCAAAGGAAAAAGCAATGGAAAAAGTAAGAGGAAATCCACACGACTACACTCTGATCCCTTCTTGGTTGCACATGTTGCAAAAAACAAATCCAGGTAACAATTGGAAACTGTCTATCAAATGTTTCAAATATTTTGGTTACTCAAAGTAAGTAATTTAGTTACCTACAAATACATGTTTGGCTACTACCTATTTTAATGAAATAAAACTAAATCTGATTTTTGCAGCAGACAAATATATACATGAAAAGAAACTATTAAATAGCATTTTAGTTACCATCTGAAAACTATGAAAGACATCAAAATATAATTAATTAGATAGCAAAAGTAATACACATAGTAATCCTAACTACAAATTTGGACAATATTTATTACATATAATTACATTAACCTTACTTTAAAATTCATTTCAGGATCCATCACATCCTTGGAGTTGGAAAAAATGGTCGCTTCAAATATCTCTTCTTCGCAATAGGAGCATCCATTAAAGCATGGCAACATTGTTTCCCAATCATTGTAGTTGATGGCACATTCATACAGTCAACCTACGGGGGTACACTACTCATAGCTAGCACACAAGATGCAAACAGGAACATTATACCGATTGCTTTTGCAGTTGTTGACAGTGAAAATGAATTATCATGGAGATGGTTTTTCATCAATTTGAGAAATGCTTGTGGTGTTAGAGAAGGACAATGCATCGTTTCAGACAGACATGAAGCAATTATCAAGGGACTTAACTGTGTGTTCCCTGATGTCATGCACGGTTCATGCACATACTGTGACGCCCCCAAAATAGGTATACATCACCTATTCTGAGTTGTCAATACATGGTACGTAAAACAACTACAACTTTATTATTACAACAAGAAAACTGTGAGTTTGAATACAAATATTATCTTCTGACAATATCTATACTCAAATAAATCCTCATCACATTTATTGATACATTATTTTACAAAAATGGTGAGGACTACTAAACAATCCTTTCTAAAACCTTCATTCCATACCCCGACTCGTACTCGCTTATATTCTCGCCTCCCGAGAAAAATGGAACAAAAAGAAAAGGGTGAGCTCAACTAGCTCAAGAAAGAATATTATGACTAAGATAATATACAACAAATTATCGTTAGTCTTCAACGGGGAAAAATCTAATAGAATCTGATAGACAATAAATTTTAAATCAATATTCGCAATGAAATAATAATTCATTAGAAGAGTTAAGTAGAGAATGCAAACTACTATCTTCTATGTATGAATTTAAAAGTTCATCGCTCTATCTTTTATCCCTCAGTAACATCAATCAATATACATCTGAATCAAATATTCATCTTTGCACTACTGTGCCAAAGATATTCATCATTAATTCATGTTCATTTAAACACTGCTCATCTTTGCACTACGGGCCAAAGATATTCTTCGAAAATCATTCATCTTTGCACTACTGTGCCAAAGATATTCTTAAGAAATCATTCATCTTTGCACTACAAAGCAAAGATATTCCATAATATCATCATTTAAGACCGAGGATGATGAAAAATATTTTTTAAAGAAACGAATCCAAAGTGAAACAAAATGACAAGGATTAAGGATTAAGGATTCGTACTTGGTTTTATCCACGTCCAAAAATACCTCAAAAATAATCATAGTGGTGTAAAATTCAAGAATGATCAAAACATGGATACAATCGAAGTTAGTATCCGTAATAGATGTTTTGACGAAAAGAAGAAATTTTATTTTTTCTATGAATAATACCGTATACGTGAATAGTGTCAGATATCGTGAATAGTCTCCGATATCGTGAATAAGAACTCCGACACCAAAAGATAGAAATTCCACAAAAACATCTTCACGCTTCATGAATAGTACTTTCGTGAATAAGTAACTCGTGAATAAGAACTCATGAATAAGAACTCGTGAATAGTAACTCATGAATAAGAACCCATGAATAGTAACTCCATATGAAAAAGTTTCAAATTTGATAAAACTTGGATCAACATTTCAAAGATAATGATATTGAAGAAATAATATCATTACGAAAAAAATAATATCCCTTACCTCGAAAGATCAAGATTTAGCTAGAATCACGGGTATAGTCTTTGAAGGAACTTGCACTCGCCTAGCAATACTCAAAGTATACTCAAAATACTCACAAGAATACGCCGATAATATAGAGAGAAAATTTCAGCTTTCGGTGTGATTTTCAATTCTAACCTAAGCACCCTATTTATAGAAAATCGCTTAGAACACCAAAGCGTAAAAATTTAATATATTAATAATATTATTTTTCCACATCTTCCTACGCACACCATCAGCTGAAATCAACCACTAACACATGTCCCATAAGTGAAGACAAAAACGTTTTTCATGCAAAAGTTACTTAAAACTCCAAAAAAATGATAATCAATTAATCCTAACTTCAATAATTCATAATAAATAGCCCTTTCATCAGAAAATTCAAATCTCGCGTGTTTTTATAGGAAATTCAATTCTCTACAACTTTGCGTAAGAAAGTTTTTCCAAATTCCAAATAGAAATTAACCAAATCCACAAACCAAGCGATTTTATTAAAGTTATAATCAAATTTCAATCAATAAATGGGGTCCACCATATGTTTAACATGTTTTAAACATTTATTGCAACAAAATACTCTTCCTCCTCGTATACTCATATATCCCACATTCGTTGTAAAAATATCACCAAGCTAATATATTATTAAAATAATATATTTAAATAAATTATTTTATCGTAAAAGATAAAATATTAATTTTCAACAATTGTCATTTTAAAAATTTCACCATCTATATCCACATAAAATCAATATTTTCCTCATCATATAAATCAATAATTAATTATTCACAAATAATATTACGTAATCCCAATATTGACAACCGTGCGCTCCTCCGAGAAAGAGGGGCTTTCCAATAAGAATTTCTTCTTCATGCGCCAAGTAATTAGGTGACCAAACCTCTCCTTAGATGTAACTTTCTAGACATTTCCAATAATGTTCTCTAATAATATTATTCAGATAATATGAATTATTGCTTCGATAATAAAAATATCGTGTAATGACAATTATCAAAACAACAATAATATAAAATATCAACGCAAAGAATTATTAACTCAATAAAATATCGAATAAGAATTATCGTAACCATTATTGAGTAAGTGCCTTTCTACGTAAGAATCAATAATTGGTGCAATACTGGTGTGCTACTTGTTCAACAACGCGTATTAGTGTATTTTAACCACCGGGTATTCCAACAATGATAATCTGTAATAACTACGCCAATTATTTAAAAACAACTTATATTTGTCGCTTTTTTTCATCCAATCGCTTTTCAGTTATGGGGCCCACACACATGGTCGCTTGTCGTCGATTTAATATTCCCGACAAAGCATTTAATATTCCACGACCAAACGAATATTCCCCGACGATAATGAATATTTTATAACCACTTGCTTATTTTGAAATATTTGCGTATTTAACCCTTAACTATCCACATTAATCAAATCAACCCTTACTATTTCAAAATAATAAATAAAGGAAATTCCTTTTTATTTAAAAATTTCGGTATTACAACCTCCCTACTTATGAAATTTTGTCCTCGAAATCGACGACGTACGTGGTGTGTGTTTTCAAAGGTGAGGATACCTCGCTTTCATTTCCGCTTTCCAATTCCTGTGTCATTTCCTCTATAGCATGATTCCTCCACAAAACTTTAACTTGTGGTATGACCTTTCAAGCGTAGGACATGCTCCTTCCTATCCAAGATCTTGATAGGTACCTCCTCATACGTTAAGTCTTGGCTATCTCTCGTCCTGGTTCTAACTCAATAACGTGGTTCGGTCTTTCACATATTTACTGGAAGTACGATATGTGAAACACATTATGAACACGAGACATACTCGGAGGTAACGCAAGTCTATAGGCTACATTTCCTACTCGGTCAAGAATTTGAAATGGACCAATAAATCGTGGATTGAGCTTTCCTCTCTTCCCAAATCTTGTAACTCCCTTCCATGGAGCAACTCATGAACAATACATGATCCCCTACATTAAATTCCACGCCCTTTCGATGAAGATCCGCATAACTCTTTTGTCGATCTTGTGCCGCTTTGTATCGTTGTCGAATCATTTGGATCTTTTCGGTGAGTCATACGTGTATTAACTTGGGTCCCAACAATGTTGCTTCACCCACCTCATCCCAACATATTGGAGAACGACATTTTCGGCCCATATAATGCTTCAAATGGAGCCACACCTATACTTGCTCGATAACTGCTGTTGTCAGAGGAGAATTCCACCAATGGTAAATACTTATCCCAACTACCCTTGAAGTCTAGGACACGAGTCTTAATAGATCTTCAAGAGTTTGAATAGTCCTCTCGATTGTCCGTCCGCTTTGGGGATGGTATGCTTAACTAAATCGCAAATCCGCGCCCATAGCTTTTGCAAGCTAACCCAAAATCTTGAAGTGAATCTTGGGTCACGATCCGAAACTATGGATACAGTGCATGCCATGCAACCTCACAATCTCATTCACGTATATACTAGCAAGACGCTCAAGGAATAAGTCTCCGTGTCGGCAAGAAATGAGCGGACTTTGGTTAATCTATCAACAATAACCCAAATAGCATTGATGCCTTGAGAAACCGTAGGGAAGACCCGTAACGAAATCCATAGTAATGTGTTCCCACTTCCATTCCGAATCTCAAGTAGTTGCAAATTCCCTTAGGTACAAGATGCTCCGCTTTACACGCTAGCAAGTTAAACACATCGAGATAAACTTTGCAATCTCTCTTCATATTGTTCCACCAAAATGTATGTCAAAGATCACGATACATTTTAGTACTTCCGGATGGATTGCAAATGGCGATTGTGTGCCTCCATCATAATCTTATACTTCAAATCGAGTCGTTAGGAACACAAAGTCTAGAGTGGACTCAAGTATTCCTTCTTCATCAATTCTCGCCCTAAATAGCTCCTTCTTGTACTTTCTTCTTCATACGCATCGCCTCCGGCCTGGGTGGCTTGAGCAACCTTAACTTTTTCTATTAAAGTTGGCTCTATCGCGATACTTGACATCATCGCACTCGCTCCTTCCGATATGATCTTCTACTCAACGCGCCGCCTACCACGCTCGCTTTACCGGATGGTATTGAATAACGTGGTCGTAGTCTTTCAATAGCTCGAGCCAACGTCGCTACCGCATGTTGAGTTCTTTTGAGTGAAGAAATATATAAAGGCTTTTATGGTCCGAATATATCTCCACTTTCTCACCATATAGATAGTGCCTCCATATTTTAACGCTGAAAACGATCGGGCCGCTAACTCTAGATCATGAGTAGGATAATTCCTCTCATACTTTTTAAGTTGTCGCGAGGCATAGGCTATGACTTTCCCACGCCGCATGAGAACACATCCTAACCCTTTGCCCGAAGCATCGTTGTAGATAACAAATCCATCCGAACCGGATGGTATTGTTGTAACAGTCTTAGAAATAAGTCTCCTCTTAAGCTCTTGGAAACTTTTCTCGCATTCTTCGCTCCAAAACGAATTTTGTATCCTTCCGAGTTAGCCGAAGTTAATGGAGTAGCGATTCGAGAAAACCTTCCACGAATCTCCGATAATAACCAAATAAGCCCAAAAAACTACGTATTTTAGTCACCGACTTTCTGTTGCTCCCAACTTTGTATTGCTTCAATCTTGGCACGGATCAACAGATACTCCATGTTTCGACACCACGTGCCCAAGGAATGCTACTTCCTCGCCGTAACTCGCATTTCTTCAATTTGGCATATAGTTGGTTTTCACGAAGCCTTTGGAGTACCAAATTTCAAAATGGTGCTCATGATCTTCACGGCTTTTGGAATATATGAGGATGTCATCAATAAAGACAACAACGAATTGATCCAAATATTCCTTGAATACTTTGGTTCATCATATCCATGAAAGCCGCAGGAGCATTAGTTAGTCCGAAAGACATGACTAAGAATTCATAATGCCCATACCGAGTTCAAGGCGCTCTTTGAATATCCTCGCCTAATCTTCAAATGATGATATCCGAATCGAAGATCGATTTTTGAAAAGAATTGTGCCCTCAGAATCGGTCAAACAAGTCATCAATACGAGGTAGAGGATACCTATTCTTGATGGTGACATGGTTCAATTCCCGATAGTCAATACAAAAAGTCGCATACTCCCGCTTTCTTTCTTCTTTACAAATAAAACAGAGCACCCCAAGGAGATGTACTTAGATCGAATGAAACCGATGTCCAACAATTCTCAGTAGTTGGACCTTTAACTCCCGGAAGTTCAATAGAGCCATTCGATATGGGGTTTTAGAAATGGGCTTTGTACGTGTTCAAGATCAATAAAGAATTCAACTTCACGCTCGGGGTAGACCGGAAGTTCTTCGAAATACGTCAGAAAGTCAATAACAACAGTATATTATTCAAATTTGACGTGTCTTTATTCAAATCCATAACATGGGCTAAGAAAGCTTGACATCCGCTTTTTAATAAACGATTAGCTTTATGATTAGATATGATGATGATCGATTTTAATGGTTTAGTTGCTTGAATTGCATATAAAGTTGGTTAGGAATATGAAAACTAACAACCTTACGAAAACAATCAATTTTGGCATGATGAGTAGTTAACCAATCAATCCCTAAAATCACATTAAAAGCAAGTATCTTTAAAGAGATAAGGTCAATGGTGTAAGGTAATGGTGCCAACTTGAATCAAACAAGATTTATAAACAAAGGATGTGATGAAAGTTTCTCCTAACGGAGTTTCCACAGATAGTCAAAGTCTAATTTCTCCTGAGTCAAGTTTAAACGCTGAGCACAGCAGGAGAGATAAATGAATGGGTAGCACCGGTATCAAGTAAGGTATAAACTTCGCAAATTTATAAATAGCTTACCCGTGATCACCTCGCTTTGGGATCCTCGATTATGACCAATCCACAACAAACGCTTTTCCTAAATCGCTTGACTTTGACTTTTCTCGGGATGATCTTTTGAGTCACCGTCCCCCACGAACTAGGTTTTGCTATCGTACAATCTCGAGCGATATGTCCTTCCTTTCCACAATTATAGCATACCTTGAACTGTTGTGGGCGCTTTGACCGATATGTCCTCTTTTCCGCATTTGTAGCATATGAATGGGTGGTCGTTCTCCTCCCTTAGAACCGATTCTTTCAACAAGACCATCATCTTCACATAATCGTTGTTAAATCTCCTCTTTTAAAATCTCCTCCCGACTCGCTTCTTCTATTTTCATGGCCATGATTACCACCAGAGTGGTTACCATTTCATCATCGTCTGCTTTCTTTCTCCGCAGTTATCATTATTCATTGATCGCTATCTCTACGATATACGATCCTCGGTTGTGGTCCTCAAATTGACCGTATTTCGTTATCTCGCTTCTAATAATTGAGCCACATTTTAAACATCCTAATAAAGAGAAAATTTATGAGAAATGAGATATCGACGTTGTGACGACCCCAAAATAGGTCCATTCCATCCAACCCATTCTCGAGTCGCCAAATACATGGTACGTAAACAACTACAACTTTATTATCACAACAATAAAATCTGTGAGTTTAAATACAAATATTATCTTCTAGACAATATTTATACTCAAATAAATCCTCATCACATTTATTGATACATTATTTTACAATAATGGTGAGGACTACTAAACAACTCTCTCTAGAACCTTCATTCCATACCCCACTAAGTACTCGCTACATTCTCGCCTCCCCGAGAAGAAAAATGGAACAACAAGGAAAAGGGTGAGCTCAACTAGCCCAAAGAAGAATGTTATGACTAAGATAATATACAACAAATTATCGTTAGTCTCCAACAGGGAAAAATCGATAGAATACAATAGACAACAAAGTTTCGGATCAATATTCGCAATGAAATAATAATTCATAGAAGAGTTACGTAGAGAATGAAATCTACTATAATCTATGAATTTAACAAATCCATCATCAATATTTTATCCTCAGAACATCAATCAATATTCATCTCAAATCAAATATTCATCTTTGCACTACAGCCAAAGATATTCATCAATCGGCATCATGTCATCTCAACACTGCTCATCTTTGCACTAAAGGCCAAAGATATTTATCGATCGGTCATGTTCATTTAAACACTGCTCATCTTTGCACTACAGCCAAAGATATTCATCACGGTCATGTTCATTTAAACACTGCTCATCTTTGCACTACAGCCAAAGATATTCATCGATCGGTCATGTTCATTTAAACACCGCTTCATCTTTGCACTACGTGCCAAAAGATATTCTTCGAAATCATTCATCTTTGCACTACTGAAGCCAAAGATATTCAATAATATCATCATTTAAGACCGAGGATGATGAAAAATATTTTTAAAGAAACGAATCCAAAGGAAACAAAATGACAAGGATTAAGGATTCGTACTTGGTTTTATCCACGTCCAAAAATACCTCAAAAATAATCATAGTGGTGTAAAATTCAAGAATGATCAAAACATGGATACAATCAAAGCTAGTATCCGTAATAGATATTTTGGACGAAAAGAAGAAATTTTATTTTTCTATGAATAAGTCACAGATATCGTGAATAGTGCCGTGATATCGTGAATAAGAACTCTCACACCAAAAGATATAAATTCCACAAAAAACATCTTCACGCTTCATTAATAGTACTCGTGAATAAGAACTCGTGAATAGTAACTCATGAATAGTAACTCGTGAATAAGAACTCATGAATAAGTAACCCACATGAAAAAGTTCCAAATTTGATAAAAGTTCCAACCAATATTTCAAAGATAATGATATTGAAGAATTATCATTTGAGAAGAAAATAACATCCCTTACCTCAAAGAATCAAGATTTCCGGAAGGAAAGGCTCAAGTGATCTTTGAATGAAACTTGTACTTGACAAAGAACTCTCAAAGTATCTAAATACTCACAAAATACGCTCAATAATATAGAGAGAAAAGAGAGAAACTTATGTTTCGTGTGATTTTCAATTCTAACTTAGCCCTCTATTTATAGGAAAATGTTAGCCCACCAAAGCGGATTTTGACCTGCCACCGATGGCTTTACCTCGCTACTATTGCCACCCACCACATTTGAAATAAAATTCAGCACATTTCTTCACCAACCACAAGTGGGGCCCACTCAATTCTAGAATTTTCCACCAAAATCAATTATAACCCCGATTTCCTAATCGTAGACACCTCTTAAAATTCATAACAAATCATTCGTGAATTTTTAACGGTTCAAAATTTGTGGACATATACTCAACTTATGTATGTATAATATACCCAAAAATTACCACAATCCAACGGTTTGATTAAAAATTACAACCCCATAATATATCTCAAAACCCCGATTTAATTTTTAATACCTCCAATCCGATAAAATATCGATAAAACACCTCAACATAATTTCTTCATTTATAACCACATAAATAAATCCATCATTTATATCCACATAAAATAAATATTTCTTTATCATATGAATCAATAATTAATTATTCACAAATAATATTACGTAATCACAATTATGACAACCAGTAGCTCCGAGAAGAGGGCTTTCCAATAAGGATCTCTCCTTATCGCCGCCTAATTAGGTGACCAAACCTCTCCTTAGATGTAACTTTCTAGACATTGCCAATAATGTTATCTAATAATATTATTCAAATAATATGAATTATTGATCCGATCATGGGAAATCTCAGGCAAATGACAATTATCGAACAACAATAATATAAAATATCAACGCAGAATTATTGAATCAATAAAATAAAATATTGAATAAAGAATTCTTGTGAAAATTATTGAGTAGTGCCATCTTACGTATTTAATCAATAATTCAACAATCTTCGCAATACCGTACTATCTTCGTGCAACCACGCCAGACATCAGATTTTAACCACCGGGTATTCCAACAGCCTTAATTGTAACAACTACGCTCGTTATTTATAACCACCCAAACTTTGTGCGCTTTTCCTCATCCAATCACTTTCCGTTATGGGGCCCACATTGGTCATACTGTCAGCATTTAATATTCCCAAGCAAAGATTTAATATTCCACGACCAAACGAATATTCTCCAAGACGATATGAATATTCCACGACCAAACGAATATTCCCGACAAAAATGAATATTTTATAACCACTTGCTTATTTTGAAATATTTATGTATTTAACCCTTAACTATCCACATTAATCAAATCAACCCTTACTATTTCAAAATAATAAATAAAGGAAATTCCTTTTATTTAAAAAATTTCTCGGTCTTACAACCTCCCTCCTTATGAAATTTCGTCCTCGAAATTGACGTACGCACTGTGTTTCAAAAGGTAAAGATACCTCGCTTTCATTTTCGTTTCCAACTCCCAGGTCATTTCCTCTATAGCATGATTCCTCCACAAAACTTTTAACTTGTGGTATAACCTCGGTACATAGGTCATGTTCTTTCCTCTACAAAATCTTGACAGGTACCTCCTCATACGTTAAGTCTTCGGCTATCTCGTCCGGTTCTAACTCAATGACGTAGTTCGGGTCGTCCACATATTTACGTAACATCGATACGTGAAAAACGTTATGAACACGCGTCATACTTGGTGGTAAACGAGTCTATAGGCCACGCCCTATTCGATCGAGAATTTCAAATGGATTAATAAATCGAAGGTTTGAGCTTTCCTCACCTCACCGATTCTCGCTTTTAAAATAACAACTTCTTGCACCTCCTTCTTCAAATTCATCACCCGGTGTAGTAGCTTGAATGACTTTAACTTTATCGATTAAAGTCGATTATACTCGTATATCATCACGTGCATCAATATATCATCACGTGGGTACCTAGAGTTTTCATCTCCATCTCTATTATTTGTATATTATACTGAAATTAGTCTTTGACAACATCGTACTTCGTACTTGTATAACGATCTTCTACTCAACACGCCGCCACCACGCTCGCTTTTCCGGGATGGCATGGTCGTAACATGTCTTTGAAATGAGTCTCCTCTTGAGTTCTTCGAAGCTCTTCCCACATTCCTTGCTCCATTCGAATTTTGTATCTCTACGAGTTAGCTACGTTAATGGAATAGCGATTCGAGAATATCCTTCAACGTATCTCCGATAATAACCAACTAAGCCTAGAAAACTACGCATTTCGATTACCGACTTAGGTTGCTCTCAACTGTGACTCATATCCCAATCTTGGATAGCACGTCACAATGACACCTATCAGTTTACTATCGCACGAATATGACGTCCCCTATAGAGAGTCTGGCTTAGGTGAATTCCACAAAGGAAGTCACAAGATAAAGGCTCAGGTACCAAATTCTATAGTTGAATTTTTAACTCCTGAAGTTCAATAGAAGCCATTTGATATGAGATTTTAGAAATGAGTTTTGTAACTTAGGGTTCAAAGTCGATACAAAATTTAATATCGAACTTTGGAAGTAAGCCAAGAAATTCTTCGTGAAAATACGTCAGAAAAATCAATAACAACAAGAATATTATTCAAATCTGACGTGTCTTTATTCAAATCCATAACATGGACTAAGAAAACTTGACATCCGTAATAAACGAATGACTTCATGGATTGATATGAAAATGTTTGACTACAATGGTTTGATCGCTTGAGTTCAATAATAGGTTGCTTAGGAATATGAAAACTAACAACCTTACAAAAGCAATCAATTTTGGCATGATGAGTAGTTAACCAATCAATCCCCAAAAGCAAGTATCTTTAAAGAGATAAGGTCAACAGGTAAGGTAATGGTGCCAACTTGAATCAAACAAGATTTTTTAAACAACGGATGTAATGAAAGTTTCTCCTAACAGAGTCTCCATAAATAGGTCAAAGTCTAATTTCTCCGTAGTCAAGTTCAAACGTTGAGCGCAAGCAAAGAGAGATAAAAGAATGGGTAGAACCCAGATATCTAGTAATGTATAAACTTCGCAAGAATTTATAATTAACTAACCCGTGCTAACTTCGTTCGGGTTCCTCATATTTTGACCCCACACACGACAAACGCTCTTCCAGAAATCGTTGACTTTGACTTTTCTCGGGACATCCTTTTGAGTCACCATTCCCACTGGATCTGGTTTCGATATCGTATAATCTCGAGCGATATGTCCTTCTTTCCACAATTATAGCATACCTTAAACTGTTGTGGGCGCCAATGATATATCCCTCTTTCCCATTTGTAAATATACGACCGATGGTCTTTCTCCTCCCTTGGAACCGGTTGCCCATCGGCGCCGCGTCTTCACATGGTCGTTGTTGAATTTCCTCTTTTAAAATCTCCTCCCAACTCGCTTCTTCTATTTTCATGGCCACGATTACCACCAGTAGTGGTTACCGCTTTGTCCGTATTCTTCTTTCTCCACTTTGGTTATCGTTATTCGATGATCGCTATCTTTGGTATGATCTTGGTTATGGTCCCTCGGTTGAACGTACTCGTTATCTCGCTTCTAACAATCGAGCCTCATTTACAACATCTCGAATAGAGAGAAAATTTATGAGAAATGAGATAATCTTGGCGTATCTTGGGTTTCAAACCTCTCGTAAACATCCGCCATACGTTCCTCATTCTCCACCAAATGAGGTGCAAACACGGATAACTCATGAACTTCGCCTCGTCTTCAGGACACGTCATGTTATTCTCGCTCCAATCTAATAAACTCCACTTCCTTCATATAGACGAATACTTTCGTGGAAGTACTTGTCATTGAACTGCTTCAAACGCGTCTCCCATGACATCTTTGAGTCTGCGGTGAATGGATACGCTTCACGATTCCCACCAAAGAATCACCTTCGCCACGGAACATAAAAGTAGCGAATGGAACTTTCGTTCCTTCGCATCCATCCCAGACATCGAATATCTTGGTAATTTGCTTGACCCATGTTTCCGCCGTGATCGGATCCGCTTTCCCAGCACTCGTGGTCCCAACTCTTTGAACTGCTTGGTTTGTGACCACCCGTGAATTGCTATCATCTCCTCCTCAGATTTTGAACACGAGTCTCCTCGTGCGATTTTGCATGAACTGCAAAAAGCTTCTAAACATCCCCTCGTTCATCATCTCGCCAAAGGGGTGTTATTCACGGAGGTACATTGCCACTGCTGTTGCGCTTCTCCTCGTTGTTAAGTACAGGGCATCTCCACGGTCTCATTTACACCACTATTAATATTCTCAATCGACATTCTCAATTCTTTGTCATAAAACAAGGGTTAATTAAGGAAATCAATCACATAATATCCCTATATAATCGACCAACTAACAAATAAGCTTAGGTAGGACACACTAGCAAAGGATTTACTCGCCTCTCCCTCCTAGTTCTATTCCCCGATCTCCGCCAGAGATCATATCCCTAAGCTCGATACCAACCGGATTTACCCCAAAATAGGTCCATTCCATCCAACCCATTCTCGAGTCGCCAAATACATGGTATGTAAACAACTACAACTTTATTATCACAACAATAAAATGTGAGTTTAAATACAAATATTATCTTCTAGACAATATTTATACTCAAATAAATCCTCATCACATTTATTGATACATTATTTTACAATAATGGTGAGGACTACTAAACAACTCTCTCTAGAACCTTCATTCTATATACCCACTAGTAGTACTCGCTTACATTCTCGCCTCCCGAGAAGAAAAATGGAACAACAAGGAAAAGGGTGAGCTCAACTAGCCCAAGAAAGAATGTTATGACTAAGATAATATACAACAAATTATCGTTAGTCTCCAACAGGGAAAAATCGATAGAATACAATAGACAACAAGTTTCGGATCAATATTCGCAATGAAATAATAATTCATAGAAGAGTTACGTAGAGAATGAAATCTACTATAATATATGAATTTAACAGGTCCATCATCAATATTTTATCCTCAGTAACATCAATCAATATTCATCTCAAATCAAATATTCATCTTTGCACTACTGAGCCAAAGATATTCATCAATCCATCATGTTCATCTCAACACTGCTCATCTTTGCACTAAAGGCCAAAGATATTCATCGATCGGTCATGTTCATTTAAACACTGCTCATCTTTGCACTACTGTGCCAAAGATATTCATCGATCGGTCGTGTTCATTTAAACACTGCTCATCTTTGCACTTCTGGGCCCAAAGATATTCATCGATCGATCATGTTCATTTAAACACCGCTTTCATCTTTGCACTACAGGGCCAAAGATATTCTTCAGAAATCATTCATCTTTGCACTACAATAAAGATATTCAATAATATCATCATTTAAGACCAAAGATGATGAAAAATATTTTTAAAGAAACGAATCCAAAGAAACAAAATGACAAGGATTAAGGATTACGTACTTGGTTTTATCCACGTCCAAAAATACCTCAAAAATAATCATAGTGGTGTAAAATTCAAGAATGATCAAAACATGGATACAATCAAAGCTAGTATCCGTAGAATAGATATTTTAGACTGAAAAGAAGAAATTTTATTTTTCTAATAATAGTGCCAGATAACGTGAATAGTGCCGATATCGTGAATAAGAAACTCCGACACCAAAAGATATAAATTCCACAAAAAAACATCTTCACGCTTTCATGAATAGTACTCGTGAATAAGAACTCGTGAATAGTAACTCATGAATAGTAACTCGTGAATAAGAACTCATGAATAGTAACCCCGACATGAAAAAGTTCCAAATTTGATAAAAAGTTCCAACCAATATTTCAAAGATAATGATATTGAAGAATTAATATCATTTGAGAAGAAAATAACATCCCTTACCTCAAAGAATCGATTATTTCGGAAGGAAAGGCTCAAGTGATCTTTGAATGAAACTTGTCTTTGACAAAGAACTCTCAAAGTATCTAAATACTCACAAAATACGCTCAATAATATAGAGAGAAAGAGAAAAACTTATGTTTCGGTGTGATTTTCAATTCTAACTTAGCCCTCTATTTATAGAAAATGTTAGCCCGCCAAGCGGACTTGACTCAAGCCACCGATGGCTTTACCCGCTACTATTATTGCCACCCACCACATTTGAAATAAAATTCAGCACATTTCTTCACCAACCACAAGTGGGGCCCACTCAATTCTAGAATTTTCCACCAAAATCAATTATAACCCCGATTTCCTAATCGAGACACCTCTTAAAATTCATAACAAATCATTCGTGAATTTTTAACGGTTCAAAATTTGTGGACATATACTCAACTTATGTATGTATAACATACCCAAAAATTACCACAATCCAACGGTCGGATTAAAAATTACAACCCCATGAATATATCTCAAACCCCCGATTTAATTTTTAATACCTCCAATCCGATAAAATACCGATAAAACACCTCAACATAATTTCTTCATTTATAACCACATAAATAAATCCATCATTTATATCCACATAAAATAAATATTTCTTTATCATATGAATCAATAATTAATTATTCACAAATAATATTACGAATCACAATTATGACATGACGGTAGTTCCCTGTGAAAGAGGGGCTTTCCAATAAGGATCTCTCCTTCATCGCGCGCAATTAGGTGACCAAACCTCTCCTTAGATGTAACTTTCTAGACATTGCCAATAATGTTATCTAATAATATTATTCAAATAATATGAATTATTGATCCGATAATGGGAAATCTTCATGCGTTGACAATTATTGAACAACAATAATATAAAATATCAACGCAAAGAATTATTGAATCAATAAAATAAAATATTGAATAAAGAACTCACCGTGAAAATTATTGAGTAAAGCCATCTTACGTGCGAATCAATAATTCAACAATATCGCAATACCGTGCTATCGCTTTGTCAACCACGCCAGACATCGTATTTTAACCAACGGGTATTCCAATGGTCTTAATTCATAATAACTACGCCAACTGCTTATTTATAACCACCCAAACTTTGTCGTTTTCCTCATCCATCCAATTCGCTTATATGGGCCTACACATGGTCGCCACTCGTGCATTTAATATTCCCGACGAGTCTTAATATTCCACGACCAAACGAATATTCTGACAAAGCATTTAATATTCCACGACCAAACGAATATTCCCAAGAAAAATGAATATTTTATAACCACTTGCTTATTTTGAAATATTTATGTATTTAACCCTTTAACTATCCACATTAATCAAATCAACCCTTACTATTTCAAAATAATAAATAAAGGAAATTCCTTTTATTTAAAAAATTTCGGGGTCTTACAGGGCGTATCTTGGGTTTCAAACCAATAAAAACATCCGCGTCATAAATGCTCCTCATTCTCCACCAAATGAGGTGCAAACACGATAACTCGCAAACTTTGCCTCGTCTTTGAGACACCGTCATGTTGTTTTGTTCCAATCGATGAACTCCACTTCCTTCATATACGATTTAACACTTTCGTGAAAGTATTTGTCATTAAATAGCTTTCAAACGCCTCCCAAGACATCTTTGAAAAGCGGTTTGGATGGGTACGCTTCTACGACTCCCACCAGATGATGCTTCGCCCACGGAACATAAAGGTGGCGAATGGAACCTTCTGTTCCTCCGTGCATCCCCAGACATCGAATATCTTGGTAATTTGTTTTGACCCATGTTTCCGCCGTGATGATCGGATCCGCTTTCCTTAAATTCGTGGTCCCAACTCTTTGAATGCCGTTGTGACAACCCGTGAATTGCTATCATTTCTCCTCAGTATTTTGAACACGAGTCTCCTCTTTCGATTTTGCATGAAACCGCAAAAACTTCTAAACATCCCCTCGCTCATCATCTCTTTCAAATGGTGTTGTTCACGGAGGAACATTGCCACTGTTGCACGACGTTCTCTCCTCGTTGGTGAGTACAGAGCATCTCCACTGGTCCTCATTTCCATTGTTAATATTCTCGATCGACATTCTCAAATCATCATCGTAAAACAAGGGTTAATTAAGGAAATCAATATATCACATAATATCCCTATATAATTGACCAACTAACAAATAAGCTTAGTAGGACACACTAGCGAAGGATTTACTAGTCTCTCCCCTCCTAGTTCTATTCCCCGATCTCCGCCAGAGATCATATCCTAAAGCTCGATACTAATCATGACGCCCCCAAAATAGGTATACATCACCTATTCCGAGTTTGTCAATACATGGTACGTAAATAACTACAACTTTATTATTACAACAAGAAATCCGTGAGTTTGAATACAAATATTATCTTCAGATAATATCTATACTCAAATAAATCCTCATCACATTTATTGATACATTATTTTACAAAAATGGTGAGGACTACTAAACAATCCTTTCTAAAACCTTCATTCCATACCCCACTCTAACTCGCTATATTCTCGCCTCCCCGAGAAAAAATGGAACAAAAAAAAGGAAAAGGGTGAGCTCAACTAGCTCAAGAAAGAATATTATGACTAAGATAATATACAACAAATTATCGTTAGTCTTCAACAGGAAAAATCTAATAGAATACAATAGACAACAAATTTTAAATCAATATTCGCAATGAAATAATAATTCATTAGAAGAGTTAAGTAGAGAATGCAAACTACTATCTTCTATGTATGAATTTAAAAGTTCATCGCTCATCTTTTATCCCCGTAACATCAATCAATATACATCTCGAATCAAATATTCATCTTTTGCACTACAGGCCAAAGATATTCATCGATTGGTCATGTTCATTTAAACACTGCTCATCTTTGCACTACGGGCCAAAGATATTCTTCAAAATCATTCATCTTTGCACTACGTGCCAAAGATATTCTTAAGAAATCATTCATCTTTGCACTACGCATCAAAGATATTCCATAATATCATCATTTAAGATCGAGGATGATGAAAAATATTTTTTAAAGAAACGAATCCAAAGAAACAAAATGACAAGGATTAAGGATTAAGGATTCGTACTTGGTTTTATCCACATCCAAAAATACCTCAAAAATAATCATAGTGGTGTAAAATTCAAGAATGATCAAAACATGGATACAATCGAGTTAGTATCCGAATAGATGTTTTGACGAAAAGAAGAAATTTTATTTTTCTATGAATAATACCAGATATCGTGAATAGTCTCAGATATCGTGAATAAAGTCCAGATATCGTGAATAAGTAACTCAGACACCAAAAGATAGAAATTCCACAAAAACATCTTCACGCTTTTATGAATAGTACTCGTAAATAGTAACTCGTGAATAAGAACTCATGAATAGTAACTCGTGAATAGTAACTCATGAATAGTAACCTATGAATAGTAACCCGAGCATGAAAAAGTTCCAAATTTGATAAAAACTTCGGATCAACATTTCAAAGATAATGATATTGAAGAAATAATATCATTACTGAAAAAAATAATATCCCTTACCTCGAAAAAGATCGAGATTTCTAGCTTTAGAATCTACGGTATATAGTCTTTGAAGGGAACTTGCAATCGTCTAGCAATACTCAAAGTATACTCAAAATACTCACAAGAATACGCCGATAATATAGAGAGTGAAAATTTCGATTTACGGTGTGATTTTCAATTCTAACCCAAGACACCTATTTATAGAAATTGCTTAGAACACCAAAGCGTAAAATTTAATATATTAATAATATTATTTTTCCACATCTTCCTACGCACACCATCAGCTGAAATCAACCACTAACACATGTCCCATAAGTGACAAAAACGTTTTTCATGCAAAAGTTACTTAAAACTCCAAAAAAAATGATAATCAATTAATCTGGAACTTCAATAATTCATAATAAATAGCCCTTTCATCGTAAAAATTCAAATCTCGCGTGTTTTTATAGAAAATTCAATTCTCTACAACTTTGCGAAGAAAGTTTTCCAAATTCCAAATAGAAATTGACCAAATCCACAAACCAAGCGATTTTACGTGCTATAATCAAATTTCAAATCAATAAATGGGGTCCATCGACATGTTTAACATGTTTTAAATATTTATTGCAACAAAATACTCTTCCTCCTCGTATACTCATATATCCCACATTCGTTGTAAAAATATCACCGTTAATATATTATTAAAATAATATATTTAAATGAATTATTTTATCGTAAAAGATAAAATATTAATTTTCAACAATTGTCATTTTAAAAATTTCTCCATCTATATCCACATAAAATCAATATTTTCCTCATCATATAAATCAATAATTAATTATTCACAAATAATATTACGTAATCACAATATTGACAACCAGTGCGCTCCTGGAAAGGGGGCTTTCCAATAAGAATTTCTTCTTCTTGTGGCGCAAGAATTAGGTGACCAAACCTCTCCTTAGACGTAACTTTCTAGACATTGCCAATAATGTTCTCTAATAATATTATTCGGATAATATGAATTATTGCTTCGATAATGAAAAATACTTGTGTAATGACAATTATCAAAACAACAAAGAATATAAAATATCAACGCAGACAATTATTAACTCAATAAAATACCGAAGCGAGAATTGTTGTAACCATTATTGAGTAGTGCCTTTCACGTAAGAATCAATAATTGGTGCAATACTGGTGCTACTTTTCAACAACGCCATAGATAGTGTGTTTTAACCACCGGGGTATTCCAACAAAGATAATCTGCAGAATAACTACACCGTTATTTAAAAACAACTTATATTTGTCGCTTTTTCATCCAATCGCTTCAGTTATGGGGCCCACACATGGTCAAGCTACTGTCGCATTTAATATTCCCCCGAGCGATTTAATATTCCACGACCAAACGAATATTCCCCGACGATAATGAATATTTTATAACCACTTGCTTATTTTGAAATATTTGCGTATTTAACCCTTAACTATCCACATTAATCAAATCAACCCTTACTATTTCAAAATAATAAATAAAGGAAATTCCTTTTTATTTAAAAATTTCGGGGTCTTACATATACCATATTTTGAAAAATATAAAAAATAGATTCAAAAAGAAAGGAGAAGAGATAAAAAAAAGCATACAACGCAGCTTGTAGGGCTTACACTATAGAAGAATTCAACATACATATGGCTGAACTTGATGCAATTGATACTCGGATAAGAACATATTTGGAGGAAGAAGTTAAGCTAGAAAAGTGCACGAGGCTCCATGGAACTGTAAGCAGGTATTCAACAATGACTTCAAACACCGCTGAATCTATTAACCATACAATCAAAGGAATCAGAGATCTTCCAGTTGCGTCGATGATTGAATGCCTACGTTGTATGGTTCAAAGATGGTATTTCACAAACAAACAATCAGCAATATCAACTTTCACAAACCTTTCCACAACAGCTGAGAGAAGATTGCAAGATAATATCATCGAGTCAAAGAAACTTAAGGTCAGTCATAAATCCCCTAATTTGTTAGTTTGTTACTGCATATATACAAAAAAATAGCATTAACATTTATAGGAAACCACATTTTGATTTTTTGGTTACCAATATAAACTGTAAAAGTTAACTACATTACATATGACTTTAATTATTCCATCTATTCAAAAAAAAATTATTATACATACTAACTACACTATTAAATTGTGTTGTAGGTTGAGACATCGAATCTAGTGATTTTTACTATTTACGATGTCACCAAACAATTTATCGTGGACATGGAACAAAAGACCTGCACATGCCGTAAATTTCAATACCATGAGATGCCTTGCTCACACGCTGCTGCTGTTATTAGCAAAAGAAATATGAGTTATTATGATTTTTGCTCAAAATACTATTCAAAAAAAACTTTGGTAGACACATATTCAACTTCCATCATGTCGTTAGATGACAAAGAGAATTGGGATGTTCCAGACGAGATTAAAAACATATGTGTCAAACCACCAAATACAAGAAGACCGGCTGGACGACTAAAGATTGGAAGGTACAAGCATGTATCCGAAAATACAGATTCGTAATAAATGCAGATTTATGCGAGAAAAGGACACAACAAAAAAACATGCAATAATCCACCAATTTTGAGGCCAAAAACTTACTAATATACATCAACATCAAAAAATTGTAACAGACTCCTTGATGTTTACTGAGGTTGCTCAATATCCATACATATTGTAACCATTTTATTGATTAAATAAAATAAAATTTATATTGCACAATATTGAATTATGTTTATTTTCATTACTTTCCTTTTAACAACAAGTAATTCTAACTTCAAATAACATAATATATAACAGACATATATATGTATATTTTGGTTACAACCTAAAACTAAAATAGTTACCTGTAAGTTAAATTTTGACTACCTACTATACCATTTAAAAGACAAATGCTATTACACACATTATTAGAGTAATTTTAAATTAATATAACTATTTGGAAAACCACAAATACTGTTTATTATAAACAAATATATGTTGTTTGTTGTGACGCCCCCAAAATTAGGTATACATCACCCATCTTGGGTCGCCACTTACATGGTACAGAATTTAAATACAACTTATTAACATAACTGTCTTGTACAATACGACATAAACTGTGAGTTTAAATACAAATATCGTCTACTAGATATTATACAAACTCAAACAAAAAGTCCTCATTACAATTATTATCACACTATTTCACACAATAGTGAGGACTACTAATGCTATCTTCAGGGACCATCACTCGCTTTCCCCGACTCGTCCCCAAATTTATATTCTCATTTCCTCGAGAGAACGGTGAAAGAAAGGGTGAGCTCAACTAGCCCAAGAAGAAATATTATGACTAAGATAATGCGTAATAAATTATCAATAGTCTTCAACAATGTTAAACCGATAAAATACAATAGACAACCCAGTTTAATCTGCGGTGAATATCGCAATCCATTAAAAGAGTCAAGTAGAAAATAAAATCTACTATCTTTTATGATTTAAAAGGTTTTTCATCAACTGTATAAATTTGAGACTCACTTTTAATAAATAATCCACATCATCGAATCACCCCGCACTACTGGCCAAGGATATTCTTTAGTATCACGACCACAATTATTCCCCGCACTACGGGCCAAGAATAGTTGTGTATTCATTAATGGTCATGATCATGCCAACAATCATCCATCAATGCACTACTACTAATCGAGGATTTTTACCACATCATTTGTAACATTACTACCATGATTACAATCAATGATCCCTGGTCATAATCATACCAAGTCCATCCATGCTCTACAGTGCCACGAGATGACTTTAAAAAATATAAACATGAGGATGATGACAATGATATAAGAATTCAATAAAACAAGTTCAAGAATTATTTTATCCAGGGAATTATTAACGTCCAAATTGTCAACACGATCTCGCTTTGTAGAGTAAAATTCAAGAATGATCGAAGAAGAATATTTCCATGAAAAGATCTTTGGATGAAACGCAAATATCAAGGATATTCTACTAATTTCATGGAGTATAGAAGTCAAAGTTTTAACCAACCGGGTATAATAAAGAATGGAATAACAAAAGAAATCACCATGCATGCGGTGCCGCATGATGTAAGTTATTCCAATGTAATAATAATAATAACGGAACCAGTCGTGAAATTCACACCAAGCGGGATGTTCCAACAGAATAATAAAGATGGAACCGTGATCCGTGTAAAACACATGATAGGATATTCCAACAGAATGATAAAGATTTTAACCAAGTCCGGTGTAAACACATGAGCGTGATGTTCCAACAGGATAATAGAAGAATGTCACCAAGTATAGGGTAAATCACGTATCTGAGTTATTCAACAGAATAATAAGCAATGGAATAACATAAGGATTTCACCAAGTATAGGTATATCTGGCGTATCTGAAAGTTATGTATAGGGTATGCCACTTTTACAAAAGTTATTCCAATGTAATAATAGTGAATGGAATAATGTAAGTTCTCTTCAAGAAGAAAGAATAACACCACTTACCGTAAAAAATGAAATAGAAGTAGTGAAGTAGCGAGAATATCTCTTCTTCTTTCTATAACTTTCTCTCTATAAACCTCTCTATAATTTCTCTCTCTAGTTTCAAATGAATTAAAAGAAAATAATGAAGGAATGAGCTTCTATTTATAGGAAAATAGAATGCATAAGAATTAATCCATGAACGGTCCCGTATTGATTTACTTTAATCGATGACTCCATATTTAAAGCAAAATCTTTTAAATAAAATATAATATATTCTATTTATATAAAAACATTTTACTATGCAAACACTATGCAAAACACTACGCAAAATACTATACGAACACTATGCATAATAAAATATAATATATTTTATTTATAAAATAACTTTAATAAAGTATTCTGCTTTTATATAAAGATGTTTTTGTTTTATTACGCTAATAATACGAATAAAACAAAAAGTCATTATCGCTATAATAATTCATGATAATAATGGAATCAAACCGAGTGACTTCTCACATAAAGCATCAATAATCAATACCGCAGTCTTCTTATGCAACCACATGTATTCATCGTACTTTTACTACCGAGTAGTTCAACAAGATCAACCAGTAAAACTTCCGCGTTATTTCAATAAAATATTTTTGTCGCTTTCTCGATCCGACAATAATTTCGTTATTAGGGTCCACCAATGATTGAGACGTTGTACGAATATTCCCTCGCTAAACCTAATATTCCCCACCAATCGAATATAATATAAACCACTTGCATACTTTTAAAAAATTTATAAATATTACCCACAACTATAACATTATATCAAATTATTCCATAATATTCAAAAATAATATTTATAGAAAATTCATCTTTATTTATAAAAGTCGGGTCTTACAACCTCCCTTCTTATGAAATTTCGCCCTCGAAATTAGGTACGTACACTGGTATGTTGAAGAGGTAAGGATACCTTGATTTCATTTCGATTCTAACTCCCAAGTCATTTCCTCAACATCGTGGTTCCTCCACAAAACTTTGACTTGAGGTATAACCTCGAGCGTAGAATATGTTCCTTCTTATCCAAAATTTGAACAGAAACCTCTTCATACGCCAAATCTTCCGCTATTTCGTCCTGCTTCTAACTCAATAATATTGTTCGGGTCTTTCACATATTTACGTAACATGGATATGTGAAAAACGTTATGAACACGAGACATATTTGGCAGAAAAGCGAGTCTATAGGCCACGCCTCTCTACTCGATCGAGGATTAAAATGGACCGATGAATCGAGGATTAAGTTTTCCTCTCTTTCCAAATCTTGTAACTCCTTTCCATGGAGCAACTCTTAACAACACACGATCTCCTATATCAAATTCCACGTCCTTTCGATGAAGATCAAGATAACTCTTTTATCGATTTTGTGAGGTTTTTATACGTTGTCGGATCGTTTGAATCTTTTCGATGAGTCATACGTACATCAACTCCGGTCCCAACAACGTTGCTTCACCCACCTCATCCCAAAGATACTTTGAGAACGACACTTTCTTCCATACAACGCTTGAATGGAGCCATGCCAATACTTGCTTGATAACTGCTGTTGTAGGAAAACTCTACCAATGGTAAGAACTTGTCCCAACTCCCTTGAAATCAAGAACACACGAGTCTTAATAGATCTTCAAGAGTTTGAATAGTCCTCTCCGATCGTCCGTCCGTCTGGTCTGATGATATGCCGAAAACTAAATCGTAAGTCTGTGCTCATAGCTTTTTGCAAAACTAACCCAAAATCGTGAAGTGAATCTTGGGTCTCGATCGAAACTATGGATACCGGCATACCATGCGCCTTACAATCTCGTTTATGTACATACTGAGCAAAGACGTTCAAGTGTATAAGTTTCTCGATGTCGGTAAGAAATGAGCGACTTGGTCAATCTATCAACAATGACCCAAATCGCATCAATGCCTTGAGAAACCTTAGGAGACCGTGAACGAAATCCATGGTAATGTGCTCCCACTTCCATTCTGGAATTTCAAGTGGTTGCAATGAACCTTTTGGTACTTGATGCTCCGCTTTAACTCGTTGACAAGTTAGACACCTTGAGATAAACAACGCTATCTCTCTCTTCATATTGCTCCACCAAAATGTATGACGAATATCATGATACATTTGGTACTCCTGAGATGGATTGCAAATGGTGTGTTGTGCGCCTCCATCATGATATTATACTTTAAATCGTGGTCGTTAGAACACAAAGTCCGGAGTTGACTCAAGTATTCCTTCTTCATCGATTCTTGCTTCCTGCGATAGCACCCTCTTGCACTTTCTTCCTCATACGCATCACCGCAGTCTCAGAGCTCAGAGCAAATTTTTAACTTTATTGATTAAAGTCGGTTTCTACTCAGTATATTCGCTATCATCACATGCGTCCCTGGAGTCTTTAACTCTATCTCCATCCTTTGCAAGTCACACAAAATGGGCCTTTGTGTTGACAATAACGCACTCGTACTTGCATACGATCTTCTACTCAATGCATCAGCTACCACGTTCGCTTTTCCAGGATGGTATTGGATGGTATGATCATAATCTTTCAACAGTTCAAGCCAACGTCGTTGTCGCATGTTGAGTTCCTTTTGAGTGAAGAAATATTTGAGGCTTTTATGATCCGTAAAGATCTCCACTTTCTCCCCATACAAGTAATGCCTCCAAATTTTAAGTGCAAAGAGACAATAAATGCTAACTCCGGATCATGAGTAGGATAATTCCTCTCATATTCTTTGAGTTGTCGCGAGGCATAAAGCTATAACTTTTCCATGTTGCATAAGAACACATCCCAACCCTTTTGCTCGAAGCATCACCGTAGATGACAAATCCTCCGAGCCGATGGTATTGTCGTAACAGTCTTTGAAATAAGTCTCCTCTTGAGTTCTTGAAAACTCTTCTCACATTCTTCGCCTCCAACCGAACTTTGTATCTTTTCGAGTCCATTGAGTCATGGAGTAGCGATTCGAGAAAATCCTTCCACGAATCTCCGATAATAACCAAATTAAACCGAAAAGCTACGTCTTCGGTCCATCGATTTAGGTTGTTCCCGACTTTGAATAGCTTCAATCTTTCTTTGGGTCAATGGATATTCCATGACTTGATACCATCGTGTCCAAGGAATGCTACTTCTTCAAGCCGAACTCGCATTTCTTCAACTTGGCATAAAGCTTATATTCACGAAGCTTTTGGAGTGTCGACCTCAAGTGTTGCTTCATGATCTTCACGGCTTTTGGAATAAATAAGGATGTCATCAATAAAGACGACCACAAAGTGATCTAAATATTCCTTGAATACTTGGCTCATCATATCCATGAAGGCGGCGAGAGCATTAGTAGTCAATCCAAAGGACATGACTAGGAATTCATAATGCCCGTCTGGGAGTTCTAAAAGCCGCCTTTGGAATGTCACGGTTTCTAATCTTCAATTGGTGATATCCTAACGAAGATCAATCTTTGAAAAGAATTTGGCTCCTTGCAATCGTCAAACAGTCATCAATACGTGGCAATGGATACCTATTTTGATGGTGACATGATTCAACTCCCGATAATCAATACAAAGTCTCATACTCCCATCTTTCTTCTTCACGAATAGAACAGAGCACCCCAAGGAGAAGTACTAGGACGAATAAAGCCAATATCTAACAATTCTCGCATTGGGTCTTTAACTCCACGAAGTTCAATAGAGCCATTCGATATGGGGCTTTGGAAATAGGTTTTGTACCAGGTTCAAGGTCGATACAAAATTCAATTTCACGCTCTGGGGGTAGGCCAGGAAGTTCTTCGGGGAATACGTCAGGAAATTTATTAACAATAGAAATATCGCTCAAAACTGACGTATTTTTGTTTAAATCATGATATGAGCTAAGAAAGCTTGACATCCATTTTTCAATAAACGAATAGCTTTATGGCTTGAGATGACCGTGATTAATTTTAATGGTTTGGTCGTTTGAATTCGCATAATAGGTTGATTAGGAATATGAAAACTAACAACCTTACGAAAACAATCAATTTTTGCATGATAAGTAGTTAACCAATCAATCCTTGTAATCACGCCAAATGCAAGTATTTTTAATGAAATAAGATCGACAGTAATGTGAGGGTACCGATTTGAACCAAACAAGACTTATAAACAAATGGATGTAATGAAGGTTTCTCCCAACGGAGTTTCCACAGATAAGTCAAAGTCTAATTTCCCGAGTCAAATTTAATCGATGAGCGCAAGTAGGAGAAATAAAAGAATGGGTAGAACCAAATGTATCAAATAAAGTGTAGACTTCATTAGAGTTTATGATAAGCTTACCCGTGATGACCTCATTCGGGTTCCTTGCTCTCTGGGAGGTCACAACAAACGCCTCCTCAGACTACTGGGTTTTGACTTTTCGACTACTTTTGTGCCTCTATCCTAGTTGAATTTGTCTTGATGAACGACAAAATCGAGCTAAGTGACCTTCTCTTCCACAATTATAACATGTTTTGACTGGCATGGCACGATTCGGACCGATGTGTCCTCTTCTCCGCATTTGAAGCATATGATAGTGGTCTTTCTCCTTCCTTAACAACGGTCTTTGGTCTGTCGACGCCTTTCCATCATTGTTGAATCTCCGCTTCTTGAAATGTCCATTCTTATTGTTTTGGCCTCGATTACCACCAAGTGGTTACCATATCCGCCCGCTGATTCCTCCCACGCTTGTTGTCACCGCTTCGATGACTACTCTCCGGTATTATAACTTTGTTTGCTCTCTTCTTTTAGTTACGTTGACTCATTATCGCTACTCCACAAATCCGAGCCCTATTTACAACATCCGAATACAAACACAGCTTTATGAGAAATAAGATGTTGACGTATCTCCGACTTCAAACCTCTTAAAAACATTCGCGCCATTCTCTCTTCATTATCCACCAAGTGGGACGCAAACCGTGATAACTCCGCAAATTTTGCCTCGTATTGCGACACGGTCATATTGTTTTGTTCCAACTTGATAAACTCTACCTCCTTCATGTGGCGAATACTTTCGTGAAAGTATTTGTCGTTGAATGCCTCCCCGAACTTCTCCCAAGATATCTTCAAGACAAAGAAGTTGAGTACGCTTTCTGGAATTCCCACCAAAGAATCACTTTATCCGCAAGCAACATAAAGGCGTGAAGGGAACCTTTTGCTCTCGAGCATCCCAAGACATCAAATATCTTGGTAATCTGCTTTATCCATGCTTCCGCCGTAAGTGGTTTTGCTCTCCTTAAACTCCTAAGTGGTCCCAGCTCCTTGAATTGTTTAGCGGTGACCGCCTCGAGAGTTTTCCGTGTTTCCACCTACGCTTTTGGACAGAGTCGCCTCTCGCTTCAAGGCATAAATTGCATAAAGCCTCTCGAACATTTGATCATTCATCATTTGGTCGGTGTTGTTGTTTGTATGAGGATTGTCGCCTTCCCGATGCACATTATCCTCGATTATTGATATGTGGTGAATCAACGATCGCTGTGTGCTCCATTGCTATTCTCAACATTCTCGATGTCATTTTCAGATATCGCCACAAAACAAAAAAGATTAATTGACATGTAACAATTATCTTTATATTCGTAACCGACCAATAAAATAAAGACATAAACTTAGGTAGGTCATACTAGCGAAGGTATTCCCCGCCTCCCCTCCTAGTACTTTTCTCACATCTTAGCCAGTGGATCATATCCTTAGCTTTGATATCAAATGTGACGCCCCCCAAAATTAGGTATACATCACCCATCTTGGGTCGCCACTTACATGGTACGTAATTTAAATACAACTTATTAACATAATCATCTTGTACAATACGACATAAATCGTGAGTTTAAATACAAATATCGCTCTACTAGATATTATACAAACTCAAACAAAAAAGTCCTCATTACAATTATTATCACACTATTTCACACAATAATGAGGAGGACTACTAATGCTATCTTCGTGACCATCACTCGTTCCCCACTCGTCCCAAATTATATTCTCATTTCAAGAGAAAAAGGTGAAAGAAAGGGTGAGCTCAACTAGCCCAAGAAGAAATATTATGACTAAGATAATGCGTAATAAATTATCAATAGTCTTCAACAATGTTAAACCGATAAAATACAATAGACAACCCGGTTTAATCTGCAGCGGAATATGCAATCCATTAAAAGAGTCAAGTAGAAAATAAAATCTACTATCTTTTATGATTTAAAAGGTTTTCATCACTGTTATAGCCGAGACTCACTTTTTAATAAATAATCCACATCATCGAATCACCCCTCGCACTACTACCAAGGATATTCTTTAGTATCACGACCACAATTATTCCCGCACTACGCCGAGAATAGTTGTGTATTCATTAATGGTCATGATCATGCCAACAACTCATCCATCAATGCACTACTACCAATCGAGGATTTTTACCACATCATTTGTAACATTACGGTCATGATTACACCGAATGATCCTCGTCATAATCATACCAAGTCCATCCATGCTCTACAAAACGGATGACTTTAAAAAATATAAACATGAGGATGATGACAATGATATAAGAATTCAATAAAACAAGTTCAAGAATTATTTTATCCAGAATTATTAACGTCCAAATTGTCAACATGATCTTCGCTTTGTAGAGTAAAATTCAAGAATGATCGTAAGAATATTTCCATGAAAAGATATCGGATGAAACGCAAATATCAAGGATATTCTACTAATTTCATGGAGTATAGAAGTCAAAGTTTTAACCAACCGGGTATAATAAAGAATGGAATAACAAAAGAAATCACCACGCATGCGGTGCAGCATGATGTGTTATTCCAATGTAATAATAATAACGGAACCAAGTCGTTGAAATTCACACCAACAGATGTTCCAACAGAATAATAAAGATGGAACCGGATCCGGTGTAAAACACACAGATAGGATATTCCAATGTAATGATAAAGACGGAACCAGTCCCCGTGTAAAACACACGATAGGATGTTCCAACAGGATAATAGAAGAATGTCACCAAGTATAGGGTAAACCACAGATATCACAAAGTTATTCCAATGTAATAATAAGCAATGGAATAACATAAGGATTTCACCAAGTATAGGGTATCTGCCATATACAAAGTTATGTATAGGGTATGCCACTTTTACAAAGTTATTCCAATGTAATAATAAAGTGAATGGAATAATGTGTTTCTCTTCAAGAAGAAAGAATAACACCACTTTACCGTAAAAGGAACGAATATAGAAGTAGTGAAGTAGCGTAATACTCTTCTTCTTTCTATAACTTTCTCTCTAGCTTCTCTATAATTTTCTCTCTGAGTTTCAATGAATTAAGTAAGAAAAAATAATGAAGGAATGAGCTTCATTTATAGGAAAATAGAATGCATAAGAATTAATCCATGAAACTATCCAGCATTGATTTACTTTAATCGACTGGTCCATATTTAAAGCAAAATCTTTTAAATAAAATATAATATATTCTATTTATATAAAAACATTTTACTATGCAAACACTATGCAAAACACTATGCAAAATACTATGCAACACTATGCATAATAAAATATAATATATTTTATTTATAAAATAACTTTAATAAAGTATTCTGTTTTATATAAAAAGATGTTTTTGTTTTATTACGTTAATAATACGAATAAAACAAAAAGTCATTATCGCTATAATAATTCATGACAATAATGGAATCAAACTGAGTGACTTCTCACATAAGCATCAATAATCAATACCGGTGTATTACTTTATGCAACCACACATATTCTCGTACTTTTTACTACCGAAAGTAGTTCAACAAGATCAACCAGTAAAACTTCCGCCGTTATTTCAATAAAATATTTTTTGTCGCTTTCAATCCGACAATAATTACATTAGGGTCCACCAATGATTGAGCTGTTGTATACTAATATTCCCCGCTAAACCGAATATTCCCCACCAATCGAATATAATATAACCACTTGCATACTTTGCAAAATTTATAAATATTACCTACAACTATAACATTATATCAAATTATTCCATAATATTCAAAAATAATATTTATAGAAAATTCATCTTTATTTATAAAAGTCTGAGGGTCTTACATTTGTGAAACCAACTAAACAATGACAAAATAAAACATAATATAAAGTGTAAACTTTGATATAATTTCTTGTTATGGTTTGATTCCCTTGTTTTGAAATATGTTTATTTTCATTAATTTTCTTTTAACAACAAGTAATTCTAACTTCAAATAAAATAAAATATAATGTACATATTTATGTATATTTTGGTTACTACCTAAAATTAAAATAGTTACACGAAAATGAAATTTTGACTACCTCTTGAACCATGTAAAAAATATACAAACATTAATAGAGTAATTTTAAATTAATATAACTATTTGGTAAACCACAAATATCATTTATTATAAACAATATATGTTGTTTTTTGAACCAACTAAACCATAACAAAATAAAACATAATATAAGGTGTAAACTTTGATATAATTTCATGTTATTTCCGATTTCTGCTTTGAAATATGTTTATTTTCATTAATTTCCTTTTAACAACAAGTAATTCTAACTTCAAAAAACATAATACATAATGTATATATTTATGTATATTATGGCTACTACCTACAACTAAAATAGTTACCTCTAAATGAAATTTTGACTACCTACTGTACCATGTAAAAAACATATGCTATTACAAACATTAATAGAATAATTTTAAATTAATATAACTATTTGGTAAACCACAAATATTATTTATTATAAACAATATACGTTGTTTATGAACCAACTAAACCATAACAAAATAAAACATAATATAAGGTGTAAACCGTGATATAATTTCATCTTATGGTTGATTTCTGCTTTTGAAATATGTTTATTTTCATTAATTTCCTTTTAACAATGAGTAATTTTAACTTCATAAAACATAATACATAACAGACATATTTATGTATATTATGGCTACTAACTACAACTAAAATAGTTACCTGTAAATGAAATTTTGACTACCTACTGTACCATGTAAAAAACATATGCTATTACAAACATTAATAGAATAATTTTAAATTAATATAAATATTTGATAAACCACAAATATTGTTTATTATAAACAATATATGTTGTTTGTGAACCAACTAAACCATAACAAAACAAAACATACTATAAGGAGTAAACTGTGATATAATTTCATGTTATGGCTGATTGGTTACTAACAACAACGAAAAGTGTTAACTATATATGCAAATCTGGCAACAAATTGTATATAATTGAATTATAAAATTGTACATAAGTACAACTATTTGCACACCCACAAATCTGGCAACAAATCTAACAAATTGAATTTTAAATTTATAAATAAGTACAACTATTTGCACACTCACAAAAACTGATGATCATAACAGGAACCAACATTATTAATTTTAAAATGTTTTTTACAATATATTGATAATACTAATTGGATACCAATAACAGTTCAAATAGTTACCATAATATGCAAATTTAGCAACCCACTGTACAATAAATAAAAATATTAACATTAATATTTACGAAACTTAAATACAAAACAAAAAACAACAATGTGAGACAACAAAACATACTAATACTTCCAATAGTAAAAATTAATACATCATTCATGTGACGCCCCCAAAATAGGTATACATCACCCATTTTGAGTTGTCAATAACATGGTACAGAAACAACTACAACTTTATTAATACAACATATAAACTATAAGTTTAAATACAAATATTGTCATCTAAACAATATCCATACCCAACTAAGTCCTCATTACAATTATTGGTACATTATTTTACAAAAATGATGAGGACTACTAAAACAACTTCTAGAACCATCATCCCACACCCCGACTAGTACTCGCTACATTCTCACCTCCTGAGAAAAAAAATAGAACAAAAAGGAAAAGGGAGAGCTCAACTAGCCCAGTAATGAATATTATGACTAAGATAATATAGAACAAATTATCGTTAGTCTTCAACAGGGAAAAATCTGATAGAATATAATAAACAACAAGTTTCAGATCAATATTCGCAGCGGAAATAATAATTCATAGATGAGTTACGTAGAGAATGAAATTAAACTATGAATTTAAAAGTTCATCATCAATATTTTATCCTCAGAACATCAATCAATATTCATCTTGAATCAAATATTCATCTTTTACTACAGCCAAAGATATTCATCGATTAATCATGTTCATTTCAACACTGTACATCTTTGCACTACGGGCCAAAGATATTCATAAGAAAATCAATCATCTTTGCACTACAGGCCAAAGATATTAAGTAATATCATCTTTTAAGACTAAGGATGATGAAAAATATTTTAAAGAAAACAAATCCAGTGAAACAAAAGAACAAATATTAAGGATTCGTACTTTAAACAATCCGAGTTCAAAAATACTTCATAAATAACTATAGTGAAGTAAAATTCAAGAATGATCAAAACATGGATACAATCAAAGCTAGTATCCATAATAGATATTTTGGACGAAAAACTAAAATTTAATTTTTCTGTGAATAATGTCGTATTCGTGAATAGTAACTCCGACACTAAAAGACAAGAATTTCACAAGAAAATATTACCAATAATCTGGCATAATGATATTAGAAGAAATAATATCATTTTAAAAATATAACATCCCTTACCTTGAAAAAATTGTACTTCTAGCTGGAATACCGGATATAGTGCTGAAGGGAACTTGCACCGTATAGCAACACTCAAAGTATAAAAATACTCACAAGTATACACTCGATAATATAGAGAGGGAAAACTTTAGTTTCTGGTGTGATTTTCAATTCTAACCTAAGCACCCTATTTATAGGAAAATGCTTAGAACACCAAAGCAGAAAATTTAATAAAATATTAATATATATTATAATTTCCTACGCACACTTTTATAGATTCAAATCATCAGCCAAACAAGTGGTCCCCCCTCACCAAAATCAATAAAAACGTTTTTCTTAATAAAAATAATAAAAACTCCCAAAAATCAATTATTCCGGAACTTCGGAACTTCAATAATTCATAATAAATAGCCATTTTGTCAGAAAAATTCGAATCTTTTGTCTTGTCTATAGAAAATTTCATTCTCTACAACTTTGAAGAAGAAAGTTTTTCCAAATTCCAAGCAGAAACTGACCAAAGTCCACAAACGGGCGATTTTACAGGCTATAATCAAATTTCAGTCAAGAAATGGGCCCACAGACATGTTTAGCATGTTTTAAACAACTTTTGCAACAAAAATACTCTTCCTCTTCATATATTCATATATCCCACATTCATTGTAAAAATATCACCATTATTATATTATTAAAATATAATAATATATTTAAATGAATTGTTTATCAGAAAAGATAAAATAACAATTTTTTAACAATTGTCACATTAAAAATTTTCTCCATCTATATCCACATAAAATGAATATTTTCCTTATCATATAAATCAATAATTAATTATTCATAAATAATATTACAGAATCACAATCTCGATAACTAGGCGCTTAGAAAGAGGGGCTTTCTAATAAGGATATCTCCTTACTGGCGCGCAATTAGGTGACCAAACCTCTCCTTAGATAAAACTTTCTAGACATTGCCAATAATGTTATCTAATATTATTATTCAAATAATATGAATTATTGATTTGATAATGAAAATATTGTGTAGTGACAATTATCGAAACAATAATAATATAAAATATCAACGTAGCAATTATTGAATCAATAAAATAAAATATTGAACAATAACTCATCGTAACAATTATTGAGTAATGTCTTCCCACGTAAGACTCAATAATTGGTGCAATCTGGAGTGCATCTTCTTGTGTTTTAACCAATCGGTATTCCAACAAGATAATCTGTAATAACTACGCCGCTTATTTATAAATAACTTATACTTATCGCTTTTCTTCATCCAATCGCTTTCACATGGGGCCCACATAAAAGGTTGCTACGTATCTGAATATTCTATTCCCATGAAGAAATATTTCCACGATCAAACGAATATTCCCAATAATAATGAATATTTTATAATCACTTTCTTATTTGAAATATTTGCGCATTTTACCCATAACTAACCACATTAATCAAATCAACCCTTACTATAATAAATAGAGGAAATTCAATTTCATTTAATAATAAGCTGGGGTTTTACAACCTCCTCTCCTTATGAAATTTCATCCTCGAAATTGACGTACGTACCTGGTGTTTCGAAAAGGTGAGGATACATCGCTTTCATTTCCGTTTCCAACTCCCAGGTCATTTCCTCTATAGCATGGTTCCTCCACAAAACTTTGACTTGTGGTATAACCTTTGTACGTAAGACATGCTTCTTCCTATCCAAAATCTTGACAAGTACCTCCTCGTACGTTAAGTCTTCGGCTATCTCGTCCGGTTCTAACTGAATAAGGTGGTTCGGGTCTTTCATATATTTACGAAGCACAGATATATGAAAAATATTATGAATACGAGACATACTTGGAGGTAACGCGAGTCTATAGGCTACATTTCCTACTCGGTCAAGAATCTGAAATGGACCAATAAATCGTAGATTGAGCTTTCCTCTCTTTCTGAATCTTGTAACTCCTTTCCATGGGGCAACACGCAATAATACATGATCCCCAATACTAAATTCTACGTCCTTTCGATAAAGATCCGCATAACTCTTTTGTCGATCTTGTGCCATTTGTATACGTAGTCGAATCATTTGGATCTTTTCTGTAGTAATACGTACCAACTCTGGTCCCAACAATGTTGCTTCACCCACCTCATCCCAACATACTAGAGAGCGATACTTTCTTCTATACAATGCTTCGAATGGAGCTACCCTATACTTGCCTGATAACTGTTGTTGTAGGAGAATTCCACCAATGATAAATACTTATCCCAACTCCCTTTGAAGTCTAGGACACGAGTCTTAATAGATCTTCAAGAGTTTGAATAATCCTCTCGATTGTCCGTCTGCTTTGAGGATGGTATGCCGAATCAATCGTATGATCCGTGCCCATAGCTTTTTGCAAGCTAACCCAAAATAGTGAAGTGAATCTTGGGTCACGATCCGAAACTATAGATACTGGCATGCCATGCAATCTCACAATCTCATTTACATACATATGAGCAAGACGTTCAAGGGAATAAGTCTCCCGTATCGGCAAGAAATGAGCAGACTTGGTTAATCTATCAACAATAATCCAAATAGCATTTATGCCTTGAGAACCCGTGGGAAGACCCATAACAAAATCCATGGTAATGTGTTCCCACTTCCATTTCGTAATCTCAAGTGGTTGTAACGGACCCTTAGGTACTTGATGTTTTGCCTTTACACGTTGACAAGTTAAACACCTCGAGATAAACTTTGCAATCTCTCTCTTCATGTTGTTCCACCAAAATGTATGTCGAAGATCACGATATATTTTGGTACTTCCAGGATGGATTACAAACGGTGTATTATATGCCTCCGTCATGATCTTGTACTTCAAATCAGAGTCGTTAGGAACACTAAGTCTGGAGTGGAATTGAAGTATTCCTTCTTCATCGATTCTCGCTTCCGGAATAGCACCGTCTTGTACTTTCTTCTTCATACGCATCAGCTCCGGGTTGGTGGCTCGAGCAACTTTAACTTTTTCTATTAAAGTTGGCTCTGTCGCGTATACTTGACATCATCGCACTTCTCGTTCCTGCATATGATCTTCTACTCAACGCCGTCACCACGCGTTCGCTTTTCAGGATGGTATTGAATAGTGTGGTCATAATCTTTTAACAACTCGAGCCAACGTCGTTCTTGCCGCATGTTGAGTTCCTTTTGGGTGAAGAAATATTTGAGGCTTTTATGGTGCAGAATATCTCTACTTTCTCCCCATATAGATAGTGCCTCCAGATCTTTAAGCGAAAATAGTCACTTGACTTCTAGATCATGAGTAGGATAATTCATCTCATATTCTTTAAGTTGTCGCGAGGCATAAAGCTATGACTTTCCCACGTTGCATGAGAACACATCCTAACCCTTTGCACGAAGCATCATTTGAGATAACAAATCCATCGTAACCGGATGGTATTGTCGAGCAGTCACCAAATGAGTCTCCTCTTAAGCTCTTGGAAACTCTTCTCGCATTCCTCGCTCCATACGAATTTTGTATCTTTCCGAGTCAGCTGAGTTAACGGAGTAGCGATTCGAGAAAATCCTTCCATAAATCTCCGATAATAACCAGCTAAGCCCAAAAAGCTACGTACTTCGGTCACCGTCTTCGGTTGCTCCCAACTTTATATTGCTTCAATCTTCGCCGGGTTGACAGATACTCCATGTTTTGACACCACGTGCCCAAGGAATGCTACTTCCTCAAGCCAGAACTCGCATTTCTTTAACTTGGAATATAGATTCTTTTCACGAAGCCTTTGGAGTACCAGCTTCAAATGGTGTTCATGATCTTCACGTCTTTTGGAATATATGAGAATGTCATCAATAAAGACAACAACGAACTGATCCAAATAGTCCTTGAATACTCGGTTCATCATATCCATGAAAGCCGTAGGAGCATTAGTCAATCCAAAAGACATGACTAAAATTCATAATGCCCGTGTCGAGTTACAAGGCGGTCTTTGGAATATCCTCGATTCTAATCTTCACCGATGATATCCGTAATCGAAGATCGATCTTTGAAAAGAATTGTGCTCCTTGCAATCGGTCAAACAGTCATCAATACGAGGTAACGATACCTATTCTTGATGGTGACATGGTTCAATTCTCGATAGTCAATACAAAGTCGCATACTCCCATCTTTCTTCTTTACAAATAAAACAGAGCACCCCAAGGAGATGTACTAGGGCGAATGAACCCGATGTCCAACAACTCCTCAGAAGTTGGACCTTTAACTCTCAAGTTCAATAGGAGCCATTCGATATGGGGTTTTAGAAATGGGCTTTGTACCAGGTTCAAGATCAATAAAAATTCAACTTCACGTTCTGGGGGTAGACCGAGAAGTTCTTCAAGAAATTTACTAACAACAGGAATATTATTCAAATCCGACGTGTCTTTGTTCAAATCCATAACACGGGCTAAGAAATCTTGACATCCGTTTTTTAATAAACGAATAACTTTATGACTAGATATGACAATTGTAAGACCCCGAAATTTTTAAATAAAAAGGAATTTCCTTTATTTTGAAATAGTAAGGGTTGATTTGATTAATGTGGATAGTTAAGGGTTAAATACGCAAATATTTCAAAATAAGCAAGTGGTTATAAAATATTCATTGTTGTTTGGAATATTCGTTTGGTCGTGGAATATTCGCATCGCTTGGAATATTCGCATTTACTGCAGCAATGCATGTGTGGGCCCCATAACTAAAAAGCGATTGGATGAAGAAAACGACAAATATAAGTTGTTTTTAAATAACTACAGTAGTTGTTACCAAGTATCATCGCTGAATACCCTTGGTTAAAAACACACTAATACGCTGCTTGTTGAACAAGAAGACACCAGTATTGCACCAATTATTGATTCTTACGTATAGAAGGCACTACTCAATAATGGTTACGTAATTAATGTTCAAAGATTTTATCGAGTTAATAATTGTCATGTTGATATTTTATATTGTTGTTGTTTCAATAATTGTCATTACACAAGATCTTTCATTATCGAAGCAATAATTCATATTATCCTAATAATATTATTAGATAACATTATTGGCAATGTCTAGAAAGTTCTGCCTAAGGAGAGGTTTGGTCATCTAATCATGCCCAAAGAAGAAGAAAATTTTATCGAAAGCCCCTCTTTCCTGAACCGCCTCGTCATCAATATTGTGATTCTCGTAATATTATTTGTGAATAATTAATTATTGATTTATATGATGAGGAAAATATTGATTTTATGTGGATATAGATGGAGAAAATTTTTAAAATGACAATTGTTGAAAATTAATATTTTATCTTTTCCTCGATAAAATAATTCATTTAAATATATTATTTTAATAATATATTAACTATGATATTTTTACAATGAATGTGGGATATATGAGTATATGAGGAGGAAGAGTATTTTTGTGGCATTAAATGTTTAACACATGTTTTGTGTGTTGGTGGACACAATTATCGAATCAAATTTGATTATATCCTGTAAAATCGCCTGCTTGTGGATTTCGGTCGATTTTTGTTTGGAATTTGGAAAACTTTCTTCTGCAAAATTGTAGAGAATTGAAATTCCTATAAAACTCATGAGATTTGAATTTTCTGATGAAAGGGCTATTTATTATGAATTATTGAAGTTCAAGTCTCAAATAATTGATTTTTGGGAGTTTAAATTATTTTTGTTAAGAAAAATGTTTTTGTATTTTTTGGACATCATTAACATGTGTGGCTGGTGTTTTGACCAAAAGGTGGGCTAAGGAAAATTTGTATAATTATATTAATATTATATTAAATTTTCGCTTTTGTGTTCTAAGCATTTTCCTATAAATAGGTGCTTAGGTTAGAATTGAAAATCACACCGTAAACCCAAGTTTTCTCTATTTCTCTCTCGATATTTTGAGCGTATTCTTGTGAGTATTTTGAGTATACTTTGAGTATTGCTAGACGGCAAGTTCCTTTCAAAGACTATACCCTAGATTCTAAATAAAGTACCGATCTTTCGAGGTAAGGGATATTATTTTTTTTCAGTAATGATATTATTTCTTCAATATCATTATCTTTGAAATGTTGATCCAAGTTTTATCAAATTTGGAACTTTTTCATGTCATGCTCTGGGTTACTATTCATGGGTTACTATTCACGAGTTACTATTCACGAAGTTACTATTCACGAAGTTACTATTCACGACTTATTCACGAGTTACTATTCACGAGTACTATTCACGAAGCATGAAGATGTTTTTGTGGAATTTCTATCTTTTGGTGTCTGAGTTACTATTCACGATATTTCAAGACTATTCACGATACCTTTACTATTCACGATACTCAGCACTATTCAATCAAAAAATAAAATTTCTTCTTTTTGTTCAAAATATCTATTCGGATACTAACTCGATCAGATCCATGTTTTGATCATTCTTGAATTTTACACCACTATGATTATTTTTGAGGTATTTTTGGCGTGGATAAAACCAAGTACTAATCCTTAATCCTTAATCCTTGTCATTTTGTTTCACCGGATTCGCTTTCTTTAAAAATATTTTCATCATCCTCGCCTTAAAATGATGATATTATTGAATATCTTTTCTCAGAAGGCAAAGATGATGAATGATTTCTGAAGAATATCTTTGGCCTCAGTAGTGCAAAAAGAATGAGTTTAGTGATGAGTATTGTGTTTAAATGAATACGACCGATTGATTAATATCTTTGGCCTTCAGTAAGGCAAAGATGAACAGTGTTTAAATGAATACGACTTAATCGATGAATATCTTTGGCCCAGAGTGCAAAAGATGAATATTTGATTCCGTATGTATATCGATTGATGTTACAGGATAAAATATTGATGATGGATCGTTAAATTCATAGATTATAGTAGATTTCATTCTCTACGTAACTCTTCTATGAATTATTATTTCCACTGCTAATATTGATCCAAACTTGTCATTTATTATCATTGATTCTATCGATTTTTCCTCGTCAAGACTAACGATAATTTGTCAGATATTATCTTAGTCATAATATTCTTTATCGGGCTAGTTGAGCTCACCCTTTTCCTTGTTGTTCCATTTTTCTTCTCGTGAGGCGAGAATGTAAATGAGTACTAGTTCGGGTATGGAATGAAGATTCTAGAGAGAGTTGTTTAGTAGTCCTCACCATTTTTATAAAATAATGAATCAATAATGTGATGAGGATTTATTTGAGTATAGATATTGTCTAGAAGATAATATTTGTATTCAAACTCACAGCTTTATCATTGTAATAATAAAGTTGTAGTTATTTCGCACCATGTATTTGGCGACTTCAATGGGTGTTGTGTATACCTATTTTGGGGCGCCACAATTGGTATCGTAGCTTAGGATATGATCTCCATGAGATCGGGGAATAGAACTAGGAGGGAGAGACGAGTAAATCCTTCGCTAAAGGTGTCCTACCTAAGCTTATTTGTTAGTTGGTCAAGTCAAGATATAGGGATATTATGTGATATATTGATTTCCTTAATTAACCCTTATTTTATGACGGTGATTTGAGAATGTCGAATGAGAATATTAACAATGGAGTGAATGAGATCGTGGAGACACCTCTAATCGCCAACCGTGATAATGTGATGTCAAAGTAAGAAGGAATTAGAGATATCCATGTGGTGAGTGAAGAATTGATAGTTGCACCTTTAGATAATCGCAGAGGTAATAAATGAGAGTGAGGAAGAAGAGGAAGAAGAGGTACCAAGAGAGTTTATTAGAGGTATTTTATGATCGAAATATAGAATTGCAAAATCGTATTCATGAGTTAGAAGAGCAAAGCAAAGAATTGCGAGGCAAATGTGGAGCAAAAGGATGCAACGATTCAAGCTTGGTTACCCGATACGTGATGCTTGAATGTAAGCACTTTTGGCGAGTATAAGATGATAAAGTCGAATCGAAATGAAAGAAGAAATAATCGAACGAGTGAGAATGAGTGATGCATGGGTAAAAGTCGCATTTACGCGCTGATATTATGGAAAGAGATGTCCAATCTAAAAAGAGAAGATTTAACGATGACGGAAGACGTTTAAGAGAAGAACATCAAATTCCATCAACAAATTCTAGGGAAGAGAACGATCGCCGCTTAGATGCTACAGATGTGGAGAGGAGGGACATATAAGGTCAAACTGCTCAAAGCCTTCCAAGGTATGCTATAATTGTGGAAAAGAAGGACATATCGCCGAGATTGTACGATATCGAAACCCACCCAAATTCAGTGAATGGTGACTCAAAAGGATGTCCTGAAAAGTCAAAGTCAACGGTTCTTGGAAGAGCGCTTTGTCGTGACCGGCCAAAATGAAAGGAACCCGAACGGTTAGCACGGGTTAGTTAATTATAAATTCTTGCGAAGTATATAACTTACTAGATACCGGTTTCTACCCATTCTTTTATCTCTCTACTTGCGCCAACGCTTAAACTCGACTCGAGAAATTAGACTTTGACCTATCTCGTGAAACTCCGCTTAGAGAAACTTTCATCACATCCAATCGCTTATAAATCTTGCTTGATTCAGTTGGCACTATCACATTACCGTTAACCTTATTTCTATAGAGATATTTGTTTTTGATGTGATTTTAAGGTTAACTACTCATCACGCCGAAATTGATTATTTTCGTAAGGTTGTTAGTTTTCATATTCCTAAGCAACCTCGTTATTCAATTCAAGCAATCAAACCATTGTAGTCAAACATTTTCATATCAAGCCATGAAGTCATTCGCTTATTACGGATGTCAAATTTTCTTAGTCCATGTTATGGATTTGAATAAAGACACGCCGATTTGAATAATATTCCGTTGTTATTGATTTTTCCCGACGATTTTCAAGAATTTCTTGGCTTACTCCCAAAGCCCGATATTAAATTTTGTATCGACTTTGAACCCCAGACAAAACTCATTTCTAAAATCTCATATCGAATGGCTCCTATTGAACTTCGTGAGTTAAAATTCAACTATAGAATTTGGTACCGAGCCTTTATTTTGTGACTTCCTTTGTGGAATTCACCTGCCGCACTCTCCGTAGGGGACGCCATATTCGCGATAGTAAATCGATAGGTGTCATTGTGACGTCTTATCCAAGATTGGGATATGAGTCACAAATTGAGAGCAACCTAAGTCGCTTATCGAAAGACGTTGCTTTCAGCTTAGTTGGTTATTATCGAGATTCGTTGAAGGATATTCTCAATCGCTATTCCGCTTAACTTAGTCGACTCGAAAAGATACAAAATTGCATGGAGCGAGGAATGCGAGAAGATTTTCCAAGAGCTCAAGAGGCTACTCATTTCGCACATATATTCTAACCATACCATCTTGAAAAGCGAACGTGGTAGCCGACGCCGCTAAGAAGTAGAAGATCATATGCGCGAACGAAAAGTGCGATGATGTCAAGTATACGACAGAGCCAACTTTAATAGAAAAGTTAAGGTTGCTCAAGCCACCGAATCTTGAGTCGATGCGTAAGAAGAAAGTACAAGAAGGAGCTATTCCTAAGCGAGAATTGATGAAGAAGGAATACTTCGAGTCCACTCTAAACTTTGTGTTCCTAACGACTCTGATTTGAAGAACAAGATTATGATGGAGGCACACAATACACCATTTGCAATCCATCTCGGGAGTACCAAAATGTATTATGATCTTCAACATACATTTTGGTGGAGCAATACGAGGAGAGAGATAAGCGTAGTTTATCTCGATGTGTTTAACTTGCCAACGTGTAAAGGCGAGCATCTTGTACCTAAGGGTCCGCTGCAACCACTTGAGATTCCTAATGGAAGTGGGAACACATTACTATGGATTTCAAGCATTAATCTTCCCAAGGTTTCTCAAGGCATAGATGCGATTTGGGTTATTGTTGATAGATTAACCATGTCTACTCATTTTTACCGATACGAGAGACTTATTCCCTTGAACGCCTTTCTCGTATGTACGTAAATGCGATTGTGAGATTGCATGGCATGCCAAGATCCATAGTTTTAGATCGTGACCCAAGATTCACTTCATGATTTTGGGTTAGAAAAGCTATGGGCACGAATTTACTATCTGGCTTGGCATACCATCCTCAAACGGATGGGCAATCGTAAAGGACTACTCAAACTCTCAAGATATATTAAAACTCGTGGTCCTAGATTTCAAAGGAAGTTGATAAGTACTTGCCATCGGGAATTCTCATACAACAATAGTTATTAAACAAATATAGGCATGGTTCCATTCAAGCATTATATGGACAAAAATGTCGTTCTCCAATATGTTGGGATGAGGTGGGTGAAGCAACATTGTTGGGACCCGAGTTAGTAGTATTTATCATGACTAAAGATTCGACAACGATACAAACGGCAGACAAGATCGACAAAAGAGTTATGCGAATCTTCATCGAAAGGACGGGAATTTAGTGTAGGGGATCATGTATTGTCATGAAGTTGCTCCATGGAAGGGAGTTACAAGATTTGGGAAGAGAGGAAAGCTCAATCCACGATTTATCGGGTCCATTTCAAATTCTTGACCGAGTAGGAAATGTAGCCTATAGACTTGCATGCAACCTCCGAGTATGTCTCGTGTTCATAATGTGTTTCATATATCCAGATTTCAGAATATGTGAAAGACCCGAACCACGCTATCGAAAGTTAGAACCGGACGAGATAGCCAAGACTTAACGTATGAGGAGGTACCGCCAAGATTTTGGATAGGAAGGAGCATGTCCTACGCCAAGAAAGTTATACCACAAGTTAAAGTTTTGTGGAGGAATCATGCTATAGAGGAAATGACCGGGAATTGGAAACGAAAATGAAAGCGAGGTATCCTCACCTTTTCAAAACACTGTGTATCGTGACGCCAATTTCGAGGACGAAATTTCATAAGGAGGGAGGTCAGAAGACCCTCAAATTTTTAAATAAAAAGGAATTTCCTTTATTTTGAAATAGTAAGGGTTGATTTGATTAATGTGGATAGTTAAGGGTTAAATACGCAAATATTTCAAAATAAGCAAGTGGTTATAAAATATTCATTGTTGTTTGGGAATATTCGTTTGGTCGTGGAATATTCGTGACTGCTTCAGGAATATTCGTATTTACGACGGCCGCAAAATGTGTGTGGGCCCCATAACTAAAGCGATTGGATGAAGAAAACGACAAATATAAGTTGTTTTTAAATAACTACGAAGTTGTTACTGCTAATATCGCTTGAATACCCGGTGGTTAAAACACACTAATACGCGCGTTGTTGAACAAGAAGACACCAGATTGCACCAATTATTGATTCTTACGTAAGAAGGCACTACTCAATAATGGTTACGTAATTATCGCTCAAAGATTTTATCGAGTTAATAATTGTCATGCGTTGATATTTTATATTGTTGTTGTTTCAATAATTGTCATTACACAAGATCTTTCATTATCGGCTAATAATTCATATTATCCTAATAATATTATTAGATAACATTATTGGCAATGTCTAGAAAGTTCTGCTCTAAGGAGAGGTTTGGTCATCTAATCATGCTTGCAAGAAGAAGAAATTTTATCGAAAGCCCCTCTTCCCTGAACCGCCTCGTCACAAATATTGTGATTCCAGAATATTATTTGTGAATAATTAATTATTGATTTATATGATGAGGAAAATATTGATTTTATGTGGATATAGATGGAGAAAATTTTAAAATGACAATTGTTGAAAATTAATATTTTATCTTTTTCTCGATAAAATAATTCATTTAAATATATTATTTTAATAATATATTAACTATGATATTTTTACAATGAATGTGGGATATATGAGTATATGAGGAGGAAGAGTATTTTTGTGGCATTAAATGTTTAACACATGTTTTGTGTGTTGGTGGACACAATTATCGATCAAATTTGATTATACTTTGTAAAATCGCCTGCTTGTGGATTTCTTTACGATTTTTGTTTGGAATTTGGAAAACTTTTCTTCTGCAAAATTGTAGAGAATTAAAATTCCTATAAAACTCTCATGAGATTTGAATTTTCTGATGAAAGGGCTATTTATTATGAATTATTGAAGTTCAAGTTCAAATAATTGATTTTTGGGAGTTTAAATTATTTTTGTTAAGAAAAACGTTTTTTGTATTTTTTTTGACATCATTAACATGTGTGGCTGGTGTTTTGACCAAAAGGTGGGCTAAGGAAAATTTGTATAATTATATTAATATTATATTAAATTTTCTCGCTTTGGTGTTCTAAGCATTTTCCTATAAATAGGTGCTTAGGTTAGAATTGAAAATCACACCGTAAACCAAGTTTTCTCTATTTCTCTCTCGATATTTTGAGCGATTCTTGTGAGTATTTTGAGTATACTTTGAGTATTGCTAGACGGTAAGTTCCCTTCAAAGACTATACCCTTGTGATTCTAAATGTAAGTACTCGATCTTCGAGGTAAGTGGATATTATTTTTTTTGTAATGATATTATTTCTTCAATATCATTATGTCAAATGTTGATCTCAAGTTTTTATCAAATTTGGAACTTTTTCATGCTCGGGGTTACTATTCATGGGTTACTATTCACGAGTTACTATTCACGAAGTTACTATTCATGAGTTACTATTCACGAGTTACTATTCACGAGTACTATTCATGAAGCGTGAAGATGTTTTTGTGGAATTTCTATCTTTTGGTGTCTGAGTTACTATTCACGATACTAAGACTATTCACGATATCAAGACTATTCACGATACTTTAGACTATTCAATCAAAAATAAAATTTCTTCTTTTTGTTCAAAATATCTATTCGGATACTAACTCGATCAGATCCATGTTTTGATCATTCTCAAATTTACACCACTATGATTATTTTTGAGGTATTTTTGGGCGTGATAAAACCAAGTACTAATCCTTAATCCTTAATCCTTGTCATTTTGTTTCACCGGATTCGCTTTTTTAAAAATATTTTCATCATCCTCACCTTAAATGATGATATTATTGAATATCTTTGGCCCGTAGTAAAAGATGAATGATTTCTCAAGAATATCTTTGGCCTCAGAAGTGCAAAGATGAATGTGTCGAGATATTAACACGACCGATTGATTAATATCTTTGGCTTTGGCCAGAGTGCAAAGATGAACAGTGTTTAAATGAATACGACTAATCGATGAATATCTTTGGCTCAGAGTGCAAAGATGAATATTTGATTCCGTATGTATATCGATTGATGTTACAGTGATAAAATATTGATGATGGATCGTTAAATTCATAGATTATAGTAGATTTCATTCTCTACGTAACTCTTCTATGAATTATTATTTCACCATGAATATTGATCCAAACTTGTTGTCTATCAGATTCTATCGATTTTTTCTCGTTGAAGACTAACGATAATTTGTTGTATATTATCTTAGTCATAATATTCTTTATCGGGCTAGTTGAGCTCACCCTTTCCTCTTGTTCCATTTTTCTTCTCGTGAGGCGAGAATGTAAAATGGTACTAGCTTCTGGGTATGGAATGAAGATTCTAGAGAGAGTTGTTTAGTAGTCCTCACCATTTTTGTAAAATAATGAATCAATAATGTGATGAGGATTTATTTGAGTATAGATATTGTCTGTAAGATAATATTTGTATTCAAACTCACAGCTTTACTTGTTGTAATAATAAAGTTGTAGTTATTTCGCATCATGTATTTGGCTAACTCGTAATGGGTGTTGTGTATACCTATTTTGGGGCGCCACAACAAAGATTGATTTTAATGGTTTAGTTGCTTGAATTGCATAACAAAGTTGGTTAGAATATAAAAACTAACAACCTTATTTAAAATAATCAATTTTGGGATGATGAGTAGTTAACCAATCAATCCCTAAAATTATATCAAAAGTAAGTATCTTTAAAGAGATAAGGTCAACAGTAATGTGATGGTGCCAACTTGGATCAAACAAGATTTATAAATAGTGGATGTGATGAAAGTTTCTCCCAAACTGAGTCTCCACAGATAAATCAAAGTCTAATTTTTTCTGAGTTAAGTTTAAACGCTGAGCACAAGTAGAGAGATAAATGAATAGGTAGCACCCTAAGATTCAGTAAGGTATAAATTTTGCAAGAAATTATGATTAGCTTACCAATCACCTCGTTTGGGTTCCTCACATTTTGACCAATCACGACAAACGCTCTTCCAGGAACCGTTGACTTTGACTTTTCTGGGACAGTCTTTTGAGTCACCATCTCCGTTGGACTTGGTTTTGCTACCGTACAATCTCGAGCGATATGTCCTTCCTTTCCACAATTATAACATACCTTGAACTGTTGTTGTGGGGGGGTAATGATATGTCCCTCTTTTCCACATTTATAGATATATGACCAAAGGGTCATTCTACTCCTTAGTACCACCATTCTTCTTTGCACCGACGCCTTCATACGGTCGTTGTTGAATCTCCTCTTTAAAAATCTCCCCGACTCGCTTTTTTTATTCTCATGGCCATGATTATCACCGAGTGGTTACCGCTTTCATTCAGATTCTTCTTTCTCCATTTGTTATCGTTGTTCTCTTGTCACCACCAGATGATCCTCGTTATGGTCCCTCGGTTGAACATACTCAAGTATCTCACTCTAATAATTGAGCCCTCATTGACAACATCCAATAGAGAGAAAATTTATGAGAAATGAGATATTGACGTATGCCGGGTTTTAAACCTCTCAGAAACATCCGCGTCATACGTTCATCATTCTCCACCAAATGAGGTGCAAACCTGGATAACTCTGCAAACTTCACCTCATACTGGGACACCGTCATGTTATTTTGTTCCAATCTAATAAATTCTACTTCCTTCATATGATGAATACTTTCAGGAAAGTACTTGTCATTGAACAGTTTCTGAAACGTCTCCCAAGATATGCTGAGGGCGGCTGGATGGGTACGCTTCACAGATTCCCATCAATAATCTGCCACATTATAGAACATAAAGGTGGCGAATGGAACCTTCTGTTCCTCCGTGCATCCCAAGACATCAAATATCTTGGTAATTTATTTGACCCACATTTCCGCTTTAATCGGATCCGGCTTTCCCCAGAATTCTGGTGGTCCTAACTCTTTGAATCGCTTGGCATTGTGACAAACCGCAAGGCTGTTATCATTTCTACTCAGTATTTTATGCACGAAGTCTCCTCGTCTCGATTTTGCATGAATCGCAAAAACTTCTAAACATCCCGCTGCTCATCATCTCGCTTTCATGGGTGTTGTTCACATGAGGAACATTGCCAAATTTGTTACACGCTTCTCCTCATCGATGAGTAAAGGTGTCTCCACGGCCTCGCTTTATTCCACTATTAACATTCTCAATGACATTCTCAAATCATCGCCATAAAAACAAGGGTTAATTAAGGAAATCAACATATCACATAATATCCCTATATATCGACTCAATTAACAAATAAGCTTAGTAGACACACCAAATAAGGATTTACTCGCCTCCTCCTCCTAGTTCTATTCCCCGATCTCCACCGTAGATCATATCCCTAAGATCGATATTAATCATGACTCCCCAAAATAGGTATACATCACCCATTTTGAGTCGTCAATAACATGGTACAGAAACAACTACAACTTTATTAATACAACATAAAAACTGTGAGTTTAAATACAAATATTGCCATCTAGACAATATTCACACCCAAATAAGTCCTCATTACAATTATTGGTATATTATTTTACAAAAATAGTGAGGACTACTAAAACGACTTCTAGAACCATCATTCCACACCCCGACTAGTACTCGCTACATTCTCGCCTCCTAAGAAGAAAAATGGAACAAAAAAGAAAAAGGGTGAGCTCAACTAGCCTAGTAAAGAATATTATGACTAAGATAATATAGAACAAATTATCATTACTCTTCAACAGGGAAAAATCTGATAAAATATAATAGACAACAAGTTTCAGATCAATATTCGCAGCGGAAATAATAATTCATAGATGAGTTACGTAGAGAATGAAATCTACTATAATCTATGAATTTTAAAGTCCATCATCAATATTTTATCCCTCTAACATCATTAAATATTCATCTTGAATCAAATATTCATCTTTGCACTACAGGCCAAAGATATTCATCAGTTGGTCATGTTCATCTCAACACATGTTCATCTTTGCATTACGGGCCAAAGATATTCATCAGAAAATCATTAATCTTTGCACTACAGGCCAAAGATATTAAGTAATATCATCATTTAGGACTGAGGATGATGAATTTTTTTTTAAAGAAAATGAATCTAGTGAAACAAAAGAACAAATATTAAGGATTCGTACTTTAAACAATCCGAGTTCGAAAATACTTCATAAATAATCATAGTGAAGTAAAATTCAAGAATGATCAAAACATGGATACAATCAAAGCTAGTATCCACAATAGATATTTTGGACAAAAACAAAAATTTAATTTTTTCTGTGAATAGTGTCGTATTCGTGAATAGTGCCGTATACGTGAATAGTAATCCCGACACTAAAAGACAAGAATTTCACAAGAAAAAAAAATCTTACCAATATTCTGGCATAATGATATTAGAAGAAATAATATCATTTTTTAAAAAAATAATATCCCTTACCTTGAAAAGACTGATTTCACCGAATATCGATATAATTTGAAGGAACTTGCAACCAGATATAGCAACACTCAAAGTATCAAAATACTCACAAAAATACGTTCGATAATATAGAGAGAGAAAGGAAGAGGAAACTTCAGTTTTTGGTGTGATTATCAATTCTAACCTAAGCAACCTATTTATAGGAAATGCTTAGAACACCAAAGCAGAAAATTTAATAAAATATTAATATATATATTATAATTTCCTACGCACACTTTCATAGATTCAAATCATCAGCCAAACAAGTGGTCCCCCCTCACCAAAATTCTTAATAAAAAATAATAAAAACTCCCAAAAATCAATTATTCCAGAACTTCGAAACTTCAATAATTCATAATAAATAGCCCTTTTGACAGAAAAATTCAAACTTTATGTCTTTTTTATAGGAAATTTCATTCTCTATAACTTTGCAGAAGAAAGTTTTTCTAAATTCCAAATGTAAATCGATCAAGTCCATAAACTGACGATTTTACAAAGCATAATTAAATTTCAACAAGAAATGGGCCCACAGACATGTTTAACATGTTTTAAACAACTTTTACAATAAAAATACTCTTCATCCTCATATATTCATATATCCCACATTTATTGTAAAATATCACCATTATTATATTATTAAAATATAATAATATATTTAAATGAATTGTTTATCAAAAAAGATAAAATAATAATTTTTCAACAATTGTCACATTAAAATTTTCTCCATCTATATCCACATAAGATAAATATTTTCCTTATCATATAAATTAATAATTAATTATTCACAAATAATATTACGTAATCACAATATCGACAACTAGTGCAGCCTTGTGAAAGAGGGGTTTTCCAATAAGGATTTTTCCTTATTGCCAAGAATTAGGTGACCAAACCTCTCTTTAGACAGAACTTTCTAGACATTACCAATAATATTATCTAATAATATTATTCAAATAATATGAATTATTGATCTGATAATGAAAATACTATGTAGTGATAATTATCAAACAACAATAATATAAAATATCAACGTAGCAATTATCAATCAATAAAATAAAATATCGCACAAGAATTCATCGTAATAATTATTGAGTAATGCCTTACTACGTAAGAATCAATAATTGGTGCAATATCGTGTGCTTATCGTGTTTTAACCAATCGGTATTCCAACAAGATAATAAAGAATAACTACGCCGCTATTTATAAACAACTCGTCGCTTTTCTTTATCCAATCATTTTTTCACATGGGGCCCACCTAAGGTCGCTACCGTCGCATTTAATATTCCCCGACAAGAAGAATATTCCACGACCAAACGAATATTCCCCGACAACAATGAATATTTTATAACCACTTGCTTATTTGAAATATTTGCACATTTTACCCATAACTAACCACATTAATCAAATCAACCCTTACTATAATAAATAGAGGAAATTCTATTTCATTTAATAATAAGTTGGGGTCTTACAGTAACTACTGTAACAATTATTGAGTAGTGCCTTCTTACGTAAGAATCAATAATCGTGCAATATCGCATGCTATCGTGTTTTAACCACCGGTATTCCAATAAGATAACGATAATAACTACGCCAGTTGTTTATAAACAACTTATACTTGTCGCTTTCTTCATCCAATCGCTTTTCACATGGGGACTACATATATCGCTACTACACGTCGCATTTAATATTCCCCAACAAAGAAAAATATTCCACGACCAAACGAATATTCTCCGATAAAAATGAATATTTTATAACCACTTGCATATTTGAAATATTTGCGCGTTTTACCCATAACTAACCACATTAATCAAGTCAACCCTTATTATTTCAAAATAATAAATAGAGAAAATTCAATTTCATTAATAATAAGTTGGGGTCTTACAATTCAATGATAAGAATAATTACAAACATTCAACAACCAATAACCATATCAAATCAGAATAATTACAAAACAGACAAAAAAAATAAAAATAACAAGTTGTATAAGCAAACTAGTCTTCACTAGCTAATCTTCCTGGATATTCTGGATCAAATTCATATCCACCTACTTGTTTGTTCCTTGCATGATTGAACAAGTTGACACATAATTTCTTGCGGTATTGAAGGATTGGAAATGGTTTTGGCATCTCAGAAATCGTCTGATGAAGAAAATGTTCCGCAAAAAAAATTGTAAACATTCCACAATCGCTGAAAAAATAATAAAGATATAAAACAAATCAAAACAAAATTCCTCGTATATGGAAAACTGAAAAAAAAATGTAAACTTACCCTTCAATTTGTTCAGGAAGACCCTCTGCAAATTTGAGATCAATAATATCATGTTCTACTTTGTTGCGGTATGGAACACTATTGAAATCAATGTCAGATCTATTCTTCCAAAACCCGCAACTAAATAAAATTATGGGAAGAATAAAAATGTACGGCTCACACACATCCATAATATTTGTGCGCATTAAATTCTTATCCTGTTGTAGAGAATTATAAACCACTAATACTCTGTGGTGCACATCAAAACCAAAGAAAACCAAATGACCAGAGTCGATATATGAACGGGAAACATGACAAAATCAACGGAAACCCACGATGTGTTGACTTCCATAAGAAAGCCATGAATATACTCACTATATCACCGAGTCCAACAATGATTCATATCACAATTTCTATTACAATATTTCACATAAAAATTGGTCAACTTGATATGGAACCAACAATCATTGTTGTTGAACCCTTATTTAAATTTTGTTCGAAAGTGCTAGCCAGGTTTATGAATGTAATACAAGCGAGATGTTGATGTGTCAATAAAAAAAAAAAAACAAAATAACAATCGAGAGATAAACAAAGGAAAAATAAATAATATCAAACATAATAAGAACTAATACATACACATATAAGAACTAATATGATTATATAAGGTAAATCCAAACTAACAAACATAGATACAAAGGTAATAAAAAACTCACATCATTAACAAGCCAACGCCTGTGGGTCTTTAAATTGTAAACCACATTTTTGAGGCTATCGACACGCACTCCAAATCAATGAAGGCTCAATTTTGTCATCATTATCCTAAAAATTTTAATCCTTCAAAACAATAACATATTGGAAATATAAAAGAAATGATTTTATATCCTATTAAAAAACATAATGCAAATATATTAAACTCCAATAGACATACCTTTTCCTGTTATTTAATCCAATCTTAAACCACTGCTTAAACAGAACATCTTTAGCTTTTGAAGGAATACCCATACAGATATCTGGAAATGCTGACAGTCCTGTGCGTAATTGATTAACATCCACATCTGAAGAAGTTGAATCAGCTGAACCAAACTTTGAAGTAAAAGGACTCTTCAAAATAACACTCTTCGCAATCGTGCGAACAGGCCTGCCAATTGGTTTTCCTGCAGATTTCTCAACTTCAGCACAATGAATTAAATCCTGAGTTGTTAACACCATCTCATCAAGTATCGACATGTCTGATTCTTCAAATTTATTACCCTATAATGTTTTACAATACATGACACAAAAAACAAGGACAATAGCAAATTAAAAATACAAAACTTCTGATCAATATAAACATAAACACTATGACAAACTAACTAATACAACAAATGAAGGAAACTACTGATGAAAAAAATTACAAACCTCAATGGGGGTAAAAACAACAATTTCTTTTCCACTAGATTGACTTAAAATATCAAAACTAGGAATGTCATTGATCTTTTCAGCCTGTTAAAAAAAATACAATTTATAAATATAACACGTTAAAAAAAATAACACTTTAAAAAAAATGGTTAACCTTTTCATCCTCAGAATGAATGTGAACCCCTCTAGGCGTATAAACAACAATCTCTTTCCCATCAGAATTTAAACTGACATTCTTGCTTTCAATCTGTAAAAAAACCAGAAAAAAATAAGCATTTAATTATTAACCATAAAAAAAAATGAAAAACAAAAATAAATGTAAACCTTTGCATCCTCTTCTTCAAACTGATTTCCAACAACACCACCAACAGGAGGATCAACACTTCCTTTAACATTACCACCATCAACATTCTCACCCAACTCATCAACACCATCATCATCATCATCAACATCATCATCATCATCATCATCATCATCATCATCATTAACATTTCTATGTTTGCTATAACTAGACTGACCTTATAAATACTTTCGAAACATCTTCTTTACATCCCTACAAATCTGAATTTGAAACACTTGCATTTGATCTTTTAATTCAACACCCAAATTTTCAATTTCTCTTTTCACCTCCATCACCTTACCTTCCAAAGGTTTAACCCGTGCATCGATAACTTTTTCCACATCAGAAATAGAAAACCTAAGATCTTTAACCTTACTTGATGATTCAACTTTAAAATCAGAAATTTTGACTCCACTATCATTTCCATTAAAAAAATGAAAACCCCCTAACCCCAACCGAACCTTTTCATCCTTTGTAGGAACAATATTCTGAATAATCAACTGAAACAAAACAAACAAAACAATAGCAACAAATATACCATGTCAAAAATATTAAATATAAAACATAAACAAAACAGTACAAAAAAAACAGTAACCAAAATCATATATAAAGGTAACCAAATATAAAGCAAATGGTAACCAACATACCTAACCAGATCCAAAAACAAGGTCATTCAATTTCTCATTCTTGGGAAGCTTTCCTAACTCCCTCCATCTAAATAATATGAACTCTGCAGCATGATCATCAACACAAAAGCCTCTGACTTTCAAAGTAGGTATTGTTTCAAACAAAAAAACTTGAAACACATAAGTAATCCATTAAGTTTGTAAGATTTACATGAATTATCCCTATAAAAATTGTAAATCACCCCACCATGCTTATCCTTCCTTACATGACCCTTAACTGCAATGGATAAAGAATTCTTTGTTTGTTGAAATGCAAATTTACCCCATGGATAACTTTCAATATCCTCATAAGACAAAAAGTTAAACAAAGCTTCATCAACATAATTGTTAATAAAACAAGTGTTATAGTATGAAATTAAAACCAATAAAATAATGGACATCCTAACTGCCTCATCATCATCATCAAAAATAACGCTCCTATATATCCTCCCGATAGTAGAACGAGTAACAACCTCATCACCAAAAAACTTCTCCAGCAACAAATTTTCAATCCCCTTAAAACCATCAATGTCTTCATTTTCTTGCCAATTCAAACCAGAAATCAAACAAAATTCGGGCAATCCAAACCTTACCCTTCTCTCACCAAATAGAAACCACAACTCCCAATCATCCCTTTGATAAACTTCCCTAATCAAAGCCTGATGGATTATCTGTGAAAACATCTGAGGCTGCCCAAACCCTAAAAATTTTCCAAAATATGTCAACTTAAACTTATTCAATTGTACCTCAGACAATTTGTTCTTAATAATATTTGGAACCTCCATATCACACCAATAAATAACTTTTGCTGTAAAGTTTCTATTATTCTCCTCATAGAATAGATCCCAAATCTGAAAATGCAAAAAATTACATTAAAAACACATTAACCAAATTAAAAAAAAAAACTTTAAAACTTTAAACCAAAAACTATTAAATGAACAATATCAATGTTAACCAAAATAATTTCAGCAAGAGATCAAAACCCAAATTAATTATACAATTTAATATATAACAAATTATATACTAAACAATTTAGATAATAATACTAACAAGACATCCACTTGGAAAAAACTTAACCATTTTTTCACGTACAGTATAAACAATCATCAATCTCCAACTCTATTGAAATAAAATACATGTTAACAACTATGATATCAGCAGTTTTTAAGCATTTCAATATTGGTAACCAAAAAAAATTAGCAAGTTACCAGCATAATATAAATCTATATAATAACAGTAATGTAATGTAGTAACCAAAAATTAATCTAATAGTATCTGAGACTCAAAAAGAATGAAAACATTGATTTAAACAAGATCAATTTGAACAATCCTTAAAATAACACAAAATCTAATGAAATATAATACATTTAAACAACTATTACAAAAATCAGTTTCCAAACATATAAACGAAGGTAACCAAACAACAGTTAGCAAGTTTCTAACAAAAAAATAATCAACCTGTATAATCACATAAATGTAATTTAGGGACACTACAAGAAAAAGGCCTATCAGCGACCAATTATATCAATGACGATATTCTGGTCACGATAGTCTTAATAATAATCGATATCGCCACTATATTATATTCCAACCAAGTTGACATCAATGACCGATCGCGGTCACGCTTGGCCGCTAGAACAAATTTCCCACCCAAAATTTGGCAAGAAATGTTGGCCAGTAGTTTTTTTTATGATAACTTATAATCAATGATCGACGCGCGGTCACGATAAGTCCATGTTATTAAAGATCAACCGATCGCACGCGTCACGATCCTTTTAATCTATCAAGATTTCGCCAAGAGAAGCAGTAATCGTAAAGGAAAAAACAAGAGGGAGACCGAATAGGAGAAGAGGAAGAAGGGGGAAAGAAGGAGAAGAGGAAATCTCATCATCGCCACGCCGATTGGGTTGGCTTTCTCCTTCAATTGTGTTAGGTACCAAATTATATAACAAATATTTGATATATATATATATATATATGTGTGTGTGTGTGTGTGTGTGTGTGTGTGTGTTATGTTATGTTTGAATATTTGGGTTTTCTTCTTCTTTTCACCATCGTAGCTTGTGGGTTTCATTGAATGCAATTTTTGTTAATTTATGTGGTTCAAATGTTTGATTGAATGTATTAGTCTCCAATGTTAGTATAATGGGTTAGTCTCTAATGTTAATATTTTTTATATAATGTTGGTATTTGTGTTTCGCACTTGGAATTATTTTGTATAATGTTAGTCTCTAATGTTAATATTTTTTGTATAATGTTAGTATAATTGGTTAGTCTCTAATGTTAATATTTTTTGTATAATGTTGGTATTTGTGGTTTATGAGTTGGTATTTTGTTTTTGTTACTCTGGAATTATTTTGTATAATGTTAGTCTCTAATGTTAATATTTTTGTATAATGTTGGTATTTGTGGTTCATGAGTTGGTATTTGTGTTTGACACTTGAATTATTATAGATTTCATACCTCTTCGTAGATATCTTTGTGGTCCAAATCTTGTTAGGTAGGGTAGGAGGATAATTAGATTGACAAAATTTATGCTTAAGCATTTATTTCCCACCCAATGGCTTGTTGATTTCTAATGTAATCAGATTTGGGTTATTCCTAGTCACACGCTAGGGGTGAGTTGGTTCATATAATTGTGAGCGCAAGGACCAATGCTATATACTTTTAAATAAGAGGAGATGATATCAAATCAATTAGTTGCACTTACATTAATAAATGTCATACCACCAACATTGGAGTCTAATATCCAATTGGTGTCGTTAAATGATGTAGGATTTTAAACTAAGTGATCCACTAGAGCCTTTAAGGGACTATTGAGTCGATGGGTCGGTCTGTGGGGTCATGAGGCCAGGCACGAGAGGCCATGCCAAGCTTAGCCAAGCCTTTACGGGGCCAATCAATGAATTTAAGAAAGAGAGATTCAAATGGGTATAACCCTAAAGGGTATGAAACTTTTAGGATAATCAATGAATTTAAGAAAGAGAGATTCTTTTATGAGTTGATTGATACCTATATGTATATATATACACACACACATCATCATATATGTATAATTTTATAAGAATATATACACACACTTTACACCACAAGAATAATTTGGGAACATGCATGATTAGGTTTCATGTTTTAATATGAGATTATCTAAAGTTGGATAATTTGTTATTATCGAATAACAATTATTTAAATTTGGAAAATTTTTGAATATAACATTATCAATAATATATTTTTGTTGAAATTTAAATAAATTGTTGTTGATATTGTGAAATTGGGACAATTTTTGGGCTTCTTATTGTTTTTACTAATATTGATTCTCCTAAATTGTGCCTTAAATTATAGTTGTGCACATTCTGCTTTGTGTGTTGGGATTATATTTTGGTTTGAAATTGTCAAGTATGCATGCCCTCGCACGTGGATAGTCCATATTATAGGGGAGACTATCCAATTTTTTCATATATAAGTCAAATGGCCATATAACTTGAACATGAGTATAACATAAAACATAACTAGAATTAAGTTTATCCATAATTCAATCAAGAAGAAGGTTTAAAGAAGTTTTTCCATAATTCACAAATGAGAAGATAAAGAAAATGACACACTATTAATATGTATGCTATAAGTATGACTTAGCTTAGAATAGAAAGAAAATGAAAAGTACAAACACAAACACAAGCACCATAACTTCAATCACACTATTAATGAGTTGTTTCTAAAATATTCATACTTGTCTAAATCTTCATATATAAGTCAAATGGCCATATATGCATTCATGTATATGTGATGGCAATGAGTATATGTGATGTTTTTTGTTGTGTTCAGATATGGACCTCTAATCATATATGTATCCTCATTAAGTAACTTGATTAAGAAAAAAAAGAGTTGAGGGACCAATTAATAAACTAGCAAAAATATTGCCCATAAATAGTCAAGTTACTTCATTTTCTTCACTTTTCACCAACAAAACAAAAGTTAGAGAGAGAGTGAGTAAAAAAATATATACTAGTAGAAAAACTTTAGTTTATATATATACTAGTAGAAAACTTACTTCAAAAGACAAATGAGTGATGATGAGTAGTGAATCGATCATAACAATCGATTCCTACGCCACATTCATTTTGCATATACTCTTATCGATTTCTCATTCCATTTTCTTACTTATCTAATATTTGGAACATATTAGTACAAACATGCCAGTAGTATGGAAAGATTGAACTCGGGCTTTCAAACTTGCCAGTAGTATGTGCTTATGAGTTTTCATGGTGATTTAAGGTTTATAGGAATGCTTAAAGACCATATGTGTTCTATTGTAGACTGTTGGGGATTTGGTAGCCAAAATTGTGCCTATAAGGGACCTCATTATGGCCAACTTGTGTGACTAGTGTTGTTAGATAGTGAGGAGTACATGCATTGCCTATAGATAACATGTAAAATGGATCCCTAAGTTAGTTAAGGTCTACATGGTGTGTTGTGCAAATTCTTGCTTAAAAATCAATGAAAATAAGCTTTATAGAACAATGAACACTAAAATAGTGAACCACCATACCGGACCCCATACACAAGTTTCAATAGTCATAATAGGACATAAGAAAGCTACACAAACTAAAGGAACCAAGCCCAAACCATTTTGAGCATGAGACTTGTTAAAAATCACATTTTAAAGCCAAAAATGGTCTGTTTTGGACAATTCATAGTACCTGACCTTAAAGGACTATTATGAGAAGATACAAAGTTGCTCATACATGCTAGTAATGATTCCCAAACATGGTCATTAATAAAGCAAACAAGAAAACCAATTTAAGCTCTCTTTTCAAGCCTAAAGTGAGCTTTGATAAGTCAAAATGAGTTAGATGATTAAATAAAGTTTGGTGATGCTAAAAGTAACCTTAAGTAACTTAAATATACACGCCTGTACTATCCTAGTGGCCTAGACTATCCTATCCTATTGTCCTTTTGTTTACATACAATTACATATCCCGATGTTCTCTATATCCCCATATGTTTATGTACCTTTCATTTATAACTTATACTAACATCCTAAATTTTTTATTTATAGATGTCTTCTCAACTCAAGAAAGACGAAAAGCGCCAAGTTGGGTCTGGGGCCCTAATCATGTGTCAAGGCCCCTGGCTAATCCGGATGATCGCATTCTTATACGTATCCGCCTCCTCCGTGATAAAGACGTAAGTTAAACATCGTGTATATATATATAAGGGTTTAATATTTTCATTTTTATAAATATAGTAGTGATTTAAATGTAAGGGTTTTAATATAAATTATTGTATATTGTAGTGATTTTCAAGATAGTAAAATTGTGAAGTGCATTTCACAATTATGCTTACAGAACTGGCCTACGCCAGTGATTACATGGGCGAGCACACCTCTCGCCCATAAGGATGCAGTTTGGGCTGAATTTCAGGTATATTTTTTTATCACTCTGATAGATAATACATAGTTAATCAAATAATATTGTTTAGTAATATAACAGTTTTAATATTATTATTGTTGTTTTATTTGCGTAAACGATATAGATGGGACGACGACAGCATCGCTTATTCGTACACTATTCGCAAAAGTGCTGCAGATGAACTAAAGATAATTTGAACAAGGAACGACAAAAAGCCCTGCACAATGCTGAGATTGACCATCCAGATGGGGTGAGCAAAGATACGATGACGAAGATAGCCCCAGTGGTGCAGTGATGTTCTATATGGGTGCAGATGTGTGACCAAAGGAAAAGTCGAGAGTCGGGTCAAGAGGCGCAAGATCGCCGCCTCGAATGCATCCTCGTGTATCGATTTACGAGAAGGCAAAAGGCACGACGGGGCGGAGAGATATCACACCGCAAAGACATTGTCGCTGTGGTACGTATGTTATGTTTATAATCATCTTTTGTAGCTAAAATATCATATGTTTACATAATAATATGAGAAAATGAACTATAGGAGTCTCGGGTCCTCAAGGTCAACCTATCAATTGGTTGGATGTGTATGTACACCACCATGATGGTCTACCCAAGTCGCTCAGAGATAAGCAGTAATAAGTTCACTTTATCCTAATATGTTGTTTATAAATTGTAACGACCTTCTTTAGTATTTTTTTTATTTATTTTTAACTATTTAATTTTTCATCTTCCGACAGACACTTATAAGGGCTTAATGAACGAGCGCTATCCTCAAGGCACCCCGCGTCTGGCCGATTGATCAAGAATTATGGGAGAGGGCGCCCATCGTGAAGAAAGATTATGTCAAAGGCCAAGGACAAAAACGACGCTCGACCATCAAGCAAGCACAGCAAATTCCGCCACCCGCCTACACACATCATCAAAGTTATCCACCCTATCATACTCCTCGCCGATCGTGTGAGAGCGATCTGTCAGATCGTGATCTTCTTCAGATATCAAGGCATCTGCAGCCTCCGAGTCCCGATGAGTTGGCGGAGGCAATGGTGGCAATGGCAGGAGCAGGAGCAAAGAAGACAACAACAACGAGGCAGTATATATATATCGCTTATTGTTTAGCTACATTGTCTTATATGTTTATAGTCTCTCGAAATCAATGTCTTACTTATATGTAAATATATATGTTTTATTACTTTGATAATTACAGATCCTAATTTGATGATCCATGAAGAGCGCTTGAGACTTATTTTTTTTTAGCTTTTAAAGCCTCAGACTTTTTAGATTCATTCTTTGACAATCAGTATTAGTTTATATGGATGTTTACGATATCGATTATATTGTGTTGGATGAATGTTTTGTATTGTATTGATGAATGTTTATTCATGGATGAATGTTTTGTATCAGATTGATGGATGTTAATATGGATGCTTGTATATATATATATATATATATATATATATATAATCGTGTTGGGATTGAAAGCGTGTACAAAGCAAAGTTATTTTTGGAAAATCAATAAAATAGGCAAAAATTTTTATAAAAAAAAAAATCAATGATCGCATGTGGTCGCTTAAAATGTATCAACATCGCTTCAGCTTTCTTTGAATCTAGCGAATCACGGCGGTTGCTATTATCGGTCACGACACGCAGTGACACGTCACGCATAACAAATGACTCAAAGATAAGTCATAATAGCGACGGAGATCGCCGCTAATTGCGGTCGCTAATAATTCTTGGCCGCTATTGTTGGTCGTTGATGTCCTTCCAATCGACCAGATTATCTCATGACTTCGTGTCAATGATCGCATATATGGTCGCAGATATATTATCTCATGTATCTCACGTCATTGATGTCTGATCGTCACCGATAAGCCTTTTTGTTGTAGTGGGACCAACCGAAAATATACTTGTATCAGACACTAACATATGAATGAAAACAAAAATGTTAACAACAATAATTTGAACAATACTTAAAACAGAATAAACTATGTTTCAGAAATACACTCTGAATAGAAACAATAATTTTTTCAAACAACAACTTCAACATGAATAATACTACTGAACAACAAAATAAACAACAACATAAACCAAAACACCACCATGCAGCAAAAAAAAAACCAAAACAACTATAAAATATATATTCTTAAAAAAAATTAACAAACCTTCAAATGTTTCTGCCGTGAAACCATTTTCCGGCTATGACCCTCAACTTCATCTTCTTTGGCAACTTTTTCGACAGAACCTTCAAAATCAGAATCAATATACACCAATGATTTAGCCTTCTTCTTCGTATGTCTCCCAATATTCTTATCATCCGCATCTGATTTCAACAATAACTTCTTCCCCTGTTTTGAAGTCGTTGGAATACTATCCTTCACCATTACAGATAACTTCGAATCCTCTAAATAATAATCATCTGAAACTATTTTCCTCTTCCTATCAGGTTTTTTAACCCCCATTCCCTCCATGCTCTTCCTCGTAGAGACCATCGCGGGAAAAAAGAGGAAGAAATCAAAACCGATAAATTGAAACAAACCAAAAAACTTAAGAATACACACGAACTGAAGCAAAATACGACAAAGACGAAGTAAAAACCAAACGCAAGCAACAAAAATCAACCAGAAAATGTCGACAGACACCAAACAGAGAAAAAGAAAGGTTTGCTTAGAAAGTTCCCAAAAGACCAAATAAGGGTTTCCAAAAGAAAAGAGACGGCAAAGGAACTAAAGAAATTTAAAATGAACACCATCCCATAAAAAACGCGAATTCAGTTTTTTTTTTTAAAAAAAACTGAATTGACATGTCATCAGCAAATTAAAACACATCCCATAATTAAAGGAAGCATAAATATGTACTAATAATCAAAATAAAATTTTAAAGACATTAATTGTGTAAATATTTAATGAGTGCACTATTGTTGTAATTATGTTTTAAAATGTACTATAAAATGTAATTGTTCCAACTTTTAATCGAACGAATACGTATCGCTCATCTTACGGCTTTAATTAGGGACTAGTCAAGTGAAGCCATGGCAGTTTAGCACAAAGCCACGAAGTATTATTGGGTAGTTCACCGCTTTTATGTTAACTTCTTTTAATTTGCCATGTTAAAATTTTGTATAGGCTAAGTTACAAAATTAGTAAATAAAAATAAGGATGAATTACATATTCTATTACATTTTAAAAAATAATTACAACAATAGTTCCCTCATAAAATTTTTACACAACTAATACACTTCCATATTTATTTACAATACTAGTGCAATTAGGATTCTTTAATTTAGGAAATTAATATTCAATTAGAATTCCTTGATTTAAGGATTAGTTATACTCATGGCTTCTTCTCTCTCTCCTCATCTATAACAACTGCAGTTAGTTATCACCCTTCTTCTTCATTCAACGTATTCATTCTATATAAATATATATATATATATATATATATATATATATATATATATATATATATATATATATATATATATACATCATGAAGCTCTTTTTTTCCTTCTCTTTTCTCTCTCTCTACTCTCAACTCTCTACAAACTAATCAAACCATTTCTCTGCTGAATTAAGCTTTAATTTCTTAACTTCAAGACCCCAGAAAATTTTTCATGTTTTGAGTCGCCGGCCGATTATTTATCAACTATTCAAATTTTGTAATTATGTTCTCTCTATATATGTACATCACATATGTATATATATTAATGGATTTTTTGTTATTAGTTTCCCTGAATTTGAGGGATATCTTGGACTCTGATTTTGTTTTTTTGAATTTTGGAGCATCTTTGGACTGTAATCGTAATCAGTCGCCGACTTAGGCCTCTCGTTGCGATTTTAGCTTTTCATCAAATCTTTGAAGGCATGGGTGGAAACTGGGTCTAATTTGGCGGTGGAGCACAAAAAGTGGATTGAGAAGGGTATGAAGATTCAGGCGGTGGTGGCAGTGGATATGAATACTAGATGATGGTAACCAAATCTTCATACCAAGGTAACCAAATTGTCATATCAAAGTAACCATTCAACCTCCACACTTTAAATTTTTTCTTAGTACAGTTGGTTACCAAACCTTTAGATCAAAGTAAGCAAACCTTCGTACCAAGGTAACAAAACCTTCATACCAAAGTAACTAATTTACATCCACACCTGCAGTTTTTTCATAGTGCAGTTGGTAGCCAAACCTTCAGACCAAGGTAACCAATTTAATTTTATTAAGTTACCAATTTCGTTTGAATGTGATGCAGTTGGTAGCCAATCATTCATACAAATGTAACCATTTTATCATTTATGAGTAACAAAATAGTTATAAAAAAAATTTCAGAACATTAATATTTACATCTATTTATTTTTAAACTTTTTGTAGGGCGAATCTTCTTTTTATTCTCATTGGCGCTTTGATAACGGAGATTCATGACTATAGTAGCATGGCCAATGTAGCTATGAATGGACTATTATTTCAAAGTGTATGTGAGGAGATGAAGATTTGAATTTAAATATTCAAATTTGAATTATTATTTTGAATTTGAATTTATTTTTGTTGTTAGATCCAAATATTTGAATTTGAATTATTAATTATGACAGTTATTTGTCCTTGATTTTAGGTTTCTTTATTAATGTGAATTGTACTATTTTTGTAATATGTACAATCTTTTTGTAATTATTTAGTTAATGCACTTGTTTTATAATTACTTTCTATTTATTGTATACTTATGTAAATGATCCTAAAAATAAAAACTGTCCATAGAATACAAAATTTATAGATTGGGCCTAATTTGTCTCGAGATGAACTTCATCATTATCTGGCCCACATAAACTTATAGATACGATTACGTTAAGCTACTATTTGTTTAGAGGCCTATTTGTTGCCTTTAACTGGATTATAAAAGGATCAGGCTAGTTTAGTTTCACCCCAGCCGAGTCATAGGAATATGTTTAAATTATAACGCTCTAATACAAACGTAATTTGAAAATTTAAACGTACAACAACAACATAAAATAAACTCTTGAATCTAGAAAGAAGATAATAAACTCACAAAGAAAATAAACCCCAACACGTATTTATAGTTACTAAACTACTTTCCTATGACTAATTAAAAAGAAAAATAATTAAAATTTAAAATTAAATAAAATTAGAAAACTAAAGCCCAAAACATAAATAGCCTAAATAAAAAATTAAACTACTAAATTTTCCTAAATAATAAATAAAAATATATCAAATAAATTAAAGTACCTTAAATATTAAAATATATAAAAATTCATTTTTTTTTTCCCGTTATTTTTCACCATATCACTATCTAAACTATGTTAACGATCAAATACAATCATAAAAAGATGCAGCAGACAAACTTAATTGATTATATGTTTTAGGATGTTAGAATTAAATTTATCAAATTAAATATTAATAATTAATTATTTTATTCTACGAAAAGAGTCTCATTTGCCAACATAAAAAATATATTTTAATTCAGGTTGTTTCTTAAATATTAAGCTAGTGGTGGCGTGTCAAAGTAATGATGATATCAAAATCTGAAGATAGTGTTTGTTTTTTTTAATCTATAAAAGGATAACTCTCATGTAAGACCTTCTTTTTTTACCAAAAAAAAAAATTGATCAATTTATCTGATGTGATCAACTTTTTTTTGATAATTTTATATTAGTAATTTTTTTAAACTCATACACTCTTTCTTTCTTTGACATGTCAAGTATTGAACTCCCAACTTGGGCCAAAGCCCTAAGTTAAAAGAAATATTTGGAAAGGACCCGTGAACAGATCATATGCTTATTAACTTTCAAAAGTAGTAGTATTACATCGTTTTTGAAATTAGTTAGTATAAAATTAATTTTATTTAATTAATTAATACAGTATCGACACATATAATATCACTCTGTGCGTGTCAATACTGTATTCCATCATTTTCATGCTATGTGAGCCTCTGAGAATAAACTTAGTCCAATTGTGTTAAAAGGATAAAAACATTGTAAACCATCGAATTTGTATTAGAATTTAGTGGGTAAGTCAATTTTATTCCTTTGTGGGGCCTCTTTGAATTCTAATCCAACAAACTTGATAGTGAATAGGGATTTAAACCATCTAAAACATTAAGCTGGGGTGGGCTCGGTTTCTTATTTATTTCCCTGTTCTATTTTTGCCAATTGATGGTGGAGAAGAGTTGATCGCATTCACCACCCCAATATCATGTTTCTTTTGAACCGTTAAAAATGTAGGAGGCATCCTGCGAGAATTTTTTTTATCTAACGTATATTAATATTTAGAATTGAGTAGATTATAAAATTAGTTCATTATATTAAAAATAAGACTTAAATATAAATTATTAACTTAAATTATAGGTTATATTCATCAATTGATGACGTGGATCTCTAAATAGGCCATAGTGCAGCTGATGTGTTCAAAAATAATAATATTTTAATATTTATTTACGCATTTATTATATATCAAAGGGCAAATTCGTCAAACGCCCTAATTATCTTCATCATTCACGGAAACAATTCATCTTCATCAATGTATAACAAATTATGATGAATTAATACAGAATTTATTACCAGGTTTTAATATTTCCATTCATGAACATGTATCACTAGGTGAGTAGGTGGTGCTAAATTGTCAATGTGTGTTTGCCTCTCGCCATGCACACTTACTGCTGTACTTTTATCTTGTTATATTCTCATTGTTTTTGTCTTTGAAGAAAGTTAAATCTGTTGTTTACTGTCAGATGATCTTGTCATTTGAACTCCCTTTTGCTCTCATTCCACTTCTCAAGTTCACAAGCAGCAAGACCAAGATGGGCGCATATGCCAACTCTATAATGGTAAAATATTTTTCATGAGTTATATTTCATATTGATATTTTTCAGGGGAAAAAAATGAAGCAGTTAGCTGCATAGTGCAAGTAGATAATATATATATATATATACATATCATAAAATGTTTATAATTTTTTTGTTACGTTGATCAATTAAAATTGAAAACCTGTTTAATTCAACTTGGAGTTTTCTACTAGACTGATCTGTGCCTGGTCGGATGTATCAGTGGCAAAAACGTGTTAGCAATCTTATGGATTAGTCACATTAGTGGTATAAGTAAACTTATCAGATACTAAGATGGCATAAAAATTAGATGTCATAAAAATATGTGCTACATATAGCCTATGACATCATCATTACCTAGGCATTGCATATTCTAAAATGATTTATGTTTTTGCAGATCTCAGCAACTACTTGGACCATTGGTTCCCTAATCATGGGCATAAACATTTACTTTCTGGTGGACCACTTAATTGAATGGTTAATTCATAGCCAGTTGAAATTGGTGGGAAAGGTTTTGTGTGGAATATTGGGCTTTTCGGGGACATTAGTTTACTTGGCTGGAATTGGATATCTGGTCTTGCGGAAAAATAAAGAGTCGTCACACCTTCTAGCATTGACAACACCCCGACAAAGCGAGGCAGGACTGGTATATAGTCTACCCAGAGAGGACATAGTAAGCATGCAATTACCTCAGAGGGGTAGTGCAGATGTTGACTAAAAAGGATCAATCATTTTATTTTATTTTTAGCAAATAAATTTTGGAAGGTAGAAGAATTGCTCCTTTATTTTCTTTTCTTTTTTTTTTTTTTACAGTTTATGAACAATTTTTGCACCCATCCATTGCTTTTATGTCTTCATAACAGCTATGGGTGGTTGTGTATATGATTGCAGTTTTTCCCATTGCTTTACAAAGAGGGATCCCTTTTAAAGATTATTTCACCATGTTTTAAGCTTTTCTTGCAAATCTATAGATTTTCTTCTTCTTTTATTCATGGGATGGTGGGATGGACGAGAGTCTTAGTTATCTAAGTAGAGAAGTTAAAGTCGATATGAAGGAGTGATTCATATTTTGCTAAACCCTGTACCAGTTCCCCTAACTAATTGATTCCTTTTTGGTTCTCAAAAAAAAAAAAAAAAAAAATTGATTGATTTTCCTGTCACGCGTAACTTGTAGTTGTCGACAATGATATCATGCTCAAAGGACACACTGCTAACCAACTTCATCACAATAAGAAATACAACTCTCCGTTCCATGAAAGAAATTGGAAATTGATATTTAAAATGATACAATTTTTTATATAGAAATATTAGTTCTCAAGAAATTTTATTTTATTTTAATCCTAACTCATTTGTAAAGTTTTAAATTTTAAATTGTGATATGAATTTTAATTTAATTTTTTACATAACAATTGTATATTTTATGATATTATTTTTGAAGTACGTATATCATATATGTTGCAATCTTAATTATTATATTAATCAGTTCAGATCAATTTTCAATGCTGAGATTTCACAGAGACTGAAGAGAAAATCAAATGAGTTTTTTTTTTTTTTTTTTGAGAAACGGAGAGGGGGAGTAGTAAAAAGGGTTAAGTTCAGATGACCATCTGGGATTTGGGCGGTTTTTCACTTAATCACCTGTAGTCAGTAAAAGCCTACATTTAGACTCTCCACTTTTTGAGTTGAAGTGAAAAAGTCTTTTTTCAACTCAGCTATTTTATTTGACTAAAGACTTAATTACCCTCACTTTAAAACACCTAATCGCAAAATCATTTAAACAAAAACAAAATGTTGTTCTTGAGCATCTCTCTCACTCTGTTAAGTTCACCTCTCTCTGCTTTTTCTAACAAACAAAAAACAAGAGCTCATCCGTAGCAGAGTAAACACCTTAATCTGACAATTCTTCTTGGACAATCAAAAATTACATAGAAGTGGTACCATGAGCAAGAAATTCAGAATCTTGAATCCCCTATTATCAACTAGAACATATCGTAATTAATAACCTAAATGCAGATCATTACCTAAATACCCAGATCCAACCAAATAGCAATTGTTGACCTTCAATTCCCCAATCCTCTTCCTCCCATGTCTTTTTATTTCCATACCAATTGCAAATACAGGCTGCATATCATATTCAATAAATCTTCCCCAGTCATATGTCAAGTCCTGCAGCCACACATCCTGTTCAAGGCCACGCAATCCTGTAAGGTTTATAGAATTACTTCAAACGCATCAAGAAAAAGTCCAAGGTACCCAGGAGAGAGAATATGACCAAACAAAGGGTTGTTCAACCAAAAAAAGTAGAAAGATGCGAATGATGCTTCATTGCTCATCATCACTTACACCTCTACTCATAACCATCCAAGTCCCAAAGAGCCAAAACAAGAACCACCCAACATCCAAATCACCGAGGAAGACAACAGTCTGATAACCACAAAAAAAAAGATAAAAAAGATCAACAATCCCTCAATGGTCATGAAAAGGATGGAGCTATTGAAAATATTACCGATTTTCACTATCACAATCTCCATTCAATAGCTCGATCATCGGGGCGTCGTCATTAACATCCGATACGAAGAAGAAAACACTTTCACGTAAAATCTACAGATCGTCTGTTTGATGAAAAGAGAAACCCCTTTGTTATCCTCATCTCACGACCTTCTCAACCCCTAAATCATCAGAATCCGAATTTAGATCATGAATATGACCAAACAGAGCATGAATATGACCAAGAACAAAAAACCTAGATGAGAATCGAGACTCAAAAGGCGATTAATCAACCCATTTTGAGCCTCATCAATAATTGGGTGCTAATTGGGTCAAAGAATAAAAGACATAAACAAGAGAGAGAAGAAGCGATTTTCCGGGCGAATTGAAAATTGTGCAATTTATAAATCAAAACGCAGAGGCGGCAAGTGTGTAAGTCATCTTTGGGAGGTAAAGGCGAGTGTAAGTGGTGGCTTCATGCACGGATCTGAGAGGAGGCGGCGCCATGCAAAAAGCTTCGAGATTTGTGCCTGTGATTAGGGTTTGGAGGAAGCCATTTTTTCTTTATGGTCAAGTCGAGCTCTAGTGATTAAAGAAGGAGAAGGAGAAGAGGGAAAATCGACGCAAATGATTGAAACCCACTCTCGGACTAAAAGCTAAAGCTACACTCTCCCCGAGTTCGATCCACAAATCTTTAAGCAAAACACTAAAACTAAAGTCGGTTCAGATCGACATGTTTGGGTCTTCTTAGATCTCGCACCACGATCGCCGCCACTCTCTAGCCCTAGATCTCGCACTGATGCAAATGATTGAAAGGAATGTTTTTAAAAGCCACGAGGGAGAAAAAGGGTATTTTAGATATTTTCTAAAAAAAATTTACTGTTACACCTTCTCTCCACGCGTTTTTCGCGTCTGACATGCACGCACAGTTAATTTGGATGGAAAAGGTAACGTTTTCACTTTAACTCAAAAAGTGGAGAGTCTAAATGTAGCATTACTGACTACAGGTGGTTAAGTGGGAAACCGCCCAAACCCCAGGTGGTCATCTGAACTTAACCCTAGTAAAAATACAAACATTTTGTAATATATTATAATAACCTTAACTGTTACACGTTACGGAACCGTACATTCTTTCTACTTCATAACTAAAAGAAGATGTGACAGTACAAAACAGATGCATACAGAACAACAATCATTTTAATTGTTAATTATCATTATATAATGCACCCTAAGTAAGTATAGTTTGGTGGGATAAAATAGTGACTGCCGCCATGCATGTATGTTGGGATGATAGAGAACGTACACCCTCCTCTAGCGCAGGAAGAGGAACTGCATTGCATGCGTGCTAAGACTGATCTATACGAAGAGATTGATCATTATTAATATCATCTTCTTGCTGCTGCTGCTGCTGGGGCGTAGGGATCGGGAGGTGACCCTTCTCCTGCAGGCTCTTGACGGTTTCGTACAGGCATTGCTTCACTGGTGTGAACTCAAACCCCAGATCCTTTAGCTTTTGGTTTGAGAACTTTAATGGTTTTGCTCTTGGCTTAACTTCATCTGAACACCTGCATTTATTTAATATAGGAGGAGGAAAAAAGATGGAAATCAATAATTATAATTAAAATATAGACTAAAGACTAGTAATTCTAATACCCACGGCCACTTTAAATCAACTCATTTAATATTGTTTTATTTACCAAGCGGCTGAATGGGACTCTGTACTCTGCATTTACAATGACTATAATGTGGTGGGCCAGAAGTGCTTTGGTAGAGATTTGATATAAAAAAAATGTGCTTAACCCAAACTTTTTTTTTCTTCCAAAGAATGCGGTGTTTGTAATGTGTGGTCCTCCTATAGGCTCGTGATGAAAATTGGTTGTTGTGTAGACAAATAATGGGTCCAATCCAACTTAGTGGTAGTGGATAATAATATTCCCATTCTTTCCTTTTCCAAACCACTCCTCAATTTCAATTGATGGGGGTCAAAACAATCAGCTTTCCAATTTAATTTTTTTACAAGTCTAAAGTTGGTACACCTACTTCCCGTCACAACAAGAAGCCAAAGGATTCCATTCCACACTTAATACCCAATTGTAGCACCACTAACTAAAATAGTGAAGGAAAAAACAAGAAAGTAAAACACACACAAAAGAGTTAACATCGAATTTACTTGGTAGGGATTGGATATTCCGGGAAGTATTTGGCCAGAATTTCGACGACCTCCCCACGGTGAAGCGAACTCTCAGCACAAAGGTAGCGACCGGTTGCGGACGGTGCCTCAAAGAGTAGAATGTGCGCGGATGCAACATCCCTAACGTGGACATAGGCCTGGACGGAGTTGGCGTAAGTCTTGGCTGAGCCAGTGAGGCATTTGAGGATATGAACAATGCTGGCATTTATAGTGGGTTGCAACAATGGTCCGAGCACCAACACTGGGTTGATTGCCACCAAGTCCACCCTTCTCTGCTTTGCCTCTTCCCACGCTGCCTGCTCTGCCACAGCTTTCCCATAGCAATACCAATTCTGCAAACCCAATGATGGTGATCTAACATCATAACCACGATCAAATTAATTCTATAAACTTTGTATTTCTATTTCTATTATTCTATTACTATTACTAGTGCTTAACCCAAGTTAAAAAGAAATCAAATGGAAGTATTTTTTATTTACCCTAGTGTTCTTGCAGAAATCAAGATCACTCCAGCAACTTTCATCAATGACCTCGTTAGGGCCCCTACTAGGGTCCATATAAACCGCACCGATTGATGAAGTGAACACGACTCGCCGGACTTTGGCTTCAGCTGCTGCCATTATCACATTCTTAGTTCCAATAACTGCTGGCTCCAACATTTGTTCCTTCAATTACAATGTCTCATATCAATATCAACAATTAATAATACTAGTGTGACAAAAAAATATTGTTTGCCTAGACAAGAAATCTGGACATAAAAATTTTGAGTCAGTTAATACTAGTATACTCTATACTTTAAGCAATGTTGTTTTTTTTTATTTACCAGTTGGGTTAAGAAATAAAATAGTAATACTAGTGAAGGATTGGGAATTTGAAGATACGTACTGGGTCATCAGTAACTGGTGATGCAGAGTGGAAAACACCATACGACCCATTAATGGCTTCACGTAGACTCTCGTAATCAAGAAGATCAGCTTTGCATAATATCAATCTCTCCTTTGCTCCTTCTAGCTCTCTCAAATGACAATTCTTTGGATCATCTGAAACCATTAATTAATTAAACCATACATACTGCATACATATCGGATAATATATTGGCAAAATGTTTGATTATAGCTTCGGCTATAATAAGGAGTAAAATAATAGTAGTCTATAAAAACCTGGATTTCGGACTGTTCCTCTAACTGTATAGCCTTTTTCCAAGAGTATTTTGACCATCCACGAGGCGATGAATCCGCCGGCACCGGTGACACACACGACTTGGCCGAAAACCGACGGCATGCTTGCGTTTTCCGATAAGTATGTACGTATGCGTAATATACGAGATACGAGGAAGGGAAGCTAGTTTTATAAGTAGTATTATGGTAAGCGGGAGATGAGAAATCTGATTGTGCGGCGCCTGTATTTATAAGGACGAATCTATTTACCATCTCACCAACAAAGGGTAAAAACTTTTAAACCGAGGCGGAGAGGGACTTGAAGGGTAAGCGGCTACTGTGTGTGTTTGTTCAATATTATCATACTACACTAACCAACTAACTAACAGCTTTGCCAATTCTTTGTACAACTTTTTAATGGCTAATAAATAAAAAATGGGTGGGTAACTGCTTAATTCTCACGTTTAATTACAAATTTTTCAAAATTAAACAAACAAACATTAAATGAGTAGTCTAATTCTTTTGTCTCATTTCATTTCAATCCTATGAATGATTTTGTTTTTGTTTTTTTTTATCAATAATATTAATATATATTTTTGAAAAAAATAAATTATATTAAAGAAATATAATTGGGTTATAGGCCGTTAGCGGTTGCCACGAAGAGTCCTTACTTATTTATGACTCATAATCAGGACATTATAGGTAGGTCAAAATTGATAAATCGATCGCACCCACCCACCCATCAAGAGCTGCACTGCACTGCAATTGGTTTTTGATTGAATTCCAAATTCCTCTTCGTCGTCGTCGTCTGTACTGTCTCCATCCATTTTGATGAAATTTTCTTCTTATTGTAGTTGTACCTAATCCCCTACCGAGTGCCTTAATTCTCTTCAGACTAGACTTTTTACTCTGCCCGATTCACACAAAGTTTATATATATAGGTGAGAACTGTGGGTTAACCCGTTAATACCTAAAGATGAATCTAATTGAAAATAATGAGTTAAAATGTTTAAAGAGTATATATTTGATAAAAATTAGAAAATTTCGTAAATATTTGTTGTAAATAAGAAAATTTCTAATCAAGATAGACATCCCACTCAAAAAGTAAAGAAGTCAAGAATTTTGCCACAAATTGTATCTACATGTTCATTATTTACAAATAGAGACTGGCGAGAAAAAATAAATTTGTTAAGGAAACAACTAAAGCCAAGATCCACATTCACTAAAGTACAAAATTGACCTAGGCCAGTTAACTACATTTATTAAATTCGAAACAATCTCAATGCCAATGACCTTCATATTTTCTTTAAACATATTTAAAAGCACTCCTCCACACCTATATGCTATTGATTCCCTTCATTTAATTTGCAATTTTAGATGAAACATGGATAATTAGTTAAATTACCAAAACAACCATCATTCCATAACCAAAATCATCATAACCATGTATAATTAGTTAACTTTACAAAATACGGAACACAAAAAATACACACATGCAGAAATTAATACATACTCAATCATCAACACATATCTAACCACCAAAACAGCAAGCTAATCGCTACTAATTTTAAAAAAAATTGGCAAAATTTCGTTTAAAAATAGATATTCAGACAAATCTAAACCTGCTTATAAAACTTACAATCATCCATACATATCCAAACCACCAAAAAAACCATCATTTCATACCCGAAATCATCATACCATGCAGAAATTAATACATATTCAATCATCAACACATCCAACCACCAAAACATCAAGCTAGATAGCTACTAATTTCAAGAAATTTCGAAAGAGTTTCCTTTAAAAATAGATATCCAGAAAAATCTAAACCTGTTTAAAAAACTTACAATCATTCATACATATTCAAACCACCAAAAAAAACATCATTCCATACTCAAAATCATCATAACCATGTATAATTATCCAACTTTACAAAAGACGGAAAACAAAAATACATATATGCAGAAAATAGAGAAACAACATGTTGAGCATAACCCTTTACTTTACAGCTTACACCAAATATATTCTTTACAGCTTACACCAAATATCCTTCAATATATACCTGAAAATATATAGAATTCCAAAATTATCGAAATATGTGAGTAAAAATAAAACAATTGTAAATCCGAAACATAAGACCCCTTACTTTACCCTGAATTATCTAAAAAACAAATGAGCACACATATTTGTATGTAATTGGGGGGGGGGTGATTTAGATTGATATAAGTAAGAATTTAGAGAGATTGTAATAAATAATCAATTTATTTAGAAAAAGACATGGACTTACGATCAAATAAAGTTTTCTTAGTACCATTTCAACAAACGGTTCATTTGCTTAATGATTTAAATCATAAATCTGTATTGGTGGCACTATAATGGTGTATGAGTTTGATTTGTGAGTGTTTGATTGGTTACAGTTATGTGTGTGTGTTTGTGCATATATTATGTGTGTTGTGTGTACGGAGACAATTTAGTTCATACTCATTGCGAATTATCACTCCTACATTATTATGACGAAATCTTCGAACCTGTAGACAAAAAAATAATGAATAGTAAATAAGCGGGTAAAAAGATTAGATAAAAGGTAAGAAAATGATGATTAAAAAAACTTATCATACGGTATTTTCTAAGTTGTCATCCATCTATCACGACATTAATGAAAATAAATTAAAACAAATAAGTTATTAAAAAAATCAATAAGATATATTTAGAGAGAGTTAATCAGATGATAAACTTACACTACCAAATATAACAACATCATCCATTGGTCGATGATTGTGCAATTGAAACGGTTGTAACTACACAATAAATTTCATAAGCCATATATAATTAACATCAATTACAATGAAATTTCATATAATTAACATGTATTTAATCAAACATAATACATACACATCCAATTCCCAGAACCAAAATTAAGGAAAAAGACAACCTAAATTAGCCTACAAATCAATATACTCCATATCTGAAACTTACGCCTACCTGTCCATTTTTTTATTTGCAAGTATGCATGTTTTCATATCAAGGAATTATGTGATAAAAAGTTGTCATAAAACTTAATTGAAGAGTCAGTATCCAAAGTCCAACACTGAAGTGTCTGATGTATTTCTGTTTCATGTATTTAACAAAGTTAGTTGAATAGTTGATTGTGCCATGAAAATTTAGGAAAGTAGCTGCTACATCTTAGTATAGTTAATCTGAATTTTATTTTGGTAAATTAGGTGAGTGGAAGTGGGTTGGCTAAAGTGTGTACTATATAATGCATTTTACATTGTTAGGTATGGGTTGTAAGTAGGATTCGTGTTACGAGGTATAGAAATGTTTGCCTTTTTTCTTTAGATAATTTATGCAAACTTTACTTGGACTGCTTGTTTATCACTTTACCATTTGTATACATCTGAGAAAATAATAAGATATTAATTAACTTTATTAGCGTGAGGCGCTTTGAGTCATGAGTCAATTATAGCAAAAAATCACAATGTAAAACAAACTAAAAATATGGTCCTAATGTATATACACAATACACATACAAAGATATATGAATGAGCAACAACTTTGAGGTTTTATGAACAATGAAGTGTAAAATCTACCTGGTGGACCCAAGGGTTGCAATATAGCCTTCTGAACAAATCCTCGACAATTGAAAAACAATTTAACTCGATTATGGATATACTGAGACATACAAAATAAATAAATATAAAAATACATGTATAAATTTCACACATTTTAACATAATTGATGAGAACAATTAAAAGGATATTAAAATATACCAAACTTTCTTGGGAACTAATAGTGAATTCAAGATATGATGACGACCCATAATTAAACTTTGAATTTATTACTTGGAATTGGGCCGATCTTTGTTCAATCGAAATTCCTCCCATACCACCATTCCCCGGCCTCATTTCCCAAGCTGCGGCCCCCTCTCGCCCCGCCGCATCCCGTAGTCGTTCTCCTCTTTGTCGGAGAGAAAATTCCAATCATTTTCATCATCTCTTTTGTATATACTTGTTAGTGCTAGTAAATTTTCTGTCCAGAACAGGTGAAAATGTAGAGTGTTGGAAACGTATGGTTTCAAGTACTTGAGTTTTAAGCTAAGAGGAAACTGATGAATGAAGAAAGAACCAAACTTTTCTGACCCACTTATAAGTCACAGAAAAAAGATTAAAAATAGTCTTTAAGATATATAACCCAATAAAAATCATACTGAATTAACAACCACAAATGCACATTAAAATAACCCAAAAAAGATTAAGCGTGACTGAACCCAGATGACAACCCATAGACACAACCAAAAAGCCTAACAAAATAAAACCTAATATTTAGAAGATATTCACAATCACTAATAATCAGAAACCCACACAACAAAAAGAGCTTAAATCAATGTAGACACTGTATCTATTATATAAATGCAGTTTAAGAAAGAAAGCAGTATATAAGACCCCAAATTTTATAAATAAAGATGAATTTTTTCTATAAATATTATTTTTTGAATATTATGGAATAAATTTGATATAATGTTATAGTTATGGGTAATATTTATAAATTTTGCAAAGTATGCAAGTTGTTATAAAATATTCGTTTGGTGGGGAATATTCTTTTGTTAGGGAATATTCGTACAATGGCTCAATCATTGGTGGACCCCATAATGTAATTATTGTTTGGATTGAGAAAACGACAAAAACATTTTATAAAAATAATCTACGGAGGTGTTACCGTTAAAAGCTGTTGAACTACCCGGTGGTAAAAAAATACGATGTCTGGCGTGAGTTGCATAAGAAGCTACGGTATTGATTATTGATGCTTACGTGAGAAGTCACTCAAATATGCTCAATTATTACTACAGAATTGGCGTGCGATCATATCTCTTATATTATTGATTCAATTATTGTCACAAGATTATCATCATATAATATGTTATAGTATTAAATCAATAATTGAGACGACAAGTTATAAATGATTAATAATTGTTGAAAGATTAAATATGTGTTGATGAAAAAAAATGATTTGTGGTAAGTTTGATTATTTTATGGGGGCTCATATGTCATCATCTAAGAGTCTCTTCGTCGATAGTAATTACCTTCGTCAATAGTAATTACCCTTGTGAATAGTATTTACCTTCGTCGATAGTAATTACCTTCACAATAGTAATTACCCTTGTGAATAGTATTTACCTTCGTCGATAGTATTTACCTTCGTTAATAGTAATTACCTTTACCAGACGTCGAACCACTTGTCGTTTCACATTACAGCGCCGAACCACTTGTCGTTTCACATTACAAAGCGCCGAACCACTTGTCGTTTCACATTACAAAGCGCGAAACCACTTTTCTTTTCACATCATTAGTCGTCAAGCCACTTGCCTTTTCACACGGCGGTGTCTTCAAGCTAGAAATCTTCTATAAATAGAGGCCTAGGGCTTCATTATTTTTCACGAATTCATTCAAGCTATAGAGAGAAAGTATAGAGAGAATAGAGAGAGAAGAAGAGAGTATTTTGTTACTACACCGTCACTGCAGATTCAATCTCCTACCAAATGTAAGGGTGTTATTCTTTCTTATTCATGAAGAAATCTGTTGTTATTCCATTGCTTATTATTCATTGGAATAACTTTTGTATAAGTGGTTTACCCTATACTTGGTGACATTCTTCTATTATTACATTGGAACATCCATGCATGTGTTTTACACCGGACTGGTTCCGTCTTTATTATTCTGTTGGAACATCACATGCATGTGTTTTTACCTGACTGGTTCCGTCTTTATTATTCATTGGAATATCCTATCTGTGTTTTTTAATCGGATCCGGTTCCATCTTTATTATTCTGTTGGAACATCCAGCGCTTGTGAATTTCACCGACCGGTTCCGTTCTTTATTATTACATTGGAATAACTCATGCATGCGATATCGCATGCACGGGTGATTTCTTTTGTTATTCCATTCTTTATTATACCCAGTTGGTTAAAACTTTGACTTCTATACTCCATGAAATTAGTGGAATATCCTTGATATTTGCGTTTCATCCAAAGATCTTTTCATGAAAATATTCTTACGATCATTCTTGAATTTTACTCTACAAAAAAGTAGATTGCGTTGATAATTGGACGTTAATAATTCTGGATAAAATAATTCTTGAACTTGTTTTATTGAATTCTTATATCATTGTCATCATCCTCATGTTTATATTTTTTTAAAGTCATCTGTGGCACATGTAGTGCATAGATGGACTTGGTATGATTATGACCGAGAGACTATTCGATTGTAATCATGGCCAGTAATGTTACAAATGATGTGGTAAAAATCCTCGATGGTAGTAGTGCATTGATGGATGATTGTTGGCATGATCATGACCATTAATGAATACACAAATATTCTTGGCCGTAGTGCGTGAATAATTGTGGTCGTGATACTAAAGAATATCCTCGGCAGTAGTGCGTGGGGGTGATTCGATGATGTGGAATATTTATTAAAGTTTGAGTCTCATTATAACGATGATGAAAAACCTTTTAAAACCTAAAAGATAGTAGACTTTATTTTCTACTTGACTCTTTTAATGGATTATATATTCCGCTGCAGTTAAACTGGTTGTCTATTATATTTTTATCAGTTTAACATTGTTGAAAACTATTGATAATTTATTCTGCATTATCTTAGTCATAATATTTCTTACTGGGCTAGTTGAGCTCACCCTTTCTTTCACCGTTCTCTTCGAAAATGAGAATATAAATTTGAGACGAGTCGGAAACGAGTGATGGTCCTGAAGATAGCATTAGTAGTCCTCACTATTCTGTGAAATAGTGTGATAATAATTGTAATGAGGACTCCTTTTTGAGTTTGTATAATATCTAGTATACGATATTTGTATTTAAACTCACAGTTTATGTCGTATTGTACCACAGCTTATGTTAATAAGTTGTATTTAAATTACGTACCATGTAAGTGGCGACCCAAGATGGGTGATGTATACCTAATTTTGGGGGCGTCACAACATTGATATCGAGCTTAGGATATGATCCTGGCTAAGATGTGAGAATAGTACTAGGAGGAGAGAGCGGAGAATACCTTCGCTAGTATGACCTACCTAAGTTTATGTCTTATTTTATTGGTTGGTCAAGATAGGGATAATTTGTTACATGTCAATTAACCTTTTGTTTTGTGGCGATGTCTGAAAATGACATCCGAGAATGTTGAGAATAGCAATGGAGCGCAGCGATCGTTGATTCACCACATATCAATAATCGTGGATAATGTGCATCGTGAGGCGACAATCCTCATGCAAACAACAACACCGACCAAATGATGAATGATCAAATGTTCGGAGGCTTTATGCAATTTATGCAACAAAGAAAGTAGAGCCGACTCACCCAAAACGTGGGGTGGAAACACGAGAAAAACTCTCGGGCGGTCACATTAAACAATTCAAGGAGCTGGGACCACCGGAGTTTAAGGGAGAGCCAAAACCACTTCACAGCGGAAGCATGGATAAAGCATGATTACCAAGATATTTGATGTCTTGGGATGCTCCGAGGAGCAAAAGGTTCCCTTCACGCCTTTATGTTGCGCGCGGAGAGCGGATTCTTGGTGGGAATCGGTAAAAACGTACTCAACTTTCTTTGTCTCAAGATATCTTGGGAGAAGTTCCAGAGTCGCTTCAACGACAAATACTTTCACGAAAGTATTCGCCACATGAAGGAGGTGGAATTTATCAAGTTGGAACAAAACAATATGACCGTGTCGCAATACGAGGCAAAATTTGCGGAGTTATCATGGTTCGTCCCCACTTGGTGGATAATGAAGAGAGAATGGCGCGAATGTTTTTAAGAGGTTTGAAGTCGGGAGATACGTCAACATCTTATTTCTCATAAACCGTGTTTGTATTCGATGTTGTAAATAGGGCTCGATTAGTGGAACGCGATAATGAGTCAACATAACTAAAAGAGAGCGGTAGGCAAAATTATAATACCAAATGAGAGTAGTCATCGAAGCGGTGACAACAAGCGTGGAGGAATCAATGGGCGATATGGTAACCACTTGGTGGTAATCGGGGCCAAAACAATAAGAATGGACATTTCAAGAAAGCGGAGATTCAACAATGGTGGAAAGACGTCGACCAAAGACCCATTGTTAAGGAAGGAGAAAGACCACCTATCATATGCTTCAAATGCGGAGAGAGGGACACATCGATCAAATGCGTCCATGCCAGTCAAAGCATGTTATAATTGTGGAAGAGAAGGTCACTTAGCTCGATTTTGTTGTTTCATCAAGACAAATTCACTAGGATGGAGGCACCAAAAGCCATCCCGGAAAAATTCAAAACCCAGAAGGTCTGAGGAGGCGTTTGTTGTGACCTCCCAAAGAGCAAGGAATCCAAATGAGGTCATCACGGGTAAGCTTATCATAAACTCTAATGAAGTCTATACTTTATTTGATACCGGATTCTACCCATTCTTTTACCTACTTTGTACTATTCATCGATTAAATTTGACTCGGAGAAATTAGACTTTGACATATCTGTGGAAACTCCATTGGGAGAAACCTTCATTACATCCACTGTTTATAAGTCTTGTTTGGTTCAAATCGGTACCCTCACATTACCCGTTGATCTTATTTCATTAAAAATACTTGCATTTGACGTGATTCTAGGGATTGATTGGTTAACTACTTATCATGCAAAAATTGATTATTTTCGTAAGGTTGTTAGCTTTCATATTCCTAATCAACCTATTATGCGAATTCAAACGACCAAACCATTAAAATCAATCACGGTCATCTCAAGCCATAAAGCTATTCGTTTATTGAAAAACGGATGTCAAGCTTTTCTTAGCTCATGTCACGATTTAAATAAAAATACGCCGCTTTTAAACGATATTCCTATTGTTAATAAATTTTCCGACGTATTCCCCAAGAACTTCTGGCCTACCCCGGGCGTGAAATTGAATTTTGTATCGACCTTGAACCCAGATAAAAACCTATTTCCAAAGCCCCATATCGAATGGCTCTATTGAACTTCGTGAGTTAAAGACCCAACCGCGAGAATTGTTAGACATTGGCTTTATTCGTCCTAGTACTTCTCCTTGGGGTGCTCTGTCGTTACTATTTGTGAAGAAGAAAGATGGGAGTATGCGACTTTGTATTGATTATCGGGAGTTGAATCATGTCACCATCAAAAATAGGTATCCATTGCCACGTATTGATGACTGTTTGACCCGGTTAAGGAGCCAAATTCTTTTCAAAGATCGATCTTCGTTCCGGATATCACCAATTGAAGATTAGAACCACCGACATTCCAAAGACGGCTTTCGTAACTCGATGCAGGGCATTATGAATTCCTAGTCATGTCCTTTGGATTGACTAATGCTCCCTTACCTTCATGGATATGATGAACCGAGTATTCAAGGAATATTTAGATCACTTTGTGGTCGTCTTTATTGATGACATCCTTATTTATTCCAAAAGCCGTGAAGATCATGAGCAACACTTGAGGTGACACTCCAAAAGCTTCGTGAATATAAGCTTTTGCCAAGTTGAAGAAATCGCGAGTTCGGCTTGAAAAAAGTAGCATTCCTTGGGCACGTGGTATCAAGTCATGGAATATCATTGACCAAAGAAAGATTGAAGCTATTCAAAGTCGGAACAACCTAAATCGATGGATCAAATCGTAGCTTTCTCGGTTTAGCTGGTTATTATCGGAGATTCGTGGAAGGATTTTCTCGAATCGCTACTCCATCGACTCAAATTGACTCGGAAAGATACAAAGTTCGGTTGGAGCGAAGAATGTGAGAAGAGTTTTCAAGAACTCAAGAGGAGAATTATTTCAGCACCTGTTCTGACAATACCATCTGGCTCGGAGGGATTTGTCATCTACAGTGATGCTTCGAGCAAAGGGTTGGGATGTGTTCTTATGCAACATGGAAAAGTTATAGCCTATGCCTCGCGACAACTCAAAGAATATGAGAGGAATTATCCTACTCATGATCTAGAGTTAGCAGCTGTTGTCTTTGCACTTAAAATTTGGAGGCATTACTTGTATGGGGAGAAAGTGGAGATCTTTACGGATCATAAAAGCCTCAAATATTTCTTCACTCAAAAGGAACTCAACATGCGACAACGACGTTGGCTTGAACTGTTGAAAGATTATGATCATACCATCCAATACCATCCTAGAAAAGCGAACGAGGTAGTAGGCGATCGCATTGAGTAGAAAATCATATGCAAGAACGAGTGCGATATTGTCAACGCAGGCCCCATTTTGTGTGACTTGCAAAGGATGGAGATAGAGTTAAAGACTCAGGGACGCGTGTGATGATAAGCGAGTATCTGAGTAAAACCGACTTTAATCGATAAAGTTAAAGCTTCTCGAGCTACGGACACTGGAGGCGATGCGTATGAGGAAAAAAAGTGCAAGAAGGTGCTATCTGGGAAGCAAGAATCGATGAAGAAGGAATACTTCGAAATCAACTCCGGACTTTGTGTTCCTAACGACCACGATTTAAAATATAATATCATGATGGGGCGCACAACACACCATTTGCAATCCATCTCGGGAGTACCAAAATGTATCATGATATTCGCTATACATTTTGGTGGAGCAATATGAAGAGAGAGAGATACATTGCTTATCTCTCAAGGTGTCTAACTTGTCAACGAGTTAAAGCCGAGCATCAAGTACCAAAAGGTTCATTGCAACCACTTAAAATTCCGTAATGGAAGTGGGAGCACATTACCATGGATTTCGTTCTCTGGGGTCTTCCTAAGGTTTCTCAAGGCATTGATGCGATTTGGGTCATTGTTGATAGATTGACCAAGTCTCGCTCATTTCTTACCGATCGAGAAACTTATACACTTGAACGTCTTGCTCATATGTACATAAACGAGATTGTAAGATCGCATGGTATCTTGCAGTATCCATAGTTTCTAATCGAGACCCAAGATTCACTTCACGATTTTGGGTTAGTTTGCAAAAAGCTATGGAACAGGACTTACGATTTAGCTCGGTATATCATCCTCGATTGAGACGGACGATAATGGAGAGGACTATTCAAACTCTTGAAGATCTATTAAGACTCTGTGTCCTTGATTTCAAGGGATTTGGGACAAGTTCTTACCATTGGTGGAGTTTTCCTACAACAACAAAGTTATCAAGCAAGTATTGACGTGGCTCCATTCGAGCGTTGTATGGAAGAAAGTGTCGTTTCTCGGTATCTTTGGGATGAGGTGGGTGAAGCAACGTTGTTGGGGCCGAGTTGAGTACGTATGACTACTGAAAAAGATTCAAACGATCCGACAACGATATAAAAACCTCACAAAATCGACAAAAGAGTTATCTTGATCTTCATCTAAAGAACGTGGAATTCGATATAGGAGATCATGTGTTGTTAAGAGTTGCTCCATGGAAAGGAGTTAAAAGATTTGGAAAGAGAGGAAAACTTAACCCTCGATTCATCGGTCCATTTTAATCCTCGATCGAGTAGGAACCGTGGCCTATAGACTTCGCTTTCTGCCAAATATGTCTCGTGTTCATAACGTTTTTACATATCTATGTTACGTAAATATGTGAAAGACCCGAACCATATTTTTGAGTTAGAACCGCATTTAAAATAAGCGGAAGATTTGACGTATGAAGAGGTTCCTGTTCAAATTTTGGATAAGAAGGAACATATTCTACGCTCCAGGTTATACCTCGTCAAAGTTTTGTGGAGGAACCACGATGTTGAGAAATGACTTGGGAGTTAGAATCAAATGAAATCAAGGTATCCTTACCTCTTCGACATACCAGTGTATCGCACTCCCATTTCGAGGGCGAAATTTCATAAGAAAGGGGTGGTTGTAAGACCCCACTTTTATAAATAAAGATGAATTTTTTCTATAAATATTATTTTTGAATATTATGGAATAAATTTGATATAATGTTATAGTTGTGGGTAATATTTATAAATTTTGCAAAGTATGCAAGTTGTTATAAAATATTCGTTTGGTTGGGGAATATTCTTTTTGTTAGGAATATTAAATACAATGGCTCAATCATTGATGGACCCCACAATGTAATTATTGTCGGATTGAGAAAACGACAAAAACATTTAATAAAATTAATCTGCGGAGGTGTTACTGATTAAAACTGCTGAACTACCCGGTGGTAAAAGTACAAGAATACTGGCGTGGTTGCATAGTAGCACTGTATTGATTATTGATGCTTACGTGAGAAGTCACTCAAATTTATGCTCAATTATTACTTTCATGAATTCTTTGCGATCATATCTCTTATATTATTGATTCAATTATTGTCACACAAGATCATCCGTATAATATGTTATAGTATTAAATTAATAATAAGACGCGACAAGTTATAAATGATTAATAATTGTTGAAAGATTAAATATGTGTTGATGAAAAAATGATTTGTGGTAAGTTTGATTATTTTATGGGGGCTCATATGTCATCATCTAAGAGTCTCTTCACAATAATAGTAATTACCTTCGTCAATAGTAATTACCCTTGTGAATAGTATTTACCTTCATCAATAGTAATTACCTTCGTCAATAAGTAATTACCTTCGTCAATAAGTAATTACCCTTGTGAATAGTATTTACCTTCGTCAATAGTATTTACCTTCGTTAATAGTAATTACCTTTACCAGACGTCGAACCACTTGTCGTTTCACATTCTGAAAAGTCCGAACCACTTGTCGCTTTACATTACAAATCCGAACCACTTGTCGTTTCACATTACTGAGGCCAAACCACTTTTCTTTTCACATCATTAGTCGTCAAGCCACTTGCCTTTTCACATCAGCGGTCTTCAAGCTAGAAAATCTTCTATAAATAGAGGCCTAGGGCTTCATTATTTTCACGAAATTCATTCAAGCTATAGAGAGAAAGTATAGAGAGAATAAGAGAGAAGAAGAAGAGTATTTTGTTACTGCTAATCTGCGATATTCAATCTCCTACCAAATGTAAGGGGTGTTATTCTTTCTTATTCATGAAGAGAACTGTTGTTATTCCATTGCTTATTATTACATTGGAATAACTTTTGTATAAGTGGTTTACCCTATACTTGGTGACATTCTTCTATTATTCATTAGAACATCCTCGCTCGTGTGTTTTACACCGACTTCGGTTCCGTCTTTATTATTATTTCTATTGGAACATCCACATCATGTGTTTTTTACACCGGACTGGTTCCGCTCTTTATTATTCTGCTGGAACATCACATGCGTGTGTTTTACATCGGACTGGTTCCGCCTTTTATTATTCTGTTGGAATATCCTATTTGTGTGTTTTACACACGGATCCGGTTCCATCTTTATTATTACATTGGAACATCCTCGCTTGTGTGAATTTCACCGACACGTTCCGCTTCTTTATTATTCCATTGGAATAACTTTTATCATGCGGATCTATCGCATGCGTGGTGATTTCTTTTTTATTCCATTCTTTATTATACCCAGGTTGGTTAAAACTTTGACTTCTATACTCCATGAAATTAGTGGAATATCCTTGATATTTGCGTTTCATCCAATATCTTTTCATGAAAATATTCTTCCGATCATTCTTGAATTTTACTCTACAAAACAAAGATCATGTTGATAATTTGGACGTTAATAATTCCCGGATAAAATAATTCTTGAACTTGTTTTATTGAATTCTTATATCATTGTCATCATCCTCATGTTTATATTTTTTAAAAGTCATCTACGTAGCACAGTAGTGCATAGATGGACTTGGTATGATTATGACCGAGACTATTCGGTGTAATCATGGCCGTAATGTTACAAATGATGTGGTAAAAATCCTCGATTAGTAGTAGTGCATTGATGGACCGATTGTTGGCATGATCATGACCATTAATGAATACACAAATATTCTTGGCCCGTATTGCATGAATAATTGTGGTCGTGATACTAAAGAATATCCTTGGCAGTAGTAGTGCGAGGGGGTGATTCGATGATGTGGAATATTTATTAAAGTCGAGTCTCATTTATAATGATGATGAAAACCTTTTAAAACCTAAAAGATAGTAGACTTTATTTTCTACTTGACTCTTTTAATGGATTACGTATATTCATTGCAGCTTTAACCGGTTGTCTATTGTATTTTTATCGGTTTAACATTGTTGAAGACTATTGATAATTTATTTTCCATTATCTTAGTCATAATATTTCTTCTTGGGCTAGTTGAGCTCACCCTTTCTTTCACCGTGTTCTCTTGTGAAATGAGAATATAGGCCGGGACGAGTCTGGGAAACGCAGTGATGGTCCTGAAGATAGCATTAGTAGTCCTCACTATTCTATGAAATAGTGTGATAATAATTGTAATGAGGACTCCTTTTTGAGTTTGTATAATATCTAGTAGACGATATTTGTATTTAAACTCACAGTTTATGTCGTATTGTACACGACAGTTATGTTAGTAAGTTGTATTTAAATTCTGTACCATGTAAGTGGCGACCCAAGATGGGTGATGTATACCTAATTTTGGGGGCGTCACAGAGTAAGCCACATAAATCAAATATAGTGTTAGAACTTTGAAATTTTGAAGTACCTTTTTAGTTCACAAATTGCTTAATCGCATAATTAGAATCCAAATAAATCATAGCAGAAACTTCAGTGAAATAAGACAAATGATTGTAGATGCATGACAAAATCCTTTTTCTTTCTTTGTTTGCATTCGATAGATATTAATTAACTTTATTAGCGTGAGGCAATTTGAGTCTCCCTTCTGGTTTTTGTCTTATCCTGTGTATATATGTTTAAAAGAGAGTTAGATTCATTCTGTTTATTAAAAGTAAGATATGTAAATTATCAATAATCCACACAGGGCAAGAGATTAATGACTACAGAGCCAAAATAGACGAAGAAAAGAAACCTAGTGCTAACTATGTCGCTAGAAAAATAACTACACAGACCAAATTAGGGATAAAAACATTTACTGTCAATTAATCCACAATAAAATGATTATGTTGACCAAATATAACAGAAAGAAGTAAAGTGAGCAGATTAACACGAATTATGAATAGATCAGATAAATAAATTATCTTTGCAGGACATGGAAGGGTAAGCTTGTATGAAAGAACAACAAACTACTTGATTTTTTGTAACACGGAAATTCCATCAGAATTAATCCTATTTAGATTTTTTTTCATAACTGATCTTTGCAGGACACCATGGCCAAATTCGAAGGCTTCGCCCAAATCAATTTTACGATTCTAAACTTATAGTATGAGAGCTTTAGAGTATACCCTTTTCTCTAAGGTCTTGAGAAGGAAGGATGAACTTATAATTGAGGATGAAAAGAGCAATATTAGTATATTTCCATTTTTTTAAAGCTCTGATTGTGACGCCCCCAAAATAGGTATACATCACCTATTCTGAGTTGTCAATACATGGTACAGAAACAACTACAACTTTATTATTACAACAAGAAATCTGAGAGTTTGAATACAAATATTATCTTCTAGACAATATCTATACTCAAATAAATCCTCATCACATTTATTGATACATTATTTTACAAAAATGGTGAGGACTACTAAACAATCCTTTCTAAAAACTTCATTCCATACCCCGCTAAATGCTTCGCTATATTCTCGCCTCCCGAGAAAAATGGAACAAAAAGGAAAAGGGTGAGCTCAACTAGCTCAAGAAAGAATATTATGACTAAGATAATATACAACAAATTATCGTTAGTCTTCAACAGGAAAAATCTAATAGAATACAATAGACAACAAACTTTAAATCAATATTCGCAATGAAAATAATAATTCATTAGAAGAGTTAAGTAGAGAATGCAAACTACTATCTTCTATGTATGAATTTAAAAGTTCATCGCTCATCTTTTATCCTCGTAACATCAATCAATATACATCTGGAATCAAATATTCATCTTTGCACTCTGTGCCAAAGATATTCATCACTAGTCATGTTCATTTAAACACTGCTCATCTTTGCACTACAGCCAAAGATATTCTTAAGAAATCATTCATCTTTGCACTCTGGGCCAAAGATATTCCATAATATCATCATTTAAGACCGAGGATGATGAAAATATTTTTTTTAAAACGAATCCATTGAAACAAAATGACAAGGATTAAGGATTAAGGATTCGTACTTGGTTTTATCCACGTCCAAAAATACCTCAAAAATAATCATAGTGGTGTAAAATTCAAGAATGATCAAAACATTTATACAATCGAGCTAGTATCCGTAATAGATATTTTGGACAAAAAAAAAAAAAATTATTTTTCTATGAATAGTCTTGAGTATCGTGAATAAGTGTCAGATACGTGAATAGTCTTATATCGTGAATAGTAACTCAGACACCAAAAGATAGAAATTCCACAAAAACATCTTCACGCTTCATGAATAGTACTTTCGTGAATAGAACTCGTGAATAAGAACTCATGAATAAGAACTCGTGAATAGTAACTCATGAATAAGAACCCATGAATAGTAACCCCGACATGAAAAAGTTCCAAATTTGATAAAACTTCAGATCAACATTTCAAAGATAATGATATTGAAGAAATAATATCATTACTGAAAAAATAATATCCCTTACCTCGAAAGATTAAGACTTCTAAATTTTAATACCGGTATAAGTCTTTGAAGGGAACTTACACCGCCTCAGCAATACTCAAAGTATACTCAAAATACTCACAAGAATACGCTCAAAATATCGAGAGAAAATAGAGAGAAAACTTGAGCTTAAAGTGTGATTTTCAATTCTAACCTAAGCACCTATTTATAGGAAAATGCTTAGAACACCAAAAGGAAAAATTTAATATAATATTAATATAATTATACAAATTTTCCTTAGCCCACCTTTTGGTCAAAACACCAGCCACACATGTTAATGATGTCCAAAAAAATACAAAAAACGTTTTTCTTAACAAAAATAATTTAAACTCCCAAAATCAATTATTTTGAGACTTGAACTTCAATAATTCATAATAAATAGCCCTTTCATCGAAAATTCAATCTCATGGGTTTTTATAGGATATTCAATTCTCTACAACTTTGCGTAAGAAGGTTTTTCCAAATTCCAAATAGAAATTGACCGAAATCCACAAACGGGTGATTTTACAAGCTATAATCAAATTTCGATCGATAATTGTGTCCACCAACACACAAAACATGTGTTAAACATTTAATGCCACAAAAATACTCTTCCTCCTCATATACTCATATATCCCACATTCATTGTAAAAATATCACCGTTAATATATTATTAAAATAATATATTTAAATGAATTATTTTATCGGAAAAAGATAAAATATTAATTTTCAACAATTGTCATTTTAAAAATTTTCTCCATCTATATCCACATAAAATCAATATTTTCCTCATCATATAAATCAATAATTAATTATTCACAAATAATATTACGTAATCACAATATTGACAACCAGGCGGGTTCCAGGAAAGAGGGGCTTTCCAATAAGAATTTCTTCTTCAAGCTAAATTAGATGACCAAACCTCTCCTGTAATGTAACTTTCTAGACATTGCCAATAATGTTATCTAATAATATTATTCGAGATAATATGAATTATTGCTTCGATAATGAAAAATACTTGTGTAATGACAATTATTGAAACAACGAAGAATATAAAATATCAACGCAAACAATTATTAACTCAATAAAATAAAATCGAATAATAATTCACATAACCATTATTGAGTAGTGCCTTCTTCTACGTAAGAATCAATAATTGGTGCAATACCGGTGTCTTCTTGTTCAACAACGCGTATTAGTGTGTTTTAACCACCGGGTATTCCAACAAGATAATTGGTAATAACTACGCCAGTTATTTAAAAACAACTTATATTTGTCGTTTTCTTCATCCAATCGCTTTCAGTTATGGGGCCCACACATGGTCTACCGTCAGTCGTTTAATATTCCCCGATCGCATTTAATATTCCACGACACAAACGAATATTCCCCGACAACAATGAATATTTTATAACCACTTGCTTATTTTGAAATATTTGCGTATTTAACCCTTAACTATCCACATTAATCAAATCAACCCTTACTATTTCAAAATAATAAATAAAGGAAATTCCTTTTTTATTTAAAAAAAATTTCGGGGTCTTACAACCTCCCCTCCTTATGAAATTTCGTCCTCGAAATTGATGTACGTACCTGGTGTTTTGAAAAGGTGAGGATACCTCGCTTTCATTTCCGCTTTCCAACTCCCGTGTCATTTCCTCTATAAAGCATGATTCCTCCACAAAACTTTAACTTGTGGTATGACCTTTCTTGTAGGGACATGCTCCTTCCTATCCAAGATCTTGACAGTACCTCCTCATACGTTAAGTCTTCTTATCTCGTCCTGGGTTCTAACTCAATAACGTGGTTCGGGTCTTTCACATATTTACGAAATGCGATATGTGAAACACATTATGAACACGAGACATATTCGGAGGTAATGCAAGTCTATAGGCTACATTTCCTACTCGGTCAAGAATTTGAAATGGACCAATAAATCGTGGATTGAGCTTTCCTCTCTTCCCAAATCTTGTAACTCCTTCCATGGAGCAACTCGCAACAATACATTATCCCTACATTAAATTCCACGTCCTTTCGATGAAGATCCGCATAACTCTTTTGTCGATCTTGTGCCGCTTTATATCGTTGTCGAATCATTTGGATCTTTTCGGTGAGTCATACGTCTTAACTTCGGGTCCCAACAATGTTGCTTCACCCACCTCATCCCAACATATTGGAGAACGACATTTTCGGTCCATATAATGCTTCAAATGGAGCCACACCCTATACTTGCTCGATAACTGCATTGTTGTAGGAGAATTCCACCAATGGTAAATACTTATCCCAACTACCCTTGAAGTCTAGGACACAGAGTCTTAATAGATCTTCAAGAGTTTGAATAGTCCTCTCGACGATTGTCCGTCCGTTTTGGGGATGGTATCTTAGAACTAAATCGCAAATCCGTGCCCATAGCTTTTTACAAGCTAACCCAAAATCTTGAAGTGAATCTTGGGTCACGATCCGAAACTATGGATACAGCATGCCATGCAACCTCACAATCTCATTCACGTATATACTAGCAAGACGTTCAAGGAATAAGTCTCCGTGACGGCAAGAAATGAGCAGACTTGGTTAATCTATCAACAATAACCCAAATAGCATTGATGCCTTGAGAAACCGTAGGAAGACCCGTAAATGAAATCCATAGTAATGTGTTCCCACTTCCATTCCGGAATCTCAAGTGGTTGCAACGGACCCTTAGGTACAAGATGCTCCGCCTTTACACGTTGGCAAGTTAAACACATCGAGATAAACTTTGCAATCTCTCTCTTCATATTGTTCCACAAAATGTATGTCAAGATCACGATACATTTTAGTACTTCCGGATGGATTGCAAATGGCGTATTGTGTGCCTCCATCATAATCTTGTACTTCAAATCGTAGTCGTTAGGAACACAAAGTCTAGAGTGGACTCAAGTATTCCTTCTTCATCAATTCTCTTAGGAATAGCTCCTTCTTGTACTTTCTTCTTCATACGCATCATCGGCCGCCTGGGTGGCTTGAGCAACCTTAACTTTTTCTATTAAAGTTGGCTCTATGTCGTATACTTGACATCATCGCACTCGTTCCCCGCATGATCTTCTTCTACTCAATCGTCGGCTACCGTTAAACTTTACCGGATGGTATTGAATAGTGTGGTCGTAGTCTTTCAATAGTTAAAGCCAACATCATTTGCCGCGTGTTTGAGTTCTTTTTTGAGTGAAGAAATATTTAAAGGCTTTTTATGGTCCTGAATATATCTCCACTTTCTCCCCATATAGATAGTGCCTCCATATCTTTAAGCTGCAAACGATCTTTGCTAACTCTAGATCATGAGTAGGATAATTCCTCTCATACTCTTTAAGTTGTCGCGAGGCATAGGCTATGACTTTCCCACGTTGCATGAGAACACATCCTAACCCTTTTGCACAAGCATCATTTGTAGATAACAAATCCATCCGAACCGGATGGTATTGTTAGAACAGTCTTAGAAATAAGTCTCCTCTTAAGCTCTTGGAAACTCTTCTTCGCATTCTTCACTCCAAACGAATTTTGTATCCTTCCGAGTTAATTTGGGTTAATGAAGTAGCGATTCGAGAAAACCCTTCCACGAATCTCCGATAATAACCAAATAAGCCCAAAAACTACGTGCTTGATCACCACCGACTTGGTTGCTCCCAACTTTGTATTGCTTCAATCTTCACCGGATCAATGGATACTCCATGTTTCGACACCACGCGCCCAAGGAATGCTACTTCCTCAAGCCGAACTCACATTTCTTCAATTTGGCATATAGTTGGTTTTCACGAAGCCTTTGGAGTACCGAAATTTCAAATGGTGCTCATGATCTTCACGGCTTTTGGAATATATGAGAATGTCATCAATAAAGACAACAACGAATTGATCCAAATATTCCTTGAATACTCGGTTCATCATATCCATGAAAGCCGCAGGAGCATTAGTTAGTCCGAAAGACATGACTAAGAATTCATAATGCCCATACCGGAGTTCAAGGCGTCTTTTGGAATATCCTCGATTTTAATCTTCACCGATGATATCCGAATCGAAGATCGATTTTTGAAAAGAATTGTGCCCTTGCAGAATGGTCAAACAAGTCATCAATACGAGGTAGAGATACCTATTCTTGATGGTGACATGGTTCAATTCCCGATAGTCAATACAAAGTCGCGTACTCCCGCCTTTTCTTCTTTCTGAATAAAAACAGAGCACCCCAAGGAGATGTACTTGGGACGAATGAAACCGATGTCCAACAATTCCTGTAGTTGGACCTTTAACTCCTGAAGTTCAATAGAGCCATTCGATATGGGGTTTTAGAAATGGGCTTTGTACCAAGTTCAATATCAATAAAGAATTCAACTTCACGTTCGGGGTGAGGCGGGAAGTTCTTCTTCGGAAATCGTCGGAAAAGTCAATAACAACAGAATATCATTCAAATTTGACGTGTCTTTATTCAAATCCATAACATGGGCTAAGAAAGCTTGACATCCGCTTTTTTAATAAACGAATAGCTTTATGATTAGATATGATGATGATCGATTTTAATGGTTTAGTTGCTTGAATTAAATAACAGGGTTGGTTAGGAATATGAAAACTAACAACCTTACGAAAACAATCAATTTTGGCATGATGAGTAGTTAACCAATCAATCCCTAAAATCACATCAAAAGCAAGTATCTTTAAAGAGATAAGGTCAATGGTAAGGTAATGGTGCCAACTTGAATCAAACAAGATTTATAAACAGTGGATGTGATGAAAGTTTCTCTAACGGAGTTTCCACAGATAGGTCAAAGTCTAATTTCTCCGAGTCAAGTTTAAACGTTGAGCACATGCAGGAGAGATAAATGAATGGGTATACCCAGTATCAAGTAAGGTATAAACTTTGCAAGAATTTATAAATAGCTTACCCGTGATCACCTCGTTTGGGTTCCTCGCATTATGACCGATCACAACAAACGCTTCTTCCGGAATCGTTGACTTTGACTTTTACAGGGGACGATCTTTTGAGTCACCGTCCCCACGAACTAGGTTTCATTCTTGTCTAATCTCGAAAGCGATATGTCCTTCCTTTCCACAATTATAGCATACCTTGAACTGTTTGTGGGCGCTTGGATCGATATCCCTCTTTTCCGCATTTGTAGCATATGACCGGTGGTCGTTCTCCTCCCTTAGAACCGATTCTTGTCACGGCGCTGCTTCTTCACATAGTCATTTATTAAATCTCCTCTTTTAAAATCTCCCCGACTCGCTTCTTCTATTTTCATGGCCATGATTACCACCGAGTGGTTACCATTTCGTCCGTCTGCTTTTCTTTCTCCGCAGTTATCATTATTCTGTTGATCGCTATCTCTCGATCGATCCTGGTTGTGGTCCCTCGGTTGGCCGTACTCGTTATCTCGCCTAAATAATTGAGCCACATTACAACATCTGAATAAAGAGAAAATTTATGAGAAATGAGATCTTGACGTACGCCGGTTTCAAACCTCTAAGAAACATCCAGCGTCATCGTTCCTCATTCTCCACCAAATGAGGTGCAAACACAGATAACTCTGCAAACTTTGCCTCGTCTTCGAGACACCGTCGTGTTGTTTTGTTCCAATCGATGAACTCCACTTCCTTCCGTATGATGAACACTTTCGGGAAAGTATTTGTCATTAAATAGCTTCAAACGTCTCCCAAGACATGCTTTGAGTCTTGGCCGGATGGGTGCGCTTCACGAACTCCCACCGATGAGTCTCGCCTCGCCACGGAACATAAAGGTGGCGAATGGAACCTTCTGTTCTCCGTGCATCCCAAGACATCGAATATCTTGGTAATTTGTTTGACCCATGCTTCCGCCATGATCGGATCTGCTTTCCTTAAATTCGGTGGTCCCAACTCTTTGAATCTTGCATTTGTGACAACCCGTGAATTGCTATCATTTCCTCCTCAGATTTTTGAACACGAGTTTCCTCGTCGATTTTTGCATGAATCTGCAAAAACTTCTAAACATCCCTCGTTCATCATCTGCTTTCAATCGGTGTTGTTCACGGAGGTACATTGCCACTGTTGCACGTTCTCCTCGTTGGTAAAGACAGAGCATCTCCACGGTCTCATTTACTCCATCATTAATATTCTCGGTCGACATTCTCAAATCTTGTCATAAAACAAGGGTTAATTAAGGAAATCAATATATCACATAATATCCCTATATATCTTGACCAACTAACAAATAAGCTTAGGTAGGACACACTAGCGAAGGATTTACTCGTCTCTCCCTCCTAGTTCTATTCCCCGATCTCCGCCAGGAGATCATATCCCTAAGCTCGATACCAACTGCGACGCCCCCAAAATAGGTATACATCACCTATTCCGAGTTGTCAATACATGAGTACGAAACAACTACAACTTTATTATTACAACAAGAAAAGCGTGAGTTTGAATACAAATATTATCTTCTGACAATATCTATACTCAAATAAATCCTCATCACATTTATTGATACATTATTTTACAAAAATGGTGAGGACTACTAAACAATCCTTTCTAAAAACTTCATTCCATACCCAGACTAAATACTTCGCTTATATTCTCGCCTCCTGAGAAAAATGGAACAAAAAGGAAAAGGGTGAGCTCAACTAGCTCATAAAGAATATTATGACTAAGATAATATACAACAAATTATCGTTAGTCTTCACGAGGGAAAAATCTAATAGAATACAATAGACAACAAACTTTAAATCAATATTCGCATGAAATAATAATTCATTAGAAGAGTTAAGTAAAGAATGCAAACTACTATCTTCTATGTATGAATTTAAAAGTTCATCGTCTATCTTTTATCCCCGTAACATCAATCAATATACATCCTGAATCAAATATTCATCTTTGCACTACTGGCCAAAGATATTCATCATTAATCATGTTCATTTAAACACTGTTCATCTTTTTACTACTGAGCCAAAGATATTCTTGAAATCATTCATCTTTGCACTACTGGCCAAAGATATTCTTAAGAAATCATTCATCTTTGCACTACTGGCCAAAGATATTCCATAATATCATCATTTAAGGCGAGGATGATGAAAATATTTTTAAAGAAACGAATCCAAAGAAACAAAATGACAAGGATTAAGGATTAAGGATTCAGTACTTGGTTTTATCCACGCTCAAAAATACCTCAAAAATAATCATAGTGGTGTAAAATTCAAGAATGATCAAAACATTTATACAATCGAGCTAGTATCCGAATAGATATTTTGACAAAAAGAAAAAAATTTTATTTTTTTATTGAATAGTCTTGAGATACGTGAATAATTGTCGATATCGTGAATAGTCCGATACGTGAATAAGAACTCTCACACCAAAAGATAGAAATTCCACAAAAACATCTTCACGCTTCATGAATAGTACTCGTGAATAGTAACTCGTGAATAAGAACTCATGAATAAGAACTCGTGAATAGTAACTCATGAATAGTAACCCATGAATAAGTAACCCAGACATGAAAAAGTTCCAAATTTGATAAAACTTCAGATCAACATTTCAATTATAATGATATTGAAGAAATAATATCATTACTGAAAAAAATAATATCCCTTACCTCGAAAGATTAGTAGACTTCTAAATTTGGAATCTAAGGTATAGTCTTTGAAGGAACTTACAATCTGCCTAGCAATACTCAAAGTATACTCAAAATACTCACAAGAATACGCTCAAAATATCGAGAGAAATAGAGAGAAAACTTGAGTTTACGGTGTGATTTTCAATTCTAACCCAAGACCCTATTTATAGGAAAATGCTTAGAACACTCAAAGCGAAAATTTAATATAATATTAATATAATTATACAAATTTTCCTTATCCCACCTTTTGGTCAAAACACCAGCCACACATGTTAATGATGTCCAAAAAAATACAAAAAACGTTTTTCTTAACAAAAATAATTTAAACTCCCAAAATCAATTATTTCGGAGCTTCGGAACTTCAATAATTCATAATAAATAGCCCTTTCATCAGAAAATTCGAATCTCGCGAGTTTTTATAGGAAATTCAATTCTCTACAACTTTGCAGAAGAAGGTTTTTCCAAATTCCAAATAGAAATTGACCAAAATCCACAAACGGGTGATTTTACAAGCTATAATCAAATTTCGGTCAATAATTGTGTCCACCAACACACAAAACATGTGTTAAACATTTAATGCCACAAAAATACTCTTCCTCCTCATATACTCATATATCCCACATTCATTGTAAAAAATATCACCGTTAATATATTATTAAAATAATATATTTAAATGAATTATTTTATCAGAAAAAGATAAAATATTAATTTTCAACAATTGTCATTTTAAAAATTTTCTCCATCTATATCCACATAAAATCAATATTTTCCTCATCATATAAATCAATAATTAATTATTCACAAATAATATTACAGAATCACAATATTGACAACCAGGCAGTTCCCAGGAAAGAGGGGCTTTCCAATAAAATTTCTTTCTTACCTGGTAGCAATTAGATGACCAAACCTCTCCTTAGAGTAACTTTCTAGACATTGCCAATAATGTTATCTAATAATATTATTCAGATAATATGAATTATTGCTTCGATAATGAAAAATCTTTGTGTAATGACAATTATTGAAACAACAATATAAAATATCAACACAAAGAATTATTAACTCAATAAAATCTTTGAGCAAGAAATTATCGTAACCATTATTGAGTAGTGCCTTCTTACGTAAGAATCAATAATTGGTGCAATACTGCAGTCTTCTTGTTCAACAACTCGTATTAGTGTGTTTTAACCAATTGGTATTCCAACAAGATAATTAGTGAATAACTACGCCAGTTATTTAAAAACAACTTATATTTGTCGTTTTCTTCATCCAATCGCTTTTCAGTTATGGGGCCTACACATGGTCACATTGCCATTGCACGAATATTCCCCGACAAGATTTAATATTCCACGACCAAACGAATATTCCCGACAACAATGAATATTTTATAACCACTTGCTTATTTTGAAATATTTATGTATTTAACCCTTAACTATCCACATTAATCAAATCAACCTTACTATTTCAAAATAATAAATAAAGGAAATTCCTTTTTATTTAAAAAAATTTCGGGGTCTTACACTGATTGTCTGATAACCAAAAGTTTAAAATTCTATTGCTAGAATTAAATTTGATCTTTAGACTGCTAAAGGTTCATCTAATCCAAGAAAAACCAATAATGTTGTTCAATTTTTAAGAAACTGTAATTGCTATTTGCAGAAGCCAGAAGGTCTACTTATTCTTTTAGTTCCTTCCCTTCAACTATTTCCTAAACTCTTACATGAGAGGGACATATGAAGTACGATTATCCGAATCAGATTGGCCAAAAGTCCATGGTTTTTAGTTTGGCCGGTTGGCTATGGCTTTGGAAATTATGTTTACCTCGTGGCCCTGTAGGTAGCGGTTGGTTCCATGCATCAAAAAGTGTAGAAAAAACAAACACCGGATAGACATTAAATATGAGTTTCATTCTCTTTGTAGCCACATAACCCTTAAGCTCTAGGTATTTAAACTAAAAACTCTTCAATACATTATTAATCTATAAAAGCATTTCTCCATCTCGATAATTCTCAAGTGCTTAACCGAATCTCTGCAAAGTTCAAAGTTCAAACCCTTCTTTGGTGAGCTACAAACCACAGAGAGGACATAAATTGCATCTATCGCATCGAAATACCTATGAAGCAGCTCCATCTCTCGTAAATTATGGTTTTCCTTTTCCTTGTCTAATTCTTCTTAGTCTAAATATTCTTACTTTTGAGTTTTGAGAATCAAGTCTTCTATACCCTAAGACATGGAAAGTTAAAAAAAATGCGGTTCAGATATAATGTTATTTTTTCCTCTGTGTGATTGTGTAGTGTTACGCAATTAAAGATTATTTTTTCCTCTTTGTGTGTGATTGTGTAGTGTTACGCAATTTCAAAACTAACATGTAAATTATAGGCCAACCTCCAGTAGGATGATGCAATTATGAGTGTCATATACAGGTAAAGAATTTTCCCAATGACAATTTCTTCTTAGTGATTGCTATTTTTGCTTGTGAGGACATTTCGATCATGAATATTCTGTTGAACTGTAACAGAAAATTGTGCATCATATTAATCTAATATTTTTAAGCTTAACGACTTCTTATCCATCTTGTTGTACATGTTAGTTTTATTTATTGATTAGTTGTAGTCTTATCTATCGGACTGCTAATTTAGGCAGCCCATTCTTAAATTTTTATTAGTAAGCTATGTACGGCTATTATTATAGTTATAAATGTACTCTTTCCTCTTGTAGCTACAAAGTAATAAGATGGGTAAAATTCTGATTTATGATAGTATTTGAAATGTGATTATGGTCTCTCACGGACTCACTCTCCATGTATTATTTGTTTTTATTGTCGTATATGTTGCTTTTTGGCTTTTGCATTTGCAGCTGCAATGTAAGAGCCTGGTGAAGGTATGATGCATTTTTGCGGAAGGGCATCAAAGAATGTTTTTTTTTTCTAATCTATTCTATTTTGTTATGAACAATCTTAAAGATTATTTGTACACAACTACTATGGCCTATGGGGGGGGGGTTATATACTGTAGAAAGATTTAAATTTTAGTTATTTTTATGTTGTCTAATAATAGGTGAGATAATGGTACATAGTTAATCTATAAAAGCATTTCTCCAACTCTATAATTCTCAAGTGCTTAACCGAATCTCTGCAAAGTTCAAACCATTCTTTGGTGAGCTACAAACCACAGAGAGGACATAAATTGCATATATCGCATTGAAATACCTATGAAGCAATTCCATCTCTCGTAAGTTATGGTTTTCCTTTTCCTTGTCTAATTCTTCTTAGTCTAACTACTCTTACTTTTGAGTTTTGAGAATCAAGTCTTCTATACCCTAAGACATGGAAAATTAAAAAAAATGCGGTTCAGATATAATGTTATTTTTTCCTCTGTGTGATTGTGTAGTGTTACGCAATTAAAGATTATTTTTTCCTCTTTGTGTGTGATTGTGTAGTGTTACGCAATTTCAAAACTAACATGTAAATTATAGGCCAACCTCCAGTAGGATGATGCCAATGACTGATTCAAGCAATCAATATAGTGATTCAAGCAATCTTACACATTGTTGTACAAAAATCTACAAAACCCGCAAAAGGTAAAAGTCAAAACATAATGGGCTTGCTTCAAAAATCTACAAAACTCAGTCGAGTTAAAAGTGAAAATAATGGGCTTTGCTTCAAACATGTACAAAACCCACAAAAGCTATCCTAGTCCAAATCGAAGCTCATAATTTTCAGTTGTGCTCCTGAGTTTTGCTCCTTGCAGACCAGAGCTTCTTAACCATGGAAATACTATCCTAGTCCATGGAAATACTATCCTAGTCCAAACTCCAAATTTGCAATTTTTTATGGGTTATAAACACTTGTAATGTGATAAGTTCATGGCTTCAATACTTATTTCAAGGCTCATAATTCCATAAGAATAAATTATCGGCTATTTTTTGGGTTCATTCCATTTGGTTCTATTCACATGTTGAAAGTTAACTCCAGTGAATCAGTGATAAGTGGAGTTCTTGATAAGTTCATGGCTCTTTTTTGTACATGTGTGCACTTTGGGGGCAGAAGAACATTATTTTTTTTCTTTATTTTTTCCTTTCTAATTTCATATGTGCTAAACTCTGCAGTCCACCAACTCGGGAATAAATGAAACAAAAGAAGTGTAATTTGTAGGAGTGCACACAAAACAAATAGAGAAACTGAAAGTGAACTACTCTGTATCAACTTCCAGTTTCAACTTCCAAGTAATTTTTTTTAATAATAGCACATCTAAACTACATCAACATTAAAAGTGAAAATTATTCAGTGAAAGAAAGTAAGGTTAGTAGGCCAAACTAAATTTAAAAACAATTTTAAAATTATTCATCTGGATTGTCATATCAAGTAAAGAGAAAAAGGCACGTGACCAAACACCACCTTCGTAGTAAAGAATCCATTTCCATTTTGTCATTATTGTGGTATAATGCTCTGGTCAAAAAAATTAGTAGTAACAAATACTCCTCTGTTTCAAAAAAAACATTTATAAGAGATATCTCAAAAAATATATATTTTTTAATTTTAAAATAACTTGACATTCTTAATTTATCATCGTTGTTAACGTCAAGATCCAACTGTTTGCCCAATCACTGAACAAAGAGCTAAATCTTTCACATAAAATGGGCAAACAGTGTAGACATTGTATCTATTAAGTGCTGCCAATGACTGATTCAAGCAATCAATACAATGATTCAAGCAATCTTACACATTGTTGTACAAAAATCTACAATACCCGAAAAAGGTCAAAGTCAAAACATAATGGGCTTGCTTCAAAATCTACAAAACTCGATCGAGCTAAAGTAAAAATAATGGGTTTTGCTTCAAACATGTACAAAACCCACAAAAGCTATCCTAGTCCAAACCGAAGCTCATAATAAAATAGCACGAGGAGGAGGAGGCAGGAAGGTAAGGAGTTAAACCTCCACTATATTTCCAATTCAGCCCATTACTTTTCTTCTTTTCAAAAATTAAAGAAGTTTCCGCAAGCCTTTATGTGTTATGGTACTTAATAGTTAGTTAACACTTAATTTTCTTATTAATTTCCAGCACCTGCTAAGCCAAATTTAGTGGAGGTTTAACATATAAGTATTATGCCACATCCTGCTATTCTATGAATGACTCAGCAGCCTTAGTGGAGGTTTAACTCCTTACCTTCCTGCCTCCTCCTGCTCAAAGATAATAACTTAGCTCTTGTTTAAAATTTACACCCCAACATATATACTCTAGCCGTACTACCCCAAATTTTACACCAAAATTTTTTTGTCGTTCGAGCCGAAAAGAAAATATCAAAAGCGTACAACACAAATTCATATCCAAAATTACAAATTAAAAACTACATAATCATACAATTTCATCACTTAAACTAACTAATCAGACCGTAACATACCTCTCTATAAAGTGTCACCATTCCACTTGGGTAGTCATTAAAAATAAAAAGTAGATAGTCACTATCTGCAAGATATGTTTCAACCAAATAGGTGTTTCCAACATTTACTATCCCACCAAAGATCTCGCACACCCTAGAGCAATAAAAGCACGGGACGCAAAATATGGTACCCGTACCACATTAAACTTGGAATGAGAGTTAGAAATGTGGCAACAAAGGCTGGGTAATAATGACGTATATGCATTAAGAGCCTTATTAATCGTAACATTCTTGCAATAAGAAGATAGCGAATCCATTCTCCATTTGAAAGAAAAGTCAGTCCCTTGGGAGACACAAAAGTTGTTATTTCTCCAATAACTATAACCCAGGTGATAACAAAATTAAAATGATTTTGACCATCCCTCCAACAGTTCTCAAATCCATATGCGTAAAATTTTAGTGCCATTTCCAGGACATACAACCATCCAAAGACAAACTCTATTTTTTGCCAAACCTTATGTCCAGAGTTATTTTATACATCAAGAGTCGTTTCAATAACAACAGTAGCGAGCTTCATGATGAGAATTAAAATTACAACATATTCGAATGTACGCCTTTGTACAAAGGTTTTCAGCTTCTGAGATATGGGTGAATGGTAGAAAAGGAATTTTTCTAACCAAAGAAGGGAATCCTCTTTTTGAAATCTTAATGCGATAGCATTACAAAGATCAGAAATGGTATTTACCATATGCGTATAAGATAAGGGTTGAAACGAATGAGATTGAAACTGAGGGAGAAGGTGGTAGCTGAGAGTAAGATCTAAGAAAGATAAAAAGGATAAAATTTTGAATGTGTTTTCTAAAATGGTATTTACCGTTCACTATTTATGTGAAAGATAAGTGAAGCTAACTTATTTTTTTGAAGGGTTAGATTTATCCCAACTTTGGACGTTCCGAATCTTTGAATAGGCTTTGAGCGGGAAATTAAGAATCATGCAATTTTGTATTTTTAGAGAAATTAAGGAGTTCAAAAAAATGAATTTGCCACTATACCCAACAGAGCAGAAATACCCATTACCAAGAACCCAAAGATCCATAAGGAAAAGTTTCAATTCCAAAATAGATCAGTAATATAAAGTCAGGGTAACCATAAATTTTTATCTTGCTTTGTCTTCGAGTTAGGGTTGGGAGGTCTATTCATTTTAAGTTGTTTTCTACAGATATGTTTCTTTCTGTGATCCGTTTCTACGTGTCTTCTGATTATGTTTTTGTCAAAATTCCCACAACATTGCCTCTTCAAACGGTGATCCCATTTTTTGGAACCTTCACTTTTCCTAAACTTGAATAACAGGGAGGTGGGAGACTTGGATTAGTGAAGCTAACTTGTTTTTTTTGAAGGGTTAGATTTATCCCAACTTTGGACGGTCCGGATCTTTTAATAGGCTTTGAACGGAAAATTAAGTTTTTTCAAAAACAATTGTGTTTTGCACTACGAATAGATGTATGTATGTATGTTTGTTTTGTATAGATAGATATGTGCATAAACGTGTATAAATATATTAATGATGTTCAATCCAACTCTACTGAGAAAGTTTGAAACATTCATACCCCTATTTAGCTATTTTACTCTATAATCTACTAATCATCTACCAACCAACTTATGAAATAAAAGAGGAAAAGGGAAAAGCCAACCGATCTCTTTCCCACTCTTTCTGTTTCGTTCCTTAATCCCTCAATTATCTCAAAGAAAGAGATATATACAAATGTCATACAGTCAATAATTTTTATATTGACAAAATAATAATGGCAAAAGTAATAATAAGGTACATCAGATCATATATACATAAGCCATATGTTTATTTCTTAAGTTTATGCTTTATACCTCAAGAGCCCAATACTTCAGACGAATTCCCTTATATCAAGAATAACAGATACAATATATTTCGCTTATTCAAGACCCATTATCGGCTATTTTTTGGGTTCATTCTCTATATGACATATCATTATCTATAATTCAACAACCAAAATGGGGAAACATATCAAACATATCTTTCTTAGATCTTACTCTCAGCTACCACCTTCTCCCTCAGTTTCAATCTCATTCGTTTCAACCCTTATCTCATACGCATACGGTAAATACCATTTCTAATCTTTGTAATGCTATCGCATTAAGATTTCAAAAAGAGGATTCCCTTCTTTGGTTAAAAAAATTCCTTTTCTAACATTCACCCTTATCTCAGAAGCTGAAAACCTTTGTACAAAGGCGTACATTCGAATATGTTGTAATTTTCATTTTCATCATGAAGCTCGCTGTTGTTGTTATTGAAACGACTCTTGATGTATAAAATAACTCTGGACATAAGGTTTGGCAAAAAATAGAGTTTGTCTTTGGATGGTTGTATGTCCTGGAAATGGCACTAAAATTTTACGCATATGGATTTGAGAACTGTTAGAGGGATGGTCAAAATTGTTTTCATTTTGTTATCACCTGGGTTATAGTTATTGGAGAAACAACTTTTGTGTCTCCCAAGGGACTGACTTTTCTTTCAAATGGAGAATGGATTCGCTATCTTCTTATTGCAAGAATGTTACGATTAATAAGGCTCTTAATGCATGTACGTCATTACCTAGCCTTTGTTGCCACATTTCTAACTCTCATTCCAAGTTTAATGTCGTACATGGGTACCATATTTTGCGTCCTGTGCTTTTATTGCTCTCTAGGTGTGCAGATCTTTGGTGGGATAGTAAATGTTGGAAACACCTATTTGGTTGAAACATATCTTGCAGATAGTGACTATCTACTTTTTATTTTTAATGACTACCCAAGTGGAATGGTGACACTTTATAGAGAGGTATGTTACGGTCTGATTAGTTAGTTTAAGTGATGAAATTGTATGATTATGTAGTTTTTAATTTATAATTTTGGATCTGAATTTGTGTTGTACGCTTTTGACATTTTCTTTTCGGCTCGAACAACAAAAAAATTTTGGTGTAAAATTTGGGGTAGTACGGCTAGAGTATATATGTTGGGGTGTAAATTTGAAACAAGAGCTAAGTTATTATCTTTGAGCAGGAGGAGGCAGGAAGGTAAGGAGTTAAACCTCCACTAAGGCTGCTGAGTCATTCATAGAATAGCAGGATGTGGCATAATACTTATATGTTAAACCTCCACTAAATTTGGCTTAGCAGGTGCTGGAAATTAATAAGAAAATTAAGTGTTAACTAACTGTTAAGTACCATGACACATAAAGGCTTGTGAAAACTTCTTCAATTTTTGAAAAGAAGAAAAGTAATGGGCTGAATTGGAAATATAGTGGAGGTTTAACTCCTTACCTTCCTGCCTCCTCCTCCTCGTGCTATTTTATTATGAGCTTCGGTTTGGACTAGGATAGCTTTTGTGGGTTTTGTACATGTTTGAAGCAAAACCCATTATTTTCACTTTTAGCTCGACTGAGTTTTGTAGATTTTTGAAGCAAGCCCATTATGTTTTGACTTTGACCTTTTTCGGGTATTGTAGATTTTTGTACAACAATGTGTAAGATTGCTTGAATCATTGTATTGATTGCTTGAATCAGTCATTGGCAGCACTTAATAGATACAATGTCTACACTGTTTGCCCATTTTATGTGCAAGATTTAGCTCTTTGTTCAGTGATTGGGCAAACAGTTGGATCTTGACGTTAACAACGATGATAAATTAAGAATGTCAAGTTATTTTAAAATTAAAAAATATATATTTTTTGAGATATCTCTTATAAATGCTTTTTTTGAAACAGAGGAGTATTTGTTACTACTAATTTTTTTGACCAGAGCATTATACCACAATAATGACAAAATGGAAATGGATTCTTTACTACTAAGGTGGTGTTTGGTCACGTGCCTTTTTCTCTTTACTTGATATGACAATCCAGATGAATAATTTTAAAATTGTTTTTATATTTAGTTTGGCCTACCAACCTTACTTTCTTTCACTGAATAATTTTCACTTTTAATGTTGATGTAGTTTAGATGTGCTATTATTAAAAAAATTACTTAGAAGTTGATACTGGAAGTTGATACAGAGTAGTTCATTTTCAGTTTGTCTATTTGTTTTGTGTGCACTCCTACAAATTACACTTCTTTTGTTTCATTTATTCCCGAGTTGGTGGACTGCAGAGTTTAGCACATATGAAATTAGAAAGGAAAAAATAAAGAAAAAAAATAATGTTCTTCTGCCCCCAAAATGCACACATGTACAAAAAAGAGCCATGAACTTATCAAGAACTCCACTTATCACTAATTCACTGGAGTTAACTTTCAACATGTGAATAGAACCAAATGGAATGAACCCAAAAAAATAGCCGATAATTTATTCTTATGGAATTATGAGCCTTGAAATAAGTATTGAAGCTATGAACTTGATCACATTACAAGTGTTTATAACCCATAAAAAATTGCAAATTTGGAGTTTGGACTAGGATAGTATTTCCATGGTTAAGAAGCTCCGGTCTGCAAGGAGCAAAACTCAGGAGCACAACTGAAAATTATGAGCTTCGGTTTGGACTAGGATAGCTTTTGTGGGTTTTGTACATGTTTGAAGCAAAGCCCATTATTTTCACTTTTAACTCGACTGAGTTTTGTAGATTTTTGAAGCAAGCCCATTATGTTTTGACTTTTACCTTTTGCGGGTTTTGTAGATTTTTGTACAACAATGTGTAAGATTGCTTGAATCACTATATTGATTGCTTGAATCAGTCATTGGCATCATCTTACTGGAGGTTGGCCTATAATTTACATGTTAGCTTTGAAATTGCGTAACACTACACAATCACACTCAAAGAGGAAAAAATAATCTTTAATTGCGTAACACTACACAATCACACAGAGGAAAAAATAACATTATATCTGAACCGCATTTTTTTTAATTTTCCATGCCTTAGGGTATAGAAGACTTGATTCTCAAAACTCAAAAGTAAGAATAGTTAGACTAAGAAGATTTAGACAAGGAAAAGGAAAACCATAACTTACGAGAGATGGAATTGCTTCATAGGTATTTCAATGCGATATATGCAATTTATGTCCTCTCTGTGGTTTGTAGCTCACCAAAGAATGGTTTGAACTTTGCAGAGATTCGGTTAAGCACTTGAGAATTATAGAGATGGAGAAATGCTTTTATAGATTAACTATGTACCATTATCTCACCTATTATTAGACAACATAAAAATAACTAAAATTTAAATCTTTCTACAGTATATAACCCCCCCCCCCATAGGCCATAGTAGTTGTGTACAAATAGTCTTTAAGATTGTTCATAACAAAATAGAATAGATTAGAAAAAAAACATTCTTTGATGCCCTTCCGCAAAAATGCATCATACCTTCACCAGGCTTTTACATTTCAGCTGCAAATGCAAAAGCCAAAAAGCAACATATACGACAATAAAAACAAATAATACATGGAGAGTGAGTACGTGAGAGACCATAATCACATTTCAAATACTATCATAAATCAGAATTTTACCCATCTTATTACTTTGTAGCTACAAGAGGAAAGAGTACATTTATAACTATAATAATATCCGTACATAGCTTACTAATAAAAATTTAAGAATGGGTTGCCTAAATTAGCAGTCCAATAGATAAGACTACAACTAATCAATAAATAAAACTAACATGTACAACAAGATGGATAAGAAGTCGTTAAGCTTGAAAATATTAGATTAATATGATGCACAATTTTTTGTTACAGTTCAACAGAATATTCATGATCGAAATGTCCTCACAGGCAAAAATAGCAATCACTAAGAAGAAATTGTCATTGGGAAAATTCTTTACCTGTATATGACACTCATAATTGCATCATCCTACTGGAGGTTGGCCTATAATTTACATGTTAGTTTTGAAATTGCGTAACACTACACAATCACACACAAAAAGGAAAAAATAATCTTTAATTGCGTAACACTACACAATCACACAGAGAAAAAAATAACATTATATCTGAACCGCATTTTTTTTAATTGTCCATGTCTTAGGGTATAGAAGACTTGATTCTCAAAACTCAAAAGTAAGAATAGTTAGACTAAGAAGAATTAGATAAGGAAAAGGAAAACCATAACTTACGAGAGATGGAATTGCTTCATAGGTATTTCAATGCGATATATGCAATTTATGTCCTCTCTGTGGTTTGTAGCTCACCAAAGAATGGTTTGAACTTTGCAGAGATTCGGTTAAGCACTTGAGAATTATAGAGATGGAGAAATGCTTTTATAGATTAACTATGTACCATTATCTCACCTATTATTAGACAACATAAAAATAACTAAAATTTAAATCTTTCTACAGTATATAACCCCCCCCATAGGCCATAGTAGTTGTGTACAAATAGTCTTTAAGATTGTTCATAACAAAATAGAATAGATTAGAAAAAAAACATTCTTTGATGCCCTTCCGCAAAAATGCATCATACCTTCACCAGGCTTTTACATTGCAGCTGCAAATGCAAAAGCCAAAAAGCAACATATACGACAATAAAAACTAATAATACATGGAGAGTGAGTACGTGAGAGACCATAATCACATTTCAAATACTATCATAAATCAGAATTTTACCCATCTTATTACTTTGTAGCTACAAGAGGAAAGAGTACATTTATAACTATAATAATATCCGTACATAGCTTACTAATAAAAATTTAAGAATGGGTTGCCTAAATTAGCAGTCCAATAGATAAGACTACAACTAATCAATAAATAAAACTAACATGTACAACAAGATGGATAAGAAGTCGTTAAGCTTAAAAATATTAGATTAATATGATGCACAATTTTTTGTTACAGTTCAACAGAATATTCATGATCGAAATGTCCTCACAGGCAAAAATAGCAATCACTAAGAAGAAATTGTCATTGGGAAAATTCTTTACCTGTATATGACACTCATAATTGCATCATCCTACTGGAGGTTGGCCTATAATTTACATGTTAGTTTTGAAATTGCGTAACACTACACAATCACACACAAAGAGGAAAAAATAATCTTTAATTGCGTAACACTACACAATCACACAGAGGAAAAAATAACATTATATCTGAACCGCATTTTTTTTAATTGTCCATGTCTTAGGGTATAGAAGACTTGATTCTCAAAACTCAAAAGTAAGAATAGTTAGACTAAGAAGAATTAGATAAGGAAAAGGAAAACCATAACTTACGAGAGATGGAATTGCTTCATAGGTATTTCAATGCGATATATGCAATTTATGTCCTCTCTGTGGTTTGTAGTTCACCAAAGAATGGTTTGAACTTTGCAGAGATTCGGTTAAGCACTTGAGAATTATAGAGATGGAGAAATGCTTTTATAGATTAACTATGTACCATTATCTCACCTATTATTAGACAACATAAAAATAACTAAAATTTAAATCTTTCTACAGTATATAACCCCCCCCCCCATAGGCCATAGTAGTTGTGTACAAATAGTCTTTAAGATTGTTCATAACAAAATAGAATAGATTAGAAAAAAAACATTCTTTGATGCCCTTCCGCAAAAATGCATCATACCTTCACCAGGCTCTTACATTGCAGCTACAAATGCAAAAGCCAAAAAGCAACATATACGACAATAAAAACAAATAATACATGGAGAGTGAGTCTGTGAGAGACCATAATCACATTTCAAATACTATCATAAATCAGAATTTTACCCATCTTATTACTTTGTAGCTACAAGAGGAAAGAGTACATTTATAACTATAATAATATCCGTACATAGCTTACTAATAAAAATTTAAGAATGGGTTGCCTAAATTAGCAGTCCGATAGATAAGACTACAACTAATCAATAAATAAAACTAACATGTACAACAAGATGGATAAGAAGTCGTTAAGCTTGAAAATATTAGATTAATATGATGCACAATTTTCTGTTACAGTTCAACAGAATATTCATGATCGAAATGTCCTCACAGGCAAAAATAGCAATCACTAAGAAGAAATTGTCATTGGGAAAATTCTTTACCTGTATATGACACTCATAATTGCATTATCCTACTGGAGGTTGGCCTATAATTTACATGTTAGTTTTGAAATTGCGTAACGCTACACAATCACACACAAAGAGGAAAAAATAATCTTTAATTGCGTAACACTACACAATCACACAGAGGAAAAAATAACATTATATCTGAACCGCATTTTTTTTAACTTTCCATGTCTTAGGGTATAGAAGACTTGATTCTCAAAACTCAAAAGTAAGAATATTTAGACTAAGAAGAATTAGACAAGGAAAAGGAAAACCATAATTTACGAGAGATGGAGCTGCTTCATAGGTATTTCGATGCGATAGATTCAATTTATGTCCTCTTTGTGGTTTGTAGCTCACCAAAGAATGGTTTGAACTTTGAACTTTGCAGAGATTCGGTTAAGCACTTGAGAATTATCGAGATGGAGAAATGCTTTTATAGATTAATAATGTATTGAAGAGTTTTTAGTTTAAATATCTAGAGCTTAAGGGTTATGTGGCTACAACAGAGAATGAAACCTGTATTTAATGTCTATCCGGTGTTTGTTTTTTCTACACTTTTTGATGCATGGAACCAACCGCTACCTATAGGGCCACGAGGTAAACATAATTTCCAAAGCCATAGCCAACCGGCCAAACTAAAAACCATGGACTTTTGGCCAATCTGATTCGGATAATCGTACTTCATATGTCCCTCTCATGTAAGAGTTTAGGAAATAGTTGAAGGGAAGGAACTAAAAGAATAAGTAGACCTTCTGGCTTCTGCAAATAGCAATTACAGTTTCTTAAAAATTGAACAACATTATTGGTTTTTCTTGGATTAGATGTACCTTTAGCAGTCTAAAGATCAAATTTAATTCTAGCAATAGAATTTTAAACTTTTGGTTATCAGACAAACAGAGCTTTAAAAAAATGGAAATATACTAATATTGCTCTTTTCATCCTCAATTATAAGTTCATCCTTCCTTCTCAAGACCTTAGAGAAAAGGGTATACTCTAAAGCTCTCATACTATAAGTTTAGAACCGTAAAATTGATTTGGGCGAAGCCTTCGGATTTTGGCCATGGTGTCCTGCAAAGATCAGTTATGAAAAAAATCTAAATAGGATTAATTCTGATGGAATTTCCGTGTTACAAAAAATCAAGTAGTTTGTTGTTCTTTCATACAAGCTTACCCTTCCATGTCCTGCAAAGATAATAAAACACACAGATAGGATATTCCAACAGAATAATAAAGACGGAACCAGGTCCGATGTAAAACACATGGATGCAGGATGTTCCAACGAGAATAATAAAGATTTTAACCAGTGTCCGGTGTAAAACACACGCATGAGGATGTTCCAATAGAATAATAATAAAGATTTTAACCGGTCCGTGTAAAACACATGAGCAGGATGTTCCAATGAATAATAGAAGAATGTCACCAAGTATAGGGTAAACCACTTATACAGGTTATTCCAATGTAGAATAATAAGCGATGGAATAACAACAGTTCTCTTCATGAATAAGAAAGAATAACACCCTTTACATTTGGTAGGAGATTGAATCTTTGCAGCGGTGTAGTAACAAAATACTCTTCTTCTTTCTCTCTTATTCTCTCTATACTTTCTCTCTCTATAGCTTGAATGAATTAAGTGAAAAATAATGAAGCCCTAGGCCTCTATTTATAGAAGATTTCTAGCTTAAGACTTTTGCCAAATGTGAAAAGCGAGTGGCTTGACGAATAATGATGTGAAAAGAAAAGTGGTTTGGCCTGTAATGTGAAACGACAAGTGGTTCGGCGCACCAGAATGTGAAAACGACAAGTGGTTCGACGCAGTAATGTGAAACGACAAGTGGTTCGACGTCTGGTAAAGGTAATTACTATTAACGAAGGTAAATACTATCGATGTGAAGGTAAAATACTATTCACAAGGGTAATTACTTATTGACGAAGGTAATTACTATTGACGAAGGTAAATACTATTCACAAGGGTAATTACTATTGACGAAGGTAATTACTATTGACGAAGAGACTCTTAGATGATGACATATAGGCCCCATAAAATAATCAAACTTACCACAAATCATTTTTTCATCAACACATATTTAATCTTTCAACAATTATTAATCATTTATAACTTGTCGCCTCAATTATTGATTTAATACTATAACATATTATCTGATGATAATCTTGTGATAATTGAATCAATAATATAAGAGATATGATCAAAGAATTTCTTGTGTGATAATTGAGCATAGGCGAGTGACTTCTCACGTAAGCATCAATAATCAATCTGGTAGTGTCTTTACTATGCAACTACGCCAGATTCTCGTACTTTTACCACCGGGTAGTTCAACAGTTTTAATTCAGTAACACCTCCGTAGTTATTTTTATAAAATGTTTTTGTCGTTTTTCTCAATCAAGCCAATAATTACATTGTGGGGTCCACCAATGATTGAGCCATTATGCGAATATTCCCTAACAAAAAAAGAATATTCCCACCAAACGAATATTTTATAACAACTTGCATACTTTGCAAAATTTATAAATATTACCCATAACTATAACATTATATCAAATTTATTCCATAATATTCAAAAATAATATTTATAGAAAAAATTCATCTTTATTTATAAAAGCTGGGGTCTTACATACTCTGTTTCTTTCTTAAACTGCATTTATATAATAGATACAGTGTCTACATTGATTTAAGCTCTTTTTGTTGTGTGGGTTTCTGATTATTAGTGATTGTGAATATCTTCTAAATATTAGGTTTTATTTTGTTAGGCTTTTTGGTTGTGTCTATGGGTTGTCATCTGGGTTCAGTCACGCTTAATCTTTTTTGGGTTATTTTAATGTGCATTTGTGGTTGTTAATTCAGTATGATTTTTATTGGGTTATATATCTTAAAGACTATTTTTAATCTTTTTTCTTGTGACTTATAAGTGGGTCGAAAAAAGTTTGGTTCTTTCTTCATTCATCGGTTTCCTCTTAGCTTAAAACTCAAGTACTTGAAACCATACGTTTCAACACTCTACATTTTCACCGTGCTCGATGTAAAATTTACTAGCACTAACAAGTATATACAAAAGAGATGATGAAAATGATTGGAATTTTCTCTCCGATGAAAGAGAAACGACTACGAGGATCTGGCCGGGCGGAGGGGGCTGCAGCTTGGGAAATGAGGCCAGGGGGAATGGTGGTACAGGAGGAATTCTGATTCAGAACAAAGATCAGTTCCAATTCCAAGTAATAAATTCAAAGCGAATTATGGGTCGTCATCATATCTTGAATTCACTATTAGTTCCCAAGAAAGTTTCGGTATATTTTAATATCCTTTTAATTGTTCTCATCAATTATGTTAAAATGTGTGAAATTTATACATGTATTTTTATATTTATTTATTTTGTATGTCCTGTATATCCATAATCAGGTTAAATTGTTTTTCAATTGTCAGGATTTGTTCAGGAAGGCTATATTGCAACCCGGTCCACCGGTAGATTTTGCACTTCAGATTGTTCATAAAACCTCAGGTTGTTGCTCATTCATATATCTTTGTATGTGTATTGTGTATATACATTAGGACCATATTTTTAGTTTGTTTTCTGTTGTGATTTTTGCTATAATTGACTCATGACTCAAACTGCCTCACGCTAATAAAGTTAATTAATATCTTATTATTTACTTCTGTATGTATACAAATGGTAAAGTGATAAACAAGACAGTTAAGTAAAGTTTGCATAAATTATCTAAAGAAAAAAAGGCAAACATTTCTATACCTCGAACACTCGAATCCTACTTACAACCCATACCTAACAAATGTAAAATGCATTATATAGTACACACTTTAGCCAACCACTTCACTTCCACTCACCTAATTTACCAAAAAAAAAATTCATTAACTATACTAAGATGTAGCAGCTACTTTCCTAAATTTTCATGGCACAATCAACTATTCAACTAACTTTGTTAAATACATGAAACGGAAATACATCAGACACTTCAATGTTGGACTTTGGATACTGACTCTTCAATTAAGTTTTATGACAACTTTTTATCACATAATTCCTTGATATGAAAACAGGCATACTTGCAAATAAAAAAATGGATAGGTAGGCGTAAGTTTCAGATATGGAGTATATTGATTTTAGGCTAATTTAGGTTGTCTTTTTCCTTAATTTTGGTTCTGGGAATTCGATGTGTATGTATTATGTTTGATTAAATGCATGTTAATTATATGAAATTTCATTGTAATTGATGTTAATTATATATGGCTTATGAAATTTATTGTGTAGTTACAACCGTTTCAACTGCACAATCATCGACCAATGGATGATGTTGTTATATTTGGTAGTGTAAGTTTATCATCTGATTAACTCTCTCTAAATATATTTTATTGATTTTTTTAATAACTTATTTGTTTTAATTTATTTTCATTAATGTCGTGACAGATGGATGACAACTTAGAAAATACCGTATGATAAGTTTTTTTAATCATCATTTTCTTACCTTTTATCTAATCTTTTTACCCGCTTATTTACTATTCATTATTTTTTTGTCTACAGGTTCGAAGATTTCGTCATAATAATGTAGGAGTGATAATTCGCAATGAGTATGAACTAAATTGTCTCCGTACACACAACATACATAATATATGCACAAACACACACACATAACTGTAACCAATCAAACACTCACAAATCAAATTCATACACCATTATACTGCCACCAATACAGATTTATGATTTAAATCATTAAGCAAATGAACCGTTTGTTGAAATGGTACTAAGAAAACTTTATTTGATCGTAAGTCCATATCTTTTTCTAAATAAATTGATTATTTATTACAATCTCTCTAAATTCTTACTTATATCAATCTAAATCATTCCCCCCCCCCCACCCCCACCCCCACCCCCACCCCCACCCCCAATTACATACAAATATGTGTGCTCATTTGTTTTTTAGATAATTCAGGGTAAAGTAAGGGGTCTTATGTTTTAGATTTACAATTGTTTTATTTTTACTCACATATTTCGATAATTTTGGAATTCTATATATTTTCAGGTATATATTGAAGGATACTTGGTGTAAGCTGTAAAGAATATATTTGGTGTAAGCTGTAAAGTAAAGGGTTATGCTCAACATGTTATTTCTCTATTTTCTGCATATATGTATTTTTGTTTTCCGTCTTTTGTAAAGTTGGATAATTATACATGGTTATGATGATTTTGAGTATGGAATGATGTTTTTTTTGGTGGTTTGAATATGTATGGATGATTGTATATTTTTTAAACATGTTTAGATTTTTCTGGATATCTATTTTTAAAGGAAACTCTGCCAAAATTTCTTGAAATTAGTAGCTATCTAGCTTGATGTTTTGGTGGTTGGATGTGTTGATGATTGAATATGTATTAATTTCTGCATGGTATGATGATTTCGAGTATAAAATGATGGTTTTTTGGTGGTTTGGATATGTATGGATGATTGTAAGTTTTATAGGCAGGTTTAGATTTGTCTGAATATCTATTTTTAAACGAAATTTTGCCAAAATTTTTTAAAATCAGTAGCGATTAGCTTGCTGTTTTGGTGGTTAGATATGTGTTGATGATTGAGTATGTATTAATTTCTGCATGTGTGTATTTTTTGTGTTCCGTATTTTGTAAAGTTAACTAATTATACATGGTTATGATGATTTTGGTTATGAAATGATGGTTGTTTTGGTAGTTTAACTAATTATCCATGTTCCATCTAAAATTGCAAATTAAATGAAGGGAATCAATAGCATATAGGTGTGGAGGAGTGCTTTTAAATGTGCTTAAAGAAAATATGAAGGTCATTGGCATTGGGATTGTTTCGAATTTAATAAATGTAGTTAACTGGCCTAGGTCAATTTTGTACTTTAGTGAATGTGGATGTTGGCTTTAGTTGTTTCCTTAACAAATTTATTTTTTCTCGCCAGTCTCTATTTGTAAATAATGAACATATAGATACAATTTGTGACAAAATTCTTGACTTCTTTACTTTTTGGGTGGGATATCTATCTTGATTAGAAATTTTCTTATTTACAACAAATATTTACGAAATTTTCTAATTTTTATCAAATATATACTCTTTAAACATTTTAACTCATATTTTTTATTTAGATTCATCTTTAGATATTAAATAATTACACGAGTATTCGTAGTGTCGGAGGCACGGGTTAACCCTAGTATATATATATGTTGCGTTGGGCATATTGTTTAGCCATGGCTATCTAATCTTGTATTGTACTCGCCGAGTTAACTATCTTGTCACATCATGGGTACCAAGTTGACTTCATTAGTTAGTAGGCTTAGCTTGGTGGCATCTTGGACATTTACATTTAGGAAGGACTCCCCCTTTGTAATTAATCCAAATACCCTAACACGCAACACATATTTTTTTTATATATGTTAGAATATAGGATCACACAAACGCACACAAACGATATAGAATTAAAAATCACACACAAAAATTTATATGGTTATCTAATTTGGGTACTCCACAGGTGATTTGTTGTTTATTGATGATTCCTTCGTAACACATGGCTTTACAATAGATAGTATTCATACCTACTAATCATATTCCAATCTTACTTCATATTATGTCTCAATTACCCATAATGTCCCTCCAAAAATAACCCATAAAAAACTTTGTCCACGAAATAGCCTTACCACAAGCTGCCCAGTTAGTGGCTTCCCAAGGCTTACACAAGCAATAACCTCATCGGCACCAGGCAAGACTTTCACGCCCACACCCCCACTCCAAGCCTTCACCCATCGGTGATTTTTATGTTACGAGTCACAAGTTCCAACAATATATCTTTTTCTCCGGCATGTTTAATCAAAAGCACCATACCATCCTACGCCGATAAAATATAGATATGGGTTAATTTTAATTTACAAAATATAATTATAATTTCATTTAAGAACTAAAATCATATTAACTAATTTTAATATGGGTTGTGTGGGTTAGAATCATATAATTATGGTTCAAATATAGGTTGACTTATATTTTAAATTTTAAACTTACCTTTATTATGATCCAATTAAATAAATTATTATTAGATGTATCATGTATACATAATCACTAAGCATTTAAATTTTTTTAGGGTCGGGGGATGGGTGGTGGTGGAGGTGGGCGATATATACATCATCAATAAATATTATTTTTTGTAAGCAGGAGCGGGTATATACATAATTAATAAATATTATTTTTTTTTAGAGGAGAAGAAGTGTGGAAGGGAGAGGTGGAGTGGGGATATATACATAATCAATAAATATTATTTTTTTCAAGGGGAGATGGGGGTGGGGGTGTGGGTAGCGTGGGAGGGGGAGGGGGAGGGGGAGGGTAGGGAGGGGTGGACGTTATATACATAATTAGTAAATATTATTTTTTTTAAAGGTGAGGGGTGAGGGGTGAGGGGTGAGGGGCGAGGGGCGGGGCGGGGCGGGGTGGAGTGGTAGTAGGAGTGGGGGGGGTGGATTTAAAAATTTCTGAATTTAGGGTGTAAAGAACTTTTAATTTTGATTTGGAATGAAATATATGTCGAAAAATGCAAGAGAGTATTACAAGTTTACAACCTACTGATTCGGAAACCTCCAGGCTTCGGCCCAAGAGAGTATTACAAGATTTGGATACTTCTTGCCATAACAAGACTCTCAGCTTCTTAAATGCAAGCTCGTAATACTTCTTGCCATTTCCGTTTGTAATTTCAAACAAGACGGACGGATCATAAGATCCAGAAATTGATCAAACATAATAACCTCATCAGTCGTAGCCATGTTATTATACTCTACCCTCATAATAAGATCTTTAGACTTTTTAGAAGCAATATTTTAAACTATCCCCAAAATATTACTGATAGTTATTATTTTATAATATTAAATGAATCATATCATTTTTTATTTTTAATTAATTTTTTTAAAAAAAAAATCTCAAATTTGCTTTTAAAAATATCAATAATACTACTATATTTTGACAAGGAAGGAGTATAGTATAACCAAACTGAAAGAGGGAGGGCATCTTTTACGTTTTGAATTTATTGGTCTGGTGACTTGGTCGTAACATGTAGCCATACCATGGGTAGGCACCAATAAAAGTTGGTTCCTAATTTAAAACTATGACGAGGAAAAGTCTCCAAACTTGAACAGGTGAACCACTCTGCCATCAATAATTTACAAGACAATTTGGTCTATGAATATTCACACTTCCGCTAGAATCCCGCCCCCCATCCATCCTTACCTAAGGTAAGGGCCTAGCCAGGCTATACCCAAGTTCATCTACCAGCTTACGCCATGAACTCTCTTTGGCTTCAGAATCCAATATATCATTGCTAATTTTTTCACCAACGCATGCCAATGCTTTCACACACCTTTCTGCCTCTCTAAGCCGCTCCTGTGCTGCCACCAGCTCAAGCTGTTTCTGCTCCAAATCCCTTTTTGCAGCTTTGGTGACAAGGATGGTATTTGCCTTCATGTCCTTCAGTAACAAAGACCTCTGGCCAACCTCTTCAACTTCTCGGATCTTTTGTAAGTACTGTTCTAGCCAGGAAACTTGAAGCTTCGCAGCCTCTGCATCGGACACCTCATTTTCTATGGCTTGAAGCTCAGAAATAATGGATTCAATGGTGTTGCTTTGCAGCCGCTTAACAATATCACAAACCACTTCAAGCAATGAAGCTCTCACAGCTGCTGATTTGTACAGACAATGTGCAGCAATATCACCATGTTTGGCGAATATGGCTCCAAGTAAAGGCGCAGTGCTAGTCTTCACCTTGTATCCATGGACATCAATTGTCCCGCTGCATGCATTGGCAACTTGACTCGGACACTGAGGCTCAGCACTGACGGACAGTATCTCTACCAGTGATTTCTCCCCCTTTTCAGCCTCTAAGATCCTGCACTTGGTTCTTTTGCATGATCTAGCCTGGAGGAGACAAATATTACAAGCAGCAAGTATATTGCATCAATCTTATTGCCACCGTCATTACAATACTTAAAAAGGAATGCCGTATAGACTGCTTAGAAAGACGATGTAACAAATGCATCCACAGAACTTGTTTTCTAAAAGCTAATGTAAACATTTATTTTCAATTAGTGCAAAGTCAAGTAAACTTTCCTATCTATTTGGTACAAGCAACATATAGGCACCTGCAAACCCTATATTCCACTATGATAATTGATTGAACCTTAAGGAAACAGAATGTGATTACAAGGCCATCAAATTACTTGCTTGATCATAATTTCAACAATATGTTATAACTTGCACTAAAAGCCAATGATATATAAAAATCTTTCATATACACCTTATGCTATCTCGTAATTAGACCCGGTAAATGAGCGGGTTTGGGCGGACATGAGGGGTTCGGGTTTATACGAGTCTATGGGAAGGAACAACAACTGTTTCCATTTATTTGATTAGCAGCGAGAAGTCATTGATATTGTGCTGATACAAGTATACAAGTTCTATACATACATAAATGGGGTCCAATGACAACCTACTCAAACCCACCCAATATATGGGTGGGTGTGGGTTGGATCATTTATAAATTTCTAATTTATTGTGGGCGGATATGGGCTACCCATTGAGTACCAACCCATTTTGCCAAGTCTACTCATAATCAATATCAAGTCGCTTCATAATCATCGGATTCAATTCACGATCAAATCAGTGTTCTAAAAATCACTAGACGGTCAGAGGATGCCTACCGCGGACCGCCTAGGTATTTTTCTATGCGAGCAAGGCATTTTGTTAGGTGGTCTCATTTATTTATTTTTCTATTATATATAAATGTTATACTATACAAAGAAAAAAAAATTTATATGAAAAAAGATTTTTTTTAAAAAATCTTTTAATGCCTAATAAATTCTAAGTTTCAAAGACTTAATTCAATCGGATAGACAAATGTTTGATTTTGCATAGGCGGGGGGCGGGGGGCGGGGGGCGGGGGGCGGGGGGGTAAGCATGTTCATCGGTAATTAACCAACTCGTACCAAATCGGACCGGATTGAACCGGTTACCGAATGCACCCAAAATTGAGTGCCGGTACCGGTTGGACCGGCATACCAAATTGGTTAGCCGATCCGGAAACGATACGGTACCGGTTTTTATCTAATTTTGTACCGGTTGGATTTGTCTCTCATTTCTTATTCTAATGGTAATATCATACACTGCAAATTCATAAACTGCCACACCAATACCAATATCTGAAAGAAATACGATGTCAACTAATGTTTATATCAACTGTAATTTTGTGATATAAACAAATAAAATATAGACCACTATATTTTGGCAAAGATAATTAATAAATTATCTAAAGTAAGGAAGACCAAGTTCCAAAGAGTGTAATATCTCTAGTAAGGAAGACCAAGTTTCAAATAGTGAAATAACCAGACCTATAACCACAACTGCCCCATCCAACACCCATCCTTGTCAACCCAAGTCTTCTTTATGCACCATCCAGTGAAACAAATCAGGCAACATAAACCCCAACACAACACACACTGCTCCTGACAAGAAATCTGCAAAATTAGGCACCATAAGCGCCACCAAGCTCAACACCAGAACCATCGCCCATCTCAACCACAACCCACAAGATATACATCCCTTCACAGACTCTCTTCAGCTACTTGATCAGGAGGTTTGGATGCAGTAAAAGCTACTTGATCGGGAGGTTTGGGTGGGGGAGGATGGATCGGAGGTTTCGAGATAGAGGCATAGAGAGAATTCGAGATGGAGCGCAAATGAGTTCATATCAATTTTGGAATAAAGGCATTAAGTGAAAGCGGAATAAACTTGAAGTATTAATATATTATTAGCTTAACCGGTATAAACGGTTCGGTTCGGTATATACCGAACCAGCCAAATAGCGTACAGTTCCTGATCTCGAATATCCGGTATATAGTATATATCGGTTCTGTGTACCGATACCGAATTGGTTATCGCTTGTCCCGAACCGACTGATTCGAACTAGTTCGGTATGGAAAACCCCGAAAAATTTGAACACCCCTATGTGGGGGATTAGGCGACCAACCAAATCTAGATGGTAGAGGACCCGCCTAATGCCTAAGCGGGGATTAAGCGTACCTAGACAGAGATTCTTAGAAAATTGGATCAAATATAAGAATACTGTAATTAACGCTATAATATGAGACAAGAAACCACATATTTTGACAAAACAAGTAAATTGATCGATCTAATGACCATATTTGTTATTTTGACTCCATCTAGAGGATATCATCATCTATGAACATAGACTCTACTAGAATTCAAAAGTATTCGTGTCAACACGACATGTACAAGTGTCGGATACAACGGACTGATGGAAAATGAACCAAAATGTTCTAAAAGTAGGTGTGTTCCTATCGTGTCCTTTTAAGGATTCTTATATAGGTTGACGAGTCCATATAACATAGAATTCATCATTATGCATATTGAAGTACTTTTTTCAACTCTTCCACTTAAAGCTTCCATATTAGAGATCTCACCTTATAGTTATAGTTAGTTTTTGCAAGACCGGAAGAACCGGTTTTAGCATTACAAAACCTGCACATCAGAAATTAAACAAAAGTGATTATACACGGAACTATTTAACCTTTACTAAGCTTACAGGTAGAAATTTCAAAAATGCAGGGTTATTCAGACATTCTGACTTAAAAGAAAAGAGATCAAGTGATTAGTTAAATAGGCCTTACATTTGCACATCCCGTATCATGATATTGTCTCCTCTTTGTTAATAAAGCAGTTACTTTCACAAAACTTTATGAAGTCAGTCTTGAAGTTTGTAGTTATATCTTTAACCCTAACATCTAAAACAACCATAGAAAGGCCTAGATAATTCATGTTCAATTGTTTGGTCTGATTTAGAGAATTATGTTAGGTATTACACATAATTACAAAATCACTGAATATCACTCCCCAGTCATCATTCTTTAAATTGATATTTTATTTAATTAGTGAAGCATGAATGAAGTTATTCATGTTTTCTCCAACAGGAATCAGCTTGAACTAATGAGTTTTATAGCATAGTACTATTTTTTAAAAATCATTGAGGTTGAACATTAAGACTATCAAAGGTTACAAATTTATGAAAGTTTTAGAACCACGCAACCTTTTCATGATGATCAACTAAACACAACTAGCTTCTGACTAAACATTTCTCACAAGTCATCAAACATCGACATGCTTCCAACCAAAAAATAATACAATACAATAGTTGTTTCAATGGACGCAACCCAACAAAAGAATTAAATTGTTGTCCGAAAATATTCAGAGAATAAAAATATATAATAGTCAAGTATACAGTATTAAACAACAAAATCTTGGACATTATGAAATGGTTTATAATAAGAATGATGTACTTGCAAAACAGGCAACCGACTAAAATTTTATGTTGTAGGATGAAGAGAGAGAGAGAGAGCTCAATTTGATAAGATGTCCGATTTCAAGGGTGTATAACTTCCGCAAAAGATATGAATGTTAAGAAACTACTTGTGGTCATAAGAAACTACTAAAATATTGCATAAACCAGTATTCACCTAATGTAGATAGCAGCAAAAATCAGTGATTTAGCACGTCATTGTATATCAGTATATACAGTTCTTTAACATTTAACTAAGGTGCTAATAATAACAACATTTTACAACTAATGCTAACATTTTAAAATTGTCCTATAAGAAACTTAAAGTGTAACCTGTTTGAGAAATACATAGGAGATTGATGTGAATGTCTCAAATTTTAAATGAAGTCGAAAGGCAAAAGCAATATGATTACAAGGCGTTTACCAATTAGTTGAAGCATTAACACCTGGCTTGTTATCTTCAGTAGCCTCACTATCTTCCCCCTGTCAGTAAACACACTCAATTATCCAAATCAAGACACCTTAAAGGAAAAAAGAAATCCTAAAACAAACAAACAATCAAATAAGCAAGCAAAGATACATATCATGCAAAGCACCCACATCTTCAACAAGTTCCCAACGTTCTTCTCTGAGATTTAATATTTCTTCATCACCATCCATATATTTTACCTAAAAAGACGGTCACAACAACTATTTATGATCAGATTAGCAAGTCAGTATAGTTTATACAATAAAGAGAAATGAAATTCATAAGGGAGGAATATTTTCCTCCAGACTGATAGCACAACAATAGGAAGGCTAAAAGATAATGCTGGCAAAGTCTGCAAAGGAAGACATCATACTCCAATTACACCAAATTTAATCAAGAAAGAATCAAGTGGCAAGAGTTTTCTGGAAGCAGAAACCAATAGACGGATAAATTTGTATATTTTACACGGTTTCTGTTGTGAAGAAAGTAATTGAAATCAATGCCTGATAAACTTAGTCAATAGGAGTCATCTTCCCATGTTACCTTATGCTTCTTTCTTTCTGGGTCAAATGCAGTAATAACACCTGCATAGAACCTGCAGACAAAACCAAAAGGTAAAAAGAATAGAACAAGTTAAACTAAAAAAAACTAACATGCAAATACTCTAAGGACAGTTAGCATCAAACCTAATAATTGTTTCAGCCAACTCAAAGTTGGGTTAGAGACTTAGAGTCAAGACTTGAAAAGATATCTAACCATCTATTAAACAACATAAACTAACACATTAAACATGTACAGAACACGGCAAGCGATGTACTTTTCAACTGAGTTCAACTATCTTGTAGAGTCTGTTCCTGCATGAGTCATGACATTTCAAAATTTATAATTTTTCAGTGAAAATGTTTATCAGCTTACTAGGTATCAGATGTTGAAACTAATTGCAATCGAAAGTTTGAAACTATAGGGACTGAGAGAGTTCAAGTGATAAATTGGAGTTAGTGGTGTTGAACTGTTGATGCAGTTACTATGGAGAATTGGCAAGGTTGGTATAGAGAGACGACTGTTATTATGCATAATCAAAAATATCTATGAGCTATCTACTTGGATGAAGATAAGAAATTAGGAATTTTACTGGGCCAATTGAGCATCAAAACTTTGTCGACAACTGCTCTATCTCCAAGCACAAGATATGCAAGTATGTCTTCAGTATATAGATGGATGGCTATGTATTTTTTGACTTTTCTATGTATATATCTTTCTTGCATTGACGTTACATATATATATATATATATATATATACACACTATAATATTTGATTTTATTTTTGGCAGGGTGTAATGCTCTGCAAGAGAGAGAAAGAGATGTTTGTGGAGGTCGAGATGGATGATCAGAGCAACAGAGTGAAAATGTGAAATAGAAAGAGAAAAATATTATTCAAGTATAACCACAAAAAAGTAGGCAAAACCGTATTTATATTTTTTTTCCAAATTCTGTTTTTTCTCAATAAAATTAGAAGAATTGTCCCTTGACTTTTAGGTCTTTTGGATGTTCGGTAATGGTAGCGAAGTCCTCTGGCAATATACGAACAAGAAAGAGGACTCTGATACAATGTTTTCAATGTCTAACAAAGTAGGTAACATGTAAAGAACATCATAAATATTCAAGGCATAATATTAATGTTCCTTAAGTACTCACATCTTATCCATTGGCCACCAAACCTTTATCTTGCAACCAACCAGCTCCTCATCATGATACTGAGCAAGAGAATTTTAACTATAATTAAACTTGAGAAACGAAAATTTCCTTGTTCACAAGTATTAAAATTAACCACTCTCTCGCTCGTTCACACACTCGCCCACAACATATACAAAACATTTCATTATCTGTGAACACGATTCTTATAATGTTTAGAAGTAGTGGAAAAAAAGATTAGGTATAATCAATAAAAAAATTCTAAGCAAAAAAATCAAGTTCTGTGCTGCACAAATTGGAAAGCATGCTATTAGAACTTAAGAGCTTCAACCATTTGAAGAGGTTCAACTGAAAACTAGTAATAAACTTGCTTACGGATTCAAAGAAAACTATTGAAAAAAATAGATGTGTCATATGCATTCTTTAATATTCGTAAAAAAAAAAGTGACAGAACTTGGGACTCTTTTTTCTGGATGGAGAGAATATTACGGATAATTAATCAAACAACAAAAATCTTGTGGTAAGCTGGCATAGTAAACTGGCACAATCCAAAATGAGCATGATTCCTAGTGGAACACAAAAATTTCGACATTTTATCTCAATTTACGAAAGTCATAATATTTGTCTCAATTTACTGAAGTCGTAATATTTGTGTCTCATTCTAAGGAAATCTCAACATTTATTAACTATTAAGCACCCTTATGTAAGGCCCTCGGTAGATATAAAATTTGTTTTTTTTTTTATAGTTCTCAAAATAACTGAAACATCTGGTATAAAAAAAAAATACCGAGACATCACTTTTATTATATGAATAGTAAAAGTAACTTGGAGTTTGTGTTACACAAGAATATGTTACGAGTGTTTTCTACATTGAAATTTCTTTGTAATGATGCAATGTCAGCATATGGAGCAATCATCTTCCACATGTTACTTCATCTGGCCTTCCCATTTTCACCGTTCTTCATTTATGTTACAAGTTATTATAATCTTTGTTTCTGTTATTAAATCACAGTCCCTCCTCGTCCATCATCACATAAACAAAATCTCATTTGCGGACATCATTTTTTCAAAAATAAAGTAAAATTTTGCACCAAATACTATATTGTTTCAAGGGACCCCTATGTTACAATATCTTAAGTGCAATACTGAAAATTATGCAACAAACTACCATTTTGATTTATAAAAATAGACCAACTTTAATTGTGCATTTGTGACATTCTTTGGTGGCCAGAGGTCGTGCTAAACATTAGACACAAATATTGCTATACGTGAGTTTTCTGAATAGGATGTGCGAATATAGGAAGCCAATTGCTATATTTTAATTCATTTAACATGAAACTTACTCTTACGGGACATGATAAACGCTGAAGAAGCAAGCCTAATACAAATCTTCGGCTATGACTAACCCACAGATAATAAAACACAAACTAATTCATTATCAGCATTTAACAAAAAGTTAACAGCATTGACATACCACTTCATCAAAACAATCACAAGTTTGATTGGATAATTGACTGGATGAAGTCATACAACTGACATACCAGCAATCCTAAATTATGATACAAACATACCTCTTCCTTTGGCAGAGCACACTTCCTTTTGTGTTTGACCTTAGAAGCTTCAATATAGCCAATTTCATCAGCAGGATTTTCAGTAGCATGCCTATCTGGAGTATTTATGCCTATTTTTTGTTCCATAGCATCAATTTGCCAGACAGATAGCTCTTGTTTTCTTTCAAGATCACTGCAGATCCCAACAGTCTTAGAAGGAGGTACATTTTTCAAAAGGCCCCTCCTGACTTTTGCTTTGGAATCTCCAGTGCTTTCAGATACATTTTTCCCTAGTGCTTGCCTATGTTTTGCTTTAACATCTCCAGTACTTTCAGATGCATTATTCCCAAGGCCCCTCCTACGTTTTGCTTTAGCACCTACAGAGCTTTCAGATTCCTTTCTCAAAGTGGCAGCTACTCTCTGTGAAGCTTTCTCCTCATCCTGAGCTCTCAGTAGATCTCCCACTGAAACTGATAATAGGTCCAGACCACTGTCTTGATTCATTAAGATGTCTATTTTCTTTTTCTGATGCAATTTGGGGTGAATTCCATCTGGATGACTATGATTTTGGGATGGTGATGAAGTCATACTCTTACGATGTACATTTCTCACTGATAAAACATGAGGCTGGGTCTCCTTTCCAGGTTCTGATGGAGAAGCTGACTCCTCAAAAGCTGAACTCTTAGATGGATTACGATTTTTCTTTTTGGGATTCTTTGTGCGACAAGGAATTTTGAGAGAACTACTTACTCCAATAATCCAGGAATGATCATATCCTTCCTCTTCTTTTCTTAAAGAATTAGGTCTTCTACCCCTTTTCTTTTGAATTGCTTCAGGATGTAACTCTTGTGTCATTTCTTCTCTGGCATCTATATTTTCAAGTATGGAATTGCTTCTCGAATCAGTACCTCTCTGTTGGCAATAGTTTAAGGCCTTCAGAGACTTTTCATTCCCCTGAGTGTCGTACTTATTTGTTAAAGCAGTGTCGTTGTTCATCACTGACTTTGGTAGATCATCCACAGCTGGACTAAGTTCTAGACAAATGGCATCTGGTACAAGCTCGTTAATCTCCTGAAAAAGAAATTATACTTAGAATGATTTTACTATAAACAAGAACGAAAGAATGTTCACCAATGCACAACTATTACAATGATGGCATAGCTTTAGTAAGCATGTACACAAATATCTACCTACCTGATATGGGTAAAACTCAATTCCAAACTGAGAGTATCAAGTGAAGTGCCAGAATATGCGAGATAAAGACCAGCTCTATTATAGGCAATGGAATATTAGAAAATAGTTGGCATTTTTGGTATCTTTGGCATCTTTGCATGAAAAAGAATATTTCAAAAGTAAAGCACCGAGTAAAATGCTATTTACTTTATCAGATAAAAAACACCGAGTAAATGTTGTTGAATGTATCAACAACAACAAAAACACCAAGTAAGAAAGCCAAATACTCCACCCATTTCAAAATATGACCAAGTTTAACCTTTCAAATTCATTGATGCAATTCTTTTAAGTTTGAAAACAATAAATCTTGTAATTAATAGTACTCTTTAGTTAGTTTACAATTTTCATAATTGTATTGTCTAAAATTAAATGAATTCATCAGTTTTGTATTTGAAAAAAAATCTCTATTCAACAAGCCAAAACTGAGCCTTCTGTATTTTGGAATGGAGGAAGTATATCATGATAAAAGGATATCTGAATTCACAACAGATAGAACCAGTACATTAAATCATCTAAAGCAAAAAATCAATTCAGTATAGCTACTAGACGCAAGTTAACAGGAAACACGCACCACAAAGTCCCTTCCTGGTGTATCTTGACATATTGAAGCAACAACTTCAGCATAATCATGATAAGAAATTCCCATGGATCTCACTGCTTTTGGGAGATCAGGTTTGAGCTTATCAGCACAGTTCTTTAAGACTTTTTGTCCCAGTTCCCATGCAAGAGGCGAAACATTCTGAAAAACACCAAAAAAGAAAAAAATGATTTTAAAAAAATGACTGAAAGAAAGTCTGGCTGATAAAATCCTAATAAGTGAAGGGTAAACTAGATTAGAATGAAAACAATGCCAAGGAAAAGGTAGCTACCTGATTTTCCCTTTTCACACTAGTTAGAAGAAGACTCAGAAGCTCAAGTGAAGGTTCTTCACTTTCCTCTATGACTAAGGTCATGATTTTCTCCATGTATGATAATACAACATCAGGTTGGCTGGACCTTAAAAGACGGCAAGGAACATCAGTTATGATCATTGGCAAGGAGTTTTTTTGCCAAGAGTACCAAACAGTCCTGGAGAAAGCTATGTGTATTTCATAATGACACATACACAACATACATAAGCCCTAACATAGTACAGTTACTATCACCAATGAATTAAGAGCACCTTAGTTATTAGACCCTCTCAAGCTCAACTCAATGACAAAATAATAAGTAATAATAAGCAATATTTTTTGGCGCAATAAATTGGATCAAGTAAACTTTTGATCGATATACTTTGAAAAGAAGCTAACCCAATATCAATTGCTTATCAAGTAATCAATGCCAATATGTCAATTTGAAATTCATTAACATCAAAATGAGAATAGCTGATGAACCCAGCACTTGCCTCACCTAGGCTCATTTAAAGCTTTAGGTTGATTACTCACCTACTTGAAGACCAAATCATAGGAACTTTACATCTGAAGGAGACAATAAAAAGTGTATGTATGAGAGAGGGGGAATAATATTACAGGTAAGGCAAAGAGACAGGGTTGTAAACATCTAATGGATTCTAGCAAAGGTACAAGTCCAACGGCACAAAAAATTTCAACAAGGATGATCAATAAATATGAAAGCTAGCAGCCTTTGACCACTGCTTCTGCATAGGACTTGACTTTCAATAAAATTTAATTGATTACAGTACTCAAAATGGCACTAGAGGATTAAGTTATAAAACTTCCATATTCTTAATGCAAGTCAAAAAAATATCCTTAAAGCAAACCGTCAGGGACCAAGAGAACCAAGTCTAAATATTTGATTATTAATACTTTTCATCTTTTCTTAAACCTAGTACCTCTTCACACACAAATAATAGCAGCCACTCAATCAAGACTTGCAATGAAAATGATAAAGACTTGCAATTGAAACAATAAAGGCCCAAGTACTATAAAATTTAAATAGAATGAGACCTGTAAATATGAAGCTAAAAAGAAAAGTAGGGAAATGCCACGATGGTTCATTAAGCTCTAGTTAGACAAAAATTCAGCCTCCCATGAATTTACCAAAATCAGTGGAAACTGTGATGAGATGAATTTTAGACAGGGATTGTACTAGTGATGTGATAAATTATTTAAGGAGAATGTCACTCGAAGTAAATGAGCTGATTAAACTTTTAGAGCCAAACGATAACTAGACTAAAGTAACTAGCAATAGGTTGATCCATGAACAAATCTGTATCAGATCGACAAAATGTTGATCCGACACCAAATAATAAACTAGTTTAGGGTAACTAACAAAAAGATGTTCAGAACAACAATACATCAGATCAGCAATAAGTTGGCTTTAAAAATCAGACACTTGAATGATAAAATTTAGTCACGGTCTTGGACAGAACTAAATTCAAGTAAATAGCTGATCCAGAATTTGGGAGAATTTAAAACCTTATGCTATATTTTTGGAATATTTCAACAATAACAGTCCATAGCCTACCACTCTTTCTGTGATTCACACAAGTAAAAACCTCCATTATTATTGGCATTCAGTCATGCTTCTCAAAAATGTGTCAGGAAGCATTTGCCATGTGCCCTGGTGAATAACTTATACTTCATGTTGAATTCATTAGTCAGGATAATCCATGCAGTGGAAGAAGCTTATAAAAGTGCACAGAAATAAACAACTATTGATGTCAAGACATGCAACGTGCTAAGCTCCAACTTCTACTCAAGCTTCAATTACTTGAACGAGAAAAAACATAAAAAAAAAGGAAATATATTATAGAAGTATAATGAAGTCTATAATATTTCTACAAGTAATAAATCTAGGTCAGCCAAATAACTGAAAGTACAAATTATCTCTTATGTACCTGTTGGTATCTAGAAACTGCTGAAACATTTGAATAATTAATTCATCCAACTCGAGGTCCAACATCAGCACGCACACCCTGATGTTTGCAAGAGTTTTAAGAACAGAAACAGCTTTCAAGTAACAGCTACCAGTTGTATAAGATATTTTCTCAACTGCCATTACACTCAGCTGAAAATATTCCTGTAGACCAAACAAATGGAAAAGTAGACAACATAACAGTCTGGAATTACATCATCCAGGTATGAATTACAATAAAGTTGAAACAACGATATTGATACAAAAGTTGGTTTATCTTAATATAGAAAGCAAGGGAAATTTTGATTAATGGCATTCGAATTACCTTCATTTCTTCGTCGCTGAAAGGAGAATCCGGTGCCATTATTCTCGTAATTTCACTGATGCAAGATGCAATTGAAACTTTCACATCCGTATTAGCATGCCTCAAGAGTTCAGTGCCAGTTAGTGCCTTCATGCAGGGCTGAAGTGCGCCAAGAACTGACCTGGATGGTACCTGATCTATCTTGGATAAGAGACACTCTACTTTCTGAAAAAAACAGCATGAACCCAGAGAACGGAATTATGTTAATGCAGCAGCCTAACAACATTCAACCAACAATAATCATACATTAGTTCAATCATACACATGTAGCCTAACAATTTCGGACGAGAAAGAGAGGATTCTTTTAGAATTCTGTAGTCCTAATACGTCATTAGCTATCTGCAATCTAAAATACAGTTGACATAAGGCCATGGAAAAAAGGAAAGGAAATGCTGTATAAAACTAACAAATATCAACCAACAATAATCATACATTTATTAACTCTGAGTGATTCTAAGAGAAAATTCAATTAGTATCAAACCACCTTTAAATCAAACTTATTTGATCACTAATCAAGCAAACAATCATCAATCAGACGTATAGAACGTTAGAATTTAGTCAACAGAAAATGAGTAGCTACCCAGGTAAAAGTCATCTATTCCCCTGACAATTGTTCAAACAAAACCAAGCCAGTTAAAGAAGTTTTCAACTAGTTAACAAAATTAGAGAGCAAAATAGAAGAAATTTCTTAATTCTGTTAATTAACTGAATGTCAATTTTTAGCAAATTGGAAATATATATATATATATATATATGTATGTATACAGGTAGGGTGCTCACATCAAGAAGATTGAGGAGTTGGTCAGTTGAAGATGGGGGCGTTTGAAGCCTAGCTCCAGCGTCTTTGAGACCTTGTTCAAGCTCCTTGTCTGAAAAAGGAGGAGGATGTGTAGGAGAAGCCATTTTTCCAGGTCAGCACAAAAACCTAGAAACCCTATCAAATTTCACCCTTAAAACCCCTCCACTACACAGACAGACAGAGCACAAAATGGCGGGTACGCAAACACACACTATAGAATGGAGATGGGTATAAAGTGGAGAATATTTGTGTATATGGTGTGTGGAATTTACATTTTAATACCCAATTGGTTTGGATGTTGATAATGAGAATGTGCATTCGTAATTGTAATAAGTTGGTACATTTCTTTGACTGCTTTTGTGCAGTCCAGTCCAGTCCAGTCCAGTCCAGTCCACGTAACTCGTCTGTCTTGTTCCTAGCACTTGACATGAGCAACCCACCCACGAAATGTTTAGTTCAACTACTGTGCTTCTATTCTTCATATATACAGAAAATTATATAAGTCCACATTTTCTCCCTCCAAATCTATTTAAACAACCTTCTAAAATTTATAAAAATTAATAATTAATATTTTTATGCATCTCTTTAAATATTTTCACATGTATATGATATAAAGTCGTTATAACTGCAAAATTTATTAATAAATGAGATTGCACTAATTATTCCGCTTTCTCTCGAAAAATATTATTAATAGTTTTTCATTTAATTAACAATCAAAAATTAACAAATATTTATAATTAATATTATTTTCTTAATTTTATTTCATGTGTGCCTTATTACAATTAGAATTAGAATAGAATGAAAACTACTCTATAAAATTAGTAACTAGTTAGGATATATTTATCCAAATAAAATTAATACGGAGTAAAAAAAACGTTAAATAAGCAGTTTCCAAGTCAACTACTTAATTGTCAGTATACTCCACATGTGACAATCTAATTAGTCATACGATTACTATTTACGTGGCACTTGCCACTTATAAAAACGCCTCAGACCTCATGGTCTTGGTCTCGATTTCAAGCTAATACGAGATCTCTCCATATCTATTTTCATTCCTCTTCCTCTTTCGCTTTCGACTAATCTGCCGGTAACAGTTCGGATCTCCAGCCGGAGGCTCCGACGATAGAGATTTACAGCCGTGGCTCCGTCAGGGCAACAGCAAAGTAACCTCTCCCGAAGAAAACCACCATCCTCGTCTTCCTCTTCTTCATCGCCCAATCAAACCCTAACTTCGGGTAGGACTCGGTTTGTTTACAGACAGTCCCTGAATTCCTTATCTGAATCGGATCTGAACTTGCCATTTTGGCAGCGGACTTGGTTCATATTGCTTTTACTCGTAATGGCATTATCGTTCTTCGGCCTCGCTATCTTTCTCTTTTTATCTCTCGATTCCGATTACAGCTTTAACTCTCCTGTCTCTGCTGATTCTTCTCATTCTCAAGGAGTCGAGGTAGCTTTTTTCTTACTTCATAAATTGGTTTATTGGTGATATTCCTCTTTCTTTTTTTTTTTTTTTTTTTTTTTTTTGGGGGATTTATAGGGAATTGTTCATTCGAAGGGGTTTTTGATAGCTCCTCAAGCCGTATGTATAGGTAGATGATTTAATGGGTGTTTTATAAGTCTGTGAATAGAATTGTTTAAGTTTGCCGGTTTCATAGTTTAGGAATTGTTATTTCTAGATAATTCATGTATTAGCTTTCTCACTTGGTTCAGTTATTGGTGATACTCCATTGTTTTTTCTGGGTTTAAGTATATAATCAGACGAGGCCATGGGTTTATAAGTCTCTCAAAAGTTTGAATCGGAGTGTTCAAGTTTGTCTGATTTTATTGTGTTTGAATTGTTGTTTTTTTCAAAAAAAAATAATACAATTTCTTCATTAGCTTATTCACTTGTTGGTTATTAAAAGATTATATGGTTCAATTAGTTTTTGTTCTTTGAGCTTAGAGACCTTTGAAAACTGAATACTTGACGATAGGCTTCATTAAATTGCATTGATCCTTTAAAAGAAACATAATGGGATCTCCCAAGAGGTGTCTGTGTGTCAGAGATAGTTTTGTTTTGCTGGGATTAGTTCTCAGATTGTTGAAAAAGATAGGTATATTTTTGTAATAAATATAAAGTTGAGATATTGGATAGGAAAAAAGTATGATGTTTTATTTGATGGTGGTTGTTTGGTAGATTACATATGGGTCTGTGACCAAGCTGATGCATGAGAAGACGAAATTCCGGCTGCACTCACATGATGTGCCATATGGTTCCGGAAGTGGGCAACAGTCAGTCACTGGTTTTCCAAATGTTGATGATTCCAACAGCTACTGGGTTTGTTTATGCTTCCTGTTTGTTTTCATAAATTTCATATGTTTTTCTATGGTTTTAAAAGCTTTTAGCTAAATGTTGTTTGAATTCTTCTATTTTCTATTGAAATTGGGATTCTTTATATTCCAGATTGTTAGGCCTATTCTGGACACGTCTGCCAAACAAGGAGACACGATTGAAAGTGGAACAATCATCCGGTTGCAGCATATGAGGACCCGGAGATGGCTGCATAGCCACTTACATGCGTCCCCCATTTCGGGTAATTTGGAGGTTGGTGAATTGGAAGTGCTTTAGACTTTCTGTTTATTTGCCTCTATGTACTTCTTAGCCCTTTAAAATCCAAGTTACTCTTGTGTCAACTTGCAAGCTTATCAGAATACCTGAGGTTTCATATAGGTGAATAATCCATAATCCTTGAGCAGTAAGTCATTATTGAGTGTATTTCCAACCATGTATGGCTATAGAACTAGCCAAATAAATTGGGTCTATATTACTAGCTAATTACTTGAGCTTTCTTCGTGCTCAGTTGTCTTGATATTCTTTTAACACGCACTCATGAAATAAGCAAATTAGGCTTCAACACATTGTAACACTCATCACTGAGCTTTCTTTATTCTCAGTTCAATATTGTATTGACCAGTTACCTTAAAGTCAAACAGACAAACACTTAAACTAATTGTGCTCATTTCTTTACAGTTAAGTACTTTAGTTATGGCCTCATTTGAGCTTGGCACACTAGTCAGGCTCAAGCTCCAATTTGGAGTTTGGATTTAAGCAAACTTGAGCAACCCAATATTAGTCTTAGATGTAGATTGTTTACTCCTGATTCGTTAATCTATCGAGCTTTCCTCATAGACTTAATGCTTCCACTCCAGGCTACCAACTAATCCCTGTGATGGTAAACGTAAATCACACTGTCTTATCAACAAAGTAGAAGGATGGAACAAAAATATATCCTTAAATTGTTGTAAAATTTTCAAACGGGACTTTTTGTAGAACGTAGGGAGTGATATTTGGATGCCTTAGATTATTACAAAGGACAAGAGAGCGTTCTTCTCCATTTTAATTTGTAGGTTTTTGCGTTGTACTTTAGGATTGTAGGTCAGGAGGTGCTTTTGTGTGTTTATCTTAAGAATCCAGTACTTTACACTTTGTTAAAAATCTTACTCGTGATAAATACTATCTGTTTGGCTGTTTCGTTTCAAATTTTGAACTCCATTAATGTGTAGGTGAGTTGTTTCGGGGATGATAGCAATTCTGACACTGGGGATTATTGGAGGTGAGACATACAATAACTTTGTTTTTAAGTATTCTTGGTGACCAAATTTGCTGATAACAACATGTCTTCCCCCCAACCCCAAACTATGTTATCCTTAGACTAGAAGTTGAGGGAAGTGGAAAAATCTGGAGGCAAGATCAAAAGGTCAGGCTTCATCATGTGGACACTGGCGGATATCTGCACAGTCATGACAAGAAATTCAGCCGTATTGCCGGGGGTCAGCAAGAGGTGAGAACTTAAATCTGGAAATTGTAGCATGGTTCCATAAGCCAGTTCTGTATCTTGAGGATGAATCTTTAGGACTATGACCTACATCTTTTGATAAAGTAGCATATTCATATGCCAATAACTCCCAAGTGTACTCAATAAGGACTGCAATAGAATAGATCATGAAAGTCCCACTCCACCCCACCCCCCACCCCCACCCCTGGTTAAAAAAAAATTATTCTCTTCCCCTTGCAGCCCACCAAACAAGCGTAAATTCATACGTGGATGTCCTGTACCAGCTGAAAAATCCACAACATTTATTTCTTATAAAGTTTAAGCATTAGGCAGAAATACATCCAAACACTTCATTTTTGTTTCTTGCTTTCCTATTCATAGTCACACGGTCAACAGAGAGAGCTTCTTAACTTTCTGTCCCAGAGTTATAATGATGTTGAAACTTGTAATTCTGTAGGTTTGTGGTGTACGTGAGAAACGTCCAGATAACATTTGGTTAGCTGCAGAGGGCGTCTACCTCCCAGTTACTATAAGCAAGTAATCCAAAGTACTATGAATGGTCAACTGTGCTCAGATGCTGGATTTTCTTTTCTTTTTTCCCCTTTTATGCCTATGGAAGATGTTAGTGATGTAGCAGTATCTTTTTATGTGTGAGAAGATTATTATCATTTCTGAACATCATAACCACACTTGTACTATTTGAGAAACATTTTGTACTACAATTTTTCTGAGATTGATTCAGTCACACAATGATGTAATATGTTGTGTTTGCAATGGTGTATCTGTGGTCATAATCATCAGACTTCTCCATTCGGTAGATTAATTTGTGTTGTTGCATCGCAATATGGTTAAGGCTAGCTTGGCTGTTTGTGGAGTTGGGTATGTGAGTGCAATTGATTAAAATGACCTAACAAGGAAACTTTAAAAAAAAGGCCATTCATGGAGTTATTAATTTTTTTCTAAAATGGGTGTTACCATTGAGACGGGATAGATATTGGACTATACATTTTGGTGGTAATTAACTACTCAGCAAAAGACCAAAGGTGATAGCTTAGTTGTAAATGCGTCTCTTTTACTGTATAAAGTCGTATATTCTTACCCGTCAGAAACAAGGTCTACCCCTCGGACACGAGGCCAGATTTCTCGGACCAGAATTAACTTTAATAACAACTTTGTTTGAGAAGTATAAAGACAGAAATTTAAAGAAAGCTCAAGACAACTCTGGACGTGATGTGAAGAATGAAGATGAGTACTATTCCAATCTAATTATAAGAAACATTATTTGGCCAAAATGTCATTTACAACAGCCCAATTGTAAAAATCACTCTCTCAATACCAAAGTGAGCTAAGCTACTACCTTAGTTGCAGAACAACGATGACACTCTGGCACTCATTCATAAAATAAGGAAAGAAGAAGTAGCAAGAAAGAATCATATTTTTTCAATCAAAAGACAACTTTAATCGAGCAACAACAGTAATCAGATCCAGGTTTAAAACCACATTTAATACATCTTGCAAACTGAGTGAGTCATAACCAACATACATTATGCAAATAACTTGAAATCTCAAAATTGCCAAAATCTTGTCAAACTCTAGAAATTTTGCCACTTGAACAATCTAAAGTTTTCTGTCAGAAGTACTAGAGAGAGATTTTTAAAGACACACACAAAATCAAGCCTAACTGAATGTAGAATCCACTGGTAACCACTTAGTGAGACTTCACATAATTCTGAACAATAACAAGACCATCGGTTTCCTCTCCATAATCCTACAAAGCATACAGAAATGTTGAAATTATTGTTAGCGCCAAATAAATAGACTGATGAGAGATATATTGCTTCAAAATCAACTACCTTTACAACAACGCAAGAGCAACCAACAACCTTCCGTGCATTACCTTCTGTATCAATCTTGCACAACTGCATGGAGAAACCATAACGAAACGCTAAACATATTTTTTCTTCACAAATCAAATAATAAATGGAAAACACGAACAAACAAGATACGGGTTGAGGGAGGTTAGAGCTTTAGAGAGGGACGAAATTAAGATGCCGGAATTTTGAAAAGATGCAACTATATCAGGCAAACTTTTTTTTTTGTGGGATTACACTTCGGAAACCAAGATAACTAGGAAACAAGTGGACGGTTACAATAGCACATTGAGAAGCCATAAAGTATCAAACTAATAATAGAGGCGACAGGGAGGGAGGGAGGGAGGGAGAATGATGTAATTAATATAACACAAAAGAATTTAAAACAGAAAGATGCAGAGCTAGCGCTAGAGTTGTACTTACACCAGCCCATTCACCAAGAGTCTTTGCGCTGGGGACTGTTATCAAGCTTACGTTGTGGTCAGCACAAAGTGCTTTGACCAATTTGACAAAGTCCGGTTGGTTGCAGTCCTCTGCTAATACACAGAGCTGGGCAGCATGCTTCTCAATCACCTTTGCACCTTCGTGAAGACCTCGGATAAGCCCACTATGGGCAAGTGACTTTCTAAGCACAAGTTGCAGTGCTGTCATGATGTCCATTGGCTCACCTAGAGCTGAAGCAGGTGCAGGTGCAGGTGCTTCAGCTGCAACAACCACCTCTTCACTGAAATTAAACAATTGAACAAAGATGAGAAACACCCTTCAAATAGAAGTCACAAAGAGAGATTTTAAAAGCCAAAAAACAAGGATGTATAGGGAAGCACAAATCATCTTTAAAAAGGTCAATGATTTTTTCTTAATTATCTACGAGAGTTTTTGAGTAAAAACATTCAATGATTCACACATCCCCAAAAATTAGTAATAAAAAAGGCATGAGAAATTTACCAGAAATGATAAGCACAAATTGTGCTGAAGAAAAATAAGGAATCAAAAATAGCATGTAATTTTTTTTGGCTAAATAACATATTTTCGGTTCATGCATTGCTTTAACAAACATCCAAACACGCAACTGTTTGATATGATGTCCCAAGCTCAATCTCACAAGCCTAATGTAGATAGGAAATATGTCCCCGCCAATAAGAATTTTCACATGCATTTCAAGGTCAACACACATTCAAAGTCGAAAAAAAAATCCCTTCTCATCAACAGGAGGCTTTTGAACAACAATTAAGAAAAAAGAACTATAGATTAACACCAGAAATTACTTCCAACCTTCAAAAAGTCAAATAGGAAATGTGCCTCAGAAATATTCTTCAGAAAATGATTCTAACCACCAAACTAAAATGAACAGTTGGTTCTCCAAAAGTATACTTATCAAACTTTATTTAATTGAAGTACAGTATTCATGTTTTACATAACATAACAGTAGCAACTTGATCATAAAAACAACAGAAAATATAAACAAAATGCAAAGGAAAAAACATGCTTAGCACTTTTAAGAAGGGGTGTGGACTTACCCAGACATTTTTGTTCTTGTTCAAATGCTTGACTAAATCTGTTGAAAAAAGAAAAGGAAATCAGATAATAGAGTAACAAAATAAACATTAAACAAATATAGTAGAACAAAAATGCAGCATCCCAACCTACAAAATTTGTATCATACCCCACAAGTAAACAAAAGTTAAACGTAGTAATAAACAGAATTTAATACACAAACATATCAATAACAAATTGGCCTCCAAACACCATAAACAAGTACATGAAATAAACAAAATACGATGCAAATGTAAACAACCAATGTGTAATTCATCTGAGATACTGTTTTCTTGTTCATAGACTCTGTACTCATCCAAACATGTGCTATTACATAAAACTTACACTAATTAATTTAAGGACTAGAACATAGGAACGAAGGGTGCAGCCTGGCATGTATCTACTTCTATAGACATTTAATGTATAATGAATGTAAACATGTCATTTGTTACGTGTCGCATCCTTTCCAGATGCAAATCATGCATGAAAACAACCTTTCTTTTCTTCATCTAATTTTCCCCCATCTAATGAAAGAAACCATATCAACCCTTTACAATATCTAGGTAGGATCAGTAAGCCATGTTGTGCCTCAAAAAAACAAGCAAACAACATATAGGCATAGAAACATTTTGCACCAAATAATAATATATTTCTCTTCCAGATCTAATACTACTTTAGGGTTTTGCTAAAAAATTGTGCAAGGAGGTGAAAGGTTTCCCATTGGGGTTTCAGGCCCTCCAGGTCTCCACCTGCTTGTGTGATATCATTTGCTAAACATCCCATATAGGCTAATTTGAGTAATCAACTGAACGCCAAAAGTTAACCTAATAATCTCACTAAACACCACATAGCTACTGAATACTGATAGAAACATTCAACCATACTCCAATTCTAATTCCAATGCACATTACTCTTAAGTAATTATTACTAAATTCATAAATTTCGTCCCAAAAAATTGTTGAAAATTCCATCAATCAAGTAACCAAACTAAAAAAATAAAGTAAATAAAAAATTGCAGCAAAAACATAAAACTTATAGATATAGCCGCTAATGGGCGTAGAAACGTGTATTTATAGATAGGAACTCTCCAGTTTCAATGAAGTGAACGCATTTGATCAACTAGATTATATGTATATACATCCATGGTATATAAAATAAACCAGAACGAGACACGAGAAACAGAGAGAGAATGGCACCTGAGATGAAGAGGTTGAGGAAACTCCAACAATGATGTCTGCTGCAAACAAAGTCGAAAAATGGAACTGAGTTAGCTAGTTTATAAGGCAAAATCCTAATAAAACCCTAGTTTTGTTGCATTTACATTATTATCCTCTGTGCGTTTCATGTTATTAGTATCTAGTCCATTGGACCAAAGTCAATTGATTTATGGGCCTTCGTTTAATTCATCATTATGAGCGAAGTATTTGCTCATGGGTCAGGGCCTCAGGGCTTTGTGATTTTAAAATGTTAGAATATACTAACATTCTGTTTCAGGGTTTGGGACCAAAAAAATAAAATTAAAATTGGGAAATTAAATTTATGATGAAAAATAAAAGAATAAAAAGATTGTATGTTTTTTTTTTCATGTTGTTACTAAGTTTATAAAAGAAAAGAAAAGAAAATTTAAGTTTAACATTTAAATTACTAAGTCACCCTTTTATTATGTTTAAAAGTTAGAGGGTATAACAGGGATTATAAAATATAATATTATGTAATTTAATTTTTCTTTTAAATTAAATTATACATTTTTGGTAAAAAATATTTGACAAGAAAAAAAGTGGTTAAATTTTTCATTCATTTCTTTTGTTTTTCACTCATTAAAACATTGGGTAGGAAATAATCTTGATTCATTCAAATAAAATTATTATTCTCATTCAATTTTATAAATAATAAATATTAAATTTTCATTCATTCTCCCTCAAAAACATGAAGAAGAATAGTTATCCCCCAAGTCAAACTTATAAATATAGTATAAAGTTTGAAGTTCCAAATAAACTCCATCAACTAGTTATTTATATATCATATGCTCTTTTTTGTATCAAACTGATAAAAAGTAATTACTATGTCCTTATTATAAACAATATTTACACTCTCTCCAGCTTAACTGCCTTCAGTAGAAGATAGGTGAAATCAAAACTTTTTCTTCAGCACTTTTAAAATTAATTTGACTAAGATAATAATGAAATAAATTTATATATCAAAAAAAAATTAAAGTATGTGGTCATAGGCAAACCTCTTGAATAAAGAAAGTGAGTGGTTATTATGAAGTTAACTTTTATCAATTGACTAATACAGTATCGACATGCAAGTCGGAGAGGCGATCTCTCTCTATACGTGTCAGTAATGTATTTGTCAATTTACCAAATTATGATGAAATTAACTTCATGATAAACGGATCCATAAAAAATATCAAAAAGTTAAATAGGATTCCTTTTTATAAAAAAACAACAACTTAGGAGGGCATCATTAGGTCTATTCAAGGGGAAAGGACATAATGAATCAATACCCCTTCAATCAATGGTTTTGGAGCTACCTATATCCATCATGAGGGAGGGACACTTACCCTTTTGTTTACATGTGAATTAATTCAAGTCTATAAATATACTTTCTCTAGTGTGAGTGTATACCTGTACCATATAAGTCATATCTTTGCTATATTTGAACCATTAAATAGAATTTTATTTAAAATGAAGAGAATTCTAATCCCACATAATCACTCCTTTAGAATGTCTTTTCCATTTCAATTCTCTTTTATTCTTAACCACAGTCCACACACATATTGATAGGCAAAAGTCATATTCCTCCTCCTAGACTTTTGAGCATAATCATCTTTTACAAAGGGGAATTAAACTTAGGCAGGGCAGGGCAGGGCAGGTCAGGGAAGGGCGTGTGGTCTCAGATTGCATGTTGATTTAACAACTATTCCAAAAGGAAGACGATGAATATGGTCCTCCTCTTACTTTCTACCATGTACGAGACAGACGAGTATTATCCATCCCTGAGCCAAGATGATGACAAATAAATCATATTTATGGGTTAATCAACACAACTGTCTTGATACTTTGTGTGTTATTTTCTATTAAGATTCTCTGGACCAAAATATTAAAATATATGAGGTTTATTTTTTTTAAATGTCCAAAAACAAAGCTACATGTGCTAAGCAGAGAGAGAAAATGCAAAAACATGTTACAGTGAGGACTATGTGAGGTTGCGTCTTCACAGTAGTGGGAGGTTCACAGTTCAGTCCTCGTATCGGAATTTGCTAGTATTACATTAAGTTTGTTACGGAGCCTTTGTGGCACCACGGAGGGAGTTAGGTTCATAGAAGTAGAAGAGTGAAACCAATTGTTTCCGAGGAGTCATCATTGTTTTTGTGGGGAATTTAGTTTAGGACTTTTTAAGAGTTTTTGTCATTGTTGGTTTATAGACTAGACTTGCTTCTGTTAGTGAAAAGGTGAGTTTTTCTAGATCAACCTGCCTTCTTGTCTGTCTACTTTGCTTAGGATGTCACCCCCTTTTGTGCCTCTTAAAAAAAAATTTTCCAAGGCAGCTAGAGTTTAAAAAGGCCCAAACTCTAGCAGAGCTAACACCTATCGTCCTATATTTTAGTCCTGACCATGTATAATAACAACAATCTTCTAAACTAATGGGACTTTCTTAATGCCGTTGATGTGACGCCCCCAAAATAGGTATACATCACCCATTCTGAGTTGTCAATACATGGTACAGAAATAACTACAACTTTATTATTACAACAAGAAAAGCTGTGAGTTTGAATACAAATATTATCTTCTAGACAATATCTATACTCAAATAAATTCTCATCACATTTATTGATACATTATTTTACAAAAATGGTGAGGACTACTAAACAATTCTTTCTAAAACCTTCATTCCATACCCCAGACTTCGTACTTTCGCTATATTCTCTCGCCTCTGAGAAGAAAAATGGAACAAAAAGGAAAAGGTGAGCTCAACTAGCCCAAGAAAGAATATTATGACTAAGATAATATACAACAAATTACAGTTAGTCTTCAACAGGGAAAAATCTAATAGAATACAATAGACAACAAATTTTAAATCAATATTCGCAATGAAAATAATAATTCATTAGAAGAGTTAAGTAGAGAATGCAAACTACTATCTTACATGTATGAATTTAAAAGTTCATCGTCTATCTTTTATCCCCGTAACATCAATCAATATACATCTCGAATCAAATATTCATCTTTGCACTACAGGGCCAAAGATATTCATCGATTAATCATGTTCATCTAAACACTGCTCATCTTTGCACTACTGACGAAAGATATTCAATAATATCATCATTTAAGGCGAGGATGATGAAAAATATTTTTAAAGAAACGAATCCAAAGTGAAACAAAATGACAAGGATTAAGGATTAAGGATTCGTACTTTGTTTTATCCATGTTCAAAAATACCTCAAAAATAATCATAGTGGTGTAAAATTCAAGAATGATCAAAACATGGATACAATCAAAGATAGTATCCGAATAGATATTTTGACACAAAAGAAGAAATTTTATTTTCTATGAATAAAGTGCAGATATCGTGAATAGTCTTGCCGATATCGTGAATAAAGAACTCAAACACCAAAAGATAGAAATTTCCCAAAAAACATCTTCACGCTTCGTGAATAGTACTTTCGTGAATAGTAACTCGTGAATAAGAACTCATGAATAGTAACTTCGTGAATAGTAACTCATGAATAATAACTCATGAATAAGTAACCCCGACATGGAAAAGTTCCAAATTTGATAAAAGTTTCAACCAATATTTCAAAGATAATGATATTGAAGAAATAATATCATTTGAGAAGAAAATAACATCCCTTACCTCGAAAAGATTAGTACTTCAATTTGGAATCTACGGGTATAGTCTTTGAAGGAACTTCATACCGTCTAACAATACTCAAAGTATACTTACAAGAATACGCTCAATATATCGAGAGAAATAGAGAAAAACTTGAGTTTACGGTGTGTTTTTCAATTCTAACATAAGCACCTCTATTTATAGGAAAATGCTTAGAACACCAAAGTAGAAAATTGAATATAATATTAATATATTTTTCACATTTTCTTTAGCCCACCTGAGACAACTGATCTCAGCCCATTTGAATCACATGTGAGGCCAACTTAGTTGCAAAAACGTTTTTCTCAAAATAATTAACTAAAACTCCCAAAATTAATTATTTGAACTTGAACTTCAATAATTCATAATAAATAGCCTTTTATCAAAAAATTCAAATCATGCGAGTTTTATAGGAAATTCAATTCTCTACAACTTTGCGAAGAAAGTTTTTCCGAATTCCAAACAAAAATTGACCGAAATCCACAAACGAAGCGATTTTACAGTATAATCAAATTTCAAATCGATAAATGGGGTCCACCAGAGCATGTTTAACATGTTTTAAATATTTATTGCAACAAAAATACTCTTCCTCCTCGTATACTCATATATCCCACATTCGTTGTAAAAATATCACCATTATTATATTATTATAATATAATAATATATTTAAATAAATTATTTTATCAAAAAAGATAAAATTTCAATTTTCAACAATTGTCACATTAAAAATTTTCTCCATCTATATCCACATAAAATCAATATTTTCCTTATCATATGAATCAATAATTAATTATTCACAAATAATATTACGTAATCACAATATTGATAACTAGCAGCCTTCTGAGAAGAGGGGGCTTTCGATAAGAATTTCTCCTTCTTTGGCGCAATTTAGGTGACCAAACCTCTCTCCTTGACGTAACTTTCTAGACATTGCCAATAATGTTATCTAATAATATTATTCGAGATAATATGAATTATTGCTTCGATAATAAAAAATATCTTGTTTAATGACAATTATTGAAACAACAACAATATAAAATATCAACGCAAAGAATTATTAAATCAATTAAATCTTTGAGCAATAATTCTGTAACCATTATTGAGTAGTGCCTTCTTACGTAAGAATCAATAATTTGTGCAATACCGCAAAGTCTTCTTGTGTTTTAACCAAGAGTATTTTAACAAAGATAGCAGTAACAACTACACCGTTATTTTTAAACAACTTATATTTGTCGTTTTCTTCATCCAATCGCTTTTAGTTATAGGGCCCACACATGGTCGCTACTTGCCGCATTTAATATTCCCGACAAAGATTTAATATTCCACGACCAAACGAATATTCCCCATAACAATGAATATTTTATAACCACTTGCTTATTTTGAAATATTTGCGTATTTTACCCCTAACTATCCACATTAATCAAATCAACCCTTACTATTTCAAAATAATAAATAGAGAAATTAAATTTCATTAATAAGAAGTTGGGTCTTACAACCTCCCTCCTTATGAAATTTCATCCTCGAAATTGACGTGACGTACACTGTGTTTTCAAAAAGGTGAGGATACCTCGCTTTCATTTTCGTTTCCAATTCCCGTGTCATTTCCTCTATAGTATGATTCCTCCACAAAACTTTAACTTGTGGTATGACCTTTCTTGCTACAGGACATGCTCCTTCCTATCCAAAATCTTGGCAGTACCTCCTCATACGTTAAGTCTTCTGGCTATCTCGTCCTGGTTCTAACTCTATAACGTGGTTGGGTCTTTCACATATTTACGAAGCACGGATATGTGAAACACATTATGAACACGAGACATACTCGGAGGTAACACGAGTCTATAGGCTACATTTCCTACTTTCGGTCAAGAATTTAAAATGGACCAATATATCGTGGATTGAGCTTTCCTCTCTTCCCAAATCTTGTAACTCCTTCCACGGAGCAACTCGCATGACAATACATGATCCCTACACACTAAATTCCACGTCCTTTCGATGAAGATCCGTGCATAACTCTTTTTGTCGATCTTGTGCCGCTTTGTATACGTTGTCGAATCATTTGGATCTTTTTCGTGAATCATACGTACTAACTCGGGTCCCAACGGTGTTTGCTTCACCCACCTCGTCCCAACATAATTTGGAGAGCGACACTTTCGCCCATATAATGCTTCAAATGGAGCTACACCTATACTTGCACGATAACGGTTGTTGTAGGAGAATTCCACCAATGGTAAATACTTATCCCAACCGCCTTTGAAGTCAGGACACGAGTCTTAATAAATCTTCAAGAGTTTGAATAATCTTTTCTCGATTGTCCGTCTGTTTGAGGATGGTATGCGAAAGCAATCAATAAATCCGTGCCCATAGCTTTTTGCAAGCTAACCCAAAATCTTGAAGTGAATCTTGGGTCACGATCCGAAACTATGGATACAGGCATGCCATACTGACCTCACAATCTCATTCACGTCATATACTAAAGCAAGACGTTCAAGTGAATAAGTCTCCGTGTCGGCAAGAAATGAAAGCGGACTTGGTTAATCTATCAACAATAACCCAAATAACATTGATACCACGAGAAACCGTAGGAAGACCCGTGCTTGAAATCCATGGTAATGTGTTCCCACTTCCATTTCGGAATCTCAAGTGGTTCTGACGGACCCTTAGGTATCGGATGCTCCGCTTTACTTACGTTGACAAGTTAAACACATTGAGATAAACTTTGCAATCTCTCTCTTATTATTGTTCCACCAAAATGTATGTCCGAAGATCACGATACATTTTAGTACTTCCGGATGGATTGCAAATGGTGTATTGTGTGCCTCCGCCATAATCTTGTACTTCAAATCGTAGTCGTTAGGAACACAAAGTCTAGAGTGGACTCAAGTATTCCTTCTTCATCAATTCTCGCTTCCTAATAGCTCCTTCTTGTACTTTCTTCTTCATACGCATCATTTCCGCCTGCGTGGCTTGAGCGACCTTAACTTTTTCTATTAAAGTTGGCTCTGTCGTATACTTGACATCATCGCTTTTCGTTCGCGCATATGATCTTCTACTCAACGCTAGCGTCAACCACGTTCACTTTTCGGGATGGTATTGAATAGTGTGGTCGTAATCCTTCAATAGCTCGAGCCAACGTCATTGCGCATGTTTGAGTTCTTTTTGGGTGAAGAAATATTTAAGGCTTTTATGGTGCGAATATATCTCCACTTTCTCCCCATATAGATAGTGCCTCCATATCTTTAAGCGCAAAACATTGCACGCTAACTCTAGATCATGAGTAGGATAATTCCTCTCATACTCTTTAAGTTGTCGCGAGGCATAAAGCTATGACTTTCCCACGTTGCATGAGATCACATCCTAACCCTTTGCTTAAAGCATCATTTGTAGATAACAAATCCATCCAAACCCGGATGGTATTGTTAGAGCAGTCTTAAAATAAGTCTCCTTAAGCTCTTGGAAACTCTTCTCGCATTCTTCGCTCCCAAACGAATTTTGTATCCTTCCAAGTTAAATTGAGTTAATGGAGTAGCGATTCGAGAAAACCTTCCACGAATCTCCGATAATAACCAACTAAGCCCAAAAAGCTACGTGCTTGATCCGAGCTTTGGTTGCTCCCCAACTTTGTATTGCTTCAATCTTGGCGGGATCAACAGATACTCCATGTTTCGACACCACGTGCCCAAGGAATGCTACTTCCTCGCCGAACTCGCATTTCTTCAATTTGGCATATAGTTTGTTTTCACGAAGCCTTTGGAGTACCACTTCAAATGGTGTTCATGATCTTCACGACTTTTGGAATATATAAGGATGTCATCAATAAAAACAACAACGAATCGATCTAAATATTCCTTGAATACTCGGTTCATCATATCCATGAAAGCCACAGGGAGCATTAGTCAATCCGAAAGACATGACTAAGAATTCATAATGCCCGCATCGAAGTTCTAAAGCGCGTCTTTGGAATATCCTCGCCTAATCTTGGTGATGATATCCGAATCGAAGATCGATTTTTGAAAAGAATTGTGCCCCTTGCAATTGGTCAAACAAGTCATCAATACGAGGTATAGGATACCTATTCTTGATGGTGACATGGTTCAATTCCGATAGTCAATAAAAAGTCGCGTACTCCGCCTTTCTTCTTTACGAATAAAAAAGAGGAGCACCCAAGGAGATGTACTTAGGGCCAGATGAAACCGATGTCCAACAATTCCTCAGAGTTGGACCTTTAACTCCTGAAGTTCAATAGAGCAATTCGATATGAGGTTTTAGAAATGGGCTTTGTACGGGTTCAAGATCAATAAAGAATTCAACTTCACGCGTTAAAGGTAGGCCGGGAAGTTCTTCTGTGAAATCGTCGGAAAGTCAATAACAACAGAAATATTATTCAAATTTGGCGTGTCTTTATTCAAATCCATAACATGGGCTAAGAAAGCTTGACATCCGTTTTCAATAAACGAATAAAGCTATGATTAGATATGATGATGATTGATTTTAATGGTTTAGTTGGCTTGAATTAGACATACAGTCGGGTTGGTTAGGAATATGAAAACTAACAACCTTACAAAAATAATCAATTTTGGCATGATGAGTAGTTAACCAATCAATCCCTAAAATCACATCAAAAGCAAGTATCTTTAAAGAGATAAGGTCAACAGGTAAGGTAATGGTGCCAACTTGAATCAAACAAGATTTATAAACAGTGGATGTGATGAAAGTTTCTCCTAACGGAGTTTCCACAGATAGGTCAAAGTCTAATTTCTCCGGAGTCAAGTTTAAACGTTGAGCACAAGCAGGAGAGATAAATGAATGGGTAGCACCGGTATCAAGTAAGGTATAAACTTCGCAAGAATTTATAAATAGCTTACCGTGATCACCTCGTTTGGGTTCTCGCATTTTGACCACTCACAACAAACGCTTCTTCCGGAATCGTTGACTTTGACTTTTACGGGGACGATCTTTTGAGTCGTCATCCCGGCATTGAACTAGGTTTCGCTACCATACAATCTCGAGCGATATGTCCTTCCTTTCCACAATTATAGCATACCTTGAACTGTTGTGGACAGTTTGACCGATATGTCCCTCTTTCCGCATTTATAAATATAATGACCTGGGTCGTTTTCTCCCTTAGAACCGATTCTTGTCGCCGAACATCGTGCTTCTTCATATAGTCGTTATTAAATCTTCTCTTTTTAAAATCTCCTCCCGACTCGCTTCTTCTATTTTCATGGCCATGATTACCACCAGTGTGGTTACCATTTTGTCCGTCTGCTTTTTTCTCCACCGGTTATCATTATTCTATTGATCGCTATCTCTCCGTACGATTACGGTTATGGTCCTCAATTGACCGTGCACTTCGTTATCTCGCTTCTAATAATTGAGCCCATTTACAACATCCGAATAGAGAAAGTTTATGAGAAATGAGATCTTGACGTATCTTAGGGTTTCAAACCTCTAAGAAACATCCGCGTCATCGCTCCTCATTCTCCACCAAATGAGGTGCAAACACGGATAACTCGCAAAAATTTGCCTCATCTTTGAGACACCGCTATGTTGTTTTGCTCTAATCGATGAACTCCACTTCCTTCATATAGCGAACACTTTCGAGAAAGTATTTGTCATTAAATAGTTCTGAAACGCTTCCCCAGAGACATCTTTGAGTGAAAGTGGATGGATGGTACGCTTCACGACTCCCACCAGTGATCTGCCTCGCCACACGGAACATAAAGGTGGCGAATGGAACCTTCATTCTCCGTGCATCCCAAGACATCGAATATCTTGGTAATTTGCTTGACCAGTGTTTACGCCATGATCGGATCCGGCTTTCCCTTAAATTCTGGTGGTCCCAACTCTTTGAACCGCTTGGTATGACAACCCGTGAATTGCTATCATTTCCTCCTCAGATATTTTGAACACGAGTCTCCTAAATGCGATTTTGCATGAATCGCAAAAAGCTTCTAAACATCCTCGCTCATCATCTGCTTTCGGTGGTGTTGTTCACGGAGGAACATTGCCACCGACTGTTGCGTTCTCCTCGTTGGTGAGTACAAAGCGTCTCCACGGTCTCATTTCCATTGTTAATATTCTCAATCGACATTCTCAAATCATCGCCATAAAACAAGGGTTAATTAAGAAATCAATATATCACATAATATCCTTATATAATTGACCAACTAAAAAAATAAGCTTAGGTAGGACACACTAGCAAAGGATTTACTCGCCTCCCTCCTAGTTCTATTCCCCGATCTCCACCGGAGATCATATCCCTAAGCTTTGATACCAACCGTGACGCCCCCAAAATAGGTATACATCACCCATTCTGAGTTGTCAATACATGGTACGTAAACAACTACAACTTTATTATTACAACAAGAAAAAGCTGTGAGTTTGAATACAAATATTATCTTCTGACAATATCTATACTCAAATAAATCCTCATCACATTTATTGATACATTATTTTACAAAAATGGTGAGGACTACTAAACAATTCTTTCTAAAACCTTCATTCCATACCTCCCACTGCGTATTTCGTATATTCTCGCATCCCGAGAAGAAAAATGGAACAAAAAGGAAAAGGGTGAGCTCAACTAGCCCAAGAAAGAATATTATGACTAAGATAATATACAACAAATTACCATTAGTCTTCAACAGGAAAAATCTAATAGAATACAACAGAATAACAAATTTTAAATCAATATTCGCAGAAATAATAATTCATTAGAAGAGTTAAGTAGAGAATGCAAACTACTATCTTCTATGTATGAATTTAAAAGTTCATCGCTATCTTTTATCCCCAGTAACATCAATCAATATACATCTGGAATCAAATATTCATCTTTGCACTACAGCCAAAGATATTCATCGATTAGGTCATGTTCATCTAAACACTGCTCATCTTTCTTTGACTACTACCAAAGATATTCAATAATATCATCATTTAAGATCGAGGATGATGAAAAATATTTTTAAAGAAACGAATCCAAAGGAAACAAAATGACAAGGATTAAGGATTAAGGATTCGTACTTTGTTTTATCCATGTTCAAAAATACCTCAAAAATAATCATAGTGGTGTAAAATTCAAGAATGATCAAAACATGGATACAATCAAAGCTAGTATCCGAATAGATATTTTGGATAAAAAGAAGAAATTTTATTTTTCTATGAATAAGTGTCGATACGTGAATAGTCTCAAGTATACGTGAATAGTAACTCCACACCAAAAGATAGAAATTTCTCAAAAAAACATCTTCACGCTTCATGAATAGTACTTTGTGAATAAGAATCGTGAATAAGAACTCATAAATAGTAACTCGTGAATAATAACTCATGAATAGTAACCCCGACATGGAAAAGTTCCAAATTTGATAAAAAGTTTCAACCAATATTTCAGCATAATGATATTGAAGAAATAATATCATTTGAGAAGAAAATAACTGAAAGTAGTATACACACAAGCCAATCATGTTTGATGATAAAGCATATACTTTGTAACAATCTTATTCATTTATTAATAAAAAGTATTAATTTATTAAAGGCTTTTGATTATCTACATGATCTTTGTTTTATAATATGTGATAAACCCATAGTTTTAAGCAATGCTTTTAGAATAATGATGATGATCATTCTAATGAGATCTAAATTCTTAGAAAGCTTAAAACTAAAATAGTTCCCAATCATTGGATTATTAAATTGGGGATTAGTGAATCCGGATAGATTGGTACATACGTTGCTTGCTTCATTGGATGAGGATGATTGATCTCACGATCATTTGTGTGGAGACACTAAAGCAAGTATGTAGGTGCTTATTAGAGAATAAGTTCATGAGCGTTGGCTCGCTAAGGAATACCTAATGGAGTTTTATTTGCTTGTCAATAGGAATTCTGTAGTGATAGTAGTCTAGTGATCCTTGGACTTGAGATCATCATAGTATCTTGTGTATGATGAGTTATACTTTGACTTATTCCTTAAGACCCTTGTGGGTATATCAAAGGGTATGCTTGGGTATAATAAGTTGTACATGGAGATAATGTATGATCAATAAAGAATCTACCACTTCTAATAAAGAAGAGAAATGTCCTATGTGATTCGATAAATGACAACCCAAAGAGTCCTTGGCGGCGAGAATGAAATTAGAAAGGAGTTTCTAATTTGCATTATTTGGAGTTGTGCATTTAAGGATCGAAATACATATAATTAAATAAAATAAGACTTGACAAGAATTCCATGTCTTATATTTAATTGGGACATTGTATGGTGGAAGGATTGAATTGTCACATTTCATAACTATTTACTCAAAGGTTCTTTTATGATTAATGTTGAAATCTATATTATCTGGAAAGTCGTTGATCGCTAGGGAGGCTTATCCCTATTGTAGAATAAATATTATTTAAATAAATTAATTGTTTAATTTATTTATTTATTTATTTAAATAAGATTAGAATTGTTCTAATTGATTTATTCACAACCTGGTTTAATATGGAGAACCTAAAGGGTCACACACATAAAAGGAAGAATAATTATTTAAGAAGTTAATGGCATAATCGTAATAATATGTTATGTATATTTAATTTAATCTATGGTGATAGAATAAATTAAATAACTTAATATTTATTATTTAATATTTTAGAAATATTAAATATAAATTAATAAGAGTCTTATCTTATTAATATTATTACAATTATTATTATTTTAATTTCTAAAAGAGTTTAGGAATTAATTTAATATAAGTACTCTCATTTATTCCTAATTGGATTAGGAAGGAAAATTAGTTAAAGGAGTTTAATTAATTATCCCTAATAAGATTAGGGAGCTTAATTAATTAAAAGAATTTAATTAATTAAATAAAACCCAATTCCTTAATTGTTAAGGTGGGTTGCCCACATCTAAAAATAAGAAGAGTCTTATTATGGGTGTGGGGGTTGTTGACTTTTACAACATACGACATAATTCCAATTTGTTGGAGAGTACACCCTTTTTCTATAGAGATAGGAAAAATTAGGGTTTGAGCCAATACCCCTTCTTCTTGAATTCCTATTCTTCCTTGGTGGATCACCTCTAGAGGCCAAACACATGGGTGGCTAACGTTGATCAAAGGAAAGAACCAAACCCGGTGGATTCAAGTTGAACGCGAAAAGGATTGGAGGTGAACTTGTACCTGAGGAAACTCGATCTTCAAGGGTATGATTTTATTCTTTATCTTTTCGTTTAATTAATAATTGTGCATAAAGGGTGATTCGGGTTTATGGTTTGTAATTTTTTTTTTAAACTCTGATTTTACACGTTTCCGCACTTTTTATGCAATTTGATTGCTTCATGAATATTACAAACCTAACAGTGGCATCAGAGCCAAACCTTTATGCAAATTATTAATTATTTTGATTTGATATGTATATTGATATGTGTTTAGAACAATTTAATTGGGCATAATTTAATTGAATAAAATTTTAAAAAAAAAAAAAAAAGAAATCAAGGCCACGGTTTTTTGAAGCAACAGGAATATATACATGTTGCTGGATGTTCATTATTGCACGAAATAAAAAAAAAAAAAAAGGAAATCAAGGCCACGGTTTTTTGAAGCAACAGGAATATATACGGTAATTAAATATATATATATATATATATATATAATAGTTATATATATATATATATATATATTCTTCGTTATTATATATATATAATAGTTATATATATATTCTTCATTATTTTATGATTAAAATAAAAAAAAAAATATTTATTTTAATTTTAAAATAAAAAGTTTATTATAATTTTAAAATAATAGGTTTATTTTAATTTTAAAAATTAGATTTCATGCTAACTAATTAGAATTGGAATTGGATTCCATGCAAACTAATTAGAGTTGAAATTGGATTTTATTTTTCCAAAAATAAAGGAGTTTATTTGTGAATAGGGAAGTAAATCCATCTTTCCTTAAATAAAAGAGTTTGTTTAGATATGAAATAAGATTTCATATTATTCAAAATAAAAGAGTTTATTTGTGAATAGGAAAGAGAATCCATGTTTCCTTAAATAAAGGAGTTTATTTAAATATGAAATAAGATTTCATATTATTCAAAATAAAGGAGTTTATTTGTGAATAGGAAAGATAATCCGTGTTTCCTTTAATATTTTTTTTTTATGGAATTGGATTCCATAATTAATTAAAATAAAAGAGTTTATTTTAATTAAAGATTTTTTATATGGAATTGGTTTCCATAATTAATTAAAATAAAGGAGTTTATTTTGATTAAATTTTTTTTGATTAAAATAAAATAGTTTATTTTATTCAAAATTAGATAAATTAAAATAAAATAGTTTTATTTTGATTTAAATTTGGATTAAAATAAAGGAGTTTATTTTGATTCAAAAATAGATTTTATACTAACTAAATTTGCCCATTAAATGATATCAATATATATATTAAATATTTATTATTCATAGGATGAATGTTATTTATTGATGCATATGATGATGTGTATGATAATAAATGGGATTGATTATGGACTATTGACCAATGCGATTGGATTTTATTTTAGTTGGATGCATGAATGTATGAGTTTTATTAAATGGGGTCACGTAGTACTCGCCTTCTAATTTTTTTTTAATGTAAATTCTATCTCCTCCTATGTACTTCCCTCGATCTGCCGATCAAGGTTTCTATTTATTTTAAAATAGTTTTGTAATAGGAATATTTAGAATTAATTTTGAAGAATTAGAGATCGAGGACAAGAAGCTTGAAGACCGTTTGTAATAGAGCCCAGGTTTAAATGTAATAGTTATATTTAAATATTATTTCTTGCACCCCTAGGGTTTGACCTTTTGGTTCACTTGGTGGCTCTAGTGAACCAAACTAGAATAAAAGTCCATAATCAATCCGGGTAGAATATAAGATTCTATATGCGTACATGCTTATACTATATATATTATATATTATGCAAACATGCTTCGCGATGTTCATTAATATAACGCGTTTTTTTATATATATATGTGCACGCTACTAAACAAGATGAGATAATTAATAACAAACCCCTCAATTTTTTTTTTAAGTCCTAAGCGTTCAAAGATATTTGGAATATCGAACGTCGCCTTCTAGCATGATAAAATTAATAGAGTATTAAATATTTAATATGAGTTTTGTAAGACCTCAAATTTTTAAATAAAAAGGAATTTCCTTTATTTATTATTTTGAAATAGTAAGGGTTGATTTGATTAATGTGGATAGTTAAGGGTTAAATACGAAATATTTCAAAATAAGCAAGTGGTTATAAAATATTCATTATCGTCGGGGAATATTCGTTTGGTCGTGGAATATTAAATCTTTGTCGGGGAATATTAAATGCGACGGTAGCGACCATGTGTGGGCCCCATAACGATGAAAGCGATTGGATGAAAAAAACGACAAATATAAGTTGTTTTTAAATAACAGTAGTAGTTATTCTGAATTAATCTTATTGGAATACCCTTCGGTTAAAACACACTAATACGCGTTGTTGAGCGATGTAGCACGGTATTGCACCAATTATTGATTCTTACGTGAAGAAGCACTACTCAATAATGATTACGATAATTCTTTGCTCGATATTTTATTGAGTTAATAATTCTTTGCGTTGATATTTTATATTCTTTGTTGTTTCAATAATTGTCATTACACGATTTTTCATTATCGAAGCAATAATTCATATTATCTGAATAATATTATTAGAGAACATTATTGGCAATGTCTAGAAAGTTACTGCTAAGGAGAGGTTTGGTCACCTAATTGCTGCTGTAGGTAAGAAGAAATTCTTATTGAAAGCCCCTCTTTCACTGAACCGCTGCACGGTTGTCAATATTGTGATTCTCGTAATATTATTTGTGAATAATTAATTATTGATTTATATGATGAGGAAAATATTGATTTTATGTGGATATAGATGGAGAAAATTTTTAAAATGACAATTGTTGAAAATTAATATTTTATCTTTTTACGATAAAATAATTCATTTAAATATATTATTTTAATAATATATTAACGGTGATATTTTTACAACGAATGTGGGATATATGAGTATCTGAGGAGGAAGAGTATTTTGTTGCAATAAATGTTTAAAACATGTTAAACATGTCGGTTGGACCCCATTTATTGGTGAAATTTGATTATAGCACAAAAAATGCTTGGTTTGTGGATTTCTTTGTCAATTTCTATTTGGAATTTAGAAAACCTTTCTTCTGCAAAGTTGTAGAAATTGAATTTCCTATAAAAACACATGCGAGATTTGAATTTTCTGATGAAAGGGCTATTTATTATGAATTATTGAAGTTAGGATTAATTGATTATCATTTTTTTGGAGTTTTAAGTAACTTTTGCATGAAAAACGTTTTTGTCACTTATGGGACATGTGTTAGTGGTTGATTTCAGTGATGGTGTGCGTGGGGAAGATGTGGAAAAATAATATTATTAATATATTAAATTTTTACGCTTTGGTGTTCTAGCGATTTCTATAAATAGGGTCTTAGGTTAGAATTGAAAATCACACCGAAACCTGAAATTTTCTCTCTATATTATCGGCGTATTCTTGTGAGTATTTTGAGTATACTTTGAGTATTGCTAGACGGTGCAAGTTCCTTCACCTTTATACCCGGTATTTCTAGCTTAGAAATCTTGATCTTTCGAGGTAAGGGATATTATTTTTTTCGTAATGATATTATTTCTTCATATCATTATCTTTGAAATGTTGATCTGAAGTTTTTATCAAATTTGGAACTTTTTTATGTCGGGTTACTATTCATGGGTTCTTATTCATGAGTTACTATTCACGAGAGTTACTTATTCAGCGAGTTCTTATTCACGAGTTACTATTCACGAGTACTATTAATGAAGCGTGAAGATGTTTTTGTGAATTTCTATCTTTTGGTGTCGGAGTTACTATTCACGTATATCGGCCTTATTCACGTATCTGACACTATTCACGATATCTGATCTTATTCATAAAAAATAAAATTTCTTCTTTTCGTCAAAACATCTATTACGGATACTAACTCGATTGTATCCATGTTTTTGATCATTCTTGAATTTTACACCACTATGATTATTTTTGAGGTATTTTTGGGCGTGGATAAAACCAAGTACGAATCCTTAATCCTTAATCCTTGTCATTTTGTTTCACCGGATTCGTTTCTTTAAAAAAAATATTTTCATCATCCTCGATCTTAAATGATGATATTATGGAATATCTTTGGCACATGTAAGTGCAAAGATGAATGATTTCTTAAGAATATCTTTGGCACATAGTGCAAAGATGAATGATTTCTGAAGAATATCTTTGGCCGTAGTCAAAGATGAGCAGTGTTTAAATGAACATGACCAATCGATGAATATCTTTGGCACAGTAGTGCAAAGATGAATATTTGATTCGGATGTATATTGATTGATGTTACGGGGGATAAAAGATGAGCGATGAACTTTTAAATTCATACATAGAAGATAGTAGTTTGCATTCTCTACTTAACTCTTCTAATGAATTATTATTTCATTGCGAATATTGATTTAAAATTTGTTGTCTATTGTATTCTATTAGATTTTTCCTGTTGAAGACTAACGATAATTTGTTGTATATTATCTTAGTCATAATATTCTTCTTCTTGAGCTAGTTGAGCTCACCCTTTTCCTTTTTGTTCCATTTTTCTCGGGAGGCGAGAATATAAGCGAGTCTGAGTCGGGGTATGGAATGAAGGTTTTAGAAAGGATTGTTTAGTAGTCCTCACCATTTTTGTAAAATAATGTATCGATAAATGTGATGAGGATTTATTTGAGTATAGATATTGTCTGAAGATAATATTTGTATTCAAACTCACAGTTTCTTGTTGTAATAATAAAGTTGTAGTTGTTTACATACCATATATTGACAACTCGAAATGGGTGATGTATACCTATTTTGGGGCGTCACGGTTAGTATCGAGCTTAGGATATGATCTCTGGCGGAGATCGGGGAATAGAACTAGGAGGAGGCGAGTAAATCCTTGCTAGTGTGTCCTACCTAAGCTTATTTGTTAGTTGGTCGATATATAGGGATATTATGTGATATATTGATTTCCTTAATTAACCCTTGTTTTATGGCGATGTTTGAGAATGTCGTTGAGAATATTAACAATGGAAATGAGGCCGTGGAGATGCTCAGTACTCACCAACGAGGAGAAGCGTCTGAGCAATTTTGGCAATGTTCCTCCTGTGAACAACACCATTGAAGCGAGATGATGAGCGAGGGATGTTTAGAAGTTTTTGCGATTCATGCAAAATCGACGAGGAGACTCGTGTTCAAAATCTGAGGAGAAATGATAGCAATTCACGGGTTGTCACAACAAAGCGATTCAAAGAGTTGGGACCACGAATTTTAAGGAAAGCGAGATCCGATCATGCCATGGAGAAACATGGGTCAAACAAATTACCAAGATATTCGATGTCTTGGGATGCGGAGAAACGAAGGTTCCATTCGCCACCTTTATGTTCCGTGGCGAAGCGATCTTCTGGGGAGATGCATGAAGCGTACCCATCCATCCACCAAGACTCGGCGTGTCTTTGGGAGAGCGTTTGAAGCTATTTAATGACAAATACTTTCACGAAAGTGTTAAATCGTATGAAGGAAGTGGAGTTCATCGATTGGAACAAAACAACATGGCGGTGTCTCGATGCGAGGCAAAGTTTGCGAGTTATCGAGTTTTGCCCTCATTTGGTGGAGAATGAGGCACGTATGGCGCGGATGTTTCTTAGAGGTTTGAAACCCGGCGTACGTCGGTATCTCATTTCTCATAAATTTTCTCTTTATTCGGATGTTGTAAATGGGGCTCAATTATTAGAAGCGAGATAACGAGTACGGTCAACGAGGACCACAACCAGGATCGTGATCGAGAGATAGCGATCAACGAATAATGATAACTCATGCGAGAAAAAAGCAGACGGACGAAAATGGTAACCATTCTGGTGGTAATCATGGCCATGAAAATAGAAGAAGCGAGTCGGGAGGAGATTTTAAAAGAGGAGATTTAACAACGACCATGTGAAGATGACGGTCTTGGCGAATCGGGTTCTAAGGGAGAGAGAACGACCACCGGTCATATCTTACAAATCACGGAAAAGAGGGACATATCGATCAAACCGCCCTAACAGTTCAAGGTATGCTATAATTGTGGAAAGGAAGGACATATCGCTCGAGATTATACGATAGCAAAACCTAGTTCAATGAGGGACGGTGACTCAAAAACATCCCGAGAAAAGTCAAAGTCAACGATTCTAGGAAGAAGCGTTTGTTGTGGTGAGTCATAATCACGAGAACCCAAACGAGGTGATCACGGGTAAGCTATTTATAAATTCTTGCGAAGTTTATACCTTACTTGATCTGGGTGCTACCCATTCATTTATCTCTCCTGCATGTGCTCAACGTTTAAACTTGACTCGGAGAAATTAGACTTTGACCTATCTGTGGAAACTCCGTTAGGAGAAACTTTCATCACATCCAACTGTTTATAAATCTTGTTTGATTCAAGTTGGCACCATTACCTTACACGTTGACCTTATCTCTTTAAAGATACTTGCTTTTGATGTGATTTTAGGGATTGATTGGTTAACTAATCATCATGCCAAAATTGATTGTTTTAAATAAGGTTGTTAGTTTTCATATTCTAACCAACTTTGTTGTATGCAATTCAAGCAACTAAACCATTAAAATCGATCATTTATCATATCTAATCATAAAAGCTATTCGTTTATTAAAAAAGCGGATGTCGAGCTTTCTTAGCCCATGTTATGGATTTGAATAAAGACACGTCAAATTTGAATAATATTCTGTTGTTATTATTGACTTTCTGACGTATTTCAAGAAGAACTTCCGTCTACCCCGAGCGTGAAGTTGAATTCTTTATTGATCTTGAACTTTGATACAAGCCCATTTCTAAAACCCATATCGAATGGCTCTATTGAACTTCAGAGTTAAAGGTCCAACTACGAGAATTGTTGGACATCGGTTTCATTAAATCTAGTACATCTCCTTGGGGTGCTCTGTTTTTATTTGTAAAGAAGAAAGACGGGGAGTATGCGACTTTATTATTGACTATCGGGGAATTGAACCATGTCACCATCAAGAATAGGTATCCTCTACCTCGTATTGATGACTTGTTTGACCCGATTCTGCAGGGGCACAATTCTTTTCAAAAATCGATCTTAGATTACGGATATCATCGGTGAAGATTAGAATGAGGATATTCAAAGACGCCTTGAAACTCGGTATGGGCATTATGAATTCTTAGTCATGTCTTTCGGACTAACTAATGCTCTGCGCGGCTTTCATGGATATGATGAACCGAAGTATTCAAGGAATATTTGGATCAATTCGTTGTTGTCTTTATTGATGACATCCTCATATATTCCAAAAGCCGTGAAGATCATGAGCACCATTTGAAGCTTGGTACTCGAAAGGCTTCGTGAAAACCAACTATATGCCAAATTGAAGAAATGCGAGTTACGGCTTGAGGAAGTAGCATTCCTTGGGCACGTGGGTGTCGAAACATGGAGTATCTGTTGATCCGTGAAAGATTGAAGCAATACTGAAGTTGGGAACAACCAAAGTCGGTGGTGAAAAGCACGTAGCTTTTGGGCTTAGTTGGTTATTATCGGAGATTCGTGGAAGGTTTTTCTCGAATCGCTACTCCATTAACTCAACTAACTCGGAAGGATACAAAATTCGTTTGGAGCGAAGAATGCGAGAAAAGTTTCCAAGAGCTTAAGAGGAGACTTATTTGGACTGTTCTAACAATACCATCCGGTTCGGATGGATTTTTTATCTCTGATGATGCTTGAGCAAAGGGTTAGGATGTGTTCTCATGCAACGTGGGAAAGTCATAGCCTATGCCTCGCGACAACTTAAAAGAGTATGAGAGGAATTATCCTACTCATGATCTAGAGTTAGCGGCCATCGTTTTATGCTAAAAATATGGAGGCACTATCTATATGGGGAGAAAGTGGAGATATATTCGGACCATAAAAGCCTTAAATATTTCTTCACTAAAAAGAACTCAACATCTCTGGCGTGACGTTGGCTCGAACTATTGAAAGATTACGACCACACTATTCATACCATCCTGGTAAAGCGAGCGTGGTAGTGACGCGCGTTGAGTAGAAGATCATATCACGAGAGCGAGTGCGATGATGTCAAGTATCTGCGTAGAGCCAACTTTAATAGAAAAAGTTAAGGTTGCTTTCAAGCCAACGAGGCCGGGTGATGCGTTATGAAGAAGAAAGTACTGAAGGAGCTATTAGGGCGAGAATTGATGAAGAAGGAATACTTGAGTCCACTCTAGACTTTGTGTTCTAACGACTCGATTTGAAGTATAAGATTATGATGGAGGCACACAATCGCCATTTGCAATCCATCCTGGAAGTACTAAAATGTATCGTGATCTTGACATACATTTTGGTGGAACAATATGAAGAGAGAGATTGCAAAGTTTATCTCGATGTGTTTAACTTGCCAGCGTGTAAAAGGCGGAGCATCTTGTACCTAAGGGTCCGTTGCAACCACTTGAGATTCCGGAATGGAAGTGGGAACACATTACTATGGATTTAGTTCACGGGTCTTCCTACGGTTTCTCAAGGCATCAATGCTATTTGGGTTATTGTTGATAGATTAACCAAGTCTGCTCATTTCTTGCCGACACGGAGACTTATTCCCTTGAGCGTCTTGCTAGTATATGCGTGAATGAGATTGTGAGGTTGCATGGCATGCACAGTATCCATAGTTTGGATCGTGACCCAAGATTCACTTCAAGATTTTGGGTTAGCTTGCAAAAAGCTATGGGCACGCAGTTTGCGATTTAGTTAGGCATACCATCCCCAAACGGACGAACAATCGGAGAGGACTATTCAAACTCTTGAAGATCTATTAAGACTACGTGTCCTGAGACTTCAAGGGTAGTTGGGATAAGTATTTACCATTGGTGGAATTCTCCTACAACAACAGATTATCGAGCAAGTATAGGTGTGGCTCCATTTGAAGCATTATATGGGCGAAAATGTCGTTTCTCCAATATGTTGGGATGAGGTGGGTGAAGCAACATTGTTGGGACCCGAGTTAAATGCGTATATGACTCTGAAAAGATCCAAATGATTCGACAACGTATACAAAGCGGCACAAGATCGACAAAAGAGTTATCACGGATCTTCATCGAAAGGGCGTGGAATTTAATGTAGGGGATCATGTATTGTTGCGAGTTGCTCCATGGAAGGGAGTTACAAGATTTGGGAAGAGAGGAAAGCTCAATCCACGATTTATTGGTCCATTTCAAATTCTTGACCGAGTAGGAAATGTAGCCTATAGACTTGCGTTACCTCAAAGTATGTCTCGTGTTCATAATGTGTTTCACATATCTCATGCTTAAGTAAATATGTGAAAGACCGAACCACGTTATTGAGTTAGAACCGGACGAGATAGCCAAAGACTTAACGTGTGAGGAGGTACTGTCAAGATCTTGGATAGGAAGGAGCATGTCCTACGCCATGAAAAGGTCATACCACAAGTTAAAGTTTTGTGGAGGAATCATGCTTTATAGAGGAAATGACACGGGAATTGGAAAGCGGAAATGAAAGCGAGGTATCCTCACCTTTTGAAACACAGTATCGTCGTCGATTTCGAGGACGAAATTTCATAAGGAGGGAGGTTGTAAGACCCAAAATTTTTTTAAATAAAAAGGAATTTCCTTTATTTATTATTTTGAAATAGTAAGGGTTGATTTGATTAATGTGGATAGTTAAGGGTTAAATATGCAAATATTTCAAAATAAGCAGTGGTTATAAAATATTCATTATCGTCGGGGAATATTCGTTTGGTCGTGGAATATTAAATGCTTTGTCGGGAATATTAAATGCTGACGGCAATCCATGTGTGGGCCCATAACTGAGAAAGCTATTGGATGAAAAAAATGACAAATATAAGTTGTTTTTAAATAACTAGGCGTAGTTATTCTGAGATTATCTTTGTTGGAATACCCGTGGTTAAAACACACTAATACGCTGGCGTTGTTGAGCAGTAGCACACGGTATTGCACCAATTATTGATTCTTACGTGAAAGGCACTACTTTCGATAATGGTTACGATAATTCTTGTTCGATTATTTTATTGAGTTAATAATTCTTTGCGTTGATATTTTATATTCTTTGTTGTTTGATAATTGTCATTACACGATTATTTTTATTATCGAAGCAATAATTCATATTATCTGAATAATATTATTAGATAACATTATTGGCAATGTCTAGAAAGTTACATCTAAGGAGAGGTTTGGTCACCTAATTGCGCGCGATGAAGAAGAAATTCTTATTGGAAAGCCCCTCTTTCTGAGAAGCTGCACGGTTGTCGATATTGTGATTACGTAATATTATTTGTGAATAATTAATTATTGATTTATATGATGAGAAAAATATTGATTTTATGTGGATATAGATGGAGAAAATTTTTAAAATGACAATTGTTTAAAATTAATATTTTATCTTTTTCGATAAAATAATTCATTTAAATATATTATTTTAATAATATATTAACGGTGATATTTTTACAACGAATGTGGGATATATGAGTATCTGAGGAGGAAGAGTATTTTGTTGCAATAAATGTTTAAAACATGTTAAACATGTCGGTGGACCCCATTTATTGACCGAAATTTGATTATAGCACAGTAAAATCGCTTGTTTGTGGATTTCGTCAATTTCTATTTGGAATTTAGAAAAACTTTCTTACGCAAAGTTGTAGAGAATTGAATTTCCTATAAAAAACACGCGAGATTTGAATTTTCTGATGAAAGAGCTATTTATTATGAATTATTGAAGTTCCGGATTAATTGATTATCATTTTTTTTTGGAGTTTTAAGTAACTTTTTTATGAAAAACGTTTTTGTCACTTATGGGACATGTGTTAGTGGTTGATTTCAATGATGGTGTGCGTGGGAAGATGTGGAAAAATAATATTATTAATATATTAAATTTTACTACTTTTGGTGTTCTAAGCGATTTCTATAAATAGGGTCTTGGGTTAGAATTGAAAATCACACCGAAACTGAAATTTTCTCTCTCTATATTATCGAGCGTATTCTTGTGAGTATTTTGAGTATACTTTGAGTATTTCTAGATTGGTTGCAAGTTCCTTGACCTTATACCCTTATTATTCTAGCTAAATCTCTTGATCTTTCGAGGTAAGGGATATTATTTTTTTTCAGAATGATATTATTTCTTCAATATCATTATCTTTGAAATGTTGATTTGAAGTTTTATCAAATTTGGAACTTTTTCATGTCGGGGTTACTATTCATGGGTTCTTATTCATGAGTTCTTTATTCACGAGTTACAATTCATGAGTTCTTATTCACGAGTTCTTATTCACGAGTACTATTCGTACTAAAGCGTGAAGATGTTTTTGTGGAATTTCTATCTTTTGGTGTCGAGTTACTATTCACGTATCTGACCTTTATTCACGATATCTGACTATTCACGTATCTGATCTATTCATAGAAAATTAAAATTTCTTCTTTTCGTCCAAAACATCTATTCGGATACTAACTCGATTGTATCCATGTTTTGATCATTCTTGAATTTTACACCACTATGATTATTTTTGAGGTATTTTTGGGCGTGGATAAAACCAAGTACGAATCCTTAATCCTTAATCCTTGTCATTTTGTTTCACTTTGGATTCGTTTCTTTAAAAAAATATTTTTTCATCATCCTCGGTCTTAAATGATGATATTATGGAATATCTTTGGCTTTGTAGTGCAAGATGAATGATTTCTTAAGAATATCTTTGGCACAGAAGTGCAAAGATGAATGATTTCTGAAGAATATCTTTGGCCAGTAGTCTGAAGATGAGCAGTGTTTAAATGAACATGACCAATGATGAATATCTTTGGCTGTAGTGCAAAGATGAATATTTGATTCGGATGTATATTGATTGATGTTACGGGGATAAAAGATGAGCGATGAACTTTTAAATTCATACATAGAAGATAGTAGTTTGCATTCTCTACTTAACTCTTCTAATGAATTATTATTTCCATGCGAATATTGATTTAAAATTTGTTGTCTATTGTATTCTATTAGATTTTTCCCTGTTGAAGACTAACGATAATTTGTTGTATATTATCTTAGTCATAATATTCTTCTTGAGCTAGTTGAGCTCACCTTTTCCTTTTTGTTCCATTTTTCTCGGGAGGCGAGAATATAGCGAGTGCTGAGTCGGGCATGGAATGAAGGTTTTAGAAAGGATTGTTTAGTAGTCCTCACCATTTTTAAAAATAATGTATCAATAAATGTGATGAGGATTTATTTGAGTATAGATATTGTCTAGAAGATAATATTTGTATTCAAACTCACAGTTTCTTGTTGTAATAATAAAGTTGTAGTTGTTTACGTACCATGTATTGACAACTCGGAATGGGTGATGTATACCTATTTTGGGGCGTCCTGAAGTTTGTTGTGTCACCACAAGGCAAGTATTAAGTATTTAAGATGTTAATTTATCACATTTGATGCTTATAAAGAAAATTGAACAATATTGTTTTGTTGTGTCACCACAAGGATGATATTTTCTTTTGAATATATGGAGTGTTAGGTCGGACTTAACTTGGATAATTTTGATTCTGATGTGCCACCACTGATCAAAATAATCTAAGAGGCAAAAATACAAGGAGTTGCATAGTTGATGTAATTGACAAAAGTTGTCTACCTATTTATTTATATATAGTTTGTTGTGTCACCACAAGGCTATATACATTTGAAATGAGATCCTTATTCTCACTAGCAAATCTTTAATTATATTTTTCACGAACTATATATATTGAGGTAATATAGTTTGAAGAAAATAGTGGGAGATACCAATTTAAAACAAGACCTAAATTATTTTGGTAATTAATAAAAGAATGTATGTTAAAATGTTGTTAAATACAAATTCATTTACAAAATTTTACAATGTCTAAAATTATTATCACTGCGAAGCATATTAGATGCTAAATTAACCTGCATCAATTAAACGGATTGGTCAAGGAATTTGAGAATAGTTCTCATAGTGAAAAAAAGTTATCTTATGTCCTTATCGCTTATCCTCCGCAATGGTTGCGCATAATGCCTCCGAGGAAGAGATTGCTACTTTTAGAAAGTGGCAAGATGATGATGCACATTAGCTAAATGCATCATGCTCGCATCCATGAGTAACGAGCTTGACGTCGACATGAAAACTATGGATGTTCTACTATATTCTCGCACATCAAGTAGTTGATAGTGAGGAAAGTAGGGGTGATAGATATCGGATATCTAAGGAGCTCTTCCGATCTAGAATGGCCAATGACACTATAAATGTGCGAAAAAAGGTTCTTAACATAATCAATTTGATTGATCAATTAGACAACTGGTTTTGTCATGGATGGAGAGTTGAGCCAAGATTTGATCTTGCACTCACTCCCTGACTCCTTTCACAATTGTTGTGAATTTTCATATGAAACAAGCTAGATATCGACCTCATTGATTTGCTTAACATATTGGAAAATATTGAGAGTCACTTTCCAACCAAGAAATATCAAGTCTTACTGGTAGGGGCCAAAGGATCTTCTGAAAAGAAGAACGATTCAAAGAAGGTAAATAGAAAGGCATAAACAAAAGATAATAAGAACAAAATCGATCACGGATAGCAAAGGAGTTTGCTTCCACTTGCAATAAGTCCGGACACTTTGAGAAAGCTGCGAGAAGAATCTTGCAGAGGCTAACCAAAGAAGCTTAGTGAACTTTCGGTTACAATACAGTTTTTGTTCATGATTGAAATAAATTTTTCTTTAAGTCAAGGTTCTACTTGGGTATTGGATACCGACTTTGGTTATCATAAATATAGATTTATGAAGGGACCAAGCAGAAGTAGAAAGTTAAACAAAGATAAGTAATCCTATGTGTGGAAAATGAAGCAAAGGTTGCTTTGCATTAGCTATAGAAAACTTATAGTTTAGCACTTTTACCCTACGGGCAAATCTATTAAGTCAATAAGTTGTTATTGTATTCCAATTCTTGTTAGAAACATTATTTCCATTTTATTGTTGGACAATGAAATCTTTGGTATTATAATTAAGAACAATTGTTGTTCTATTTATAATAATAATGTTTTGTATAGAACTGGAATATTACTTAATGGATTTTGTATACTTGACTTACGTGGAAAATTATTTTATAAATTGAACAAAATAATATAAGAAAAGGAGATGATCATTCAAAGAGTTGAATGTATGTATTTGTTGAAATACAAGTATGAATTATTTGAAAGGTTCAAAGAATTCAGAAGTGAAACAAATTGACAATGTATTAAGATTCTTTGATTAGATCAAGGAATAAATACTTGTGCAATAAGTTTCTAGATCATCTCAAATGGTTTTTCTCATAATGGACACCTCATGATACGTAATAATTGATTGATGTATCTGAAAGGAAAAATCGTACCTTGTTGGACATGGTGCGGTCCATAATGATTTTACCGACATTCCAGTATCCTTCTAGGATCATGTCCTAGAAATGGCTGCATATCTACGGAAAGGGTAATCTCTAAATCCAGCCCCAAGACTCCATAAAAGTTATGGACAGGGAGGATTCCTAATCTTAAGTATGTTAAGATAAGGGGTTGTCCAACTTATGTGAAAAGGTTTCAAAGGATAAGCTTGGGACAAGATTTGACAAGTGTCGATTTGTGGGACATCCTAAAAAGTAAGTTTAGGGCATATGTTCTATAATTCTACTTAGCAAAAGGTGTTTGTTGTAAAACACGCGCCTTCTAAGATAAAGGTGTTTATCATTGAAGGGGCTAGTGGGAGGATAATAGATCTTGAAGAGTTCAAGAACCACAAAACACTATAAGTCAAATAAGAGGAACCTATAGATTGACCTATTGTACCTGACACAATCAATAAATCACTGAATAATACTGAAGATACCTAGGAGGTATAGATTCATCATAGATGATGATGATGAGGTACACATCATGAAGATGATGATCGATTCATCTGATGAGAGTAAGAGTTCTAAGTGTACAAAAGGGATGATGGGGATATGGGGCGTGACATTCCTAATATTATATGTTGATATACTTATGGATAAGGAATGACATACTAAATGCTAAATCAAGAATGATAAAGTTGTCAAACATTCCTCCATGAATGGTTTGGGAAGAGTATCTTAATTGGGGATAAAAATCTATATAGATGAATCTGAGAGGATGCTCAACTTAACCCGAGGAACGATATATTCATTTGATGCTAAAGTTGTTTAGCATGGCAAACTCAAGAGATGTCTCATGTCGATGAGCTATGGAGTGTATCTCTCTTAATAGTCCCCACAGACTCGAAAAGAGAGTCGCATGAGTGACAATCATGCATGCAATGAAATGTGTACGAGACTGATGTTGATCGGTCATATTATGGAGAAGTTCACTTTGTGAGTCGTTGAAAAACATCTTAAAGTGCTTAACCTAAGCACTAAGGATGTGATCATATTCATGGTGGGTCCAAATTAAAACTAGAGGGCTTAATGAGACTCAAGTTTTTCGAGATGCACCAAGACGACGTAAAAATCCACTTTAAGGTAAAGCGTTATCTTGAATAGGTGGTGCAAAGTGAATTGAAAGGTTCCAAACAAAGAAAAGAGTTCTTTGGTTTAGTAATTAAGACAAAGTATATAGCTATAAATGAAGTCGCAAGTTGATTGTTTGGATTAAAAGTTCATTACGTAACTAGGAATAGTTCTAAGTCTCATCTTGGATCTAAACATGTGTTGTGGCACTTTCATTTGATTATTAGAATCATTGAAGATGGGAAATCACTATAGAGATAGTGGACTCTCATGAACAACATTACATATCCATTAACTAAAGCTTATCCAACAACAGGATAATCGTCACTTAGAGAAGAAGAGTATGAGTTACCATGACGATTGGCTTTAGTGCAGTGGGAGATTGAAAGTAGTATGCACACAAGCCAATCATGTTTGATGATAAAGCATATACTTTGTAACAATCTTATTCATTTATTAATAAAAAGTATTAATTTATTAAAGGCTTTTGATTATCTACATGATCTTTGTTTTATAATATGTGATAAACCCATAGTTTTAAGCAATGCTTTTAGAATAATGATGATGATCATTCTAATGAGATCTAAATTCTTAGAAAGCTTAAAACTAAAATAGTTCCCAATCATTGGATTACTAAATTGGGGATTAGTGAATCCGGATAGATTGAGTACATACGTTCTTTCTTTCGTTGGATGAGGATGATTGATCTCATGATCATTTGTGTGGAGACACTAAAGCAAGTATGTAGTGCTTATTAGAGAATAAGTTCACTTGAACGTTGGCTCGCTAAGGAATACCTAATGGAGTTTTATTTGTTTGTCAATAGGAATTCTGTAGTGATAGTAGTCTAAGTGATCCTTGGACTTGAGATCATCATAGTATCTTGTGTATGATGAGTTATACTTTGACTTATTCCTTAAGACCCTTAGGGTATATCAAAGGGTATGCTTGGGTATAATAAGTTGTACATGGAGATAATGTATGATCAATAAAGAATCTACCACTAAAAATAAATGACAACCCAAGAGTCCTTGGCAGCGGCGAAATGAAATTAGAAAGGAGTTTCTAATTTGCATTATTTGGAGTTGTGCATTTAAGGATCGAAAATACATATAATTAAATAAAATAAGACTTGACAAGAATTCCATGTCTTATATTTAATTGGGACATTGTATGGTGGAAGGATTGAATTATGCGGTAACTATTTACTCAAAGGTTCTTTTATGATTAATGTTGAAATCTATATTATCTGGAAAGTCGTTGATCATTTAGGGAGGCTTATCCCTATTGTAGAATAAATATTATTTAAATAAATTAATTGTTTAATTTATTTATTTATTTATTTAAATAAGATTAGAATTGTTCTAATTGATTTATTCACAACCTAGGTTAATATGGAGAACCTAAAGGGTCACACCATAAAAGGAAGAATAATTATTTAAGAAGTTAATGGCATAATCGTAATAATATATTATGTATATTTAATTTAATCTATGGTGATAGAATAAATTAAATAGCTTAATATTATTATTTAATATTTTAGAAATATTAAATATAAATTAATAAGAGGAGTCTTGTGAGACCCCAGATTTTATCAATAAAGATTTAAATTTTGTCAAAATAATTTTTAATATTATGGTGTGAATTTGAGATAATATTATAGTTATGGGTAGTATTTATAAATTTTGCAAAGTATACAAGTGGTTATATTATATTCGATTGGTCGGGAATATTCGGTTTAGCGAGGGAATATTCGCATACAATGACTCAATCATTGGTGGACCCCACAAAAGAATTATTTTCGGATTGAGAAAACCACAAAAAATATTTTATATAAATAACGACGGAAGTTTTACCGCCGATAATCTTGTTGAACTACTCGGTAGTAAAAAGTACAAGATGTCGTGTGGTTGCATAGTAGCATGTTACCAGTATTGATTATTGATGCTTATGTGAGAAGTCACCGGTTTGATTCCATTATCATTCGATTAATAATATGAATTATTATAATGATAATGACGTTTTGTTTTATTCAGTATTATTAACGTAATAAAATGCGAAACATCTTTTATATAAAATAGAATACTTTATTAAAGTTATTCTATAAATAGAATATATTATATTTTATTATGCATAGTATTGCATAGTATTTTGCATAGTGTTTTGCATAGTATTGCATAGTGTTTGCATAGTAAAATGTTTTTATATAAATAGAATATATTATATTTTATTTAAAAGATTTTTCTTTAAATATGGATAGTCGATTAAAAGTAAATCAATCTGGACCGTTCATGGATTAGTTTCTTATGCATTCCATTTTCCTATAAATAAAGCTCATTCCTTCATTATTTTCTTACTTAATTCATTGAAACTACTAGAGAAATTATAGAGAGAAGCTATAGAGAAAAATTATAGAAAGAAGAAGATTATTCGCTACTTCACTACTTACATATTCAGCCTCTTTTACGGTAGTGGGTGTTATTCTTTCTTCTTGAAGAGAACTTCAGTTATTCCATTCACTATTATTCTGTTGGAATAACCTTTGTAAAAGTGATATACCCTATACATAACCTGTATATGCGGCATATCCTATACTTGGTGAAATCCTTATGTTATTCCATTCTTATTTATTCTGTTGGAATAACTTTTGTATCATGCCATTTACCTATACTTGGTGTCATTCTTCATTATTCTGCTTGGAACATCCTCATGCATGTGTTTTACACCTTACTTCGGTTCCGCTCTTTATTATTACTGTTGGAACATCACATCATGTGTTTTACACCGGACCGGTTCCGCCTTTATCATTCTGTTGGAATATCCTATCTCGTGTGTTTTACACCGGATCCGGTTCCATCTTTATTATTCTGTTGAACATCCCAGCCGGTTGTGAATTTCACCGACTTTGTTCCGTTATTATTATTCTGTTGGAATAACTTTGTCCATGCAAGCACCGCATGCACGGTGATTTCTTTTGTTATTCCATTCTTTATTATACCCAAATGGTTAAAACTTTGACTTCTATACTCTATGAAATTAGTAGAATATCCTTGATATTTAAGGTTTCATCCAAAGATCTTTTCATGGAAATATTCTTCCGATCATTCTTGAATTTTACTCTACTGAAAGCAAAGATCATGTTGACAATTTGACGCGTTAATAATTCATGGATTAAATAATTCTTGAACTTGTTTTATTGAATTATTATGTCATTGTCATCATCCTCATGTTATATTATGTTATCTTTGGCTTACGTGCATAGATGAACTTAGTATGATTATGACCGAGGATCATTCGGTATAATCATGACTTGATATAAATGATGTGACAAAAGTCCTCGATGGCACATAATGCGATGGATGGATAGTTTTGGTATGATTATGACCAGGGGTGATTCTTAAGATAGTCATGACCATTGATAATTTGATGAAAATCCTTGACCAAGTGGTACGGGGATGATTAGATGTGGTGGTTTATTTATTAAAATTTGAGTCTCAAATGATAAAAATTGATGAAAACCTTTTAAAACCTAAAAGATAGTAGACTTTATTCTCTACTTGACTCTTTTAATGGATTGCATATTCACCGCAGCTTAAACCGGTTGTCTATTGTATTTTATCGGTTTAACACTATTGAAGGCTAATGATAATTTATTCGCATTATCTTAGTCATAATATTTCTTCTTCTGGCTAGTTGAGCTCACCCATTCTTTCACCGTTTCTCTTGAAATGAGAACATAGTTTGGACGAGTCGGAAACGGAGTAATGGTCCGGAGGATAGCATTAGTAGTCCTCACTATTCTGCGTGTGAAATAGTGTGATAATAGTTGTAATGAGGACTCCTTTTGAGTTTGTATAATATCTAGTAGACAATATTTGTATTCAAACTCACGATTTATGTCATATTGTATACACGACAGCTAGGTTAGTAAGTTGTATTTGAATTTATGTACCATGTAAGTGGCGACCCAAGATGGGTGACGTATACCTAATTTTGGGGCGTCAACGGTTGGTATCGAGCTTAGGGATATGATCCCCTGGCTAAGATGTGAGATAAGAACTAGGAGGAGAGACGGAAATTCCTTCGCTAGTATGACCTACCCAAGTTTATTTGGTATTTAATTGGTCGGTCGAGTATAGGGATAATATTTGATATATTAATTAACTCTTGTGTTGTGGCGGTGTTTGGAAATGGCGGTGAAAATATTCACAATGGAGTGAATGTGACCGTTGTGACACCTTTAATCACTAATCGTGTTAATGCAAAGGTCGTCGGACGAGGAACAAATTAGAGATATCCACGTAGTGAATGAAGAACTAATTGTTGCACCCAGAGCTAGTTGCAGAGGTAGCAAACCGAAAGTGAGGAAGAAGAGGAAGAAGAGGAAGAAGAGAACACGAGGAGAATTGGTTAGAAGAAATTTATGATCAAAACTTAGAATTACAAAATCGTGTTCGTGAGCTAGAAGAAAACAGTTGAAGAATCGGCAAACGGTTGTGGAACAAAGGGATACAACAATTCAAAATTGGGTTACCCGATATGTGATGCTCGAACAAAATCACGCTTTGGCGGGTGTAAGATATTAAAGTTGGAATCTGAGAATTTAAAATCAAGGATCACCAAAGGAAGAAACAATCGAACGAAGGATAATAGACGATGCATGGGTAAAAAGCCGCACAACGCGTTGATAGTGTAGAAAAAAAAGCGTCCGATCCAATAAAGCCAAAATAGATGAAATGGACTTTGCTTTTTGACAACAATTGGAGAGAACCAACATCGAATTCTAATTACCACATGCATAGCGGCCAACCCGAATTCGATATGGATCGAGAATAATGATTCAAATCATGGATCGTGAATGTGAAGAAGCACTTAAGGGTGGAATGTACCCTATAGTAAAAGTCGATCCTCGATAATTTAAGCGAGGCGTTTGTCGAGAAACCCGAACGAAGTTATTACGGGTAAGTTAATTATAAATTAATGCTAAGTCTATACTTTATTCAATACAAGTTCTACCCACTCTTTTATTTCACCTAGTTGTGTTCAACGTTTAAATTTGATTCAAGAAGTTAAACTTTGACTTATTGGTTGAAACTTCGTTAGTAGGAACCTTCGTTACCTCCAACGTTTATTAATCTTGTTGTTTCAAATAAACACTTTCACGTTACTCGTCGATATTGTCTCTTTGAAAATACTTGCCTTTGAGGTAATTTTTCAAAATGATTGATTAACTACTCATTATTCTTTTCGTAAGGTTGTTAGCTTTTATATTTATACCAACTTTATTATACTGAATTCAATGTAACCAAACCCTAAAGTTAATCATCGTTATCAAGCCATAAGTAAAGAGCCCCGATCCTTTCGTTGTTGACTTCCTTGTGTGGAATGCACCAAGCCGGACTTTCTGTGGCGACATCGTGAATGAAGATGGCAAGTTTATAGGTATCATTGTGAGGTTTATCTAGGTTAAGGGATAGAAGTCACAGTTGGTATCAATGTAACGTCTTATCCAAGTCTTGGATAAGAGTAGCGCTTTTGAATGACATTTCTATCATTAATAAATTTCTTGACGTATTCTTGAAGATTTGCTAGCCTACCCTAGAGCGTGAAATCGAATTTTGTATTGACCCCAAAGATAAAAAACCCATTTCTTAAACCCTCAAATATTTCTTCAACTAAAATGAACAGTTTACGTGGTTTATGATGAAAGTCATAATAAAAGCATTGGAATAATGAAAATCATGGGTATATGAAGTATTAGTAAGTTTTATGATAAGTTATGTTGGTTAGTATATGAAAACATGAAAGTTTCTTAGAAATCACAAAGAGTTGAAAATCAGATTTTGGTGAAAAACGTAACATGAAATTCAATTGACCATATCTCTTATTATATTTTGAATTTTTGAATGTGGTTAAGTCCTAGAGTTAGATCTACGAGTTACCTAACTAATCCAAGTGGAATTACTGGAAAAGGTGTTGTGGATTTTTGTGTGGACTGATTTTAGCAAAGGAGGCCAAAGCTGTAAATTTCAAAAATGCTACTGCCCAGAAACTTTAAGGGACTGTTTTGGCCACTTAAATTATGAGAAAAATTCTGGCCTTTTGGGACATGAAAGTATATGGTATAAAGTACCTCCTGTCCAAAAATGAGCTCATTCTGACTTAAAATGAGCAAGTTATGACTATTTCAATATTTAGGTTTTTCCGATGAAAACGCTATAACCGGAGTTCTATAACTCAGATGACCATGAAATTTAAACTGGAGGCTCACGTTAACATGTGTAAGGTCCTGCCAAGATTTGGGATTTTTTGGAGTTAAACTTGAGGTAGCTAATTTCTTAAGGAATTAATTAGAAATTGATTTTTGAAAAATAGTAAATGAATTTTAAAAATTCCGAGAAAATATATTTTTCATTATGGGACTATATTATGCTAAATCCCAGAAAAGAAATATTTTTGGGACTGATTTGGTATTTTTCATGAAAATAGTTTAGTTACTGAACATATGAGTTAAATATGTTATGTGAAGTAACAAAGTTGAAAATAGGATTTTATGGCTAAAGAATCCTATATAGAGTATATGCATATTTTTTGAGAGATTTGATAATTGGTGATGATATCTTATGAGTATGGCATTTTGAATGATTAAATGCATTATATGGTAAAAGCGTAAACAATTAAGATAAATTGTTTATAAATTTAAGAAGTGATTAAAATATTGTTATAATATTAATGATATTAGATTATGAGATTATTAAGTGATTGATAACATGCGGATATTCTTGAATCTGGATAAATTATATTATAAATGTTTAATATTTATCCTTTATCTCATTTGATTGATTCTTTATATCATTATCCTCACGCTTATATTATGTTGAAAGTCATCTCGGCTTCAGTAGTGCATAGATGGACTTGGTATGATTATGACCAGGGATTGTTCGGTATAATCATAACCGTATTTGAAAACACAATTATCTTTGGTTGTAGTGCATGGATAATTTGTGGTCGTGATACTAATGAATACACGATTATCTTTTCTTAGTAGTGCATGGATAATTTGTGGTCGTGATATTAATGAATACACAATTATCTTTGGTAGTAGTGCATGGATAATTTGTGGTCGTGATATTAATGAATACACAATTATCTTTGGTAGTAGTGCATGGATAATTTGTGGTCGTGATATTAATGAATACACAATTATCTTTGGTAGTAGTGCATAGATAATTTGTGGTCGTGATACTAATGAATACACGATTATCTTTTTTGTAGTAGTGTATGGATAATTTGTGGTCGTGATACTAATGAATACACAATTATCTTTTGCCGTAGTGCATGGATAATTTGTGGTCGTGATATTAATGAATACACAATTATCTTTTTCCGTAGTGGTATGGATAATTTGTGGTCATGATATCTTAATGAATACACAATTATCTTTGGTAGTAGTGTATGGATAATTTGTGGTCGTGATACTAATGAATACACAATTATCTTTGGTAGTAGTGCATGGATAATTTGTGGTCGTGATAATAATGAATACACGATTATCTTTTGCCGTAGTGCATGGATAATTTGTGGTCGTGATACTAATGAATACATGATTATCTTTGGCCGTAGTGCATGGATAATTTGTGGTCGTGATACTAATGAATACACGATTATCTTTTGCCGTAGTTCATGAATAATTCGTGGTCGTGATACTAATAAATATCCTTGGTGTGACTCCCCCAAAATTAGGTATACATCACCCATCTTGGGTCGACACTTACATGGTACAGAATTTAAATACAACTTATTAACATAAGCGTAGGTATGCAATCGACATAAACCGTGAGTTTAAATACAAATATCGCCTACTAGATATTATACAAACTCAAACAAAAAGTCCTCATTACATTATTATCACACTATTTTACGTAATAGTGAGGACTACTAATCTTATCTTCGGGACCATCACTCGTTTCCCAGACTCGTCCCAAATTATATTATCATTTCACAAGAGAACGGTGAAAGAAAGGGTGAGCTCAACTAGCCCAATGAAATATTATGACTAAGATAATGCGAGAATAAATTATCAATAGTCTTCAATAATGTTAAACCGATAAAATACAATAGACAACCAGGTTTAATCTGCGGCGGAATATCTGAATCCATTAAAAGAGTCAAGTAGAAAATAAAGTCTACTATCTTTTAGGTTTTAAAAGGTTTTTCATCATTGTTTATAGCGAGACTCAAACTTTAATAAATATTTCACATCATCGAATCACCCCCACTTTTCTGACGAGGATATTCTTTAGTATCACGACCACAATTATTCATGCACTCACGGGCGAGAATATTTGTGTATTCATTAATGGTCATGATCATGCCAACAATCATCCATCAATGCACTACTACCAATTGAGGATTTTTATCACATCATTTGTAACATTACGGTCCATGATTACAATCAATAGTCTCTCAGTCATAATCATACCAAGTCCATCTATGCACTACAGCCGAGATGACTTTCAAAAAATATAAACATGAGGATGATGACAATGATATAAGAATTGAATAAAACAAGTTCAAGAATTATTTTATCCAGGAATTATTAACGTCCCAAATTGTCAACATGATCTTGTTTTGTAGAGTAAAATTCAAGAATGATCGGGAAGAATATTTCTATGAAAAGATCTTCGGATGAAACGCAAATATCGAGGATATTCTACTAATTTCATGGAGTATAGAAGTCAAAGTTTTAACTTAACCGGGTATAATAAGGAATGGAATAACAAAAGAAATCACCATGCATGCGATAGATCACATGCAGACGGTTATTCCAATGTAATAATAAATAACGGAACCAAAGTCGGTGAAATTCACACCGCGGGATGTTCCAATGAATAATAAAGATGGAACTGGATCCGGTGTAAAACACACACGATAGGATATTCCAATGAATAATAAAGATTTTAACCAGTCCGTGTAAAACACACGATGTGATGTTCCAATGAGAATAATAAAAAAGCGGAACCGGTCCTGTAAAAAACACGAGCATGAGGATGTTCCAATGAATAATAATAAAAATTTTAACTAGGTCCGTGTAAAACACACGCATGAGCGATGTTCCAATGTAATAATAGAAGAATGTCACCAAGTATAGGGTAAACCACTTATACAAAGTTATTCCAATGTAATAATAAGCAATGGAATAACAACATTCTTATGAATAAGAAAGAATAACACCCTTACATTTGGTAGGAGATTGAATCTTTGCGTGATGTAGTAACAAAATACTCTTCTTTCTTTCTCTCTTATTCTCTCTATACTTTCTCTCTATAGCTTGAATGAATTAAGTGAAAATAATGAAGCCCTAGGCCTCTATTTATAGAAGATTTCTAGCTTAGCACCTTAGTATGAAAAGGCAAGTGGCTCGACGGCAATGACGGTTTGACGCTTTTGTAATGTGAAACGACAAGTGGTTCGACGTCTGGTAAAGGTAATTACTATTAACGAAGGTAAATACTATCGATTTAAGGTAAATACTATTCACAAGGGTAATTACTATTGATGAAGGTAAATACTATTCACAAGGGTAATTACTATCGATTTAAGGTAAATCTATTCACAAGGGTAATTACTATCGATTTAAGGTAAATACTATTCACAAGGGTAATTACTATTGACGAAGGTAAATACTATTGATGAAGAGACTCTTAGATGATGACATATGAGGCCCCCATAAAATAATCAAACTTACCACAAATCATAACACATATTTAATCTTTCAATAATTATTAATCATTTATAACTTGTCGTCTCAATTATTGATTTAATCTTATAACATATTATCTGATGATGATCTTTGTGACAATAATTGAATCAATAATATAAGAGATATGATGCACGTTAATTCTTTAAGCAATAATTGAAGCGTAGGTGAGTGAAACTCACGTAAGCATCGATAATCAATCTGAGTGTCTTACTTAACCACGCCAGACATCGTATTTTCTACTTTACCAATCCGGTAGTTCAACAGCTTTTAATTGGTAACACCTCCGTAGTTATTTTTATAAAAATATTTTTTATCGTTTTCTCAATCCGATGATAATGTTGTAAGTCCACTGATGATTGAGCCATTGTACGAATATTCCTAACAAAAGAATATTCCCAGACCAAACGAATATTTTATAACAACTTGCATACTTTGCAAAATTTATAAATATTACCTACAACTATAACATTATATCAAATTTATTCCATAATATTCAAAAATAATATTTATAGAAAAATTCATCTTTATTTATAAAAGTGGGGTCTTACACTTGGCACAGTAGTGCGAGGATGATTCGATGATATGGATTAATTATTGAAATGAGTCTCAAAGAATGAAATATTAATTCATGGATGTGGTAAAAGTCATCTTTAGGTAGTAGTGCATTGATAGACTTGGTATGATTATGACGAAGATTATTCGGTATAATCATGATCAGTAATTGAAAACACGAATATCCTTGGCCAAATGGTGCATGGATAATTCGTGGTCGTGATACTATTAAGTCGCGTCTCAAAGATTATTGGTTTCTGATTTGTATCTTTTAATTTGTAGTGCAAAGATGAATTGTTAATGAATATCTTTGGTAGGATTGCAAAAATGAATTTAATGTTTTCAACGATAAAGGTATTCAAGGTATCCTCACCTCTTTATCATATCGTATCGCGCACTACTAATTTCGAGGGCTTAAATTCCATAAGGAGGGAGATTGTGAGACCCAGTTTTATCAATAAAGATTTAAATTTTGTCAAAATAATTTTTTAATATTATGGTGTGAATTTGAGATAATATTATAGTTGTGGGTAGTATTTATAAATTTTGCAAAGTATGCAAGTGGTTATATTATATTCGATTGGTCGGGAATATTCGGTTTAGCGAGGAATATTCGTATACAACTACCAATCATTGGTGGACCCCACAATGTAATTATTGTCGGATTGAGAAAACGACAAAAATATTTTATTGAAATAACGACGGAAGTTTTACTGGTTGATCTTTGTTGAACTACTTCGGTAGTAAAAAACAACGATGTACGTGTGGTTGCATAGTAGCAGACACTAGATTGATTATTGATCTTTATGTGAGAAGTCACTCGGTTTGATTCCATTATTGTCGATTAATAATATGAATTATTATAGCGATAATGACGCTTTTTTTTTTATTCGTATTATTAACGTAATAAAATGAAACATCTTTTTATAAAAATAGAATACTTTATTAAAGTTATTCTATAAATAGAATATATTATATTTTATTATGCATAGTATTGCATAGTGTTTTACATAGTATTGCATAGTGTTTGCATAGTAAAATGTTTTTATATAAATAGAATATATTATATTTTATTTAAAAGATTTTTCTTTAAATATGGATCGTCCGATTAAAGTAAATCAATCTGGACCGCTCATGGATTAGAATTCTATGCATTCCATTTTCCTATAAATAGAAGCTCATTCCTTCATTATTTTCTTACGAATTCATTGAAACTCTAGAGAGAAATTATAGAGAGAAGCTATAGAGAGAAAATTTATAGAAAGAAGAAGAGTATATCGCTACTTCACTACTTCTATATTCAGTTCTTTTTACGGTAAGGGTGTTATTCTTTCTTCTTGAAGAGAACTTCGTTATTCCATTCACTATTATTCATTGGAATAACTTTGTAAAAGTGATATACCCTATACATAACCTGTATATATGCGCAGATATCCTATACTTGGTGAAATCCTTATGTTATTCCATTCTTATTTATTCTCATTGAATAACTTTTGTATCACGCCATGTTTACCTATACTTGGTGACATTCTTACATTATTCTCATTGGAACATCCATGTCATGTGTTTTTACACCTTACTGGTTCCGCTTTTTTATTATTCGCTGGAACATCCTGTGCGTGTGTTTTTTAGGACTGGGTTCCGCCTTTATCATTCATTGGAATATCCTATCTCGTGTTTTACACGATCCGTTCCATCTTTATTATTCTCATTGGAACATCTTGTGATTATTAATTTCACCGACTCGGTTCCGTTATTATTATTACTGTTGAATAACTTTGTCCCATGCAATACTCGCATGCACGGTGATTTCTTTTCTTTATTCCATTCTTTATTATACCCAAATGGTTAAAACTTTGACTTACATACTCCATGAAATTAGTAGAATATCCTTGATATTTGCGTTTCATCCAAAGATATCTTTCATGGAAATATTCTTCCGATCATTCTTGAATTTTACTCTCTGAAAGCAAAGATGTCGTGTTGACAATTTGGGCGTTAATAATTCATGGATTAAATAATTCTTGAACTTGTTTTATTGAATTATTATGTCATTGTCATCATCCTCATGTTATATTATGTTATCTTTGGCTTACGTGCATAGATGAACTTAGTATGATTATGACTGAGGATCATTCCGTATAATCATGACTTGATATAAATGATGTGACAAAAGTCCTCGATGGCACGTAATGCACGTTGATGGATAGTTTTTGTATGATTATGACCAGGGGTGATTCTAAGATAGTCATGACCATTGATAATTTGATGAAAATCCTTGGCCGTGGTACGGGGATGATTAGATGTGGTGGTTTATTTATTGTCGAGTCTCAAATGATAAAAATTGATGAAAACCTTTTAAAACCTAAAAGATAGTAGACTTTATTCTCTACTTGACTCTTTTAATGGATTGCGTATTCACTAGCAGCTTAAACCGTCATTTATTTATCATTGTATTTTATCGGTTTAACACTTATTTGAAGGCTAATGATAATTTATTCTCGCATTATCTTAGTCATAATATTTCTTCTCTTGGGCTAGTTGAGCTCACCCTTTCTTTCACCGTTTCTCTTCGTGAAATGAGAACATACATTTGGGGACGAGTCGAAACGGAGTAATGGTCCGGAGGATAGCATTAGTAGTCCTCACTATTCTGTGAAATAGTGTGATAATAGTTGTAATGAGGACACCTTTTGAGTTTGTATAATATCTAGTAGACAATATTTGTATTCAAACTCACAGTTTATGTCATATTGTACACGACAGTTAGGTTAGTAAGTTGTATTTGAATTTATGTACCATGTAAGTGGCGACCCAAGATGGGTGACGTATACCTAATTTTGGGGGCGTCACAAGTCTTATTAATATTATTACAATTATTATTATTTTAATTTCTAAAAGAGTTTAGGAATTAATTTAATATAAGTACTCTCATTTATTCCTAATTGGATTAGGAAGGAAAATTAGTTAAAGGAGTTTAATTAATTATCCCTAATAAGATTAGGGAGCTTAATTAATTAAAAGAATTTAATTAATTAAATAAAACCCAATTCCTTAATTGTTAAGGTGGGTTGCCCACATCTAAAAATAAGAAGAGTCTTATTATGGGTGTGGGGGTTGTTGACTTTTACAACATACGACATAATTCCAATTTGTTGGAGAGTACACCCTTTTTCTATAGAGATAGGAAAAACTAGGGTTTGAGCCAATACCCTTCTTCTTGAATTCCTATTCTTCCTTGGTGGATCACCTCTGAGGCCAAACACATGGGTGGCTAACGTTGATCAAAGGAAAGAACCAAACCCGGTGGATTCAAGTTGAGCGAAAAGGATTGGAGGTGAACTTGTACACTGGGAAGCTCGATCTTCAAGGGTATGATTTTATTCTTTATCTTTTCGTTTAATTTATAATTGTTCATAAAGGGTGATCCGGGTTTATGGTATGTAATTTTTTTTTTAAACTCTGATTTTACACGTTTCCGCACTTTTTATGCAATTTGATTGCTTCATGAATATTACAAACCTAACAATAACATCCCTTACCTCGAAGATTAAGATTTACTTACATTTGGAATCACTGGGTATAGTCTTTGAAGGAACTTCTGCCGCCTAACAATACTCAAAGTATACTTACAAGAATACGCCAATATATCGAGAGAGAAATAGAGAAACTTCGAGTTTACGGTGTGTTTTTCAATTCAAACCTAAGCACCTATTTATAGGAAAATGCTTAGAACACCAAAAGTAGAAAATTGAATATAATATTAATATATTTTTCACATTTTCTTTAGCCCACCTTAGACAACTGATCTCAGCCCATTTGAATCACACGTGAGGCCAACTTAGTTGCAAAAAACGTTTTTCTCAAAATAATTAACTAAAACTCCCAAAAATTAATTATTTGAACTTGAACTTCAATAATTCATAATAAATAGCCTTTTATCGAAAAATTCAAATCACGCTAATTTTTATAGGAAATTCAATTCTCTACAACTTTGCGTAAGAAAGTTTTTCCGAATTCCAAGCAGAAATTGACCAAATCCACAACAGAAGCGATTTTACAGTGCTATAATCAAATTTCATCAATAAATGGGGTCCACCAGAGCATGTTTAACATGTTTTAAATATTTATTGCAACAAAAATACTCTTCCTCCTCGTATACTCATATATCCCACATTCGTTGTAAAAATATCACCATTATTATATTATTATAATATAATAATATATTTAAATAAATTATTTTATCAAAAAAGATAAAATTTCAATTTTCAACAATTGTCACATTAAAAATTTTCTCCATCTATATCCACATAAAATCAATATTTTCCTTATCATATGAATCAATAATTAATTATTCACAAATAATATTACGAGAATCACAATATCGACAACCAGTGCGATTCTTGGAAGAGGGGCTTTCCATAAGAATTTCTCCTTCTTGACGCATGATTAGGTGACCAAACCTCTCCTTAGACGTAACTTTCTAGACATTGCCAATAATGTTATCTAATAATATTATTCAGATAATATGAATTATTGCTTCGATAATGAAAAATCTTGTTTAATGACAATTATTGAAACAACAATGAAATATAAAATATCAACGCAAAGAATTATTAAATCAATAAAATCTTTGAATAAAGAATTATTGTAACCATTATTTAGTAGTGCCTTCTTACGTAAGAATCAATAATTGGTGCAATACTGGTATGCTACTTGTGTTTTAACCAATTTAGTATTTTAATGAAGATTAATTGAAACAACTACACCGTTATTTTTAAACAACTTATATTTGTCGCTTTTCTTCATCAATCGTTTTCTCGTTATGGGGCCCACACATGGTCTGCGCCGTCGTCGCGAATATTCCTCGACAATGATTTAATATTCCACGACCAAACGAATATTCCCCACAACAATGAATATTTTATAACCACTTGCTTATTTTGAAATATTTGCGTATTTTACCCCTAACTATCCACATTAATCAAATCAACCCTTACTATTTCAAAATAATAAATAGAGAAAATTAAATTTCATTAATAATAAGTTGGGGTCTTACAGTTGAGACTGAAAGACTCATAACTCCTGCTATACTATCAAAGAAATGGATTAAAAAATGAAGAGCCCACACTTCGTAGCAAATTCACCACCTACCATTTTTTTATCCTTGGTCTCTAAACTTTGATACCTAAATCTTACTTTTGACAACTAAGAGAACTGTGGACAGTGGTATACTCTATAATTGAGTGCAGTCACCGAGTAAGATATATACAAAATATATAAGTGGTAGAGACAGGAAAACCATAATTCAAGTCCCAAGTTTAAAGCTTCTTTTAAATTCCAAATGCAAGGGATCAAGAAAATGTCACACCGCCCACTTCCTTTCTCCACACTTTCATTACCATCCACTAACTTCTTTTCTTACTTTTTTGATCTCTTGGGATTCTCTAAGTCAACTATATTGAGGAGAGTATATAAGAAGGCCCAGTTACCTATGGAAACAAAAGGACAAGGGAGAGTGACTTGAAGCTTCTCCTTCTCTTTTAGTCTGCTCTTTTCTTATCAGTCGTCTTTGGAGGTAGTGATGGATTCTGAAGATGTTGCATCTTCCCCATCAACACCCGCAACACCAGGGACTCCTGGTGCTTCTCTCTTTGGTGGGTTCAAGCCAGAGAGAAATGGCAATGGCGGAAGATCCCTTCTGAAAAGTTGCAAGTGCTTTAGTGTTGAACCATGGACGTTGGAGGATGGGGCTTTACCACCTGTCTCTTGCTCATTGCCAGTTCCTCCCGTCTCTCTTGCAAGAAAGGTAAATGTGTATGTGAATGTGTGTGCTTGTTTGTGTAAATTAAGAACAAGCTGATAACTTATTTACCTGATATCAAAATCAGGTAGGAGCTGAGTTCATAGGCACCCTTATACTGATATTTGCAGGGACTGCGACAGCCATAGTGAACCAAAAGACACAAGGCTCCGAAACACTAATTGGCCTTGCTGCCTCAATCGGACTTGCCGTTATGATTGTTATACTGGCGACCGGCCACATCTCAGGAGCCCATCTTAACCCATCTGTCACCATTGCCTTTGCTGCTCTCAAGCACTTCCCATGGAAGCATGTAAGAAACTGCAATTAAGCCCTACCATAGTTCTAGATCTTCTGAAAGATAATCTTGTATAATACTTACTTTTGGGTCCAATCAATTTTGAGTAGGTACCAGTGTACATTGGAACACAAGTGATGGCATCACTCTGTGCTGCATTTGCACTCAAGCTGATATTCAATCCCATAATGGGTGGAGGAGTATTTGTTTCATCTGGGGATACTGCCCAAGCTTTTGCTTTGAATTCATTATTAGCTTCAACCTCATGTTTGTTGTCACCTGCAGGTATGCAAAAACACAAGAGCTGTAAGCATGCTCTTTCATTATTTGTTTATTTTGTACATTTTCTTTCCAAAGTTGATCTCTCGATCCATGACAGACCATCCCAGGTTATTTTCATTAGACAACAGCAATAATTTAACCCTTTTAGTCCGACTTTATATTATATTATATTATATTTTTATATATAGAGATAAAAGGGAGTATATACCTTAGACACACAAGTTTTTTTTTTTGTGTCCTGCACTTAATACGATATAAGTTTTGATTAATAAAATGGTGAAGTGTCAAAACGGCCATTAATAAAAACTCTTAAATAATAATACAAAGAGATGAGAGTCTAGTACCAAGAGACACGAGTCAATGGTAAAAGTTGGCAACTTGAAATTAATATCTCAGTGAACATTAATTAGACCAATGACACAAATAACAGACTCTGCACTAGAGGATAGAATATGATTTCCCAGATCTTATGCAACCAACTTGCTATACAGCTAATTGTTTCAATAAGATAATTGCCATGAATAGAATCTTCTAACGTGACCCTAACTTAACTATTGTGGAATTTTTCTGTCTCATTGCAGGTTGGAGAGTTAGCTGGAATAGCTGTGGGAGCTACTGTCATGCTCAACATACTCATAGCGGGGTAATGTCACAACTCCTCATCTTAGCTCAAGCTAAAAAAATAACCCTTACGAAAAATTGCTAAGAATTAATCATGTACATTATGGATCATCGTTTTTTAAAAGAACTTTCCAGATTAAAAATCTCAAGTTACCAATATTTAATGCATACTAAATAGGAAAGATTAGGTGGTGGGTCCCACAGTTTTTTCTATGCTATGCTCGCAATATAATGGCACAAACTTTAGAATTAGAAGAAAAAAAATGCATGCATAATGAAGTTGGAAGCCTGGAAGACTAGGAAAGATCAAATTAATTAGAAAAAGAAGTTAACTGCAAAAAAATTAATATTAAAAAAAAATGATGTTAAACCCGTATCATTTTGAATCTAAGCAAATACAATCAATTGGTAACTACCATAGAAGAACACTGATATATACCTCAAACAAATTCTGAAGCACATAAATCTAGGAAATAAAATCTCACCCACGAAGCGTTTACTTTTTCTATGTGATGGTAAAGACAAACCACGGGAGCTTCCATGAATCCAGTTAGAACTCTGGGGCCAGCAATAGTTGCAGGCAACTATAAAGGCATATGGGTCTACTTTACTGCTCCCATCCTTGGCGCATTGGCAGGGGCAGGTGCTTACTCCGCGGTTAAGCTGCCTGAGGAAGATATCAACAATCATGACAAGCCTTCAACAGAACACAACTTCAGAAGGTGACTCGTTGATCACTTGTACATCAATACATTCAGATACACTTAAGGATGTTAAAGAGGTGGACCATTGTGCAGTGGTCAGTATCCAGTACAACAATGCTAGGAGCACTCAGTATCTAATTGCAACAATGTCATTCCAGCAATCCAACTTCAGAACTCTGAATAAAACCAGGAGATGTCGAAGTACTATGTTATTAAGTTCAATCATGCTTGAAGCTAAAGTTTTATCCACACCGTATCATTTATCCTTTCAATTATGTTATCAGCAAGTAATTTTTTTTTACATATTCCACCTAAACTATAACTTTGTAAATACTCTCTAACGATCGTCTTTAACTTGTTACCCCGCAAAATTGCTTCTAATCTACATATTACACATGCCCAACAGCCCAAGCAAGTACATTCTAATAACAACTACGGATGATACCACATCATGTTCTTAATTAATTATAAGATAAATATTTTTTAACTATTAATGTAGAAGGAAATTAGTTTTTTTGAAGATTATTAAATTAAATAGGTAAGATTATAAACTTCTTCAAAAGTTATAAATTTTAGCCTCCCATAAATGTTTTTTACACCAAAAAAATCTACTACTAAAAACACTTTTGTTGCAAGAGAAAACATTATTGTAAAACTAAAAAGTGATTTTAAGTTTAAACCCACCAACAGATTTGCAATATTACTCTATGCATTTTGAAATTAGAGTGTAATTTGGCATTTTGACTTGTATTTATCTCAATTAAAATTTACCTTTGACAAACAAAGGCATAAGGTTATATTTATATGTCTCCAATAAATTGTGGAGTAGCATATACGCCTCAAGTAAAAAGTCAAAATACAAAGACTAATGGAGTATATGAGAAAAATCCCGAGTATCCAACTATTAGGATTTAGGAGTGTATACACCAAACAAGCCACCCGGAAAAACTGTCAGTTTGATTGCTGAAAAAACTTTTTAACTTCCTATTTTACTGACAACTTCATGTGAAATGAAAACAAAAAATGTATCCAAGCCCCGCCTTGTTTGGTATGCATTTTCCTACCAAGTAGCAACCAAAGACTCGTATTTCTTTAGCTAACCTGATCAGTTGGGCCCAAAGCCCACTCCATGGATCAAACAATCTCCGATCCTTGAACTTGACCCGATTTAGCAGGTTTGAGAGTCCGAGCAGAGAGAGAAAGTAGGAACACAGCGAGGAGAACGCCGAATAGATCGGCGATGGCGTCTTTGGAAGAGGCGCCGGCGGATTTGAAGAAACCGAACTCGTCAGCCAGCTCTTTGGCGGCACCAGCGGCGAGCGAAACAATGGAACCAACCCAGATGCTTCGACGCCTGAGAAAAGGATAACGTGATCGGGTTGCGAGGAGAGAGAGAACAAGATTAATGGAGAAGCAGAAGAGGACGTGGTAGATCTTGTCCCGGGCTAACCAATCGTCTCCACCCTCCATTGCAAACTAGAAAGAGATCGATCGATCGGTAGTTGAAAAATTAGCAAATGGTTTAATGATGAGACCTAACCGCGTATGATATCATATGCTTCTCTCTTATTTCTTTTGGGACATACATGACATGCCTAAACACTTACTTATATTAGATGTCTCACTAATCTGGTAATAACATTTTTCATATTTACACGTAAATATACACCATAGTTCGTCAAAAATGATACTTCGTTTTTAAAAAACTTAGTAAATGGAGTAGTTAGGATGCATGGCAATCTATATATATAAAACAGAGCAGAGAAAGAAATAGATAAGTGTCACATCCCCACGTCAGCAGCTCTCTTATTCCAATTTCAGTTTGATTTCTTACAAAATGTGTGAAATTCTAGGAGATATAAGAACCCATTGTCCGAGGGTTTAGCTTTATTGGGTTTATGGGGTTCTTGATTTGGTTGAATCTGAATTTTTTGAATTTTTTTTTAATGGGTTCCTTTTGATTGGTTTGATGTTTACAATTATGTTTCTTGGTTATACTACTGCGGTTCAGAATTGGGTATCAATAAATTAACCTGTTTTAATCTGATTAATCTGTTAACTCCTGCTGCTACCCGATACACTTAACTTATGTTTTTTGACTGGGTGGGTAAGTTAACTTTTCTCATTATTATTAACTGGGTATGTTGAATTTTAAAGCGCAATAACCTTAATTACTTTTTTCCACTACCCATGCCAGATGTCCGGTTAGTGAGTATCTCAATTTTTTTGAATTGTTATTAGTATCTGGAGAACATTGTTGTGTATTGGTTTTAACAATGTCTTTAAGAGTTCAAGTAAGTTTTAATATAAGAACCACAATGTTCAAGGAATTTTTTGATGGGATAGCATAAATGATTTAGAGTTTTTCTTTTGGGTATTGCCATGTTAAACATGATTCACTTACATAAGTGTATCTCAAAACAGTTTTCCCACTTTCAATCATTTTGGCCTGCTGTTACAGTTTTTACTTGAGTGGCATTTGACATTGGATCACTGATGTTTTGCAGAGAGGCTTGGGAAGTCAGGAAAGTATCAAGCGATTTTGTGTATTGGAGCTGTGGATGATTCAAATTTGAAGAAACAAAATATGGGTTCACAAATTTAAGGTAAGTGGTGGTGTTTTTGAGTTTTAAGCCTCCATTTTTATGCCAAGAATCAAATGGAGTACTTACATTTTTTTTCAATTCCCAATGATTAATTTAAACCGGTTAAGTTAAATGGATGTACATAGATTAGTTTAGTGCATGTGGTTTCTCCTTTTTTGGTACCCAACTTCTGATTTTGGTAAATTGAGGAATTTGTTTATCTTTCCAGTCCATACAGAATCTGGTAGTTGAATTAGGCACTTTACAGTTCTGTACTTTTTCAGACTCCCTTTTTACCCTACTTTTTTCCTGTTCATTGAATTTAGAAATGGTTTGCAAAATTGTTGCTGGGTGAAGACATGTGTGGAAGTGGTAAAGGGGTTTGCACTGCATTGGCAATTTCAAGTGCCATCACTAATCTTTGTGGTACTTGCTATCTCTTTCAATCTATATAAACATTGTTGTGATTGCTTTAATTACCATGTTATACAAACTGATATTATATGCAACATCTGATTGTCAGACAAATAATACTCGGAAGAGTTTGAATCATTGTTTTTTTAATTTTTTGTTGCTTTTTTTTCTCACCAGGAATTACTGAATAAGGAAGAAGAAATTTAGCTACTATTAATGTGTGAAGAAAAATATCAAATGAGTTTATACCAATCATGTGTTAACTCAGAGAAGCTAGGTTGCAGGTACACTATTTCTTGATCTGGTAGAAACAAGGCTACTCCTTAACCCTCAAAAAAGCTTCATTTACAATTCTTATAACTACATGCATTTGTTAGTCTTTAGAGAGAAAGTAAGAAATTGAAGAAGGAATCTAAAGGAGTTGGAATTAGAGATAGGGTTTTAAGCTACTCACGTCGTGCAGCTTCATAGATCACACCCTAGGTTAATTCTCTATCTAATCTCTAAACCAAACATCTCTTCTCCTTATTCTACACATTTAATCTATTTAATCCATTCATTCCCATTTGAATTTGGTAATTTGCTTTTGTTCATTTTTCATTTATGCTTTTTATGATTTTAATTGTAGTTTTGATATTGACATTGCGTGTAATTTGACTGCTATATACATATAGGCAGATTTGATTTATCATGGAGCTAGGTAGATTCATTTTAGATGTATCTATTTTGATAACTCAAAATAGATTTCTAAAATAAAAAAGACTTGAAAAGGGGTTCAGTTTCCGGTTGAGTTTTGTGAGCTTGGGCATTTTGGGGTTAATGGCGCTTGAAAAATACTAAAGAGAAGTAAAAGGGTGAAAGAGAGAGCACAAAGAGCACCATGAAGAAGAAAATCTCAATTCTTCTGCTTCAAGATTCAACTAGACCCTCCGGAATGTTCAAGGGTAAAGTTGATTCCCTTTAGTTCTCCTTAGATCCAACCACAATTTTCTTGCAAACCCATAATTTCAATCCCCAAGAAATTATTGTTCCGACCCATTAGTCACTCATAACTTGATGCAGGGAAATTTGAAGTGGACAATGATTTGTTTGATTTTGGATCTGTTGGTTGAAATTTTGCCATCTCTTTCATGGTTAGCTGAGAATTGATGGGTTTTACTGGTACGGAAAATGTATATAGATATAGAGGTGTTTAGATTTGTAAATATGTCTGCATTTTGGTAATACAATGATATATTTGCGTGCTTATTAAGATAATTCATTTTTTATTAGTAGTAATTCTCTCTCTAATTGAAGTTGGTTGTTTTTTTTTAAAAAAAACTCTCCCTTACCCATCATTCCTTTTCTTATTGTTTCTTGAAAAAGTTTTCTATTTTGGATTCTCAGAAAGTTTTCAAGTTCATGCTTTGCTTACTAAATTTTGTTTCTTTTTGGAAATGGAAATCCTTGAAATTTGTTTCAAGATTCATATTTCTTGATTTTTTATTTAATTCAAATTAAAAATCATTCAATTTGGGCTTCTGAATCATTTCAAGTTCAAGTCATAATTTTATTGTAAATCTTCACCTCACCCGAGATCAAGCTTTATTCGATGCTTTAGTGCTTGAGCATTCTTCCCTTCAGAGGGGAGATTTTTGCCTTTAAAGATAGGTCAGGGAATGATGAAGAGATCCTGCAATACCTCTTTATTTTTTGTGTTAATTTTCATATTATTTGGATCTATATACGAACACTTGGGACCTTATGACCACTTCAATATTTTTTTAAAGAAACTATAAATTTTGTGCGCTTGACTGTAGAAACCTCGTGTGGCAATCCTGTTGAAATCTTTGGTTCTGTTTGACATGGCTCAATAAATTGTTTACAGGATGATTCCCCATAAGACTAAGCGTGGTGTAGCTGCACTTACTCGGTGAAAGGTTTATGAAGGAATCCCACCCTCATATGACAACATTAAGAGGATGGTCATCCCTGATGCTCTCAAGTTAGTTCTTTTATGACCAGTAATATGTCTGTTCCGCTCATATTTCATATAGTTGTGGTTTGCTAAAAAAAATTGTCTTTTGAAAATCAGGGTTCTGAGGCTTGGATGTTGGATGGAACTATTATGATACTATCAAGGTGAGATTTAAATACCTAATTATTATGTGCTTATGACAAAAAGGCTTTTTCTAGGCTTCTTGTATGTTTTACTTTTGAATAATAATGCAATAAATTCTGTTTTTGCATTTGATTTGATCAATGATAGTATTTGTGATATGCTATTTTTTGTGTTATAGCCAACACTTTCATACATGATATCTCCCGAATGTTTTTCCTTTTGCTTTTTATTCTTGAACTTTCTGAGTTTGTGCCATTATACTTCAAAATGAGTAGTACTGTGTTGGTGACCATTGGCTGATGTTGGTGACCATTGGTTGTGTGTAGCATACTTGTAACTTCTTCATTGGAATAGTATTCTTCGACTAATGGGTTTAAACTTTCAAAAATTATTTGATTCACTAACACCTTATGATGCTTCCACTGTGTTATTCGTTTGAAACAACTCCTCTCCCTCTCTTTATCTCTTCCTCTAATGTCCAACAATTTAGTATCATAATTATTTTTTTCTATATTCACTTCGGCTTAGATTCCAGGTATTTGTTGAATTAGTAGCCCTAATAGTAGCATATTACAGGTATTTGTTGATTCTCTTTTGGTGTTTTCATGTTATGAAAAAAAATCGATTGTAAATAAATTGATGATGATCAATCTTACACCATTGTTTGGTAATACCAAGCTGGCTGTAATGGTAACTTCCCTACTAGCCAACTACACTGTTAACTTCCCTACTAGCAATTATCAAAATTCTGTTAGAATCCATACCATTTGCTGGTACCACAAATATTTATTGCAACTAAAGTATTTTGCTTTCGAATTTTATAATTTTCTTCTATTTCCCTCATCTCTTGATGAATAGATTAAGGCCAGAAGAGAATTCACCGGCTCCCAGAATATTGGAAAATGAGAAGTCTTATTACTATTTTGGGGAAAGCTTGAGGCAGGCATTGGCTGATGATTTATACCAAAGGCTTTCATCAAGATGAGGCATAATTCACGAGGAGGAGGTATTCGGCATGTGCTTCTATGTAAGGATACTTCTCTTTGTCAATCTAACTTGCTTTAGAGGACGACTGACTTTTATCTTTACTAATAACTATCAGAATTTGGTTATGTTGTACTTGTATTTAATTGTGATGAATATCTCTTGTAATCTATGACACAAGCTCAAATGTTATGGAATTTAATGCAATGTAATCAATAGTCATCAATGGGAGAAAGTGTCGTTGCTCATCCATCTTTTGTACTTTATGATATTTTTCCGTTTGCTGGTTCTCACTGTGTAGTGTGAATGAAACTTGATTCTACCCTCAACTGAAAAGAATAAATAAGAAAAGAAAGCATTTGATTGCTTAGCTGGTTATAAACATATATGTGCAGAACCTGTTCTAAATGGGTGTAGGAAATGTTATATGATAATACTGTTGCATTCCATAGCATCGGATTCTGATTATGGAATTTCGTTACTTCATTTTTCTGGTTCTGAAGATGTAATGATTCATAAGCTACACAGATTTGTTTAATCATACCTGATAAGTGATATCCCCAGATTTGTATTCTTGTTCTTGCTCAAGCTGGTCTTAATTTACTATTTACTTATTTAGTTATCCATCAAATGCTGAATGATTTTTTATTCCCGTAAATCTCAAAGATTATGTGTTAAAGGATTTACTGATTTAAGATGCCATACTTAAACTCCAACAAAAAACTGATTTTGCAATGTTTGTTTAGTAGCATGAATATTTTATTCGTCAGAGGGCCTTAAGTCCTTATAATGTTAGTCCTGGTTACCTTCAGAGAGAGTAAAAGCTTACTGGTACCAATATTCAAGAATGTTACAGAAAGCAATATCAGTTTTTTATTATACCCCAGCAGATTCATATAGTTTTGAGCTTATAAGGCTCAGTTGGTTCTGTTTTATTATGATTCAAAGCATCTGCTTAGCTGGTTATGTGATTCAAAGAATAAATGTTATATGTTATATGTCTAGGTAAAGTCAGCACAAAGAGTAATACTTTTTATATGTTTTTATTAGATTATTTTATTTATTTTTTGAATTTCTTATGCATTCATTTACTAATTTAGTTTACACCACTCTACCTTTCTTGGAAAGGTCCAGACCCCATTTGGCAACGTAATCCCTGGAAGTGGTTTTTTCTGAGATATATCGTGTGGTGGTTTTCCTTTGTAAGAGATTCCATTGTGTTGCTTGGCCTTAAACTATTCATCGTCGCTGGATATTGAGTACACTAAGTCTCTTTTTATAACTGAATTCCTCAGTCAATATGATGTTCACTGCAGGAGCTTGAGAAGAATAGGAAGGAAAGGGCTCAGGAAGTCTATGAGAAGAAGAAGCAATTGACGAAATTGAGGGTGAAAGCTGAGAAGCTTGCTGAGGAGAAGCTTGGTTCCCAGCTCGACATAATTGCTCCAGTCAAGTACTAAGATAGAAATATAGATTTTCCAAGCAGAAAATTTTGTTGGGAGTATCATGTTTCAGCTCAATTTGATTCTTTTAGTCACTATTTCTAGATTGAGAGGTTTATCATCTTGTGTGGTTATTTTGAACAGAAAAAGTTGTTCTATACATGGTGCACCTTGTTTTCTAAGTTAACTGACTATTGTTTTGTTACTGATTTTGTGCATCTTTAATAACTGTCTATTACTCCCTCCTTTTGACTAAAGATACAATTTTTTGTCTAGGAGATAAAAAAGATAGGTACATAAAGCAAAGAGGAAATATGTTATTTATTAAGGTTTATTAGTATAAATAGAGATATGTCATTTAGTAAGGTTTATTAGTATAAAAACATAAAAGTACTTATCATTTTATATAATCTTATAAGGTTATTAAAGATAAATTTTAAAAAAATTATTCTATTCTATTTTTATTTTTTTTAATGTGTGCAAATTATATTGGAGTGAAATATTTGAGGGAGATAAAAATTTATTAATTGATTACTTAAATTTCAATTCATAATTTAAATGTCTTCGAGTTTGAGATACAGTTCCATTCCCTGGCTCATGGTATATTTTCTTACTTGGTAGAAAAGACTCTTATTGTTTTGCTGAACATATATATAGATCTATATATATAACGACCTGCAATTCTAAATTTATTTTTAAACTTCGTTGTTGAGCTAATTCTAAATTTATATAACCACCTACAATCAGTTTTTGAATCAAGTTACGGATCTGTAAAACTGTATACCCATCTACGTGTGACAAAAAAAAGGAGTTGTTATAACAAGCAAACAATAATTTTTAATTGTCAAGTTACTATTTAAAAAGTTACAATCAATCAAAAAGTATTTTGTAAAGTTAACTAATTATACATGGTTATGATGATTTTAGGTATGGAATGATGGCTTTTTGGTGGTTTGGATATGTATGGATAATTATAAGCTTTATAGACGGGTTTATATTTGTCTGGATATCTATTTTTAAATAAAACTCTGTCGAATTTTTTTAAAATTAGTAGCGACTAGTTTGATGTTTTGGTGATTGTTGGGGTTGTATGTGTCTTTAGATAATGTAATATTTTTCAAATTTTAATTTAATTTTTCGTTACGTCGTGCCTTCAGATACGGATTATAGCTAGTCCATGATAAGAGGCCGGCAGGCAGGATAGGATATTTGGGATTCTCATAAATTTATATGATGCTCTACCTCATTGAAAACCATTATCCAAAGAAACTTTGTGCGGCATTGAACACATTACAACTAAGACTTTACACAGCACACTACTTTTGACACCAAAACTTTGATAATCTTTAATTGACTGCAGTACAAATGTGTTAAGATGCCATGCCATCTCAAAATGGAGAAAATAATGTCCGACAAAATTCAAGTTATCTTCAAGTACATCAAGTAGATTTAACAAATTTGGCATCTCATCTTTAGATATGTGTTCTTGTGCTAATTCATCTTACTAATTAACTCATTGATGTGAGCCTCGCGGTTTCCAGCATCTCCACCATCATTGTATCGCCTTTTCTTACCCTGCAATGCCTTTTCCGGCTTGTTCAGCTTGAAGGGGCACAGAAAATTGGTAACCTCCTTAAAATGTGTACCAACATTACCAATCTCATTAACAATGTCTTCTATGCATATAATCCCGTACTGACCCAATGCCTGCTAATAGAGAGGAGTCAAGAATTTGGGGAAAGGAATGTTGCAGAAACCAAAACGACATAATTTACTGAGTCTAATATACCTGCTCAATGGCATTGTTATCTGTCAATGGAACTCTCTGCTTGTCAATCTTTGCCAGCCCCTTCTTGTATATCAGTTCATTCACACTCTTAAGATTAGGATATCTTCAGATAGAGAGAGAAAGGGGTAAAAAATGTTAAATATAGCATGTGGTCATCCAAAAGATATTGCAAATCCAAATTGTAAGCCTGTTACTAAGATGCAGATATATAAATATCAATATGATATTAATAACAGACTCTTTGTACTATTTTGTGGCCAAAACACATTTGGAACACAATAATAACCCAGTTTTCCATCTATTAGCATACCATTTAATGATTCCTGTGACCGTTCATCATAATTGGACCAAGAAAGCTGATAGGTTACCAACAAGAAATGTTTTTCTAATTTAACCATATAAAGTGACGGCTAGGATATCAGCATTGATGCCAACTGGTATGTGTTAAACTAGTATATTTTATTTTCTCTTTCTTTTCTATAGTAACTCACAAAACTTAAATTACCAAATTTATTGGTGTGTTTTAGACTTGCAATTTGATAGGTCTCTTGAGTTGTGGCATGGATATTTAGCTTGTCAATCCTTAAAATAAAACGTATCTTCTAATTTTTAAAGAAATGATGTCATTTACCTCTTGCTTACTGTTTTCTGAGTTGAAATTATATAATAAATACTGAATTTTATCATGTATCATTTAAATAATAATATGAAAAATCAGAAGATCCAGCTAAACTGCCTATCCTAATTTACTATTCAGATTAATCTTGTGAGTTTTTAATCATGTCTTTTTCTGGTATACCATCACTAAATACTGGTTCTACATCAAATTCAGATTTCCCTAGACTTTCAGTTAGAGCTTTATAGGCAAAATATATCGAGCATGGGCCAACCATCCAATTTACTATTCAGCTTAATCTATGTGAGTTTTAAATCATGTCTTATTCTGGAACACCGTTACTAAAGAACGGTTCTACACCAAATTTAGACTCCCTTGGATTTCCAGTTAGAGCTTTAGTGGGAAAATAGACTGAGCATGGCACATCGTAGGAAAAACCGCAGCTAGAAGAGTGGGGAATATATCTTTTAGGTGTGTGTAATAGTCAAAATAGCATTATGAAATTTGCATTGAGAAGATACGACCAATTAATGCATTAATTATAGGTAATTTGTAGCAAATTCCAGAAGTAGAGATTAGTTTGCCATACCCATATGTAATATATGGCTCCACTTTTTGCAGAATTTGCATAATCCTATCATTAGCCTTCACAAAGACGCCGCTGAAAATTTTCCTCAGTCTAAGAGAGTACAAGATTTTCCTAGTTTTGGGATGCATGTCATTTTTTCTGAAAATCACAGGTGAAAATGGGAATCACAAAAAGAAATAGCATAAATATAGGAAAATAATTGCAATGAATGACATTAACAACCCACCAGATGTATGCGTTGATGAAAAGGAGTTTGGATTCTAATGTCACCAATACTGCTTTCGTTGGCTCCCCACAGATTTCATTTGGATGAGGTTACTCCACAGGTACAAAGTCCGGTTAGTGTCTAGGTGAGTGGTGACGGTGGGTGACACCGGTAAGAACCAAACCAAGCCAATGGAAGCTAAAATCTAAATACTCCAACATGGGTGCGTGCCTGACTTTGATTTCCACCACGCCAATAAATTATGCTTCTTGTGAAACAATACAAACTACTTTTTTCTTTACCACAAACCAAATCTACCAAGAAATCATACTTATTAAATAAGCTAGTAATTATACAAGCGTTCAAGACTCCAAATGTCTCTACCAACCATGTCAAGAGACAGCTATCACACCACTCTTCTGGATGGGCAACTAATGGACCTTTGAGACCCTAGGAAAAATGCATGTAAACTGAAGGCATGAATGATGTTGCAAATATCTGAAGGAGCAGTAGGATACAGAATATCGTTACATGCCTATTAGCTGCAAAGCTAATCAAGTCTTACTGTCTTCTATTAAGACAGACATGAACAAGTTCCTAATTCACGAGGGGTAAGTAAGATTACTGTGTAGAAATTTATTCCAGTGCATCCATATACAATTATTACATAAAGTACATGTCAGGTTGGATATATAAAATGTACTTTCATTGACCTGATACAATACAAGGTCATGGGGTTGAGGGTGGTCCAAAACGTCATGGAATTAAGCTAATAGCCTAATATTGACATCAACACTGCCAGATAAGACCCACCTATGTAAACTCAATATATCACTCGTTATTCTACTCATCTGCGATTGCTACAGAATAATCTCTCCATCAAACCTTCTATTATAGCTCCAAACAGCAAAAATTCGGTTGTTCAGGTTCAACAATGTGAAATGATCTTTAGAAAATTTTAAATAAGCTGACACCTGAAGGTTCCAAAGGTTCCAGCGTGAACTTAAAGCTTCACAATGTTTTGCCCATTTTTTTGGTGGCATTTAATCTCTTACAAGATTACATATCCACAAAATTGGTAGAGGGTCTAAGTCCCAGCACTCTGATGCACAACAATACAATCTACTATATCCTATAATCATCAACAAATAAACTTAAAAAGACCATTCAAGTATCAATATTGTAAGTGAGAGTGTGAGACTTACCAATTATTAGAAAAAAATCAAAAATAAGTAACCAAAAGAAATAACATTTAACTTAACCAATCAATATGTTAAAATAAATTTAGATAGTTTCAAACATCAAAAGTATTAACAATTTTAGAGGAACCAAACAAATTTAAGCAGCCTAAATCACAGACTAATTTCATGCCCAATAATTCAACAACAAAAATATAAATTTACTTTGTCTCGGTACTCTCTGATGAATTGCTCGGGCTTCTTGATGACGAAATTATCCCCTTTAGATTTTTTCACCCTCTCCTCCAGCTGCTGTTTCCTTCTAATTGCCCAATCTTCATTGCTTTTCCTTTTCTTCAAAACTACTTCATCTATGTACGTGAGAGACTTCGGTTCTTCTTCGGCCATAATTCCTAGCTAAAAATTCCAAACAGATTATTCAGAAATTCAGCTTAAATGCAAACACAACAAAAATGTGAAATCAGCACAAGAACACAAATTAAAATTAGGGTATATTTACCGAAAATATCTGGCTTGCAGAGTGGGGAGATAGATGGGAGAGATGGTAGGAGGTAGAGAGCAGATGCTGTTAAACCCTAACAAAATATACTGCAAAACACTACCCGCTTTAAACAGTCTAACGAAGTTGAAACTGAAATTAGCTTAGTAGCCCAGGCCCAACTTTTAACAATATTCTTTTGGACACATTTATACATATTACTTTTCAAATATTAACTTTTTTTTGTATTAATACATTTATATATATGTATATACAGAAATGATCAAGTAAGGGATCCTTACTTTCTTAAAATGAGGATTTTTTTCCTTTTTTTTAAAAAACTAAAAAAGTTTAATATTTTATGGGCTGAAATTTTTATAATATAATGTTTTGGCGTAATTTGGATACCTATGCAAAAAATGTATGTACATACACATGCATATATGCATATACCTATTTTGTTATCGTATCCAAATCACATCCAAAACAACGTATTATATATAAATTTCAGATTCCATAAAATATTAAACTTTTTTAATTATTTTTTTTTAAAAAAAGCAAAAAAAGGAAAAAAAAAATCCCTCATTTTAAGAAAGCAAGGGATCCCTTACAGGATCCGGACCGTATGTATATATACATATTTGTTTTTTATTTATTATGTATTACTTTCTTAAAATAAATTAACTTCGTATAAAAACATTTAAAATAGTAAAAAAAAACTTGAGTATATACTATTACGAGTTGCTCGTGAACTATTTTGTGACGCCCCTAAAATTAGGTATACATCACCCATCTTGGGTCGCCACTTACATGGTACAGAATTTAAATACAACTTACTAACATAAGCATGGGTATACAATCTGACATAAAGCGTGAGTTTAAATACAAATATCGCTCTACTAGATATTAAAAACTCAAAAAGGAGTCCTCATTACAATTATTATCACACTATTTCACGTAATAGTGAGGACTACTAATCTTATCTTCGGGACCATCACTCGTTTCCCAGACTAAGTCCCAAATATATATTCTCATTTCTGAAGAGAATGTTGAAAAGAAAGGGTGAGCTCAACTAGCCCGAAGAAGAAATATTATGACTAAGATAATGCGAATAAATTATCAATAGTCTTCAACAATGTTAAACGATAAAATACAATGAAACAACCAGTTTAATCTGCGGTGAATATCTGATCCATTAAAAGAGTCATAGAAAATAAAGTCTACTATCTTTTAGGTTTTAAAAGGTTTTTCATCATTATTATAAATTGAGACTCAAAACTTTAATAAATATTCCACATCATCGAATCACCCTACACTACTGCCAAGGATATTCTTTAGTATCACGACCACAATTATTCATGCACTACGGGCCAAGAATATTTGTGTATTCATTAATGGTCATGATCATGCCAACAATCATCCCATCAATGCACTACTACCACGAGAGGATTTTTACCACATCATTTGTAACATTACGGTTAAGCGATTACAATCGAATAGTCTCTCATCATAATCATACCAAGTCCATCTATGCACCACAGAATACACGGATGACTTTAAAAAAATATAAACATGAGGATGATGACAATGATATAAGAATTCAATAAAACAAGTCCAAGAATTATTTTATCCAGGAATTATTAACGTCCAAATTATCAACACGATCTTGTTTTGTAGAGTAAAATTCAAGAATGATCGGAAGAATATTTTCATGAAAAGATCTTTGGATGAAACGCAAATATCGAGGATATTCCACTAATTTCATGGAATATAGAAGTCAAAGTTTTAACCAACCGGGTATAATAAAGAATGGAATAACAAAAGAAATCACCACGCAAATGCGATAGGCCGCATAGACAAAGTGTAAGACCCCAACTTATTATTAATGAAATTTAATTTTCTCTATTTATTATTTTGAAATAGTAAGGGTTGATTTGATTAATGTGGATAGTTAGGGGTTAAATACGCAAATATTTCAAAATAAGCAAGTAGTTATAAAATATTCATTGTTGTCGGAATATTCGTTTGGTCGTGGGAATATTAAATCGTCGGGAATATTAAATGCATTTACTAGTATGACCATGTGGGCCCCATAACTGAAAGCGATTGGATGAAGAAACGACAAATATAAGTTGGTTAAAAATAACGGCGTAGTTATTCAAGTAAGATTGTTGGAATACCTTTGGTTAAAAATACGATGTCTGGCGTGGTTGCACAAAGAAGCGCACGGTATTGCAGTATTGTTGAATTATTGATCCTTATGTAAGAAGGCACTTTACTCAATAATTTTCACGATGAGTTTCGCTCAATATTTTATTTTATTGATTCAATAATTGCTGCGTTGATATTTTATATTATTGTTGTTCAATAATTGTCACCGCATTATCTCCATTATCGATCAATAATTCATATTATTTAAATAATATTATTAGATAGCATTATTGGCAATGTCTAGAAAGTTACATCGAGGAGAGGTTTGGTCACCTAATTGCGGCGCCAAGATGAGAGAAATCCTTATTGGAAAGCCCTCTTTCTGAGGAACTACTGGTTGTCATAATTGTGATTACGTAATATTATTTGTGAATAATTAATTATTGATTTATATGATAAGAAAATATTTATAAATGATGGATTTATTTGTTTTATGTGGTTATAATTGAATGATTTAATGTTGAGGTGTTTTATCGATTATTTTTTGTCGAATGGAGATATTAAAAATAAAATCGATATTTTTACGATATATTAAATGAGTTATAATTTTTAATCGACCGTTGGATCGTTGTAATTTTTGGATATGTTATACATATATAAGTTGAGTATATGTCTACAAATTTTGAACTGTTAAAATGAGCGAATGATTTGTTATAAATTTTAAGAGGTGTTTGATTAGGAAAGTAGGGTTATAATTGATTTTGGTGGAAAATTCTAGAATTGAGTGGGCCCCACTTATGGTTGGTGAAAAAAATGTCTTTGAATTTTATTTCAAATGTGGTGGGTGGCAATAGTAGCGAGTAAAGCCATCATGTAGCGGTCAAGTCTGCCTTGGTGCGGCTAACATTTTCCTATAAATAGAGGGCTAAGTTAGAATTGAAAATCACACGAAAACAAAGTTTTCTCTCTTTCTCTCTATATTATTGAGCGTATTTTGTGAGTATTTAGATACTTTGAGAGTTCTTTGTTAAGACTAAGTTTCATTCAAAGATCACTTGACCTTTCCTTCCGAAATCTTGATTCTTTGAGGTAAGGATATTATTTTTTTTTAGTAATGATATTATTTCTTCAATATCATTATCTTTGAAATGTTGATCTGAAGTTTTTATCAAATTTGGAACTTTTTCATGCTCGGGGTTACTTATTCATGAGTTCTTTTTCACGAGTTACTATTCATGAGTTACTTATTCACGATTCTTACTATTCACGAGTACTATTCATGAAGCGTGAAAATGTTTTTTTTGTGGAATTTCTATCTTTTGGTGTCAGAGTTACTATTCACGTATACGGCACTATTCACCAAAAAAATAAAATTTCTTCTTTTCGTCCAAAATATCTATTTTGGATACTAGCTTTGATTGTATCCATGTTTTGATCATTCTTGAATTTTACACCACTATGATTATTTTTGAGGTATTGTTGGACATGGATAAAACAAAGTACGAATCATTAATCCTTAATCCTTGTCATTTTGTTTCCTTTGGATTCGTTTCTTTAAAAATATTTTTCATCATCCTCGGTCTTAAATGATGATATTATTGAATATCTTTGGCTTTGTAGTGCAAAGATGAATGATTTCTGAAGAATATCTTTGGCACAGTAGTGCAAAGATGAGCAGTGTTTAAATGAACATGACCGATCGATGAATATCTTTGGCCTTTAGTGCAAAGATGAGCAGTGTTGAGATGAACATGACCCGATTGATGAATATCTTTGGCTTCGTAGTGCAAAGATGAATATTTGATTTGAGATGAATATTGATTGATGTTACAGGATAAAATATTGATGATGGATTTGTTAAATTCATAGATTATAGTAGATTTCATTCTCTACGTAACTCTTCTATGAATTATTATTTTCACTGCGAATATTGATCTGAAACTTGTTGTCTATTGTATTCTATTAGATTTTTCCTTGTTGAAGACTAACGATAATTTGTTGTATATTATCTTAGTCATAATATTCTTTATTGAGCTAGTTGAGCTCACCCTTTTCCTTTTGTTCCATTCTTCTCGGGAGGCGAGAATATAAGCGAGTACGAGTCGTAATTATGGAATGAAGGTTTTAGAAAGGATTGTTTAGTAGTCCTCACCATTTTGTAAAATAATGTATCAATAAATGTGATGAGGATTTATTTGAGTATAGATATTGTTTAGAAGATAATATTTGTATTTAAACTCACAGTTTTCTTGTTGTAATAATAAAGTTGTAGTTGTTTACGTACCATGTATTTGGCGACTCGAGAATGGGTTGGATGGAATGGACCTATTTTGGGGTCGCCATCAGGTTGGTATTAGAGCTTAGGGATATGATCTCTGGCGGAGATCGGGGAATAGAACTAGGAGGAGGCACGAGTAAATCCTTCGCTAGTGTGTCCTACCTAAGCTTATTTGTTAGTTGGTCAAGATATAGGGATATTATGTGATATATTGATTTCCTTAATTAACCCTTGTTTTATGACGGTATTTGAGAATGTCGTTGAGAATATTAACAATGGAAATGAGACCGTGGAGACGCTTTGTACTCACCAACGAGGAGAGAGAACTGCAACAGTGGCAATGTTCCTCCTGTGAACAACACCATTGAAGCGATGATGAACGAGGGGATGTTTAGAAGTTTTTTAGATTCATGCAAAATCGATTTAGGAGACTCGTGTTCAAAATACTGAGGAGGAAATGATAGCAATTCACGGGTTATCACAAATGGCGATTCAAAGAGTTGGGACCACGAATTTAAGGAAAGCGAGATCCGATCATGGCGGAAACATGGGTCAAACAAATTACCAAGATATTCGATGTCTTGGGATGCGGAGGAACAGAAGGTTCCATTCGCCACCTTTATGTTCCGTGGCGAGGCGGATTCTCTCGGTGGGAGTCGTGAAGCGTACTCCATCCAAATTACTTTTCGGCATGTCTTGGGAGAGCGTTTGAGACTATTTAATGACAAATACTTTCCCGAAAGTGTTCGTACGTATGAAGGAAGTGGAGTTCATCGATTAGAACAAAACAACATGACGGTGTGTCTCGATCACGAGGCAAAGTTTGCGAGTTATCCGTTTTGCACCTCATTTGGTGGAGAATGAGGAACGATGATGCGGATGTTTCTTAGAGGTTTGAAACGGCGATACGTCGGTATCTCATTTCTCATAAACTTTCTCTTTATTCGGATGTTGTAAACAAGGCTCAATTATTAGGCGAGATAACGAGTACGGTCAACTGAGGACCACAACCGAGGATCGTATCGAGAGATAGCGATCAATGAGAATAATGATAACTGCGGAGAAAAGCAAATGACGACGAAATAAATGTAACCACTCACTGTGGTAATCATAGCCATGAAAAGCAGAAGAAGCGAGTCGGGAGGAGATTTTAAAAAGAGGAGATTTAACAACGACTATGTGAAGACGCGCAGTCTTGCAGTAAGAATCGGTTCTAAGGGAGGAGAACGACCACCCGGTCATATGCTACAAATGTGGAAAAGAGGGACATATCGGTTGGCCGCCTGACATTTAAGGTATGCTATAATTGTGGAAAAGAAGACATATCGCTCGAGATTATGCGATGTCGAAACCCGATTCAATGGGAATGGTGACTCAAAAGATCATCCCGAAAAAGTCAAAGTCAACGATTCTCGGAAGAGTGTTTGTTGTGATCGGTCATAATGCGAGGAACCCAAACGAGGTTATCACGGGTAAGCTATTTATAAATTCTTGCGAAGTTTATACCTTACTTGATCTGGGGTCTACCCATTCATTTATCTCTCCTGCATGTGCTCAACGTTTAAACTTGACTCGGGAGAAATTAGACTTTGACCTATCTGTGGAAACTCCGTTAGGAAACTTTCATCACATCCACATTTATAAATCTTGTTTTGATTCAAGTTGGCACCATCACCTTACACATTGACCTTATCTCTTTAAAGATACTTGCTTTTGATGTGATTTTAGGGATTGATTGGTTAACTACTCATCATGCCAAAATTGATTGTTTTCGTAAGGTTGTTAGTTTTCATATTCTAACCAACTGTTATGCAATTCAAGCAACTAAACCATTAAAATCAATCATTTGTCATATCTAATCATAAAGCTATTCGTTTATTGAGAAACGGATGTCAAGCTTTCTTAGCCCATGTTATGGATTTGAATAAAGACACGTCAAATTTGAATAATATTCTGTTGTTATTGACTTTCTGGACGTATTTTACAAGAACTTTCCGGTCTACCCCGAGCGAAGTTGAATTCTTTATTGATCTTGAACTGGTACAAAAGCCCATTTCTAAAACCCCATATCGAATGGCTCTATTGAACTTCGAGGAGTTAAAGGTCCAACTACGAGAATTGTTGGACATCGGTTTCATTAAATCTAGTACATCTCCTTGGGGTGCTCTGCTTTTATTTGTAAAGAAGAAAGAAAGGGAGTATGCGACTTTGTATTGACTATCTGGAATTGAACCATGTCACCATCAAGAATAGGTATCCTCTACCTCGTATTGATGACTTGTTTGACCCGATTCTGAGGGCACAATTCTTTTCAAAAATCGATCTTAGCTTACGGATATCATCAATGAAGATTAGAATCGAGGATATTCAAAAGACGCCTTGAAACTTCGGTATGGGCATTATGAATTCTTAGTCATGTCTTTTGGACTAACTAATGCTCCTGCGGCTTTCATGGATATGATGAACCGAGTATTCAAGGAATATTTGGATCGGTTTGTTGTTGTCTTTATTGATGACATCCTTATATATTCAAAAAGTTGTGAAGATCATGAGCACCATTTGAAGTTTGGTACTCCAAAGGCTTCGTGAAAACCAACTATATGCCAAATTGAAGAAATGCGAGTTCGGCTTGAGGAAGTAGCATTTCTTGGGCATCAATAGTGTCAAAACATGGAGTATCTGTTGATCCGTGAAGATTGAAGCAATACAAAGTTGGGAGAAACCAAAATCATTGATCAAGTATGTAGTTTTTGGGCTTAAATTTGGTTATTATCGGAGATTCGTGGAAGGTTTTCTCGAATCGCTACTCCATTAACTCTGCTAACTTTCGAAGGATACGAAATTTGTTTGGAAGCGAAGAATCGCGAAAAAAGTTTCCAAGAGCTTAAGAGAGACTTATTTCGGCTTTTGTTACAACAATACCATCCGGTTCGGATGGATTTGTTATCTACAAATGATGCTTGAGGCAAAGGGTTAGGATGTGTTCTCATGCAACGTGGGAAAGTCATAGCTTTATGCCTCGCGATAACTTAAAGATGTTGAGAGGAATTATCCTACTCATGATCTAGAGTTGGCGGCCAATCGTTTCGTTTTAAAAATATGGAGGCACTATCTATATGGGAGAAAGTGGAGATATATTCGACCATAAAAGCTTTAAATATTTCTTCACTCAAAAGAACTCAACATCGCGGCGGACGTTGGCTCGAGCTATTGAAAGACTACGACCACACTATTCAATACCATCCCGGTAAAAGCGAGCGAACGTGGTAGTAGCGCATTAAGTAGAAGATCATATCTGGAACGAAAAGTGCGATGATGTCAAGTATACGATAGAGCCAACTTTAATAGAAAAAGTTAAGGTTGCTTTCGAGCCCACCGAGGCCGGGCGTCATGAAGAAGAAAAGTACAAGAATGAGCTATTAGGAGCGAGAATTGATGAAGAAGGAATACTTGAGTCCACTCTAGACTTTGTGTTCCTAACGACTCGATTTGAAGAACAAGATTATGATGGAGGCACACAATACACCATTTGCAATCCATCCTGGAAGTACTAAAATGTATCGTGATCTTGACATACATTTTGGTGGAACAATATGAAGAGAGAGATTGCAAAGTTTATCTCAATGTGTTTAACTTGTCAACGTGTAAAGGCGGAGCATCTAGTACCTAAGGGTCCGTTGCAACCACTTGAGATTACGGAATGGAAGTGGGAACACATTACCATGGATTTCGTTCACGGGTCTTCCTACGGTTTCTCAAGGCATCAATCTTATTTGGGTTATTGTTGATAGATTAACCAAATCTGCTCATTTCTTGCCGATCACGGAGACTTATTCCTTGAACGTCTTGCTAGTATGTACGTAAATGAGATTGTGAGGTTGCATGGCATGCACGTATCCATAGTTTCGGATCGTGACCCAAGATTCACTTCAAGATTTTGGGTTAGCTTGCAAAAAAGCTATGGAGCGCAGTTTGCGATTTAGTTGACATACCATCCCCAAACCAGATGGACAATCGAGAGGGACTATTTAAACTCTTGAAGATTTATTAAGACTCTGTGTCCTAGACTTCAAGGGCAATTGGGATAAGTATTTACCATTGGTGGAATTCTCCTACAACAACAGTTATCAGGCAAGTATAGATGTGGCTCCATTCGAAGCATTATATGGACGAAAATGTCGTTCTCCAATATGTTGGGATGAGGTGGGTGAAGCAACATTGTTGGGACCCGAGTTAGTACGTATGACTACCGAAAAGATCCAAATGATTCGACAACGTATACAAACGGCACAAGATCGACAAAAGATTTATGCGGATCTTCATCGAAAGGACGTGGAATTTAGTATAGGGGATCATGTATTATTGCGAGTTGCTCCATGGAAGGGAGTTACAAGATTTGGGAAGAGAGGAAAGCTCAATCCACGATTTATTGGTCCATTTCAAATTCTTGATAGAGTAGGAAGTGTAGCCTATAGACTCGCGTTACCTCTCGAAAGTATGTCTCGTGTTCATAATGTGTTTCACGTGTCATGCTTAAATAAATATGTGAAAGACCCGAACCACGTTATAGAGTTAGAACCGGATGAGATAGCCAAGACTTAACGTATGAGGAGGTACTGTCAAGATTTTGGATAGGAAGGAGCATGTCCTACGCTAAGAAAGGTCATACCACAAGTTAAAGTTTTGTGGAGGAATCATGCTATAGAGGAAATGACACAGGGAATTGGAACGAAAATGAAAGCGAGGTATCCTCACCTTTTGAAACACACGAATGTATCGTCGAATTTCGAGGATCGAAATTTCATAAGGAGGGAGGTTGTAAGACCCCAAAATTTTTTAAATAAAAGGAATTTCCTTTATTTATTAGTTTGAAATAGTAAGGGTTGATTTGATTAATGTGGATAGTTAGGGGTAAAATACGCAAATATTTCAAAAAAAGCAAGTGGTTATAAAATATTCATTGTTGTCGGGGGAATATTCGTTTGGTGCGTGAAATATTAAATGCTTGTGGGGAATATTAAATGCGACTGACAGTAGCAGACCATGTGTGGAGCCCATGTGGCGATTGGATGAGAAAACGACAAATATAAGTTGTTTAAAAATAACGGCGTAATTATTACTATTAATCAATCTTTGTTGAATACCCGTGGTTAAAACACACTAATCTGGCGTTGTTGAGCAAGAAGACACGCGTATTGCATCAATTATTGATCCTTACGTAAGAAGGCACTACTCGATAATTGTTACGATGATTCTTTGCTTCGATATTTTATTTTATTGATTCAATAATTCTTTGCGTTGGTATTTTATATTATTCTTTGTTTCAATAATTGTCACCGCATGCGATATTTCCCATTATCGGATCAATAATTCATATTATTTGAATAATATCATTAGATAACATTATTGGCAATGTCTAGAAAGTTCATGTCTAAGGAGAGGTTTGGTCACCTAATTGCGCCAAGATGAGGAGAGATCCTTATTGAAAGCCCTCTTTCCTGAGGACCGCGCTGTTTATCATAATTGTGATTACGTAATATTATTTGGGAATAATTAATTATTGATTTATATGATAAGAAAATATTTATTTGATATGGATATAAATGATGGATTTATTTATTATATGTGGTTATAATTGAAGGATTTAATGTTGAGGTGTTTTATCGGTATTTTTTGTGGAATGGAGGTATTAAAAATCAAATCGGTATTTTACGATATATTATGCGTGAGTTATAATTTTTAATCGTAGATTTGGATCGTTATGATTTTTGGATATGTTATACATATATAAGTTGAGTATATGTCTACAAATTTTGAACCGTTAAAAATGAGCGAATGATTTGTTATAAATTTTAAGAGGTGTTTGATTAGGAAAGTAGGGTTATAATTGATTTTGGTGGAAAATTCTAGAATTGAGTGGGCCCCACTTGTGGTTGGTGAAAAAAAATGTGCTGAATTTTATTTCAAATGTGGTGGGTGGCAATAGTAGCGAGTAAAGCCATCGGTGGCGAAGTCAAGTCTGCTTTGGTAATTAACATTTTCCTATAAATAGAGGGCTAAGTTAGAATTGAAAATCACACCGAAACAAAGTTTTCTCTTTCTCTCTATATTATTGAGCGTATTTTGTGAGTATTTAGATACTTTGAGAGTTCTTTGTTAAAGATACAAGTTTCATTCAAAGATCACTTAGATCTTTCCTTCCGGAAATCTTGATTCTTTTAGGTAAGGGATGTTATTTTCTTCTCAAATGATATTATTTCTTGATATCATTATCTTTGAAATATTGGTTGGAACTTTTATCAAATTTGGAACTTTTTCATGTAAGGGTTACTATTCATGAGTTACTATTCACGAGTTACTATTCATGAGTTCTTATTCACGATTCTTATTCACGAAGTACTATTAATGAAGCGTGAAAATGTTTTTTTTTGTGGAATTTCTATCTTTTGGTGTCGAGTTACTATTCACGTATCGGCCTTATTCACGATATCTGACACTATTCACGTTATCGTCCACTATTCATCGAAAAATAAAATTTCTTTTTTCGTCCAAAATATCTATTCGGATACTAGCTTTGATTGTATCCATGTTTTTGATCATTCTTGAATTTTACACCACTATGATTATTTTGAGGTATTTTTGAACATGGATAAAACAAAGTACTGAATCCTTAATCCTTAATCCTTGTCATTTTGTTTCACTTTGGATTCGTTTCTTTAAAAATATTTTCATCATCCTCGGTCTTAAATGATGATATTATTGAATATCTTTGGCTGTGAGTGCAAAGATGAATGATTTCTGAAGAATATATTTGGCTGTAGTGGTGCAAAGATGAGCAGTGTTTAAATGAACATGACCAATCGATGAATATCTTTGGCTTTGTAGTGCAAAGATGAATATTTGATTCGGATGTTTATGGATTGTTATTCTGAGGATAAAAGATAGAGCGATGAACTTTTAAATTCATACATAGAAGATAGTAGTTTGCATTCTCTACTTAACTCTTCTAATGAATTATTATTTCCGCTGCGAATATTGTGTTCTCCTACAACAACAGTTATCAGGCAAGTATAGGTGTGGCTCCATTCGAAGCATTATATGGACGAAAATGTCGTTCTCTAATATGTTGGGATGAGGTGGGTGAAGCAACATTGTTGGGACCCGAGTTAGTACGTATGACTACCGAAAAAATCTAAATGATTCGACAACGTATACAAACGGCACAAGATCGACAAAAGATTTATGCGGATCTTCATCGAAAGGACGTGGAATTTAATGTAGGGGATCATGTATTGTTGCGAGTTGCTCCATGGAAGGGAGTTACAAGATTTGGGAAGAGAGGAAAGCTCAATCCACGATTTATTTGTCCATTTCAAATTCTTGACCGAGTAGGAAATGTAGCCTATAGACTTGCGTTACCTCCAAGTATGTCTCGTGTTCATAATGTGTTTCACATATCGGTACTTTGTAAATATGTGAAAGACCCGAACCACGTTATAGAGTTAGAAACCGGACGAGATTGTCAAGACTTAACGTATTAGGAGAGGTACCTGTCAAGATTTTGGATAGGAAGGAGCATGTCCTACGCCATGAAAGGTCATACCACAAGTTAAAGTTTTGTGGAGGAATCATGCTATAGAGAAATGACACGGGAATTGGAAAGCGGAAATGAAAGCGAGGTATCCTCACCTTTTGAAACACACCAGTACGTCGTCAATTTCGAGGGACGAAATTTCATAAGGAGGGAGGTTGTAAGACCCCAACTTATTATTAATGAAATTTAATTTTCTCTATTTATTATTTTGAAATAGTAAGGGTTGATTTGATTAATGTGGATAGTTAGGGGTTAAATACATGAAATATTTCAAAATAAGCAAGTAGTTATAAAATATTCATTGTTGTTAGGGAATATTCGTTTGGTCGTGGAATATTAAATCTTTGTCGGGAATATTAAATGCGACGGTAATGACCATGTGTGGGCCCCATAACTGAAAGCGATTGGATGAAGAAAACGACAAATATAAGTTGGTTAAAAATAACGGCGTAGTTATTCTGGTTAAGATTTGTTGGAATACCCGGTTGGTTAAAATACGATGTCTGGCGTGGTTGCATGATTGCACCATTATTGCAGATTGTTGAATTATTGATCCTTACGTAAAGAAGGCACTACTCGATAATTTTCACGGTGAATTCTTGCTCAATATTTTATTTTATTGATTCAATAATTCTTTGCGTTGATATTTTATATTATTGTTGTTCAATAATTGTCACCGCATTAATTATCTCCATTATCGGATCAATAATTCATATTATTTAAATAATATTATTAGATAGCATTATTGGCAATGTCTAGAAAGTTACATCGAGGAGAGGTTTGGTTACCTAATTGCGGCCAAGAGTGAGGAGAAATCCTTATTGAAAGCCCCCTCTTTCTGAGGAGCGGCTGGTTGTTATATAATTGTGATTACGTAATATTATTTGTGAATAATTAATTATTGATTTATATGATAAGAAAATATTTATAAATGATGGATTTATTTGTTTTATGTGGTTATAATTGAATGATTTAATGTTGAGGTGTTTTATCGATATTTTTGTCGGAATGGAGATATTAAAAATAAAATCAATTATTTTTACGATATATTGCGTGAGTTATAATTTTTAATCGTAGTTGGATCGTTGTAATTTTTGGATATGTTATACATATATAAGTTGAGTATATGTCTACAAATTTTGAACTGTTAAAATGAGCGAATGATTTGTTATAAATTTTAAGAGGTGTTTGATTAGGAAAGTAGGGTTATAATTGATTTTGGTGGAAAATTCTAGAATTGAGTGGGCCCCACTTATGGTTGGTGAAAAAATGTGCTGAATTTTATTTCAAATGTGGTGGGTGGCAATAGTAGCGAGTAAAGCCATCATCATGTAGCAGTCAAGTCCTGCTTGGTAATTTAACATTTTCCTATAAATAGAGGGGCTAAGTTAGAATTGAAAATCACACCGTAAACAAAGTTTTCTCTCTTTCTCTCTATATTATTGAGCGTATTTTGTGAGTATTTAGATACTTTGAGAGTTCTTTGTTCGGTATAAGTTTCATTCAAAGATCACTTGACCTTTCCTTCAAAATCTTGATTCTTTGAGGTAAGGGATATTATTTTTTTTCAGTAATGATATTATTTCTTCAATATCATTATCTTTGAAATGTTGATCTGAAGTTTTTATCAAATTTGGAACTTTTTCATGTCGGGGTTACTATTCATGAGTTCTTATTCACGAGTTACTATTCACGAGTTCTTATTCACGAGTACTATTCATTGAAGCGTGAAGATGTTTTTTTTGGAATTTCTATCTTTTGGTGTCGAGTTCTTATTCACGTGTACGGCCTTTATTCACGATATCTGACACTATTCAATCGAAAAATAAAATTTCTTCTTTTAATTCAAAAATATCTATTTTGGATACTAGCTTTGATTGTATCCATGTTTTGATCATTCTTGAATTTTACACCACTATGATTATTTTTGAGGTATTGTTGGACATGGATAAAACAAAGTACGAAACCTTAATCCTTAATCCTTGTCATTTTGTTTCACTGGATTCGTTCTTTAAAATTATTTTTCATCATCCTCAGTCTTAAATGATGATATTATTGAATATCTTTGGCCTGTAGTGCAAAGATGAATGATTTCTGAAGAATATCTTTGGCTTTGTAGTGCAAAGATGAGCAGTGTTTAAATGAACATGGCCGATCGATGAATATCTTTGGCCTTTAGTGCAAAGATGAGCAGTGTTGAGATGAACATGACCGATTGATGAATATCTTTGGCACAGTAGTGCAAAGATGAATATTTGATTTGAGATGAATATTGATTGATGTTACGAGGATAAAATATTGATGATGGATTGTTAAATTCATAGATTATAGTAGATTTCATTCTCTACGTAACTCTTCTATGAATTATTATTTTCATTTCTATGAATATTGATCTCGAAACTTGTTGTCTATTGTATTCTATTAGATTTTTCCTGTTGAAGACTAACGATAACTTGTTGTATATTATCTTAGTCATAATATTCTTTCTTGAGCTAGTTGAGCTCACCCTTTTCCTTTTTGTTCCATTCTTCTCGGGAGGCGAGAATATAAGCGAGTACGAGTCGAGGTATGGAATGAAGGTTTTAGAAAGGATTGTTTAGTAGTCCTCACCATTTTGTAAAATAATGTATCAATAAATATGATGAGGATTTATTTGAGTATAGATATTATCAGAAGATAATATTTGTATTTAAACTCACAGTTTCTTGTTGTAATAATAAAGTTGTAGTTGTTTACGTACCATGTATTTTGGCGACTCGGAATGGGTTGGATGGAATGGACCTATTTTGGGGTCGTCACAGAGTTATTCCAATGTAATAATAAAGAATTCGAACCGGTCGGTGAAATTCACCCAGCGGGATGTTCCAACGAGAAGAATAAAGATGGAACCAGGATCCTGTAAAAACACATGATAGGATATTCCAATGAATAATAAAAAGATTTTAACGGAACCCGGTCGGTGTAAAACACACGATGCAGGATGTTCAGCGAGAATAATAAAGATTTTAACCAGTCGGTGTAAAACACACAGACAGGATGTTCCAATGAGAATAATAATAAAAGATTTTAACCAGTCCCATGTAAAACACATGACAGGATGTTCCAATGAGAATAATAGAAGAATGTCACCAAGTATAGGGTAAACCACTTATACAGGTTATTCCAACAGAATAATAAGCAATGGAATAACAACAGTTCTCTTCATGAATAAGAAAGAATAACACCCTTACATTTGGTAGGAGATTGAATCTTGCAAAGGTGTAGTAACAAAATACTCTTCTTCTTTCTCTCTTATTCTCTCTATACTTTCTCTCTCTATAAGCTTGAATGAATTAAGTGAAAAATAATGAAGCCCTAGGCCTCTATTTATAGAAGATTTCTAGCTTAGCACTTAGTGTGAAAAGGCAAGTGGCTTGACGACTAATGATGTGAAAAGAAAAGTGGTTTGGCCTTTTGTAATGTGAAACGACAAGTGGTTCGACGCTTTGTAATGTGAAACGACAAGTGGTTCGACGTCTGGTAAAGGTAATTACTATTAACGAAGGTAAATACTATTGACGAAGGTAAATACTATTCACAAGGGTAATTCTTATTGACGAAGGTAATTACTATTGAAGGTAAATACTATTCACGAGGGGTAATTACTATTGACAAAGGTAATTACTATTGACGAAGAGACTCTTAGATGATGACATATGAGCCCCCATAAAATAATCAAACTTACCACAAATCATTTTTTCATCAACACATATTTAATCTTTCAACAATTATTAATCATTTATAACTTGTCGTCTCAATTATTGATTTAATACTATAACATATTATCTGATGATAATCTTTGTGACAATAATTGAATCAATAATATAAGAGATATGATCGTGATTCTTCGTAGCAATAATTGAGCATAAATGAGTGACTTCTCACGTAAGCATCAATAATCAATCTGAGTGTCTTCTTGTCTGCAACTACGCGTATTCTTCGTACTTTTTACCACCGGGTAGTTCAACAGTTTTAACGGTAACACCTCCGCCGTTATTTTTTATAAAATGTTTTTGTCGTTTTCTCGGTCCGGCAATAATTATGTTAGGGGTCCACCAATGATTGAGCCATTGTATGCGAATATTCCTAACAAAAAGAATATTCTCAGACCAAACGAATATTTTATAACAACTTGCATACTTTGAAAAATTTATAAATATTACCCACAACTATAACATTATATCAAATTTATTCCATAATATTCAAAATAATATTTATAAAAAATTCATCTTTATTTATAAAAATTGGGGTCTTCAACCTCCCTTCTTATGAAATTTCGCCCTCGAAATTAGAGGTACGTACTGGTATGTCGAAGAGGTAAGGATACCTTGATTTCATTTGATTCTAACTCCCAAGTCATTTCCTCAACATCGTGGTTCCTCCACAAAACCCGACTTGAGGTATAACCTTGGAGCTTAGAATATGTTCCTTCTTATCCAAAATTTGAGCAGAAACCTCTTCATACGTCAAATCTTCCGCTATTTAAATGCGGTTCTAACTTCAATAATATGGTTCGGGTCTTTTACATATTTACGTAACATAGATATGTGAAAAGCGTTATGAACACGAGACATATTTACGGTAAAAGCGAGTCTATAGGCCACGCGTTCCTACTCGATCGAGGATTAAAATGGACCGATGAATCGAGGGTTAAGTTTTCCTCTTTTTCCAAATCTTGTAACTCCTTTCAATGGAGCAACTCTTAACAACACACGATCTCCTATATCGAATTCCACGTCCTTTCGATGAAGATCAAGATAACTCTTTTGTCGATTTTGTGAGATTTTTATACGTTGTTTCGGATCGTTTGAATCTTTTAAAAGTAGTCATACGTACTAACTCCGGTCCCAACAACGTTGCTTCACCCACCTCATCCCAAAGATCTTCGAGAATGACACTTTCTTCCATACAACGCTTGAATGGAGCCATGCGATACTTGTTTGATAAGCGTTGTTGTAGGAAAACTCCACCAATGGTAAGAACTTGTCCCAACTCCTTGAAATCAAGGACCACGAGTCTTAATAGATCTTTAAGAGTTTGAATAGTCCTCTCCATTGTCCCATCCGCGAGGATGATATCTTGAAACTAAATCGTAAAATCTGTGCCCATAGCTTTTTGCAAACTAACCCAAAATCGTGAAGTGAATCTTGGGTCTCGATCGAAACTATGGATCTGGCATACCATGCGATCTTACAATCTCGTTTATGTACATACGAGCAAGACGTTCAAGTGTATAAGTTTCTCGTGTCGGTAAGAAATGAAGCGGAGACTTGGTCAATCTATCAACAATGACCCAAATCGCATCAATGCCTTGAGAAACCTTAGGAAGACCGTGAACGAAATCCATGGTAATGTGCTCCCACTTCCATTCTGAATTTCAAGTGGTTGCAATGGACCTTTTGGTACTTGATGCTCCGCTTTAACTCGTTGACAAGTTAGACACCTTGAGATAAACAAATACTATCTCTCTCTTCATATTGCTCCACCAAAATGTATGATTTAATATCATGATATATTTTGGTACTCCTGAATGGATTGCAAATGGTGTATTGTGCGCCTCATCATGATATTATACTTTAAATCGTGGTCGTTAGGAACACAAAAGTGCGGAGTTGACTCAAGTATTCCTTCTTCATCGATTCTTGCTTCCGTACTTTTACCTTCTTGTACTTTCTTCTTCATACGCGTCACTCTCCAGTGCAGTAGCTTGGCGACTTTAACTTTATCGATTAAAGTCGGTTCTACTCAGTATACTTGCTATCATCATCACGTGCGTCCCTGAGTCTTTAACTCTATCTCCATCCTTTGTAAGTCACACAAAATGGGCCTTTGCGTTGACAATATCGCACTTTCGTGCTTGCATATGATTTTCTACTCAATGCGTCGACTACCACGTTAAGCTTTTCCGGGATGGTATGATCATAATCTTTCAACAGTTCAAGCCAACGTCGTTGTCGCGTGTTGAGTTCCTTTTGAGTGAAGAAATATTTGAGACTTTTATGATCCGTAAAGATCTCCACTTTCTCCCCATACAAGTAATGCCTCCAAATTTTAAGTCTGAAGACAACCGCTTGCTGACTCTAGATCATGAGTAGGATAATTCCTCTCATATTCTTTGAGTTGTCGCGAGGCATAAACTATAACTTTTCCATGTTGCATAAGAACACATCCCACCCTTTGCTCGAAGCATCACAGTAGATGACAAATCCTCCGAGCCGGATGGTATTGTCGAGCAGTCTTTGAAATAAGTCTCTCTTGAGTTCTTGAAAACTCTTCTCACATTCTTCACTCCAACGAACTTTGTATCTTTCCGAGTCACCGAAGTCGATGGAGTAGCGATTCGAGAAAATCCTTCCACGAATCTCCGATAATAACCAATTTAAACCGAGAAAGCTACGTACTTGATCCATCGATTTAGGTTGTTCCCGACTTTGAATAGCTTCAATCTTTCTTTGGTCAATGGATATTCCATGACTTGATACCACGTGCCCCAAGGAATGCTACTTCTTCTTGACGTAACTCACATTTCTTCAACTTAGCATAAAGCTTATATTCACGAAGCTTTTGGAGTGTCGACCTCAAGTGTTGCTTTCATGATCTTCATGGCTTTTGGAATAAATAAGGATGTCATCAATAAAGACGACCACAAAGTGATCTAAATATTCCTTGAATACTCGGTTCATCATATCCATGAATGCGGGCGGGAGCATTAGTCAATCCAAAGGACATGACTAGGAATTCATAATGGCCGTCTGGGAGTTAAAGCCGTCTTTGGAATGTCAGTGATTCTAATCTTCAATTGGTGATATCCTAACGAAGATCAATCTTTGAAAAGAATTTGGCTCCTTAGCTGGTCGGTCAAACAGTCATCAATACGTGGCAATGGATACCTATTTTTGATGGTGACATGATTCAACTCCAGATAATCAATACAAAGTCGCATACTCCCATCTTTCTTCTTCACGAATAGAACAGAGCACCCCAAGGAGAAGTACTTAGGGACGAATAAAGCCAATGTCTAACAATTCCTGCGCATTGGGTCTTTAACTCACGAAGTTCAATAGAGCCATTCGATATGGGGCTTTGGAAATAGGTTTTGTCTGGGGGTTCAAGGTCGATACAAAATTCAATTTCACGCCCGGAGGTAGGCCGTGGGAAGTTCTTCGAGAATACGTCGGAAATTTATTAACAATAGGAATATCGTTTAAAAGCGGCCATTTAATTTTTATTTAAATCGTGACATGAGCTAAGAAAGCTTGACATCCGTTTTTCAATAAACGAATAGCTTTATGGCTTGAGATGACCGTGATTGATTTTAATGGTTTGGTCGTTTGAATTAAGATAATAGGTTGATTAGGAATATGAAAGCTAACAACCTTACGAAAACAATCAATTTTTGCATGATAAGTAGTTAACCAATCAATCCCTAGAATCACGTCAAATGCAAGTATTTTTAATGAAATAAGATCAACAGTAAATGAGAGGTACCGATTTGAACCAAACAAGACTTATAAACGATGGATGTAATGAAGGTTTCTCCCAACGGAGTTTCCACAGATAAGTAAAAGTCTAATTTCTCCTGAGTCAAATTTAATCGATGAGCGCAAGTAGGAGAAATAAAAGAATGGGTAGAACCGGTATCAAATAAAGTATAGACTTCATTAGAGTTTATGATAAGCTTTTACCCGTGATGACCTCATTCAATTCCTTGCTCTTTGGGAGGTCACAACAAACGCTCTCTCCCTTGCCTTCTAGGTTTGAATTTTTAAGGATGGCCTTTGGTGCCTCCATCCTAGCTTTGAATTTGTCTTGATGGCAAAATCGAGCTAAGTGACCTTCTCTTCCACAATTATAACATGCTTTGACTGGCATGACGCAGTTTGGGTGATGTGTCCCTCTCCTCGCATTTGAAGCATATGATAGGTGGTTTTTCTCCTTCCTTAACAATGGGTCTTTGGTCTTGACGTCTTTCCACCATTGTTGAATCTCCGTTTCTTGAAATGTCCATTCTTATTGTTTTTGGCCTGATTACCACCGTGGTTACCATATCCGGCCGCTGATTCCCTCCACACTTGTTGTCACCGCTTGATGACTACTCTCACCGGTATTATAATTTTGCTTGCACCTCTCTTTTAGTTCGTTGACTCATTATCGCGTTCCACTAATGAGCCTATTTACAACATCCTAATACAAACACGGTTTATGAGAAATAAGATGTTGACGTATCTCGACTTCTTCAAACCTCTTAAAAACATTCGCGCATTCTCTCTTTATTATCCACCAGTGGGGCATAAAACCGTGATAACTCATGCAAATTTTGCCTCGTATTGCGACACGGTCATATTGTTTTGTTCCAACTTGATAAACTCCACCTCCTTCATGTGGCGAATACTTTCGGGAAAGTATTTGTCGTTGAAACGACTCTGAAACTTCTCCCAAGATATCTTTGATCTGAAAGAGGTTGAGTGCGTTTTCTGGATTCCCACCAATGAATCTGCCTCTCGCGCATGACATAAAAGCGTGAAAGGAACCTTTGCTCCTTGGAGCATCCCAAGACATCAAATATCTTGGTAATCTGCTTTATCCATGCTTCCGCCAAGTGGTTTTAGCTCTCCCTTTAAAGTCCGGTGGTCCCAGCTCCTTGAATTGTTTAGCGGTGACCGCCGAGAGTTTTCCGTGTTTCGACCTACATTTTGGACAGAGTCGCTCTCTTTTCTTTGTTGCATAAATTGCATAAAGCCTCTGAACATTTGATCATTCATCATTTGGTCGGTGTTGTTGTTTTTGTGAGGATTGTCGCCTTCTGATGCACATTATCCTCGATTATTGATATGTGGTGAATCAACGATCGCTGCTACTCCATTACTTATTCATTCTCGGATGTCATTTTCAATCTTGCCACAAAAACAAAAGGTTAATTGACATGTAACAAATTATCCCTATCTTGACCAACCAATAAAATAAAGACATAAACTTGGGTAGGTCATACTAAATGAAGGTATTCCCGTCTCTCCCTCTTAGTACTATTCTCACATCTTAGCCAGGATCATATCCTAAGCTCGATATTAACCGTGGCGCCCCCAAAATTAGGTATACATCACCCATCTTGGGTCGCCACTTACATGGTATGCGAAATTTAAATACAACTTACTAACATAAGCGTAGGTGTCTATCTACGACATAAAGCGTGAGTTTAAATACTGATATCGCTCTCTACTAGATATTATACAAACTCAAAAGGAGTCCTCATTACAATTATTATCACACTATTTCACGGAATAGTGAGGGACTACTAATCTTATCTTGGGACCATCACTGCGTTTCCCCAGACTCTAAGTCCAATTTATATTCTCATTTCACAGAGAACGGTGAAAGAAAGGGTGAGCTCAACTAGCCCAAGAAGAAATATTATGACTAAGATAATGCGAATAAATTATCAATAGTCTTGAACAATGTTAAACCGATAAAATACAATAGACAACCAGGTTTAATCAAGCAGCGGAATATCTGATCCATTAAAAGAGTCAAGTAGAAAATAAAGTCTACTATCTTTTAGGTTTTAAAAGGTTTTTCATCAACATTATAGTCGAGACTCAAACTTTAATAAATATTCCACATCATCGAATCACCCCTGTGCTTTCGGCCAGGATATTCTTTAGTATCACGATCACAATTATTCATGCACTACGGGCCAAGAATATTTGTGTATTCATTAATAATCATGATCATGCCAACAATCGTCCATCAATGCACTACTACGGCCATTTGAGGATTTTTACCACATCATTTGTAACATTACGGTCGTGATTACAATCAATAGTCTCTGGTCATAATCATACCAAGTCCATCTACATGCACTACTGTGCCACGTATTGACTTTAAAAAAATATAAAAATGAGGATGATGACAATGATATAAGAATTCATAAAAACAAGTTCAAGAATTATTTTATCCAGAATTATTAACGTCCAAATTATCAACATGAATCTTTGTTTTTGTAGAGTAAAATTCAAGAATGATCGGAAGAATATTTTCATGAAAAGATCTTTGGATGAAACGTAAATATCAAGGATATTCCACTAATTTCATGGAGTATATAGAAGTCAAAGTTTTAACTAACCGGGTATAATAAAGAATGGAATAACAAAAGAAATCACCGTAAATGCGATGAATCCGCACGCATGAAAGTTATTCAATGTAATAATAAAGAACGGAACCGTGTCGTGAAATTCACACCGAGCAAGATGTTCCAATGAGAAGAATAAAGATGGAACCCGGATCCGGTGTAAAAAACACATGAATAGGATATTCAACGAGAATAATAAAGATTTAACCGAAGTCCGTGTAAAACACATGAGCGTGATGTTCCAATGAGAATAATAAAGATTTTAACCCGTCCCACAAAACACATGATGTGGATGTTCCAACAGAATAATAATAAAGATTTTAACCGGTCCTGTAAAACACACACAGAGGATGTTCAATGAGAATAATAGAAGAATGTCACCAAGTATAGGGTAAACCACTTATACAAAGTTATTCCAATGTAATAATAAGCAATGGAATAACAACGATTCTCTTCGTGAATAAGAAAGAATAACACCCTTACATTTGGTAGGAGATTGAATCTGCGGCGATGTAGTAAGAAAAAATACTCTTCTTCTTTCTCTCTTATTCTCTCTATACTTTCTCTCTATAGCTTGAATGCATTCGTGAAAATAATGAAGCCCTAGGCCTCTATTTATAGAAGATTTCTAAACTTAGCACTGCCGTGTGTGAAGGCGAGTGGCTTTGACGACTAATGATGTGAAAAGAAAAGTGGTTTGGCCTTATGTAATGTGAAACGACAAGTGGTTCGATCATCGCTGTAATGTGAAACAACAAGTGGTTCGACGTCTCGGTAAAGGTAATTACTATTAACGAAGGTAAATACTATTAGCGAAGGTAAATACTATTCACAAGGGTAATTACTATCGACGAAGGTAATTACTTATTGATGAAGGTAAATACTATTCACAAGGGTAATTACTATTGACGAAGGTAATTCTTATCGACGAAAGAGACTCTTAGATGATGACATATAGCCCCCATAAAATAATCAAACTTACCACAAATCATTTTTTTCATCAACACATATTTAATCTTTCAACAATTATTAATCATTTATAACTTGTCGTCTCAATTATTGATTTAATACTATAACATATTATACTGAGGATGATCTTGTGTGATAATTGAATCAATAATATAAGAGATATGATCAAAGAATTCTTTGTAGCGATAATTGAGCATAGGTGAGTGACTTCTCACGTAAGCATCAATAATCAATCTGAGTGTCTTCTTGTCTTAACTCTGGCGTATTCATCGTACTTTTACCACCGGGTAGTTCAACGGTTTTAATTCAGGTAACACCTCGCCGTTATTTTTTTATAAAATGTTTTTGTCGTTTTCTCAATCCGACAATAATTATGTTATAAAGGTCCACCAATGATTGAGCCATTTATCATTTAATATTCCCTAACAAAAGAATATATTCTCTCACCAAACGAATATTTTATAACAACTTTGCATACTTTGCAAAATTTATAAATATTACCCACAACTATAACATTATATCAAATTTATTCCATAATATTCAAAAATAATATTTATAAAAAAATTCATCTTTATTTATAAAAGATGGGGTCTTACATATTTGATCCGATTTAACAAATATTTAAATAGAGTACGATGATGAAAAATTATATTTGTTAAATATTTAATTCGATGCAAACCTTCTATAATTAGTTGAGCTTGAATAGATAATATATTCGACTCAACTATGTATGGGTGAAGTATAAATATATATTTTTCTAGCGTTTTTATTTAGTTAATTGATTAAGGGTGGGGATGACTTATTTTAAAATAATTTATAAATTAAAATATATAATATCTTATAAGTTAAAATTTAAAATGATTTATAAGTCATTTTAATTGGTAACTTTATAAATTAATTAAAATGGCGCTAAATACTTTTATTTATAAGAGTATGTTTGATATTACTTAAAAATGTGATTATTAATTTTGATTATAATTAATTTAAAAAAAGTTTGTTCTTGGTAAATAAAAAACACTTAAATTAATAACAAGTGAAAAATGTTTGCTATAATTTTTTAATTATTTATTTCAAGTGTAAATTACTTAAAAAATGTTTTGAAAAGTAAATATGGATAATAATGGTTGGAATTATTAAAATAAATAGGGATAAATTAGTAATATACTTGGTCAAACAAGAATATTATATTTGATACATGATCAGAAACTTCAAATTGAAACTTCTGATTATTTCAATAAAAAGTGATTATAAACAACTTTAAAATTAATTTATCAAACACGTTTACTTTTCAAACTGATTATAAATAATCTCGAATATCCTCTAAATCATAAATTATACAAACTTATAAATTATTTTAAAATTTATATTATAAGTGGTTTTAAAACAAGTTATTATAGAAGATGTCCTATAATCCTCATTTATTATTATGTGGACAAATCTTTTTATTTTATAAATTTGTTATTCAATTTTCCTTTGCAATTTTAATTTTAAACATGTTTATTAAAAATAAATGAAACAAAAATTGGGTCTGCACCGACAGCACAGCAGTAGAATTCAATTACGCCGATGCGCGTCCAATGACGGTGAATCTTTTTTATTGGTTGCCAACAGGCAGTCCCTCCCAGCGCCAGCCTTCCTTATCGTCACTTATTGAGAAAATTGTAGATGTGAAAGAAAGGCAGTAGTAGAAACGATTGATTACAGTATCCGATCTGAGTGATACTTGATAATCATAATACTGCCAGTGTCGGGATGTCTCGGCGTAGTTCAGGGACGTGGGTAAGGTGTTGTTTGGTGATTTTCGCAATTGCTTCAGCTCTGTGTGTATGTGGACCTGCTCTGTATTGGAAATTCAAGAAGGGCATCAGCCTCACAAGCTCTTCATCTTGCCCACCTTGCAACTGTGACTGCCCCCCTCCTCTCTCTATCCTCAAGATTGCTCCTGGTATATGCATTCCCTCTCTCTCTCTGTAAGCATTATCATTTGATGACTTATTGGTTTTGGGTACCCCTTCCCTTTTTCTTGTGATATTTGACTTATATATATATGTGTGTGTGTGTGTTTATTTATATACGGTTACTTGAATTTTGATCTGCAATGTGGCATTTGAGTTGATTATTTTGAACATACTTTTATGGTTTCAATTCACTGTCCATCAGTAAGTACAAATGGATTAAATTTGTATTCACCGGACAGACATTGTTTTTGCTTTTGGTAGGATTCAGTTATCAGGGAGTTCTGGGTTTTGGAAACATCCATTTACATGCTAACATATTGCACCTGAAGGTCCGAATCAGAAATAATTTTAACATAGTGGATTGACTTCCTGCTAGTTTTGTTTTTTTATTGTTTTTTCCTTAGGTTCTTGTTGCTAGATGCCAGTAGGACTCATTTTGCATCTTACTTCGTGAGGTCCTTTTTCAGAAAATAAAATATAATCCTTATTACGTATCATGCCTAAAATGACCTAATCAATTTCCTGCGTTGTTTTCATTGAGAAGATATTAATATAGCTAGAAATCTTATTTTTCCGTTCCACAAAAGTAAAAAGAGTCGGGTAATAGGACATTGGGTTTAAAGAGTATATGAATTGATGAAGATTTCAGCTGATTACATATAATTGCAGTTGTTGAATTGAACTGACAATAATGACCACATCACATGTTGACATAGTTTTACTATAAATTTATAATTAGCTTGTGGGTATGGGTTGTAGAATATTCTCAAGGGATTTAACAAAGATTTTTTGGGTTTACTCTTCATTCATCATTCTTCTTTATGTTATTTAGTTAGTGATTGTTATAGGCATAGAAGTAGAACTTATTGATCATGACTTCTATATATCCGTGCTACCATGATAGAAACTTGTGTTTGCCTCAAGTGATACCCCTTTTTTTCAGTAAAGAAACAATATTTCTTGTTTTTTATTTATTTAAAATAAAATTCTAAGATCCATTGCATGCTTTCTGGTGTGAACAACATATAATCTTGTAAGGACATGTTATCAAGGGCACAAAACTAATTTAACACTGTCAAGTCAGGTTCTTTGGTATTAGAGACAGTAGAAAGCCTTAAAAACTATGTTTCTTCTTTCTATTCTCCCTTAAAAACCAATATACATACAGTTGAAGTGCTGAACCATATATTAAGTTTGAAACAGTATTTTGAGGAAGCTAGGGTTTCCTAAATTACGGTTTCTGTGACTAGAGTTTTTGCAAATTGGGCTTCAGACAGCTAGGGTGGTCACAACTAAACATTGTGTATACATATCTCTTGCTTTTTATGTCCCTGTCAGTGAAGTATACAGCTGCTTTTGGATAGTAATATTACGTTAGTGATAACTATCTTTATTGTTTTTATACTTAAATAACAGTCCTGATTTATGTATTTTTATATGTCACTTATGTATTTTTATGTCACTTATCTTTTAAAGTGTTGCTTTGATTCCTTTTTACAGGTCTGGTCAATCTCTCTGTACTTGGTAAGAGTTCGCAGTCCAATTTAACTTGTATTTTAGATTTGACAAGAGTTTTCCCCATCCGGTATGAATATCATTCAGATTTAACTTGAATATTGTGACATGGCACTTTATTTTATCAGTCTGTATAATCATCCTATATTTCAAGGCCAAAAAATAGTTAAGTTAGTACGACAGTGAAAACCATATTTATGGCATGGATTGCAAAACATTCATAAAAAGACATTTTTAGACATAGTATTTTGTAATGTAGTTTGTTAAAAAGTATTATTTAGCATGTAAAGACTAAAGTGTGCAATTTTAAACAAAGGTATGATTTTTTTTTTTATTATATCTAAATATGTCAACTGTAGACTCAAACTCTGCCAAAAACATGGTTTTCATCCATTGCATTCTAATTGGACCAAAGCAAGATTAAGCTTTTTGCCGGAAATTGTTTTTGGGTTACAAGACTCAATTTTACCAGTCTTCTTTCTAGGTTGCCGAAATAGACCAATATGCGGAGAGATATAAAAAGATCATCACCTTGTCATCCACCAAGATGTTATGCATGTTCTTTCCTTGGTCAAATTAATAGTATGAATACATATATAATAAATATAAGTAAACATTGCAACTAACCTGTAGATGCGTAGAAGTAGCAAGTTTTTGATGAATGGAGTGGAGACTAGGTTGACCCTTAAATTTTTGCTGATGAGTGAAAGCTAAGTTGAACTACTGACTATGATGAAGGATTGTTAGTGAGCTTGGATGATTATGATTTGTTGGATCAGTTTTTGTTCTGGTCTCTCTGGCTTTGGATTAGCCTTATTTTCTATTCTTGGTTTAGGTGAATAGAATTAGATCCTGCCAACTGTTTCCTCATTATTATTTATGCGACTGAAGTTGTTCTACTTAATACAGAGGACTTGTTATTATCTTTGACTATCGTATAGTACGTTATTTAAAACCGGTTATGTTTTGTTCCTCCTATGGCCTGGAAACTTGAGTAATGTGTATGCAAGTGTTCTCAGTTGATGCATAGGCTCTCCTCAGTATGCTATTTTAAGTTCCTGGTGTTGAACTTGCACACTGGGAGCCGATTATACATTCAATCTGTTGGTGCTGGTTTTTCTTTTGAAGCATGATTGTATGTTACTAGGAGATGCATCTCTATAGATTTCAGCATTTAACTGGCGATGCTAGAAGCATGAACAATGGTGTTAAGTTTATTTCATTCCATAAGATCTTAAAACGGTGTCCATATGTGTTATATTTCTTTGTGAATATTAAATCCTTAACTAGCTCAATAATTTTTAATTTGATTTTTCATTACTTTAGATGTTAAAATATTTTGGACATGCGCTCTATTTCTTAGTGAATTTTAGTCATTCACTAGTTTTCAATAACTTTTAAGAAGTGTTTCATTGGTGAGATTGAATCAGACTGCAATTTCCGGGAACTGCATTATTTGCACCATAATTTACTATTTTGTATGACCCTCCTGTCATGTTGCCCCTAATAACAATGCTAGCACATTGTACTGCAAATGAGGTTCAGAAAATTTCTTTTTAATGATCATCTATATTTATGTGACGGTCTTCCATTAATGTTTTTATGGTGGGTGGGTTGTTCAGATTGTGGGAAGAATGACCTGGATCTTAATAAAGAAATGGAGAAGCAGTTTGTTGACCTTCTAACTGAAGAGTTGAAGCTACAGGAAGTTGTTGGCGAGGAGCATATGCACCACATGAATATAACTTTTGGTGAAGCACGAAGGCTGGCTTTACAATATCAAAGGGAGGCCGAGAAGTGCAACACTGCCACTGAAACCTGTGAGCAGGCCAGAGAGCGCGCAGAGGCATTGGTAACAAAAGAGAGGAAGGTGACATTTTTGTGGGAGCAACGAGCTCGTCAACTGGGCTGGGAATGAGAAGGTATTATAACACGCATAACAAATTTGGTGTTAATTTCATATCCTATTTTTTGGGGCATATTTGATGAGATATATTTTGATAATGTTATATATATGTAATAGTAGGTGACCAAAACTGGTGAAGTTGTGTATCCGCGTGCGTATTTATGTTTTTCTATGTTAGATCTACTTAGGGGAATAAATTAGTTGAGTGGTAAGTATTGATATATTTCTATGTTATTAGATAGATGGTAGGGAAAGGTATAGATGGTAGGGAAAGGTAGGGATGATGGAAAGCCTTGCTTCTGAACATTTGATTTATACCGACAAAGAAAAGAAATCTTACATGAGATTTGGCTTATTTGGTTTGGGTTGGGGCCAACCTGATTTGACAAAACTAGCCAAAGTGCAGGGTTTAACCTCCTCCTCCTCCTCCTCCTGTATATATATGTTTTTTAGCTAGTGCTTGTTAAGAAGTATTGCTTCTTGCTTACTTTAGTGATATGCATGATGATCATGTAGTAATTCATAAAGTAAGTCAGCATATTTTATTTAGGACACCATGTGATGTGTAAGGGGCCGTTTTCCATTAGTTTCGCTATCTACTTGTCGTGTGTCCCTACCGGCCTCCCACTGAATTTCGATAAATGATATACGGAGGAGGAAGTAGTATGTTATTGGATTCTGGAGTCAGCTTCATTCATCATGTTATTATTATTATTATTATTATTATTATTATTATGTGGACATACATACATACATACATACATACACTTGGGACATACATTCTTCTCATGTGGAGTATGTACTAACACAAACAAACAAACAAAGGTGTTTTGAACTCAAATGCTTCTTTAGTCACTAATAAATATATTTTCTCTGAAAAAAAAAGGATTTATAATTATGTCTTCAAATAGATCGTTTGTTTGATGTTTATTTTACTTAATTACGCGGAAATCAAAATGTTGATGACTAAACTCCTGTTGATGATCAATTGAAAGTTTTTAAACAAATTGTAGATAAGATTAGTTTTATTTTTGTGGCTTTGAACATTTATATATTTTTAAATTTTACTTCTTTTGTGTGCATTGATTTCGCACGCATTGCATTATGAGATTTAACGGGTTGTTAGATTTAAATAGTTTTAATGTATTTATTTGTATAAATAATTTTTAAATTATAAATTTCAACATTTTCAGTTGTATTTACTGCATTTATTTTTATAAATACTTTTTAAGTAATACAATTTAAAATTATATTTAATATATTTATTTGTATAAATAATTTCTAAAGTAATAGAATTTAACATTGTCAATTATATTTAATGTATTAATTTGTATAACTAATTTGTTAAGTAATAAAATTTAACATTATCAATTATTTGATTATTTAAAATTTAAACTTCATATTGTAATATAATTTGATTTAATTAATATAAATTATATTACAAATAAATACATTAAAATTATTTAAATATAACTAAGAGTAGATGTAGGTAAAAAAAATTATCTGACTCTACTAAGACTTGGGAGGTGTTTGACTGAATGAATTTGAATATGAATGAGCTGAATTTGATTGGAAAAAGATGTTTGATAATTGACATATTTGAATGACAAAATTTTATTATTTTACCCCTATGAAAAAATTCAAAATTGTTGTAAATTTATTTAATATTACTTAATATAATAGTTAATATATATTTTTTTAATTTTTTAATTTTTTTTTTCACTTCATTCAGCTGTTCATTCAACTATTCAGTTAAAAAAATTGGACTTAATCATTCAGTTATTTAACTATTCAGTTATATTCAACTCTAAACAAATATTATTAAGTCCCTTAATAGAGGTAGACGTTTAATTTCATTTTATCTGCCGCTACTCTTAATAGCGACAGGAGTTAAATATCCATTAATATCACTCGTTAGATTTTTGGTCGACTAAAGTGTAAAAATCGTTGAGAAGCTTTTGCTAAAGTAGAATTGGAAGACGTGAAAAGTTATGATGAGAAGCTATAAAGCTATTGTTTATGAATAATAGTATTAACTTTTCACAAGTGAAAATGTCAAGATACTCACTCTCACACGAGAGTTTATATGAGGGGAAATTTATAATACTATCAATTTTACTTGTGCCCTATTAATACCTGTATGACATTAGAAAAGATGGGATGGGATGGGATTTGTGGTTGGATTCATTTTTGTATAATTAATAAGAGCATGAAGTGGCTAGGGTTTCATAATTTGATTGTTTTCTGAAAGTAGTTGAAGAAGAAGCATGATCATTTCACTCTCAGAGGATTCATCCATGGAGAGCCAAAGAGAGGGTAAACAACCAGTAGTAGTAGAAGAAGATCATATTTTGTTGGATCTAAGTCTCTCTACCAAGGAATACTATCATCCAAAGCAGCAGCAGCAGCAGCAGCAGCAGCAGCAGCACAGCCCAGAACTCAATCTCATCAACTGCTTCAATCATTCAGTTTTTTCATGCAACTATACATTGCCGTAGAAAATTCTCTATAGCTCACAAACTCTAGGAGGCCACCAAAATGCACACAAACGAGAGAGAACTGTCAATAAGCGAGGACAAACAAATATCCCTAGCTTCAATAGGCCATCTGCATGCATGCCTCAATATTCAATAGGTCTCTTGGAATTCAGGTTCACTCTATGATCCATAAACCAACATCTTATTTCCCTATATATGGACATAACCATGTCATGCTACAACTCTGTCCTTAATTTACGTCCCTGAGCGAGTATTATGCCGGACAGAGTTATATACGTACTGAAGTTGTTCCATTTTGAATGCCCGCATTATTTTCTCTCTTTAAAACCCTACAATAATATTACAAGGTTATGTCCCTGTGTCCAAATACACAAGCTCAATTCTATTATAGGAATTTTATTTCGAAATGTAGTTAGTTCATCACTTATTTGTTGAATAAATTCAAATTAGTATAAGAGAACACAACGGTACTGCGTTCATAATCAGACTGAAGGCACAAACAAAACAATGGCAGTTCGAATACAGACAGTCAGTGTTGTTAAAGGCAATACCCTTAACTGGCTTCATAACTCAACATAGAATAACTTTATAAAACGATGGAATTCAATCCACCAAATATAGAACTCATTCACCTTGAGAGAGAGGAACTCATTTTAATTATTCTGAATTGTTGCATAATGCCCCTACCAAATTTAAGAACAGGACATGATATCAAAGATCTATACTGCATCATAGAAATCCCCAGATATGTGTTAACTTCACAGCTTTCTTCTGCTTCTACAGATACAGATACAGATACAGGCTCTATGCGCTGGTATAGAATCATGCCCCAGGCTTACTCTTCTAAGGTGACTACAAATAATTCCACCAAACAATGTTAGTCATATTGGTTTCAAATACTAAAATTCTTCTACTACATATCTATAAAAGACTTCACATTTCCCATCCATCGTATGAACTCGGATTTATCTTTGTTCTTAATATATCTGTGCAGGAATACAGCTAGTTCGTCATTTACACCCCTCTTTTCCAAGTATTCATAAAGTGAATTCTGCAGCTCATCATCCAAATCCCTGTGCAATGACAAACCATAGTCACAAACAAGTGTATCAAAACCATCAAAAACTAAATGAATACGGAAGCCCTATGTTTAGTTGCAGAGAAAACAAAACTAAGCCAAGAATTATCCACTGCTCAAAACTTAATGCACGCTTGTCAATAGTTTCTAGAGTCACGTGACCAAGACAACCTATGATATGCAAATTTCAGTGTGTGCATTCTAAATGAAATGCCAGGTTCCACCGCTGTTGAATTATATCAAAAATGAAGACACCTCTTATTTTCAAGGAAAATAACACAATTAGAACTCTGACCCCTCTCTTCTGAAAGTATGCACATAAAATCACTGATAGAATTCAAACAATATTCTAAGGTACCTAAATTTGTTTAATAAGTTCTAGGATTTCATAGGATTAACAAATTTCCCTTCACATTATCATGAACTAACCCCAAAAGATAACTAGCACGTGGCTACAGATTTTTCAGCAAGCAAATTAGCTAAATAAATAAAAACATACTTAAATCCAGGTCCCAGATATGGCTGACTAGCCATCCCATCATGCCCACGCACAAAAACTTTTTGAATTTCCATACTATTGGGCCATGCAGAGCACACAAACTCCAGCACACTATTTCCATTGTCCTTAAAGATGTCAACAATCATCGTAATGTGAAGCTCCACATTATCATCTGTAGCAACACCACCCGTTTTTTTAACAGGAAGAGACCCATCAAACATAGTTACCTCCACTTTTATTTCTTCATTCTCTCCGAATTTTTTACTCAATCTAATCCACTGCTCTCCAGGCCTTTCATCAATCGTAAATGAATCAAATTCCGGGACAGGCTGCAATATATAAGCACACAATCAAATTCAAGACATGCACCCTACACCAAATGTTTAATACTTTCCTAACAAACTAAACAGATATAACGTACTATGTGATCGTGTGTATAAAGTAAACATTATCTGTGACCCATCATTTAAGTGCTAAAGAAACAAAAGGAAAGGAAATAAAAAAAAAAAAATCATCACCGGAAAACCAATAATATCAAGTTGGTAAACTTATTTTTTCCTCCATCCCTTAAGACCAGAAGTAGTGGCATTACTGTGAATGAAAGTAAACTGTCCTTACTATTTTGAGCACGCATCAGTGTAATTTATAGTTCTACACCAGAGATTTTATAATCCTCTAACCTTATATGTTGTTCGTCGGGTATAAAAATGATACATACCAAAATGCATATTATTGGCTAAAAACTGATGGCATTGAAAGGGAAATAAAAGAATAAAAAGAAACATAAATTTTTTTTATTACACCGATGAAGTTTGCCTACTCCGAAGGGCTTGACAAATTCATAAGGACCACCTGTCAAAAAGGCTGCCATCGAATGGCCAGCGAGTCCCCCCGTCCTCCTTACACCAATGATTTGTAGATGAGCTACCGAAGTCTTTCTGTGCTGAATGCCTTCGTGAAATAGTGGCCAGTTCGGACAATGCATCGGCAATGGAGTTATCACTGCGATCGACCCCATAATAACTTGTTGCACTGATGTCCGAAGTAGAATATCTGTCTGCACACAGTGTCCATGAACTCTGCTTCTGCCGAAGCACTGCAACGGCTTTGTCGGAATCCTCAGCCGCTTTCCATCTGAATCTACAGCTTTAGATGGATTTTCCCAAAGACAAGTACCCACAGGGCGGTGTGCCCTTAGTGGACTCTCGGGAGTGTGATTTCTGGATCCACTTCGGTGGAGATTTTTGTCACTGTGGTGAGAATACTCGAGGCAGAATGCCTTATTTGTATTCTAAGGTGTATACTCTCTGGGTCAACTTATTCGTCTGCTGCGACCATAATTCCGAGAACCGATAGAGTGAGGTACCCTCTTCGGATACTCAGAAGTATGGTTTTTTGGTCTTCTTCGATCATGAGGATCACCTTCAGACATGTCTTCAAAGTGTATAGACTGCTTTACTACGTCTTTCAGACTGGACATAATTGAATGCCTCGTCCTTCAGCTTTGCCATCCGAAGCATCTGCTCCAGCTTTGCCATCCGAAGGATCTGCACCAGCTCTGCCATCCGAAGGACCTGCTTCCGCTCTGCCATCCGAAAGACTTGCTCCCGCTCTGTCATCCGAAGGACCTGCTATAGCTCTGCCATCCGAAGGACCTGCACATAATTAGACGCCTCGTCCTTCAGCTCGGCAATCCGAAGCACATGTTCAGCTATATCCTCGCTCTGCTTCAAGAGAACCTCCAAAGCTTTAACTGCTTCGTCCGCCATCTTCGCCAGCTTGACAGCCTTGTCGTCCTGATCACTTTGGTGTCGAGTTCTAGGTGGGGTGTCTTCTACTCGCCTTCGGCCATGATCACGTTCTTTGTCAGCAGCAAAGACCAACCTCCTTCGGGATTCACCACGGGGTCTCGAACGAGAACCCCCTGAATCACGCTTGGAAGCCGTACTCTCAAGAGCACTTTTGAAAGGACCTAGACGATCCTTAACTGAAACACGAGGCAAGGATGAACTTACAGCCATCGGTTGTCCCTCCGGTGTACTAGTTCTACTCCTCACCATTCTTTTCGACGTAGAACAAATGAAACTTTGTGATTGAAAACTCAAGGACACTAGAACACAGCCCTCCTTCTAGCGTCAATGTTAACGCCAAGATCTTCTCCAACGTCCCAATCACGTAAGACGCCCTGATCCTGTACAGTAAACACGATAAACACCAAAAGCTTGACGGCTTCGACCGTCGGGGGATAGCTCAGGCGTGATAGTCAGTATCTGTGTTCACAAGGTTAACAATGGAGGATAATAATCTCTAGTGTATTGAGAGAGAGAAAATTCTAGTTGAATTTGTGGGTGTGTTTTTACGTACCTCTTGCTTGAAGACTTCCTTGCTAGGATATACTACATGACCCGGTTTACCGTGCCACCGACCCTCCTAACACTACCTACTGCAGGTAGCTTTCCTGTTAATCCCATCCCTTTTATCCACCACCTTGGTAATTGTTCAATCTTCATTAATGCGATCTGCAGATATCGATCGGTATCACCAATCAAATCGAATGTAGATATTTAAATTGTCTAAATGGATTGGTTCAATAATTATTTAAAACTTTGTAAGACCCAATCAAGATAATCCAATGAATTAGTCTAATATCAAGGCCCAATAATAATGATCCAAGAGAATAACCAAATAAGTAGGCCCAACATGTGAAATATCATGGCCAAACAATTCTGCTTCTTAATTTCTACCAAGAATAAATTAATGTTGTCAACAAGGAACGGGGGTGGATCCATACCAGTGTACCTTAATGTATATGATCTTACCTCCATGAATGGATATGCTTATTGGCTTGGCCTCGGGGCCTATCACTCTGGGTACTTTTAATTTGACTCTCTTTTTAATTCCAATTCTGATCATGACAAAGGGTTAATTAATTATAGACGTTGATTGTGGGTATATATATAGTTCATGGAATTGAATATGCATTTGGAGGTCATGAGTATCCCACAACCGGGATTTTTGAAGGGGAACCCAAACAATGCCAAGGATTTAGGTTTCGAAAAACAATTTTGATCGGATGGACGGAGATGAGCAGGGGAGATGTGAGAGGAATAATGGAGGAGCTTGGTCAAGTATACAAGGGTAATGCATATAATCTGATTACCAAGAATTGCAACCATTTCTGCACTGATGCTTCTGTTAGACTCACCGGGAATCCAATTCCCAGTTGGGTTAATCGACTGGCTAGAATGGGTGAGAATATCCGGATTCATTAATTTTATTTATTTATTGCTAATTATGTACTACTCATTAAACCAGGTAGTGATGATGGGATAGGTTTCTTGTGCAATTGTATTATTCCGGTGAGGTTAAATTCAACAAAAGTTGGACAGCATAAGGTTGAGGAAATAGAGAAGAAGAAACTGAGAAGCGGTAGAAACAAACAGGTTAACTTCATCTTGGAATTAAGCGACGGACGGACGGACGGACAACTCCTCTTAATTCCTCCTCCCTCGATCTTCACCATTGAATTGAAAACATAATTATTAAATAGATATCTATTTTTATATTATTAAGTCAGAGCAGAAAACATAATTGCCTTTTTGTGTCTATTTTTTATTCTCTTTATCCTTATTTTTACTCTCCTACTCTTTTTTCTAAATTCTCTTTTTTTTTTTTTAACCCACACATAACGTGTGTATGTCAGATGACTAGTTAACCAATAAAATTTATTCAAACAAAAAAATAACGGAGAAAAATATCTAAATTGTAATTCGGGTTTGGATTGGATTCTACGGAATTAATTAACCTTGGGCTTAGGCTATAGTAAACGCGTTTCTTTATCAGTCCAGATAATCAGCCAAGACATGGGCCTAATTTAAAACAGGCCCTTAACCGAATCAGATTATCCTTTTTTTATTTTATCTTCTCTCTCTCTTTGATTGAACTCTGATAAGCAAGAAAAATGAGTTTAATTTCTTGCTTCTCCTATTTTAAACTCCCAAGCATAGTGTTTATATACTATCCTAATCTTCAAAGTGTTGGGGTTTAGAAATTTCATGATTATAAGACCAATATTGATTTTTAAAAAAATCAATTTTTGAGATATATTTTTAAACTTAGAATTGTTAAGTTTTAAAAATAATAAATTTAGTATTTTTTTAGATAGTTTATAAGAATTAAATATATTTATGTCAATTTTAAGTTTAAAAATATTTCAAAAATTAACTTTTTAAATAAATAAATAAATAAATATTGATCTAAATTGTAACAGAGGGAGGGAGTGTGTTCAAGAGACTTTACCGAATCGAAACTCTAAAAAAATCCGTGGTAACAACTTTAGTCATACTTGATGCAATCTATAAACAATATAATACTCAGAGTATAGTTTAATCTAATAAATTAAATAAATTATGATTACAAAATGACATAAATTGTTAAACATTAAAATAAATTAATTAATTAATGACAAAAAGTTTTCAAAGTAAAAAGAGTAGAATTATTCTGACCATTATATAACTAATGAAATAATATTAAATATTTTGACTATATTCATTACACATGTTTTGTTCCTTTCAAAACAGTAACTACGTAATAGACTAAGGTGCTGTTTATTTACATCTGATTGTCTCTTAATGGATTGTCTCTTATTCGCTAAGAGGTGTGATGCTGTTTTTTTTTGTTACCTCTGAATGCCTCTTAATCGGTAAGACATAAAATGAAATCTTAATAATTAAGAGGTATCTCTTAATGAAATTTTTTAGATAATTTTTTTTATATAAATATATTCAACAATATTATGCACTCATTTTTATTAAATTAAATATTTAAAATTATCAAATAAAATTTTACCCTTTAAAATGGTAAAATAGTGTTATTAAGAGACAACTTACTTTTTAGTTATCAAATAATTTTTTAGATTCAGAGACCTCATAACCATTCAGATGATTTAATTTATTAAGACATCATAATCATTCAGATTTTAATTCACAGATTTATCAAACACAACCTAAGGTGCTATTTGTTTACATTTGATTGCCTCTTAATGGACCGCCTCTTATTCGCTAAGAGGTATGATGCTTTTTTTTTTTTTGTTACCTAAGACAGAAAATGAAATCTTAATAATTAAAAGGTACCTCTTAATGAAATTTTGTTGATAATTTTTTTTTAGATAAATATATTCAACAATATTATGCACTCATTTTTATTAAATTGAATATTTAAAATTATTAAATAAATTTTTACCCTTTAAAATGATAAAATAGTGTCATTAAGAGACAACTTACTTTTTAGTTATCAAACAATTTTTTTAGATTCAGACTTTATAACCATTCAGATGATCTAATTTATTAAGACATCATAATCATTCATATCTTAATTCTCAAATTTATCAAACACAACCTAAAACATCATATGTTTTTAGTTCTTCAGCCAAATACACCAACGACACTGCAACCCAACTCGATCGAATTTAATTACTATATTACCATCACGTGATTAATTTGAGCATGACAACGGAATCCATGCATATATATATATATATATATATATATATATACGATCGATCACATCCGGGTCTCTCGGATGTTAACTTAATCTGAACTTGCAATCTTAGTCGTCAAAATATCTAACGGCCCAAGAAAGAGAGTGCAAAAAAAAAAAAATTGGACGGGTCATATTTGAATCAAAAGGTGCAGACTCTCTTTTCCTCTCTTTCTCTAAATCGCGATAACATTAAGTGGTCCAGGCAATCTTGGAAAGCGAAGCTCTAGTAGCAATTGTGATTGCAATCTGGAGGATCTGGGGTGAAGAATAAGCAAGAGAAGCTCTGGTTTATTGGTCTCTTTCCTCTTTTGCCCAAAGAATTGCGACTCGCTTTCACAAGTCGTCGAAAATAGCTTTTGATAGTCGGTCTCCCACGAAAACTCATAGAGTCTCCACAGAATCTCGTCGTTTCTTGGCCCCAAGAACATTCGCGATTAAGGAGTATCCCAGTATTTTTATTACTAGAATTTGAACCAAATGAATGAAATCTAGGGTTTGACAGTAAATTTTGATTTTTGGGTTCTGTTTAAGAATTGCCAAATTGTGTAGATCTTTCTGTGATGATATATGGGTGGCCTTTCATGTGTTAAATTGAATTTGCAATTTTTGTACTGTAATTATGATTATGAATATCATATTAATATAGTATAATTTCGAGTAAAATGGTATTGGAAATTTCTGTGAAAGGATTTTAAATATCATATTCATCCCTGTAGAAGTTCTTTTGTGGCATACACGTGGAAAAATATCTGTTAATGCTCAGATATACATCAACTTGTACATATCTTGTATTAGCTGTGATCGCAATCGAATCGAACAGATCTGAGTTGGACTCACCTTCCTTGGTTCATTTAGCATAAGATGAAGTTCATGCTCTGGTCGTTTACCAAATAAATGAGCCCGAGTCAAGCTCTTGAATTCACAATCTTAAACAACTGAATTTGCAAAAAACATTAAAGCACTAATAAATGGAGAATTCCCCACAAGCTTACCAAATAAAAACTGCAATTTTGTTACATATCTTTGAATGTCATTACATAGCTTTGAATGCAACCAAATTCATAAAAACATAACTTAATACAACACACGTCACCATCCATTACAATATCGCATACCATTGATATTTCTTATTGCCTCTCTTAGTCTAATAGATTCCAACTCCAAGATTAAGGCATCCCTTTTCAAATTCTTAATTTCTCTTTCAACTTTCTTGTTTTGTTTCTCAGGGTATTGACTTCATCTTCATTCTTTGAAACAGAACTCATATCACTATAACCATGAACTTCATTTTAAGTACTCATGTCCAGCCATTGAAAAAATCCACAATATTTATTAACGTCCTGTAAAAGAAACCAACACCCAAACCAAATTCAATCCAAAATATATTATAATAACATACAAATCTATACAAAAAAATTTACTCACTGGGTAAAAACGACATCCATAGAACCTTCTTCTCTTTGATTTATTCTTTGTGGATACACAAATGGATGCCGATAGACCGCAGAAACAATCTACCCTCTTTCTAGCAACAGACGAGGATATGCTATTTGAAGAAGCCATTAAGAACCTTTTACAAGTTCAATTGGTCAAACATTATTGTTAAAATAACTATGTAATATGATACAAACATGATTAATTACTGGTACTTATAATCCAAAATTAAATATGAATCTCTAGTTTTAGAACTGGCAGAAAGGCACATATATCTCTAACTTGGAATAAAGGTAGTATTATATTAGACAATTATTAAAAATAAATGCATAACATATGATGGATGAACTTGGTTCTAGCAATAAGAAGCTATCCTGCACTAGTGAAACCTGCAAAACAAATGTGTGAGAAGGCATAAATTGTTTTCAAAGATACGAGACACCTAACCATTGGATGAATCATTATCCTGTTATCCTTTTCAAGGCTTGCTTTCATCATCACCCTCTTCTATCTTGGGTGCCAAGTAGAACCTTATATAACCCATCTCAGCAATCTTGTACTCAACAAGAATCTTGCAATCACTGTGAAGGACTAGTGAAAGAATCAACAAGAAGACATGTTTGCTATTAAATTGAAACCTAAGCTTCAAGGATAAAGACAGAACCCAAAAATCACATTTCTTTCGCCAAATAATCCAATACCATTTTATAAAAATTTAAAATCCTTTCACAGAAATTTCCAATACCATTTTACTCGAAATTATACTATATTAATATGATATTCATAATCCTAATTACAGTACAAAAATTGCAAATTCAATTTAACACATGAAAGGCCACCCATATATCATCACAGAAAGATCTACACAATTTGGCAATTCTTAAACAGAACCCAAAAATCAAAATTTACTGCCAAACCCTAGATTTCATTCATTTGGTTCAAATTCTAGTAATAGAAAATACCTTGGGATACTCCTTAATCGCGAATGTTCTTGGGGCCAAGAAACGACGAGATTCAGGGAGACTCCTATGAGTTTTCGGCCGGAGACCGACTATCAAAAACTATTTTCGACGACTTGTGAAAGCGAGTCGCGATTCTTGGGCAAAAGAGGGAAAGAGACCACGAAACCAGAGCTTCTCTTGCCTATTCTTCAGCCGGTATCCTCCAGATTGCAATCACAATTGCTACCAGAGCTTCGCTTTTCAAGATTGCCCAGACCACGAATCGCGATTTAGGAGAAAGAGAGGAAAAAGAGAGTCCAGACCTTTTGACCCGAAATATGACCCGTCAATTTTTTTTTTACAGACTCTCTTTCCTGGGCCGTTAGATATTTCGGACGGCTGAGATTGCAAGTTCGTATTTTGGTTAACATCCGGGAGACCGGATGTGATCTTGACTGTATATATAATATTAAATTATATAATACGCAACCATAACCAAACTTGCAGTTTAATTACATATTTTATTAAATAAATTCCTATCTCTATATGATGTCCATAATAAATAACAAAATTAAAATAAATCATTTACCATAATTCATCACGTGTATTCTTTTATTGTTATTAAACTTGATTGACTCTTAAATTTATATTTGATCACAACACCCATGAACAAATTAAAGGAACACTTGCCCAAATAACAATTGGTAATTGAATATATTGCTTCTTATTTTCCTGCTCTTGTTACTTCGTGCTATTCCGACATTTCATATTAGATGTAATGGGATATAGTTAGGTTTTAGATATTTATTTATTTATTAACATATCTTACTAATCTCCTAATCATAACATAATTTAATATTACTCACATAAATTAAACTCAATTAATTTTAAGACCTAATTTTATACATAATTTATTAATATTTATTAGTCCATATAAATTATATGACTAGTTTGATTTAAATAAAAAATAAAGTCAGATCAATATATTTTAAAAATATATAATTTTATTTATTTTATCAGGTATTATAGACTAGTCAAAAGAAAGAAGAATAAGGGGAAACAGATACACACATAAAATAATAATAAAAGATGAAGAAAATATAAAACAAGAAGAGGAAAAACAGAAGAAGAAGAATAGAAAAATAGACTAGTTCCTTCCTGTACTCTTTTTATATTTATTAAATTGGGCGTGAAAGATACCATCATAGATTCTATCAAAATCCCAACTGCTACAATAATAAAACAGTTAATAGAAATGAAATTAAAACATAACTCCAATTTGCACATGGAAAGGAGGAAAAATGAAGTACTAGAACATTAAAATTACGTAAGTTGTGATGAAAAGTCATCATCAAAATTTGAGCTTGAATTTGGAATAATATTTTATTATGTTGTTACTTACTTCCTCCTTCCTATAATATATTTATTTTTTTTAAATTATTTGACGTATTATATAATTTAAGAGAATTAATAAAAAAAAATTAAAATTACCCATCATAAGAAAATATTATAAAATATTATAGATGAGAGAAAATATGAGATAAATATGATAGATGGCATAAACAATTAATATTATATTTTTTTAATTAATATTATATTAGATAAGAGAATATTATATAAAAACCTGTATATATAATTTTTTCTTACAAATGTAATGTGGTAGTATAACTGTTGATAGAGGGACGCATGCATTTAATTTACCCCTTGGAAGTTGAGAGGCTATATGCCCATGCATGTAGTATTAAAATTATATATGTGTACATATATAAATATATTATTGCCCAAAGTACTTTCATTTGACTTGTTACTTTGGTACTATATTTTACGTATTTTTCTGCAGCCTCCATCAATATATTATCATAATGAAGCACACAATTATAGCTATAAAACTAATAAATACACATTAAGAGTGAAACAGAGACTTTAGATTTGAATAGTAGTAGTAGTAGTACGTAATCCTAGCTTCAACTCGTGTTTTTCGATATTCACATATATATTTGTTGGGATCAAAAAGTTGATATTCACAATTGTTACGTTACAAATAACATCATCGGACATATGATATAGTAAATAGATAAAAAGAAAAGCGTTGAAACATACAATTAAAACGAAATGATATTGAGTGTACGTAGACTGGAGAAGAAGGTTCTGAATCAAATCAAATTGGTTGCCTGACGTACGTAACTAAGGAACACTAAACATGCAGTGTCCGGATAGTATATAGTGGTAGAAAGACGACCTTACCTCACCTCACCTCAAGAGTACGTAAATGAAGGAGCCAGCCAAATGGATTCGTCAAACATCTTTTTATTAATTCGTTTGTAGTATTATTAACAATTTACAATCTTATATACGGTCAAAAATAGCAGCTACATACATACGTGTGTGTGTGTGTGTATATATATATATATATATATATATATATATATATATATATATATATATATATATATTGATAAGAGTCGTCAGTAATAGAGGCCAGGCCAGGCCAGGCCAGGGACATTAATTAACGGGTCATGCTGCTGATTTACATTGACATTGTCTAATTGTCTTAATGTCTTGTCTTGACCTGACCTTATAGTGCTGCATATGTGCTATGTTTAACAAGTCTGATTTGATCTGTGCCATCAGCCATGTACTAGCTAGTCTACTGTCCACATGCAAATTGCTACCATCGCAACATCCATATACAATCCATTAAAATTATTTGCAAACTAACTTTAATATTAACAAAACTACGTACATTTCACCTATATCATCATCGTCATCATCATCAATTAAATAATCAATTCACATATATAGACTTAATAAAATCAAAGTATGGGAGAGAGAAAAAAAACGTCGCGGGCCCATCCCTCCATTTATTACCATTTGAAGGCTGAAAAGAGCGCTTACAAAAGCCCCCTAAAATCTAACACACTCCACTCCTTCTACTCCCTAAGCCCCGCCCCATTAAAAATCCCCTAGCTCTCAGAGACATATCACAAACACTTTGACCAATTGCCCTCCCATAAACTTTGCTCTCTCTGCTTTACCAACATGGTTAGACCTCAACAAAGATACAGGGGAGTTCGCCAGAGGCAATGGGGTTCTTGGGTCTCTGAAATTCGTCACCCTCTTCTGTAATTTCCCTATATATTCATTCCAACTTCATCTCTTTTTCCACGCTAGCTAGGAACACAAATTGTTTGTTTGATATTTTAATTTCCACTAATTAAAACAATTGAGGAACCATTTCTTAATTTTCAGGAAGACAAGAATATGGCTTGGCACGTTCGTGACGGCGGAGGATGCGGCACGGGCATACGACGAAGCAGCGAGGCTCATGTGCGGCCCAAGAGCAGGCACCAACTTCCCCTACAATGACGACCACTCCTCTCAGTCTTCATCAACCAAGTTTCTGTCTGCTACTCTAACAGCTAAGCTACAAAGATGTCACATGGCATCTCTGCAAATGGCCGCAAAACCTGTCGGCAGAGGGGCTCAAGAACCTCAATCTCCTTCTTCTGCTGCCAGAGGAAAAAGCATTGCCAATAGGGTTAATACTAATGAGGCTACTAAAGGGGAAAGTGGCAAACAGTTCAACTCTCTTGAAGAAGATCATATTGAGCAAATGATCCGAGAATTGCTTGATTATGGCTCTGTTGAGCTTTGTTCTGTTATGGATCGCTAGATATATCAAATTTAATTAATCTAGTAACATCTTTAATACTACTCCTATATATAGATAATGCCACCTTTAATTTTCCCCTTATTATAACTTCTTGTTCCAAGTAAATTGTCCAGTACGCAGTGGCTAATGTTGGGCATTTTACAAAATATAAGAACAAAGTTCAATTTTTAATACTAATTTGAGATATTTTTAAATTTCAAAATGTGATTCATCAACTTTTGGAACCAATAGGACTTGTAGCCAGTAGTATTTGTTTTATACATAATTGCATAGTCTAAATCTAAATGGGTGAATTCATATTAACATTAAATATTAAAATATTTTAAATTAATTTTATAATGTCAAAGTTGATTAAATATTTTGAATGCAGAGGAAATACTATATGATTATATATTATGAAGCCTTTTTGGAATATTGAACGTGCACTTAAGAGCAGTGGTTGTATTAGGGGTTTCAGTTGTCGATTAATGTCCATTAGTGTCATGGTTCTGATATTGTGGTCATAATTTGAAAAATAATCCGTTTCCACTATATATATGAAAAAACTTGAATTAAATCTTGGAAATGATTGTTAGTAAACTGAAAATGGATACTATATATATTAATTTATTTTAAAATGAATTTGTCAAGGCTAGTATTTGATACTATGTCCTTAAAACAATTATATCCCAAGAAAACGCTTATGTCGACGCTTTATGATCTTTCGAGTTGATAGTCTTTATATAGGGATCTGACGACGTTGTATACTATATAAGCACTTCAAATAGTATACTTAACGAATCAAAATAAAATGCTTAGAACTCTTTCTCAAAAAATAAATTAAAAACTGCTAATGAAATTAAGAATAAGAAGACCGGAATGTTTATGCTTGAATGAATGAAAATGGCAGCCCCCTTCTTTATTTATAGTAGGGTAAGTGACCCATCAGAAGATACACAACTCACTGACAAGGTATGATTAAGTCAAAAACGACGTAGTTTTGACTTTAAACAGAAAAGGCGCGTCCGTTCGAAGCAAAAACGATGTAGTTTTAGGTTCAGTAGAATAAAAATGACATAAAACACATTGATATGTGGATTTGGTGCCGTCCAGTCATATCCAATCCATACTAGGAGTCAGCATTTAGGCACTCATTTTATTCATTTCATTTTGTTTGCTAGAGAAGAGTAGCGCCAAGTTTTGTTTGCATGCAAATTGCAATTAGAGTGGTGAGATCATTTGGTTATAAATAGATGAAAGATCTAGCGAGTGGATTATTAGTTGTAATTGATCAGTAATGATATTTGTCTCCATTTCCCTTCCCAAACTAGTGCTTTTTGACCCACTTACTCATTTCGAATCCACGCCTTCTTGTCTTTTCTGAGGCTTCCTATCTATCCCCTTATAATCAGATACACTACTTGACACTACTATTTAGCATGGAATGGAATGGAATCTGCATCTACTCGATCGGAGCATGCGTGTAGATGTCTTTTTTGTGGGTCGGGTCGGGTCGGGTGGAAAAATACAATACTTCTCCCTCTCCATTTCTTAAAGGAAATTGATCACTGATGTGTCGAATATGAGTCATACGTGTTGAAAATATCAAATTGAGTTGGCTCTTGTTTGATCTGGAATGGCTGTCCTCCCTCGGCTGGCTGTGGCTGGGCCAGTTTTGCCTTTTAATTACTCCCTCCGTTCCTTAATATAGGTCGTTTTAAGGTTGTGCACAAGTATTAAGATAATAATTGTATAACATTAACTATAATATCAATTGTCTATATTGCCCTTGTATTGAAAGAAGAGTTTCTTATTCATTGGACAAAAAATAGTGAGAGAACCAAAATTACATTTAATACTTGAGGTAATAATGGAAACTAAACAATTAATACTTACTTGAAATTCTCAAACAACTTATATTAAGGAACAAAAATATTTCTCTAAAACGACTTATATTAAGGAACGGAGGAGTATTATGTTGTCCTAGAAGTCGATTTTGCATGTTTTTTGTAAAATTTTCCTTTCCGAAAGTCTAATTCTATGACGTTTTTGTGTGGTGTTGGGTTAAGCGATATTTTCTCTCATTGGTAAGATAAATTGAGCTTACTTATTTAATTATTCTATTGGGCCTTTATTATTAAACTATGAAAGTCATTGGGTCTACCATCATATTATTTCTATTTTAACTTATAAGGCCCGATTTGGTTGGATCAATCCTTTGGACATTTTAATATCTATTATTTTGACTTGTAATGATGAAAAAGTATGGCATTGTGAGACCCCAGTTTTATCAATAAAGATTTAAATTTTGTCGAAATAATTTTTAATATTATGGTGTGAATTTGAGATAATATTATAGTTGTGGGTAGTATTTATAAATTTTGCAAATTATGCAGTGGTTATATTATATTCGATTGGTGGGGAATATTAGACACTTAAGGGAAAATATTCATACAACTACTCAATCATTGGTGGACCCCAATAAATTATTATCATTTGATTGAGAAAACGACAAAAATATTTTATTGAAATAACGGCGGAAGTTTTACCGTTGATCTTTTGTTGAACTACTCGATAGTAAAAAATGCGATGTCGTGTGGTTGCATAGTAAGATTACCGGTATTGATTATTGATGCTTATGTAAGAAGTCACTCGGTTTGATTCCATTATTATTCGATTAATAATATGAATTATTATAATAATAATGACGTTTTGTTTTATTTGTATTATTAACGTAATAAAAGCGAAACATCTTTTATATAAAATGAATCTTTATTAAAGTTATTCTATAAATAGAATATATTATATTTTATTATGCGTAGTGTTGCGTAGTATTTGCGTAGTGTTTTTGCGTAGTGTTGCGTAGTGTTTGCGTAGTAAAATGTTTTTATATAAATAGAATATATGATATTTTATTTAAAAGATTTTACTTTAAATATGAACCGTCGATTAAAGTAAATCAATCTGACCGTTCATGGATTAATTACTATGCATTCTATTTTCCTATAAATGAAGCTCATTCCTTCATTATTTTCTTACGAATTCACCAAACTACTGAGAGAAATTATAGAGAAAACTATAGAGAAAATCTATAGAGAGAAAAGAAGAAGAGTATTCGGTACTTCACTACTTTGATATCCGGTGTCTTTTTACGGTAAGGATATTATTTGTTGTAATCAAGTAAGGGGTGTTATTCTTTTTTATTCATGAAGAGAACTTCATTATTCCATTCATTATTATTACATTGGAATAACTTTGTAAAAGTGGCATACCCTATACATAACTTTGTATACCAGAGATACTCTATACTTGGTGAAATCCTTATATTATTCTATTCTTATTTATTACATTGGAATAACTCAGTATCTGTGGAATCCCCTATACTTGGTGATCTTCTTCTTGTTATTCCATTCTTTATTATTACATTTGGAATATCACATGCGTGTGTTTTACACCGACACAGTTCCATTGTTTATTATTCCGCATTTATTATTACATTGGAATATCATATACGTGTTTACACCGGACTGGTTCCATTGTTTATTATTATTCAAAGATTTATTATTACATTGGATCATCCCATGCTGTGTGAATTTCACGACTGGTTCCGTTATTATTATTACATTGGAATAACTTTTATACATGCCAAGCAATCGCATGTACGTGGTGATTTCTTTTGTTATTCCATTCTTTATTATACCCAGGTTAGTTAAAACTTTGACTTCTATACTCCATGAAATTAGTAGAATATCCTTGATATTTGCGTTTCATCCAAAGATCTTTTCATGGAAATATTCTTCCGATCATTCTTGAATTTTACTCTACAAAACAAAGATCTTGTTGACAATTTGGACGTTAATAAATCCTAGAAAATTAATTCTTGAACTTGTTTTATTGAATTCTTATGTCATTGTCATCATCCTCACGTTATATTATGTTATCTTTGGCTTACGTGCATAGATGAACTTAGTATGATTATGACCGGGGATCATTCGGTATAATCGTGGCTTGATATAAATGATGTGACAAAAGTCCTCGATGGCTTCATGAATGCAATGATGGATAGTTTTTGGTATGATTATGACCGGGGGTGATTCGGTATAGTCGTGACCATTGATAATTTGATGAAAATCCTTGGCCAGTGAATGCGAGGATGATTAGATATTATGGTTTATTCATTAAACCGAGTCTTAGTGATAAAAATTGATGAAAACCTTTTAAAACCTAAAAGATAGTAGACTTTATTTTCTACTTGACTCTTTTAATGGATTACGCACATTCATTATGAGCTAAACCGGTTGTCTATTGTATTTTATCGGTTTAACACCATTGAAGGCTAATGATAATTTATTTTGCATTATCTTAGTCATAATATTTCTTCTTCGGGCTAGTTGAGCTCACCCTTTCTTTCAACCGTTTCTTCGTGAAATGAGAATATAAATTTGAGACGAGTCGGGGAAAAGAGTGATGGTCCCAAGATAGCATTAGTAGTCCTCACTATTACGTTAAATAGTGTGACAATAAATGTAATGAGGACTCCTTGAGTATGGATATTGTCTAAATGACAATATTCCTATTAGAACTCTCGGTTTATGTATTGTCGTATGTTACACGACGGATGTATAATTAAGTTTGTATTTGAATTTATGTACCATGTAGTGGCGACCCAAGATGGGTGGCGTATACCTAATTTTGGGGGCGTCCACGGTTGGTATCGAGCTTAGGGATATGATCCTGGTGAGATGTGAGATAAGAACTAGGAGGGAGAGCAGGGGAATTCCTTCGCTAGTATGACCTACCTAAATTTATTTGGTATTTAATTGGTCGATTCGGAGTATAGGGATAATATGTGATATGTTAATTAACCCTTGTTTTGTGTGATGTTTGAGAATGGCATCCGAAAAAGTTGAGATAAGCAATGAAGCACATGAGAGTGTTGATTCACTTCAAACAAAAGGTAACGACCAATAACACAATAATAATCATCTTTGGTGGCAACGACTATCGAATAATGATAACCATCGTGGGAAAATTATCATGCCAAGAATGGTAACCACTTGATTGGTAATCATGGCAAAGATAATAGAAGTGAAAATTGCAAGAAGAGAAGGTCATTTAGCTCAATTTTTGTTGTGCACCAAAGTCAAGTCTAGTTTGGGACGGTGGCACCAAAGGTGGATATGGACAAAACAAAGTCGTTGGTTTTAGGAAGTGCATTTTTCATGACTTCTCAAAAAGCGAGTAAACCGAACGAAGTTAGCACGGGTTAGTTAATTATAAATTGTGAAGTCTATATGTAAGACCCCAACTTATTATTAATGAAATTTAATTTTCTCTATTTATTATTTGGAAATAGTAAGGGTTGATTTGATTAATGTGGATAGTTAGGGGTAAGATACACAAATATTTCAAAATAAGCAAGTGGTTATAAAATATTCATTGTTGTGGGAGAATATTCGTTTGGTCGTGGAATATTAAATGCTTTGTCGGGAATATTAAATGCGGCAAGTAGCGACCATGTGTGGGCCCCATAACGGAAAGCGATTGGATGAAGAAAACGACAAATATAAGTTGTTTAAAAATAATTGGCGTAGTTATTACAGATTAATCTTTGTTAAAATACTCGGTGGTTAAAACACGGTAGCGACACCAGTATTGCACCAATTATTGATTCTTACGTGAAGGCACTACTCAATAATGGTTACGATAATTCTTGCTTCGATTATTTTATTAAGTTAATAATTCTTTGCGTTGATATTTTATATTCTTGTTGTTTCAATAATTGTCATTACACGGTATTTTCATTATCGAAGCAATAATTCATATTATCTGAATAATATTATTAGATAACATTATTGGCAATGTCTAGAAAGTTACATCTAAGGAGAGGTTTGGTCACCTAATTGCTGTGACAAGATGAAGAAATTCTTATTGGAAAGCCCCTCTTTCCTGAACCTGCTGGTTGTCGATATTGTGATTACTGTAATATTATTTGTGAATAATTAATTATTGATTCATATGATGAGAAAATATTGATTTTATGTGGATATAGATGGAGAAAATTTTTATTGTGATAATTGTTGAAAATTGAAATTTTATCTTTTTACGATAAAATAATTCATTTAAATATATTATTATATGTTAATAATATAATAATGGTGATATTTTTACAACGAATGTGGGATATATGAGTATACGAGGAGGAAGAGTATTTTTGTTGCAATAAATGTTTAAAACATGTTAAACATGTCGGTGGACCCCATTTATTGACTGAAACTTGATTATAGCCTATAAAATCGCACGTTTGTGGATTTCGGTCAATTTCTGATTGGAATTTGGAAAAACTTTCTTCTGCAAAGTTGTAGAGAATTGAATTTCCTATAAAAACTTGCGAGATTTGAATTTTCTGATGAAAGGGCTATTTATTATGAATTATTGAAGTTCCGAAGCTCCGAAATAATTGATTTTTGGAAGTTTAAAATATTTAAAATTAGAAAAACGTTTTTCTTACTTTTTCTAGAATGTGGCATGTGTTTGATGGCTGAAATCAGATTCTAGGCATGTGTAGAAAATTTATATAATTATATTATTAATTTATTAAATTTTCTTTTTGGTGTTATAAGCGATTTCTATAAATAGGGTCTTGGGTTAGAATTGAAAATCACACGTAAAATCAAGTTTTCTCTCTATATTATCGAGCGTATTCTTGTGAGTATTTTGAGTATACTTTGAGTATTGCTATACTAGTGCAAGTCCAAGTCATAGCCTATATCCTGTTGTTTAAATTTAAGACTTGATCTTTCGAGGTAAGGGATGTTATTTTCTTCTCAAATGATATTATTTCTTCAATATCATTATCTTTGAAATATTAGTTGGAACTTTTATCAAATTTGGAACTTTTTCATGTAAGTTACTTATTCATGAGTTATTATTCACGAGTTCTTATTCATAAGTTACTATTCTTATTCACGATTTACTATTCACGAGTACTATTAATGAAGCGTGAAGATGTTTTTTTGGAATTTCTATCTTTTGGTGTGGAGTTACTTATTCACGTATCTACGCCTTTATTCACGTATCTGACACTATTCACCTAAAAAATAAATTTCTTCTTTTTGCCCAAAATATCTATTACGGATACTAGCTTTGATTGTATCCATGTTTTTTGATCATTCTTGAATTTTACACCACTATGATTATTTTTGAGGTATCTTTTGAACATGGATAAAACAAAGTACGAATCCTTAATCCTTAATCCTTGTCATTTTGTTTCATTGGATTCGTTTCTTTAAAAATATTTTTCATCATCCTCAGTCTTAAATGATGATATTATGGAATATCTTTGGCCTGTAGTGCAAAGATGAATGATTTCTGAAGAATATCTTTGGCTGTAGTGCAAAGATGAACAAGTGTTTAGATGAACATGACCAACTGATGAATATCTTTGGCCTGTAGTGCAAAGATGAATATTTGATTCCAGATGTATATTGATTGATGTTACAGGGATAAAAGATAGACGATGAACTTTTAAATTCATACATGGAAGATAGTAGTTTGCATTCTCTACTTAACTCTTCTAATGAATTATTATTTCACTGCGAATATTGATTTAAAATTTGTTGTCTATTGTATTCTATTAGATTTTTCCTGTTGAAGAATAACGATAATTTGTTGTATATTATCTTAGTCATAATATTCTTTCTTGAGCTAGTTGAGCTCACCCTTTTCCTTTTTGTTCCATTTTTCTCGGAGGCGAGAATATAGCGAGTGCAGTCGGGGTATGGAATGAAGGTTCTAGAGAGAGTTGTTTAGTAGTCCTCACCATTTTTGTAAAATAATGTATCAATAAATGTGATGAGGATTTCTTTGAGTATAGATATTGTCTGAAGACAATATTTGTATTTAAACTCACGATTTCTTGTTGTAATAATAAAGTTGTAGTTGTTTACGTACCATGTATTGACAACTCAGAATGGGTGATGTATACCTATTTTGGGGGCGTCACACTATACCTTATAAGATACCGGTTCTACCCATTATTTTATCTCTCTTACTTGCGTTCAACGTTTAAATTTGACTCCGGAGAAGTTAGACTTTGACTTATTGGTTGAAACTTCGTTAGTAGGGGCCTTCGTTCGCTTCTATTTTTAAATCTTGTTTGATTCAAATAAACACTTTCACGTTACTGTCGATCTTATCTTTTGAAAATACTTGCCTTTGATGTGATTTTAGGAATCAATTGGTTAACTACTCATCATCCTTTTCGTAAGGTTGTTAGCTTTTATATTCATAACTAACTCATATTATCTGAATTCAAAGTAACCAAACCCTAAAGTTAATCAACATTATATAGAGCCATAAGTAAAGAGCCCCGATCCTTTCGTTGTTAACTTCCTTGTGTGGAATGCACTGAAGCGAGCTTTCGTACGTAGGCGACGTCGTGATCAAGATGACAAGTTGATAGGTATCATTGTGAGGTCTTATCTAGGTTAAAGGATAGAAGTCAATGCAGTTGGTATCAATGTAACGTCTTATCCAAGTCTTGGATAAGAGTAGCGATTTTGAATGATATTTCTATCATTAATAAATTTCTTGGCGTATTCTTGAAGATTTCTACCTAGCCTACCTAGGCGTGAAATCGAATTTTGTATTGATTCAAAGACAAAAACCCATTTCTTAAACCCTCAAATATTTCTTCAACTAAAATGATCTGTTTACGAGGATTGTGATGAAAGTGATAATAAAAGCATTGGACTAATGAAAATCATGGGTATATGAAGTATTAGTAAGTGTTATGATGTAAGACCCCAGCTTATTATTAATGAAATTTAATTTTCTCTATTTATTATTTTGAAATAGTAAGGGTTGATTTGATTAATGTGGATAGTTATGGGTAAAATACGCAATATTTCAAAATAAGCAAGTGGTTATAAAATATTCATTGTTGTGGGGAATATTCGTTTGGTGTCGTGGAATATTAAATGCTTGTCGGGAATATTAAATGCGACGGCAGACGTGACCATGTGTGGGCCCATGTGAGCGATTGGATGAAAAAATGCACAAATATAAGTGGTTTAAAAATAACGGTAGCGTAGTTATTACAATTAATCTTGTTAAAATACTAAATTGGTTAAAACACGATGTAGCACACGGTATTGCACCAATTATTGATTCTTACGTGAAGAAGCCTTTACTCGATAATGGTTACGATAATTCTTTATTCGATATTTTTTATTGATTTAATAATTCTTTGCGTTGATATTTTATATTCTTTGTTGTTTGATAATTGTCATTACGGTATTTTTTTTATTATCGAAGCAATAATTCATATTATCTGAATAATATTATTAGATAACATTATTGGCAATGTCTAGAAAGTTACATACAAGGAGAGGTTTGGTCACCTAATTGCGTGGCGATGAGGAGAGAATTCTTATTGGAAAGCCCCTCTTTCACAGAGCTGCACGGTTGTCGATATTGTGATTACGTAATATTATTTGTGAATAATTAATTATTGATTCATATGATGAGAAAAATATTGATTTTATTTGGATATAGATGGAGAAAATTTTTAATGTGACAATTGTTGAAAATTGAAATTTTATCTTTTACGATAAAATAATTCATTTAAATATATTATTATATTTTAATAATATAATAATGGTGATATTTTACAACGAATGTGGGATATATGAGTATCTGAGGAGGAAGAGTATTTTGTTGCAATAAATGTTTAAAACATATTAAACATGTCGGTGGACCCCATTTATTGGTTTGAAATTTGATTATAGCTTTATAAAATCGCTTGCGTTTGTGGATTTGGTCAATTTTGATTTGGAATTTGGAAAAACTTTCTTACGCAAAGTTGTAGAAATTGAATTTCCTATAAAAATCGCGCGAGATTCAAAATTTTGACGATAAAAGGCTATTTATTGTGAATTATTGAAGTTCGAAGCTCAAAATAATTGATTTTGGAAGTTTAAAATATTTAAAATTAGAAAAACGTTTTTTTTTATTATTTGTGTTAAACATGTGTGTTGAATGAGCTGAATTCAGTTCTTGGAAGGTTAGGCGTAGGTAAATTTAATATATATTAATATTTTATTAAATTTTCTACTTTGGTGTTACAAGCGATTTCTATATAAATAGGGTCTTGGGTTAGAATTGAAAATTACACGAAAAGCTGAAGTTTTCTCTCTCTATATTATCGGCGTATTCTTGTGAGTATTTTGAGTATACTTTGAGTATTGCTATCTGGTCTGAAGTTCAGTCATAGCTTTATATCAGGTGTTTCAATTTAGAAATCTTGATCTTTTCGAGGTAAGGGATATTATTTTTTTCGTAATGATATTATTTCTTCATATCATTATCTTTGAAATATTGATCTGAAGTTTTTATCAAATTTGGAACTTTTGGTGTCGAGTTTCTTTCATTCTGCATTATTCACGTATCTGACCTTTTTTCACGAATCGACACTTATTCATGAAAAATGAAATTTTTCTTTTTAAGTCTAAAATATCTATTACGGATACTAGCTTTGATTGTATCCATGTTTTGATCATTCTTGAATTTTACACCACTATGATTATTTTGAGGTATTTTTTGGACGTGGATAAAACAAAATCTGAATCTTAATCTTAATCCTTAATCCTTGTCATTTTGTTTCACTTTGGATTCGTTTCTTTAAAAATATTTTCATCATCCTCGGTCTTAAATGATGATATTATTGAATATCTTTGGCTGTAGTGCAAATGAATGATTTCGAACAATATCTTTGGCCGTAGTGCAAAGATGAGCAGTGTTTAGATGAACATGACCAGTGATGAATATCTTTGGCACATAGTGCAAAGATGAATATTTGATTCGGATATATATTGATTGATGTTCTGAGGGATAAAAGATGAGCGATGAACTTTTAAATTCATACATAGAAGATAGTAGTTTGCATTCTCTACTTAACTCTTCTAATGAATTATTATTTCATTGCGAATATTGATTTAAAAACTTGTTGTCTATTGTATTCTATTAGATTTTTCCTGTTGAAGACTAACGATAATTTGTTGTATATTATCTTAGTCATAATATTCTTTCTTGGGCTAGTTGAGCTCACCCTTTTCCTTTTTGTTCCATTTTTCTTCTCGGGAGGCGAGAATATAGCGAGTGCAGTCGGGTATGGAATGAAGGTTCTAGAGAGAATTGTTTAGTAGTCCTCACCATTTTGTAAAATAATGTATCAATAAATGTGATGAGGATTTATTTGAGTATAGATATTATCTAGAAGATAATATTTGTATTCAAACTCACAGTTTACTTGTTGTAATAATAAAGTTGTAGTTGTTTACATACCATGTATTGACAACTTCGAGAATGGGTGATGTATACCTATTTTGGGGCGTCACGGTTGGAATCGAGCTTAGGGATATGATCTCTGGCGGAGATCGGGGAATAGAACTAGGAGGGAGGCGAGCAGTAAATCCTTAAGCTAGTGTGTCCTACTAAGCTTATTTGTTAGTTAGTCGATATATAGGGATATTATGTGATATATTGATTTCCTTAATTAACCCTTGTTTTATGGCGATGTTTGAGAATGTCGTTGAGAATATTAACAATGGAAATGAGGCCGTGGAGCCACTTGTACTCACCAACGAGGAGAACGTCTGCAGCAGTGGCAATGTTCCTCCTGTGAACAACACCATGGAAAGCGAGATGATGAGCGAGGGGATGTTTAGAAGCTTTTTGCGATTCATGCAAAAATCGAATGAGGAGACTTCGTGTTCAAAATCTGAGGAGAAATGATAGCAATTCACGGGTTGTCACGACCAAGCGATTCAAAGTTGGGACCACGAATTTAAGGAAAGCGGATCCGATCATGGCGGAAACATGGGTCAAGCAAATTACCAAGATATTCGATGTCTTGGGATGCGGAGGAAAACGAAGGTTCCATTCGCCACCTTTATGTTAAATGGCGAAATGATTCTCTTGGTGGGAGTGCGTGAAGCGTACCCCATCAATCCACTTTTCGGCGTGTCTTGGGAGACTTTTGAAACTATTTAATGACAAATACTTTCACGAAAGTGTTAAATCGTATGAAGGAAGTGGAGTTCATCGATTAGAACAAAACAACATGGCGGTGTCTCGATGCGAGGCAAAGTTTGCGAGTTATCGAGTTTGCACCTCATTTGGTGGAGAATGAGGAGCGTATGGCGCGGATGTTTCTTAGAGGTTTGAAACCCGGCGTACGTCGATATCTCATTTCTCATAAATTTTCTCTCTATTCGGATGTTGTTAACAGGGCTCAATTATTAGGCGAGATAACTTGATGCAATTGAGGACCATAACCGAGGATCATCACGGAGATGGCGATCAACAAAACAACGATAATCGGCGGAGAAAAGCAAAGAGCGGACAAAAATGGTAACCACTCTGGTGGTAATCATAGCCATGAAAATAGAAGAAGCGAGTCGGGAGGAGATTTTAAAGAGGAGATTTAACAACGACCGTGTGAAGGCAGCGGTCTTACGTGACAAGCGGGTTTAAGGGAGGAGAATGACCACCGGTCGTATATCTTTATAAATCACGGGAAAGAGGACATATCGGTCAAAACTGTCCCTAGCAGTTCAAGGTATGCTATAATTGTGGAAAGGAAGGACATATCGCTCGAGATTATGCGATGGCGAAACCTAGTTCAATGAGGGGACGGTGACTCAAAAATCCCGAAAAAAGTCAAAGTCAGCGATTCTGGGAAGAGCGTTTGTTGTGGTTTGTCAAAATCGAGGAACCCAAGCGAGGTGATCACGGGTAAGCTATTTATAAATTCTTGCGAAGTTTATACCTTACTTGATCTGGGTGCTTACCCATTCATTTATCTCTCTCTGCATGTGCTCAACGTTTAAACTTGACTCAGGAGAAATTAGACTTTGACTATCTGTGGAAACTCAGTTTGGAGAAACTTTCATCACATCCACTTTTTATAAATCTTGTTTGATTCAAGTTGGCACCATCACCTTACTTGTTGACCTTATCTCTTTAAAGATACTTGCTTTTGATGTGATTTTAGGGATTGATTGGTTAACTACTCATCATGCCAAAATTGATTGTTTTAAATAAGGGTTGTTAGTTTTCATATTCTAACCAACTTTGTTGTGCAATTCAAGCAACTAAACCATTAAAATCAATCAACATCATATCTAATCATAAAGCTATTCGTTTATTGAAAAGCGGATGTCAAGCTTTCTTAGCCCATGTTATGGATTTGAATAAAGACACGTCAAATTTGAATAATATTCTGTTGTTATTGACTTTCTGGCGTATTTCTGAAGAACTTCCGGTCTACCCCGAGCGTGAAGTTGAATTCTTTATTGATCTTGAACTTTGATACAAAGCCCATTTCTAAAACCCCATATCGAATGGCTCTATTGAACTTGAGGAGTTAAAGGTCCAACTACGAGAATTGTTGGACATCGGTTTCATTAAATCTAGTACATCTCCTTGGGGTGCTCTGTTTTATTTGTAAAGAAGAAAAGGCGGGAGTATCGCGACTTTGTATTGACTATCGGGAATTGAACCATGTCACCATCGAGAATAGGTATCCTCTACCTCGTATTGATGACTTGTTTGACCCGATTCTGAGGGCACAATTCTTTTCAAAAATCGATCTTAGATTACTGGATATCATCGGTGAAGATTAGAAGCGAGGATATTCAAAGCGCCTTGAGAACTTCGGTATGGGCATTATGAATTCTTAGTCATGTCTTTTCGGATTGACTAATGCTCCTGCGGACTTTCATGGATATGATGAGCCAAGTATTTAAGGAATATTTGGATCGGTTGTTGTTGTCTTTATTGATGACATCCTCATATATTCAAAAGTCGTGAAGATCATGAGCACCATTTGAAATTTGGTACTCGAAGGCTTCGTGAAAACAAACTATATGCCAAATTGAAGAAATGCGAGTTACGGCTTGAGGAAGTAGCATTTCTTGGGCGCGTGGTGTCGAAACATGGAGTATCTGTTGATCCGTGAAGATTGAAGCAATCTGAAGTTAGAACAACCAAAGTCGGTGGTGAAACGTAGCTTTTTGGGCTTAGGTTGGTTATTATCGGAGATTAGTGGAAGGGTTTTCTCGAATCGCTACTCCATTAACTTCATTAACTTCGGAAGGATACAAAATTTGTTTGGAGCGAAGAATGCGAGAAGAGTTTCCAAGAGCTTAAGAGGAGACTTATTTGGCTGTTCTAACAATACCATCTGGTTTGGATGGATTTGTTATCTCTGATGATGCTTGAGGCAAAGGGTTAGGATGTGTTCTCATGCAGCGTGGGAAAGTCATAGCTTTATGCCTCGCGACAACTTAAAAAGAGTATGAGAGGAATTATCCTACTCGTGATCTAGAGTTAGCGTGATCGTCGTTTTCATTAAAAGATATGGAGCCTTATCTATATGGGGAGAAAGTGGAGATATATTGGACCATAAAAGCCTTAAATATTTCTTCACTCAAAAAGAACTCAACATCTTGCGGCGGCGACGTTGGCTCGAGCTATTGAAAGACTACGACCACACTATTGATACCATCACGGTAAAAAAGCGAGCGTGGTAGTAGGCGGCGCGTTGAGTAGAAGATCATATCTTGGGAATGAGTGCGATGATGTCAAGTATCGCTATAGAGCCACTTTAATAGAAAAAGTTAAGGTTGCTCGAGCCAGGCAGGCCGGTGATCGTATGAAGAAGAAAGTACAAGAAGGAGCTATTAGGAGCGAGAATTGATGAAGAAGGAATACTTGAGTCCACTCTAGACTTTGTGTTCTAACGACTTTAATTTGAAGTCTGAGATTATGATGGAGGCACACAATACACCATTTGCAATCCATCTGGAAGTACTAAAATGTATCGTGATCTTGACATACATTTTGGTGGAACAATATGAAGAGAGAGATTGCAAAGTTTATCTCGATGTGTTTAACTTGTCGGCGTGTAAAGGCGGAGCATCTAGTACCTAAGGGTCTATTGCAACCACTTGAGATTCCGAATGGAAGTGGGAACACATTACCATGGATTTAGATTACGGGTCTTCCTACGGTTTCTCAAGGCATCAATGCTATTTGGGTTATTGTTGATAGATTAACCAAGTCTGCTCATTTCTTGCCGTCTGGGGAGACTTATTCCTTGAGCGTCTTGCTAGTATGTGCGTGAATGAGATTGTGAGGTTGCATGGCATGCACTGTATCCATAGTTTGGATCGTGACCCAAGATTCACTTCAAGATTTTGGGTTAGCTTGCAAAAAGCTATGGCGCAGTTTACGATTTATTTGACATACCATCCTCAAAGCAGACGGACAATGATCGAGAGGACTATTCAAACTCTTGAAGATCTATTAAGACTACGTGTCCTGAGACTTCAAGGGCGGTTGGGATAAGTATTTACCATTGGTGGAATTCTCCTACAACAACGATTATCGAGCAAGTATAGGTGTGGCTCCATTTGAAGCATTATATGGGCGAAAGTGTAAGCTCTCGATATGTTGGGATGAGGTGGGTGAAGCAACATTGTTGGGACCCGAGTTAGAAATGCGTATGACTCTGAAAAGATTCAAATGATTCGACAACGTATACAAAGCGGCACAAGATCGACAAAAGAGTTATGCGGATCTTCATCGAAAGGGCGTGGAATTTAGTATAGGGGATCATGTATTGTTGCGAGTTGCTCCATGGAAGGAGTTACAAGATTTGGGAAGAGAGGAAAACTCGATCCACGATTTATTGGTCCATTTCAAATTCTTGGCCAGAGTAGGAAATGTAGCCTATAGACTTCGCGTTACCTCAAAGTATGTCTCGTGTTCATAATGTGTTTCACATATCTCGTACTTAAGTAAATATGTGAAAGACCGAACCACGTTATAGAGTTAGAACCAGGACGAGATAGCCAGAAGACTTAACGTGTGAGGAGGTACTGTCAAGATCTTGGATAGGAAGGAGCATGTCCTACTGCGTGAAAGGTCATACCACAAGTTAAAGTTTTGTGGAGGAATCATGCTATAGAGGAAATGACACAGGAATTGGAAAGCGGAAATGAAAGCGAGGTATCCTCACCTTTTGAAACACCAGATGCGTCGTCGATTTAGAGGACGAAATTTCATAAGGAGGGAGGTTGTAAGACCCAACTTATTATTAATGAAATTTAATTTTCTATCTATTTATTATTTTGAAATAGTAAGGGTTGATTTGATTAATGTGGATAGTTATGGGTAAAATACGCAAATATTTCAAAATAAGCAGTGGTTATAAAATATTCATTGTTGTTGTCGGGGAATATTAGTTTGGTGGTGGAATATTAAATGCTGTCGGGGAATATTAAATGCGTATGACGGTAGCGACCATGTGTGGGCCCCATAACGGAAAGCGATTGGATGAAGAAAAGCACAAATATAAGTTGTTTTAAAAATAACTGTAGCGTAGTTATTCACAGATTATCTTGTTAAAATACTCGTTGGTTAAAACACGATAGCACACACATTATTGCACAATTATTGATTCTTACGTGAAGAAGGCCTTACTCAATAATGGTTCTGATAATTCTTTTTTTTATTTTATTGATTTAATAATTCTTTGCGTTGATATTTTATATTCTTTGTTGTTTGATAATTGTCATTACTGCGATATTTTTCATTATCGAAGCAATAATTCATATTATCTGAATAATATTATTAGATAACATTATTGGCAATGTCTAGAAAGTTACATCTAGGAGAGGTTTGGTCACCTAATTGCTTGGCATGATGAAGAAATTCTTATTGAAAAGCCCTGCTTTCTGAGGAAGCTGCACAGTTGTCGATATTGTGATTACTGTAATATTATTTGTGAATAATTAATTATTGATTCATATGATGAGAAAAATATTGATTTTATGTGGATATAGATGGAGAAAATTTTAATGTGACAATTGTTGAAAATTGAAATTTTATCTTTTTACGATAAAATAATTCGTTTAAATATATTATTATATTTTAATAATATAATAATGGTGATATTTTTACAATGAATGTGGGATATATGAGTATCTGAGGAGGAAGAGTATTTTGTTGCAATAAATGTTTAAAACATGTTAAACATGTCGGTGGACCCCATTTATTGATTTGAAATTTGATTATAGCACAATAAAATCGCTTGGTTTGTGGATTTGGTCAATTTACTGTTTGGAATTTGGAAAAACTTTCTTACGCAAAGTTGTAGAAATTGAATTTCCTATAAAAAGACGCGAGATTCAAATTTTTTTGATAAAAGGGCTATTTATTATGAATTATTGAAGTTAGAAAGCTCAAAATAATTGATTTTGGAAGTTTAAAATATTTAAAATTAAAAAACGTTTTTTTTTTTATGGTGTGTTAAACATGTGTGTTGAATGAGCTGAATTCAGTTCTTGGAAGGTTAAGCGTAGAAAAAATTTAATATATATTAATATTTTATTAAATTTTACTACTTTTGGTGTTCTAAGCGTTTTCTATAAATAGGGTCTTGGGTTAGAATTGAAAATTACACGAAAAGCTGAAGTTTTCTCTCTATATATATCGGCGTATTCTTGTGAGTATTTTGAGTATACTTTGAGTATTGCTATATGGTGCAAGTTCAAGTCATAGCTTTATATCCAGTGTTTAACTAGAAATCTTGATCTTTAGAGGTAAGGGATATTATTTTTTTTAAGTAATGATATTATTTCTTGATATCATTATCTTTGAAATATTGATCTTTTATCAAATTTTTTTCAAATTTGGAACTTTTGGTGTCAAGTTCTTATTCACGTATCTGACCTTATTCATTAAGTAAGTATCTTTGACTTATTCACGAATCGATTCACTTATTCATCGAAAAATGAAAATTTTTTCTTTTTTTTGTCAAATATCTATTACGGATACTAGCTTTGATTGTATCCATGTTTTGATCATTCTTGAATTTTACACCACCTATGATTATTATTTTGAGGTATTTTTGGGCGTGGATAAAACAAAATCTGAATCTTAATCCTTAATCCTTGTCATTTTGTTTCCTTTGGATTCGTTTCTTTAAAAATATTTTCATCATCCTCGATCTTAAATGATGATATTATTGAATATCTTTGGCACGTAGTGCAAAGATGAATGATTTCTGAAGAATATCTTTGGCTGTAGTGCAAAGATGAGCAGGTGTTTAGATGAACATGACGGTGATGAATATCTTTGGCTTTTAGTGCAAAGATGAATATTTGATTCGATATATATTGATTGATGTTACAAGGATAAAAGATAGGCGATGAACTTTTAAATTCATACATAGAAGATAGTAGTTTGCATTCTCTACTTAACTCTTACAATGAATTATTATTTCCATTGCGAATATTGATTTAAAAACTTGTTGTCTATTGTATTCTATTAGATTTTTCCCTGTTGAAGACTAATGATAATTTGTTGTATATTATCTTTCGTAATTATAAATAATAAATAAAGATGAATTTTTACTATAAATATTATTTTTTTAATATTATGGAATAAATTTGATATAATGTTATAGTTGTGGGTAATATTTATAAATTTTGCAAAGTATAAATTTTGCAAAGTTGTTATAAAATATTAGTTTGGTGGGAATATTCTTTTTGTTAGGGAATATTAAATACAATGGCTCAATCATTGGTGGACCCCACAATGCAATTATTATCGGATTGAAAAAGCGACAAAAATATTTTATAAAAATAACGGCGGAGGTGTTCTGGTTAAAAAGCTGTTGAACTACCCGGTGGTAAAAAAATACGATGTCTGGCGTAGTTGCATAGTAGCACACGGTATTGATTATTGATCTTTACGTGAGAAGTCACTCGGTTATGCTCGATTATTACTCGATAATTCTTTGCATCATATCTCTTATATTATTGATTCAATTATTGTCACGATATCATACATATAATATGTTATAGTATTAAATCAATAATTGAGGCGACAAGTTATAAATGATTAATAATTGTTGAAAGATTAAATATGTGTTGATGAAAAAAAAAAATGATTTGTGGTAAGTTTGATTATTTTATGGGGGCTCGTATGTCATCATCTAAGAGTCTCTTAAATCCGATATAGTAATTACCTTAGTCGATAGTAATTACCTTAATAGTATTTACCGTCGATAGTAATTACCCTTGTGAATAGTATTTACCTTAAAATAAGTAATTACCTTCGTCGATAGTAATTACCCTTGTGAATAGTATTTACCTTACGTCGATAGTATTTACCTTCGTTAATAATAATTACCTTTACAGACGTCGAACCACTTGTCGTTTCACATTCTGAGTGTCGAACCACTTGTCGTTTCACATTCTGATGATCGAACCACTTTTCGTCAATCACGTTACGTCGCCACTTGCCTTTTCACACACGGCGGTCTTAAGCTAGAAATCTTCTATAAATAGAGGCCTAGGGCTTCATTATTTTCACGAATTCATTCAAGCTATAGAGAGAAAAGTATAGAGAAATAAGAGAAAGAAGAAGAGTATTTTGTTCTTACTGCTTCTTGCGATATTCAATCTCTACCAAATGTAAGGGGTGTTATTCTTTCTTATTCATGAAGAAGAATGTTGTTATTCCATTGCTTATTATTACATTGGAATAACTTTTGTATAAGTGGTTTACCTATACTTGGTGACATTCTTCTATTATTACATTGGAACATCACATGCATGTGTTTTTACAGGACTGGTTAAAATCTTTATTATTATTACATTGGAACATCACATGCATGTGTTTTTTACAGGACTGGTTAAAATCTTTATTATTACATTGGAACATCACATGCATGTGTTTTACAGGACTGGTTAAAATCTTTATTATTACATTGGAATATCCTATACATGTGTTTTACACGGATCTAGTTCCATCTTTATTATTACATTGGAACATCACATGTGATTGTGAATTTCACGACTGGTTCCGTTATTTATTATTACATTGGAATAACACATGCATGTCATGCGGTCTATCGCATGCATGGTGATTTCTTTTGTTATTCCATTCTTTATTATACCCGATTTGGTTAAAACTTTGACTTCTATACTCCATGAAATTAGTAGAATATCCTTGATATTTGCGTTTCATCGATATCTTTTCATGGAAATATTCTTACGATCATTCTTGAATTTTACTCTAAAAAGCGATGTCGTGTTGATAATTTGGGCGTTAATAATTCTGGATAAAATAATTCTTGAACTTGTTTTATTGAATTCTTATATCATTGTCATCATCCTCATGTTTATATTTTTTGAAAGTCATACATGGCTGTGGTGCATAGATGGACTTGGTATGATTATGACGAGAGACTATTGATTGTAATCATGGCCAGTAATGTTACAAATGATGTGATAAAAATCCTCGATGGTAGTAGTGCATTGATGGGCGATTGTTGGCATGATCATGACCATTAATGAATACACAAATATTCTTGGCGTAGTGCGTGAATAATTGTGGTGCGTGATCTTAAAGAATATCCTTGGCCGTAGTGCGGGGGTGATTCGATGATGTGAAATATTTATTAAAAGCGAGTCTCGGTTTATAAGCGATGATGAAAAACCTTTTAAAACCTAAAAGATAGTAGACTTTATTTTCTACTTGACTCTTTTAATGGATTGCATATTCATTTGCAGATTAAAGCTGGTTGTCTATTGTATTTTATCGGTTTAACATTGTTGAAGACTATTGATAATTTATTACGCATTATCTTAGTCATAATATTTCTTCTTGGGCTAGTTGAGCTCACCCTTTCTTTCCTTTGTTCTCTTGAGGAAATGATAATATAAATTTGGACGAGTCGGGGAAGCAGTGATGGTCTGAAGATAGCATTAGTAGTCCTCACTATTACGTAAAATAGTGTGATAATAAGCTGTAATGAGGACTTTTTTTTGAGTTTGTATAATATCTAGTAGAGCGATATTTGTATTTAAACTCACGATTTATGTCGTATTATTACCACAGCATTATGTTAATAAGTTGTATTTAAATTACATACCATGTAAGTGTCGACCCAAGATGGGTGATGTATACCTAATTTTGGGGCGTCATCACGGTTGAGTATCGAGCTTAGGGATATGATCCACAGCTAAGATGTGAGAATAGTACTAGGAGGGGAGAGGCAGAATACCTTGCTAGTATGACCTACTAAGTTTATGTGATATTTTATTGGTTGGTGGGAAGATAGGGATAATTTGTTACATGTCGATTAACCTTTTGTTTTGTGGCGATGTCTGAAAATGACATCGAGAATGTTGAGAATAGCAATGGGCCTTGACGATTGTTGATTCACCACATATCGATAATCGGGATAATGTGCATCGAGGAAGCGACAATCCTCATGTAAAAACAACAACCTTGACCAAATGATGAATGATCGAATGTTGGGAGGCTTTATCTGCAATTTATCTGACAATGATGAGAAGCGACTCTGTCCAAAAGCGTGGGGTGGAAACACGGAAAACTCTCGGGCGGTCACCGCTAAACAATTTAAGAAGCTGGGACCACCGGAGTTTAAGGAAAGAAACAAACCCTTACGGCGGAAGCATGGATAAAGCAGTTACCAAGATATTTGATGTCTTGGGATGCTCAGAGAAGCAAAGTTTCCTTCTTGCCGCCTTTATGTTGCTTGGGAGGCGGATTCTTGGTGGGAATCGGTAAAAGCGTACTCGACCAATTTGTCTTGAAGATATCTTGGGAGAAGTTCGAGGGAGGCATTCAACGACAAATACTTTCACGAAAGTATTAGCGCCACATGAAGGAGGTGGAGTTTATCAAGTTGGAACAAAACAATATGGCCAGTAATACATGATCTGAGGCAAAATTTGCGGAGTTATCACGGTTTCGTCCCACTTGGTGGATAATGAAGAGAGAATGGCGCGAATGTTTTTAAGAGGTTTGAAGCGGAATCGTCGACATCTTATTTCTCGTAAAAGCGTGTTTGTATTGAGATGTTGTAAATAGGGCTCGATTAGTGGAAGCGCGATAATGAGTCAACCTGACTAAAAGAAGCGGTAAGCAAAATTATAATACCGGCGAGAATAGTCATCGAGCGGTGACAACAAGCGTGGAGGAATCAACGGGCGGATATGGTAACCACTTGGTGGGTAATCGGGGCCAAAACAATAAGAATGGACATTTCAAGAAAAGGAGATTCAACAATGATGGAAAGGCGTCGACACCGACACCCGTTGTTAAGGAAGGAGAAAGACCACCTATCGTATGCTTCAAATGCGGAGGAGAGGACACATCGATCAAAGCTGCGTCATGCAGTCAAAGCGTGTTATAATTGTGGAAGAGAAGGTCACTTAGCTCGATTTTGTCGTTTCTGAGAAGACAAATTCAGCTTAGGATGGAGCACCAAAGGCCGTCCCGGAAAATTCAAAAGCCAGTAGTCTGAGGAGGCATTTGTTGTGACCTCCCAAAAGCAAGGAATCCGAATGAGGTCATCACGGGTAAGCTTATCATAAACTCTAATGAAGTCTATACTTTATTTGATCTGGGTTCTACCCATTCTTTTATTTCTCTCTACTTGCGCTCATCGATTAAATTTGACTCAGGAGAAATTAGACTTTGACTTATCTGTGGAAACTCCGTTGGGAGAAACCTTCATTACATCCATTTGTTTATAAGTCTTGTTTGGTTCAAATCGGTACCCTCACATTACACATCGATCTTATTTCATTAAAAATACTTGCATTTGGCGTGATTACAAGGATTGATTGGTTAACTACTTATCATACAAAAATTGATTGTTTTAAATAAGGTTGTTAGCTTTCATATTCTAATCAACCTATTATCTTGAATTCAAGCGACCAAACCATTAAAATCAATCACGGTCATCTCAAGCCATAAAAGCTATTCGTTTATTGAAAAGCGGATGTCAAGCTTTCTTAGCTCATATCACGATTTAAATAAAAATAAATCGATTTTAAAGCGATATTCCTATTGTTAATAAATTTCTGACGTATTCCCGAAGAACTTCTGGCCTACCCCGGGCGTGAAATTGAATTTTGTATCGACCTTGAACCGGTACAAAACCTATTTCCAAAGCCCATGTCGAATAGCTCTATTGAACTTGAGGAGTTAAAGACCCAATGCGAGAATTGTTAGACATTGGCTTTATTAGTCCTAGTACTTCTCCTTGGGGTGCTCTCATTACATTAAATGAAGAAGAAAGATGGGAGTATCGACTTTGTATTGATTATCGGGGAGTTGAATCATGTCACCATCAAAAATAGGTATCCATTGCCGCGTATTGATGACTGTTTGACCCGATTGCAAGGCCAAATTCTTTTCAAAGATTGATCTTAGTTTAGGATATCACCAATTGAAGATTAGAACCGTGACATTCGAAAGGCGGCTTTCGAAACTTCGATGCGGGCATTATGAATTCCTAGTCATATCCTTTGGATTGACTAATGCTCTAACGCCTTCATGGATATGATGAGCAAAGTATTCAGGAATATTTAGATCACTTTGTGGTGCGTCTTTATTGATGACATCCTTATTTATTCCAAAAGCCGTGAAGATCATGAGCAACACTTGAAGGCGACACTCCAAAAGCTTACGTGAATATAAGCTTTATGCGAGTTGAAGAAATGCGAGTTACGGCTTGAAGAAGTAGCATTCCTTGGGCACGTGGTATCAAGTCATGGAATATCTGTTGACCAATGAAAGATTGAAGCTATTGGTAGGAACAACCTAAATCGATGGCCAAAAATCGTAGCTTTCTCGGTTTAAATTTGTTATTATCGGAGATTAAATGGAAGGATTTTCTCGAATCGCTATTCCATTGACTCGGTGACTCGGAAGATCTGAAAGTTCGGTTGGAGCGAAGAATGTGAGAAGAGTTTTCAAGAACTTCGAGAGAGACTTATTTATTTTTGTTACGTGAATACCATCGGCTCGGAGGATTTGTCATCTCGATGATGCTTGAGCGAAAGGGTTGGGATGTGTTCTCATGCAACATGGAAAAGTAATAGCTTTATGCCTCGCGACAACTCAAAGAATATGAGAGGAATTATCCTACTCGTGATCTAGAGTTAGCGGTTGTTATCTTCTGCTTAAAATTTGGAGGCATTACTTGTATGGGGAGAAAGTGGAGATCTTCTGGATCATAAAAAGCCTCAAATATTTCTTCACTCAAAAGGAACTCAACATGCGACAACGGCGTTGGCTTGAGCTGTTGAAAGATTATGATCATACCATCGATACCATCTGGAAAAGCGAGCGTGGTAGTGTGCGCGTTGAGTAGAAAATCATATGCAAATCTGAGTGCGATATTGTCGTATGAAAGGCCCATTTGTGTGACTTGCAAAGGATGGAGATAGAATTAAAGACTCGAGGGGCGCGTGTGATGATAAGCGAGTATCTGAGTAGAAGGCAGACTTTAATTGATAAAGTTAAAATTTTCAAAGCTCTGAGACACGGAGGTGATCGTATGAGGAAGAAAGTGCGAAGGTGCTTTATCTTAGGAAGCAAGAATCGATGAAGAAGGAATACTTGAGTCGACTCCGGACTTTGTGTTCTAACGACCACGATTTAAAGTATAATATCATGATGGAGCGCACACGACACACCATTTGCAATCCATCACAGGAGTACCAAAATGTATCATGATATTAAATCATACATTTTGGTGGAAGCAATATGAAGAGAGAGATAAGCGTTTGTTTATCTCAAGGTGTCTAACTTGTCAGCGAGTTAAGCGGAGCATCAAGTACCAAAAGGTCCATTGCAACCACTTGAAATTCGAATGGAAGTGGGAGCACATTACCATGGATTTAGTTCTGGTCTTCTAAGGTTTCTCGAGGCATTGATGCGATTTGGGTCATTGTTGATAGATTGACCAAGTCTGCTCATTTCTTCTGAATCACGAGAAACTTATACACTTGAGCGTCTTGCTCGTATGTACATAAGCGAGATTGTAAGGCGCATGGTATCTTAATTATCCATAGTTTACGATCGAGACCCAAGATTCACTTCACGATTTTGGGTTGGTTTGCAAAAAGCTATGGCGCAGACTTACGATTTAGCTTCGGCATATCATCCTCGAAGACGGACGGACGATCGGAGAGGACTATTCAAACTCTTGAAGATCTATTAAGACTACTGTGTCCTTGATTTCAAGGGAGTTGGGACAAGTTCTTACCATTGGTGGAGTTTTCCTCTGACAACGATTATCAAAGCAAGTATTGGCATGGCTCCATTCGAGCGTTGTATGGAAGAAAGTGTCGTTCTCGATTATCTTTGGGATGAGGTGGGTGAAGCAACGTTGTTGGGGCCGGAGTTGATACGTATGACTACGGAAAAGATTGAAACGATCCGACAGCGCGTATAAAACCTCACAAAATCGACAAAGAGTTTATCTTGATCTTCATCGAAAGGGCGTGGAATTCGATATAGGAGATCATGTGTTGTTAAGAGTTGCTCCATGGAAAGGAGTTACAAGATTTGGAAAGAGAGAAAACTTAACCCTCGATTCATCGGTCCATTTTAATCCTCGATCGAGTAGGAGCGTGGCTATAGACTCGCTTTCTGCTGAAATATATGTCTAAATGTTCATAACGTTTTTCACATATCTATATTACGTAAATATGTGAAAGACCGAACCATATTATTGAGTTAGAAACCCGGACGAAATAAGCGGAAGATTTGGCGTATGAAGAGGTTCTGTTCAAATTTTGGATAAGAAGGAACATATTCTACGCTCGAGTTATACCTCAAATCGAAGTTTTGTGGGAGGAACCACGATGTTGAGAAATGACTTGGGAGTTAGAATCGAAATGAAATCAAGGTATCCTTACCTCTTGACATACCAGTCGTACCCTAATTTGAGGAAAATTTCATAAGAAGGGAGGTTGTAAGACCCGACTTTTATAAATAAAGATGAATTTTTCTATAAATATTATTTTTGAATATTATGGAATAAATTTGATATAATGTTATAGTTGTGGGTAATATTTATAAATTTTGCAAAATATGCAAGTTGTTATAAAATATTAGTTTGGTGGGGAATATTCTTTTTGTTAGGGATATTAAATACAATGGCTCAATCATTGGTGGACCCCACAATGAAAATTATTGTCGGATTGAAAAAAGACAAAATATTTTATAAAAATAACGGCGGAGGTGTTCTGAATTAAAAAGCTGAACTAACTACGGTGGTAAAAAAATGCGATGTCTGGCGTAGTTGCGTAGTAGCACTGCGGTATTGATTATTGATCTTTACGTGAGAAGTCATCACTTTCGGTATGCTCGATTATTACTTTCTGATAATTCTTTGCATCATATCTCTTATATTATTGATTCATTATTATTGTCACGATCATCATCATATAATATATTATATAGTATTAAATCAATAATTGAGGCGACAAGTTATAAATGATTAATAATTGTTGAAAGATTAAATATGTGTTGATGAAAAAAAAATGATTTGTGGTAAGTTTGATTATTTTATGGGGGCTCGTATGTCATCATCTAAAGTCTCTTTTATCGATAGTATAATTACCTTTGTCGATAGTAATTACCTTAAATCGATAGTAATTACCTTTGTGAATAGTAATTACCTTCGATAGAATAGTAATTACCTTAAATCGATAGTAATACCCTTGTAATTACCTTACATTAATTACCTTCGTCGATAGTAATTACCCTTGTGAATAGTATTTACCTTCGTCGATAGTATTTACCTTCGTTAATAGTAATTACCTTTACGAGACGTCGAACCACTTGTCGTTTCACATTCTGATGACTCGAACCACTTGTCGTTTCACATTCTGAGCGTCGAACCGATCGTCAAACCACTTGCCTTTTCACACGGGCGGTCTTAAGCTAGAAATCTTCTATAAATAGAGGCCTGGGGCTTCATTATTTTCACGAATTCATTCAAGCTATAGAGAGAAAGTATAGAGAGAATAAGAGAAAGAAGAAGAGAGTATTTTGTTACTACTTTCTGCTGCGATATTCAATCTCCTACCAAATGTAAGGGGTGTTATTCTTTCTTATTCATGAAGAAAGCATTGTTATTCCATTGCTTATTATTACATTGGAATAACTTTTGTATAAGTGGTTTACCTATACTTGGTGACATTCTTCTATTATTACATTGGAACATCACATGCATGTGTTTTACAGGACTGGTTAAAATCTTTATTATTATTACATTTGGAACATCACATGCATGTGTTTTACACCTGGTTAAAATCTTTATTATTATTACTTTGGAACATCACATGCATGTGTGTTTTACAGGACTGGTTAAAATCTTTATTATTACATTGGAATATCCTATACATGTGTTTTACAGGATGCAGTTCCATCTTTATTATTACATTGGAACATCACATGTGGTGTGAATTTCACGACACAGTTCCGTTATTTATTATTACATTGGAATAACTTTTATGCATGCGATCTATCGCGTGCATGGTGATTTCTTTTGTTATTCCATTCTTTATTATACCCGGTTGGTTAAAACTTTGACTTCTATACTCCATGAAATTAGTAGAATATCCTTGATATTTGCGTTTCATCGATATCTTTTCATGGAAATATTCTTACGATCATTCTTGAATTTTACTCTAAAAAAGCGATGTCATGTTGATAATTTGGGCGTTAATAATTCTTAAAATAATTCTTGAACTTGTTTTATTGAATTCTTATATCATTGTCATCATCCTCATGTTTATATTTTTTTGAAAGTCATCTGTGGCACATAGTGCATAGATGGACTTGGTATGATTATGACCGAGAGACTATTGATTGTAATCATGGTAGTAATGTTACAAATGATGTGATAAAAATCCTCGATGGTAGTAGTGCATTGATGGGCCGATTGTTGGCATGATCATGACCATTAATGAATACACAAATATTCTTGGCCCGTAGTGCATGAATAATTGTGGTGCGTGATCTTAAAAAATAATATCCTTGGCCGTAGTGCGGGGTGATTCGATGATGTGAAATATTTATTAAAAGTGAGTCTCGGCTATAAGCGATGATGAAAAACCTTTAAAACCTAAAAGATAGTAGACTTTATTTTCTACTTGACTCTTTTAATGGATTGCATATTCATTGCTGATTAAAGCTGGTTGTCTATTGTATTTTATCGGTTTAACATTATTGAAGACTATTGATAATTTATTACGCATTATCTTAGTCATAATATTTCTTCTTTGGGCTAGTTGAGCTCACCCTTTCTTTCCTTTTTTCTCTTGAGAAATGATAATATAAATTTGGGACGAGTCGGAAGCAGTGATGGTCACGAAGATAGCATTAGTAGTCCTCACTATTACGTAAAATAGTGTGATAATAATTGTAATGAGGACTTTTTGTTTGAGTTTGTATAATATCTAGTAGGCGATATTTGTATTTAAACTCATTTATTTATGTATTGTACAGGCGATTATGTTAATAAGTTGTATTTAAATTACAGTTGTATTGGGTGATGTATACCTAATTTTGGATTAATATTCCATGTAAGTGTCACCTTTCCCTTTTTGTTCCATTTTTTTTTCTCGGGGCGAGAATAGAATATAAGGGTGATGTATGTATTTAGTAGTCCTAATTTTATAATAAAATAATGTATCGTGAATCCAAGTGGAATTACTGGAAAAGGTGTTGTAGATTTTTGTGTGGACTGATTTTAGCAAAGGAGTGCAAAGCTGCAAAAACCAAAAAAAGCTACGCCATGATTTTAGAGGGCTGTTTCGGCCACTTAAATTATGAGAAAAATTCTGGCCTTTTGGGACATGAAGGTATATGGTATAAAGTACTTCATGTCCAAAATGAGCTCATTCGACTTAAAATGAGCAAGTTATGACTATTTCAATATTTAGGTTTTTCCGACAAAAAATCGCTATAACCGGAGTTCTATAACTCAGATGACCATGAAATTTAAACTGAAGCTCATGTTAACATGTGTAAGGTCCTGTCAAGATTTAGGAATTTTGGAGTTAAACTTGAGGTAGCTAATTTCTTAAGGAATTAATTAGAAATTGATTTTTGAAAAATAGTAAATGAATTTTAAAAATTCCGAGAAAAATATATTTTCATTATGGGACTATATTATGCTAAATCCCAGAAAAGAAATATTTTTGGGACTGATTTGGTATTTTCATGAAAATAGTTTAATTCTGAACATATGAGTTAAATATGTTATGTGAAGTAACAAAATTGGAAAATAGGATTTTATGGCTAGAGAATCCTATATAGAGTATATGCATATTTTTTTGATGAGGGATTTGATCATTGGTGATGATATCTTATGAGTATGGCATTTTTGAATGATTAAATGCATTATATGGTAAATTGTAAACAATTGAAATAAATTGTTTATAAATTTAAGAAGTGATTAAAATATTGTTATAATATTAATGATATTAGATTATAAGATTATTAAGTGATTGATAACATGGGGATATTCTTGAATCTGGATAAATTATATTATAAATGTTTAATATTTATCCTTTATCTCATTTGATTGATTCTTTATATCATTATCCTCATGTTTATGTTATGTTGAAAGCCATCATGGCTGGCACAGTAGTGCATAGATGGACTTGGTATGATTATGACCGAGGATTGTTCGGTATAATCATGGTAGTAATTGAAAACACGATTATCTTTGGCACGTAGTGCATGGATAATTTGTGGTCGTGATACTAATGAATACACGATTATCTTTGGTAGTGTGCATGGATAATTTGTGGTCGTGATACTAATGAATACACGATTATCTTTGGTAGTAGTGCATGAATAATTTGTGGTCGTGATATTAATGAATACACGATTATCTTTGGTAGTAGTGTGGATAATTTGTGGTCGTGATACTAATGAATACACGATTATCTTTGGTAGTAGTAGTGCATGGATAATTTAATGGTCGTGATACTAATGAATACACGATTATCTTTGGTCTTAGTGCATGGATAATTTGTGGTCGTGATACTATTAAGTTTGAGTCTCGGCATTATTGGTTTCTGATTTGTATATCTTTGGCTGTAGTGCAAAGATGAATTGTTAATGAATATCTTTGGTAGGATTGCAAAGATGAATTTAATGTTTTCAACGATAAAGGTATTCAAGGTATCCCCGCCTCTTTATCATACAGTACGTACCCTAATTTCGAGGCGAAATTCCATAAGGAGGAGATTGTGAGACCCCAGTTTTTATCAATAAAAATTTAAATTTTGTCGAAATAATTTTTAATATTATGGTGTGAATTTGAGATAATATTATAGTTGTGGGTAGTATTTATAAATTTTGCAAAAGTATGCAAGTGGTTATATTATATTCGATTGGTGGGGAATATTAGAACTAGCGGGGAATATTAGATGACAGCTCAATCATCATTGGTGGACCCAACAATGTAATTATTGTCGGATTGAAAAAGCGACAAAAATATTTTATTGAAATAACGGCGGAAGTTTTACCGGTTGATCTTTGTTGAACTACTCGATAGTAAAAATGCGATGTCGTGTGGTTGCATAGTAGCCTTACCCATTGATTATTGATGCTTATGTGAGAAGTCACCGGTTTGATTCCATTATTATACATTAATAATATGAATTATTATAATGCGATAATGACGTTTTGTTTTATTAAGTATTATTAACGTAATAAAAGCGAAACATCTTTTATATAAAACATAATACTTTATTAAAGTTATTCTATAAATTGAATATATTATATTTTATTATGCATAGTGTTGCATAGTGTTTTTTTGCATAGTGTTTTGCATAGTGTTGCATAGTGTTTGCATAGTAAAATGTTTTTATATAAATAGAATATATGATATTTTATTTAAAAGATTTTGCTTTAAATATGAAACCGTCGATTAAAGTAAATCAATACGGACCGTTCATGGATTAATTACTATGCATTCTATTTTCCTATAAATAGAAGCTCATTCCTTCATTATTTTCTTACGAATTCACCTTGAAACTACAGAGAGAGAAATTATAGAGAGAAACTATAGAGAAAAATCTATAGAGAGAAGAAGAAGAGTATTACGGTACTTCACTACTTTGATATCCGATTGTCTTTTTACGGTAAGGGATATTATTTGTTGTACCCGTAAGAGGTGTTATTCTTTCTTATTCATGAAGAGAACTTACATTATTCCATTCATTATTATTACATTGGAATAACTTTAAAAAGTGGCATACCTATACATAACTTTGTATCACGCCAGCGTACCTATACTTGGTGAAATCCTTATATTATTCCATTCTTATTTATTACATTGGAATAACTTTGTACGCTGAATCCCCTATACTTGGTGATCTTCTTCTACATTATTCCATTCTTTATTATTACATTGGAATATCACATGCATGTGTTTTACACCCGACACAGTTCCATTGTTTATTATTATTCAAAGATTATTATTACATTGGATCATCCGTGCTTGTGTGAATTTCACGACTGGTTCCGTTATTATTATTACATTGGAATAACTTTATACATCTCACAATCTGCGCATGCATGGTGATTTCTTTTGTTATTCCATTCTTTATTATACTCAGTTGGTTAAAACTTTGACTTCTATACTCCATGAAATTAGTAGAATATCCTTGATATTTGCGTTTCATCCAGTATCTTTTCATGGAAATATTCTTCTGATTATTCTTGAATTTTACTCTACAAAACAGTATCTTGTTGACAATTTGGACGTTAATAAATCCTAGAGAAATTAATTCTTGAACTTGTTTTATTGAATTCTTATGTCATTGTCATCATCCTCACGTTATATTATGTTATCTTTGGCTTACGTGCATAGATGAACTTAGTATGATTATGACCAGGGATCATTTGGTATAATCATGGCTTGATATAAATGATGTGACAAAAGTCCTCAGTGGCCTGTAATGCAGTGATGGATAGTTTTTGGTATGATTATGACCAGGGGTGATTCGGTATAGTCATGACCATTGATAATTTGATGAAAATCCTTGACCGTGGTACATGGATGATTAGATATTGTGGTTTATTCATTAAACTGAGTCTTAGTGATAAAAATTGATGAAAACCTTTTAAAACCTAAAAGATAGTAGACTTTATTTTCTACTTGACTCTTTTAATGGATTGCACATTCATTGCGCAGCTTAAACTGGTTGTCTATTGTATTTTATCGGTTTAACATTTGTTGAAAGGCTAATGATAATTTATTCTACATTATCTTAGTCATAATATTTCTTCTTGGGCTAGTTGAGCTCACCCTTCTTTCACTTTGTTCTTTTCAGAAATGAAAATATAGGCGGGACGAGTCGGGAAAAAGAGTGATGGTCCAGAAGATAGCATTAGTAGTCCTCACTATTCTCATTAAATAGTGTGACAATAAATGTAATGAGGACTCCTTGAGTATGGATATTGTCTAAATGACAATATTCCTATTAGAACTCTCGGTTTATGTATTGTCGTATGTTACACGGCGGATGTATAATTAAGTTTGTATTTGAATTTATGTACCACGTAAGTGGCGACCCAAGATGGGTGGCGTATACCTAATTTTGGGGGCGTCAACAACGATTGACTAGAAGACACGCCATACATTAATGTGGATGGGATCATAACCGCGGCGTGAGTAGAAGCGATGACCAAAAGCGGTGGATAAACTACATGCGATCGGTGAACCCATCGGATCGAGGGTGTGTCGGTGGTAGTAGTGGGTGGCACGCAGAATCCGCGAAAGGAGAGTATAGCTTAGAAATAAGTCTTCACAAAGGTATGTACGTACACATTTTATCATTGATAATGACATATATACACTCAAGAATTATTATCATCTCTCTCAATACACTTTGGCATTTCATCCTCCATTTTGTTAACCTTGTGAACACGTTCTCGACTCTCACGCTCGAGCTATCCCCGACGAACGGTAGTCGAAGCTTGTGGTGTTTATCGTGTTTACTGTGCAGGATCAGGGCGTCTTACGTGATTGTGACGTGGGAGAAGATCTTGACGTTAACATGTGGGATCGCCGGATCGGATCCAACGCTAATTCTGGGAGTACACGTACACGACTGACTAACTAGTCGGTACCGGTAAATTGATGTTGTCCCCCTCCCCCCAACCCATTGAAAACTGTTTATGATAAGAAGTAGTAGTTTGATAATTTTGGTGTGCTTTTTATATCTATCTAAGCTGAATATATAGATGATGGATTACATACTGTGCTAATTTGCTACCTACTGAGATTGTACGTACGTTATACTATAATTATATTAAGCGATCGATCGATCGATCGATATATGTGATAACACATGCAATCACTATGCGAAAGTTAAATTAATTTACAAGACAAAATTAACCCTACTCTTCAACTTGGTTCAGAGAAATTAAACGCAACGCAGTCCAAATTAATAATTGCTCCTGGAATCCCGTGTCCAAACAATCATCAGCCATGCATTTTGGTTCATCATAGCCTTACCCTATACAAGATATGTATGTATATATATGTTCTATTAGTATTAAGTATGGATCTGTTTATCATTGATGATTCAACTCACAGAGTATTTGATAAAAATTGAATGAATCTAAATTTAAAATTATTTGATAATTGACATATTTAAAATATTTAAATAATATTTTTTTATTATTTTACTCCTTTAAAAAAATTAAAAATTTAATATTACTTAATATAATAGTTAATATTGTAAAAAAAAAAAATATTCATTCAGTCCATTCAGCCAAAAAAATGACACTAAACCATTCAGCCCAAATCGTTAACCGATTCAGTCATTCAGTTCTAAACAAATAACCACGTAGATAATTTTGGATTAATTAAGTAATTAAATATACCTAATAGTAATTAATTTATACAAATATCAAAACTCTGCTTCTTTTTTTTCTTTCTTATAGCTGTGGATGGTTCAATTGCGTGCCAGCTCCCAAGCTATATGTATATCATATATGGATTTAGTAATTTAGTTAGTTAAAATAAGGTAATTGATGATGTCAAGCGAGCTGTAGACACGTGGTGGCAAAATTAGTTAAATATTTTCCATTCTATATATACATATTTTGTTGTAAAATAAGATTTTTATTTATATTTTTTTGGACATGAACTACAGCTAATGAATACATTCTTCACGTTATTGGCCTTTTTATTCTCTTCCTTTCCCGTCCCTAGCTCACATGCATGTGCATCCATGCATGTTTTTGCCATCCAAAATTGCGTAGCGTGCGGATTAATCGATCAATACAAGTATATAATAAGTTAAAATATTTAAATTAATTTGATTGATTATTTTAGGAGTAATTTAGACATTAATTTATAATTCTCAAATATAAATTACAATATTATAATAATACATATTCAAATTCAATGAATATAATTATAATTTGGTGTATATATATAATCTAAAAGAGAAACTTACAATTGAATTATTTATATATAAGAAAGATAATTTGCACCTCCCATGGGTTTCATGCTTGTATTATATAATAACTCATCATGTTTTAAAATATTAAAATTATTATTACCTTTTGAAAATTAATTAAAATTACTGAAATTTTAAATTAATAAAATAATTCAGTTATGTTATATATAAATATTTGATCAAACAGTACAAAAGAATAAAGTATATTAAAACCGTAATGCGTTGTAAAAATGAAAAAAGTACTCTAAGAATTACCATAAAAAACTTGAAAGAGTAATTATTTCAAACAAAATAACAGTTAATCAAGAAAAAGGCCAATTGTATCAATAGCGCTAGTAGACACAATAAAATTTATAATAAATAACATTTTTGATATATCATATATTGATTAAAATTAAATAAATTTATGTTAAATTTAAAATTAAAATGTCTGAGGTAGTGAGGTTACTTTAAAAAAAATTAATCAGTAATCTTATAGTAGTATTTTGCAAATGGGAGATGAGAGAAAGCACGTGGATTGTAGGCGCAGAAAGCATAATGTTATGTTAGATAGCGCGGGGCGCCCATATTCATGCATGCTCTCATGCACATGGGATAATACTCTTTTCCTCTTAATAAATTAGTAGACGGACCCAATTAGAAATCTATAGATAGAGAAGATATATATGGGTTATATGTATATACATGTTGCAGTGTATTATATAATGAAATTTATAGTAGATTTAATTTTTTTGAACTATGACGGTTCACATCATTGTAATTCAAAATAATTATGGCAACGATTTATATCGTCTTCTGTGATACACAATCATACGTATATTTTAGATTAATTTTACATAAGTATACAAGTATTAGAAAGATATTACAATAATAGTGCACCAATTAATTAATTATATTAATAATGCAATAATATAAATTAATACCAATAGTAGTGCAATCCACGTCATATAAACCAAATCAACTGAAATACAAACACCTTAATTTAAGGAGAAAACTACTCCACTATTCACGTCAGTTACATACTAAAAAAACACCAAAAATCAACGAAAAAAAAAATGAATACTTCTACTTTCAGACCAAATCCGAAATTTCTACAGATAATCATCATCTTCAACTAATTGATCATCTTCAAGATAAGATCAATCGATAAGAAACAGAAGCATAAAACCGATCAGAGGTTTCCGAAGCACGGAAAAGCGAAAACAGAGTATCAGAAATCGACATGCACAAAACCGATCAAAAGTTTCCGAAACTGAAAGAAGATATATAAACAAAGATTGAAAACCTAATCGGATCTTTGAATACAAAAAGTACGAATCAGTTAATATATATAAATTGAAATCATGTTTTGTTACCTACGAATTCAACTTCAGGGGAAATATTTATAACAAAAAATATTTGTTGTTCACTACAATTTTGATACGCATACAAAGTTTTGGGGACATTCATATGAAGATTTGTTTACCTTGTTTTAAGTGTTCAAAATATACGACATTATAATTTGTGTTTTTGATATGGAAGCAATGAAAACATTAATTTACAATAAAAAAGATACCAATATCTTATAGTTTGGTTACTGAATAATGTTAGTTCGGTAACCAATTAAATAGTTTTTTTTTAATTTCAGTAGCCAAATACTATTGGTTATAAATGCCAATTTTGAAAACATTTATATAAAACTTTGGAAACATTATTATAAATATTTGGATTCCTTGTTTTTAGTGTTTAATATTTATTATTTCATTTTGAGGGACATTATAATTTGTGTTTTGCTCGTGGAAGTAATTAAAACATTAATTCTGATAACAAAATACCAATAACTTATAATTTGGTTCTTGAATAATGTTAAATTAGGTAACCCATAGTAGATAACTTTTGTAATATCGAGATATCAAATACTATTGGTTACACATGTCGATTTTGGAGTCATTGGTATAACAATTTGGCCACATTCATATAAAATATTTAGATTCCTTGTTTTTAGTGATTAATATTTGGTATTTCATTTTCAAGGACATTATAATTTGTGTTTTGGATATGGAAGCAATGAAAACATTACTTTACATTACAAAAGAAATCAATAAGTTATATTTTGAGTTCTTTGAATAATGTTAGTTTGGTAACCAATTAGATAGTTTTTTTTTAATTTCAAGAGTAAAAACTATTGATTACAAATGCCAATTTTGGAGTCATTTGTATTACAATTTGGCCACATTCATATATAAAATATTTAGATTCCTTGTTTTTAGTGTTTAATATTTGGTATTTCATTTTCGGGCACATTATAATTTGTGTTTTGGATATGGAAGCAATGAAAAGATTACTTTGAGCTACAAATAATATACTAATAACCTATATTTTGTTCTTGAATAATGTTAAATTGGTAACAAGGTTAATAACTTTTGTAATTTTAGTAGCCAAATACTATTGGTTACAAATGCCAATTTTGGAGTCATTTATACAACAATTTGGCCACAATCATATAAAAATGTTTGGATTTTTTGTTTTTAGTGTTTAATATTTGGTATTACATTTTCGGGACATTATAATTTGTGTTTTTGGATATGGAATGAATGAAAACATTACTTCACAATAATAATAGACATACAAAAAACGTATCTCTTGGTTACTGAATAATGTTAATTTGGTAACCAATAAAATAGTTTTTTTAATTTGATGAATCGAATAATATTTGTTACAAATGCATAATTTGTAAGCATTTATATCAAAATTTGGAAACCTTCATATAAATATTTGGATTACTTTTTTTTAGTGTTTAATATATAGTATTTCATCTTAAGGGCATTTTAAATTGTGATTTGTTTATAAACAAACTGAGAGCAGTCTGATGCATAATAATTGATACTAAATACGTCTACTTTGGTTACTTAATAAAGTTGCTTTAGTATCTTAATAGTGTATATGAATTATATAAGTTACAAAATAGTTTGAGAAACAGTAACATTCATAATTCATTACGCATACAAATATTTGGAAACATTCATATAAAGATTTGGATACTAATTACCTTATTGTGTGAATGTTACTGTTTCAGTATTCAGACCATGGAAATGCTTCTAATTGTAGTTTACTTCAACGGAACGTGGACCGACAGTAGCCAATATACAAATTTTGAAGTTACCGGCCTACTAGCACCTTCAAACTGTTCATTCACAGAAATGCACAACATGATATGTACTGCATTAAATCTGGACTAAAACACAACGGAATTGGCAATCAAATTTCAGATTAAAAGCAACATTCCTCCAATCAAGGTGACAAATGAAGCAACCTTAAGATTCTATATGGAAGTCTGTAGAAGATCAGATGATCATGTCAAATTTCCACTAATTATAGATTATGAACAAATCATTGGAGGGACTACAAGCTTACGTAACGTGATAAATGAAGAAGAATATATAGTGCAAGCAGAAACGCCAATGAGATTGACACAGTGGAATTATGAATCACAATATGTTGAGCAGCTGGCAATTGAAGTAATTGACAAAGAAACAGTCAGAAAGCAGAACATATCAAACACTACAGTACAATGTGATGAGGTCATTTCAGATCCAAATAAGTTTGAAGTCAAAATACATCAAACTTACATAAACAAGAAAATCCTTTCACAAGCAATAAGGTTACATTCCATAAGTAAAACAGAACACAAGGTTGAAAGAACAAGTGGTCGAGATTTTGTTACGGTATGCCTGAGACAATGGAAATTGCAAGTGGAAACTAAGAGCATCAAAGTTTGGGAAAACAACTATGTTCAAGGTAAGAGAATTTAATGATGTACACACTTGTTAAATCAAACATATTGCTTGGAGATCACAGACAAGCAAATAGTGAGATGGTTAGTGAGTGCATTAAGCATAAACTAACTAACTTCAAGAAAATTTACACACCAACAGACATTGTGGAAGACATGATGACGGAGTATAACGTGTCCATCTCCTACCAAAAAGCATGGAGATCAAAGGAAAAATCAATGCAAAAAGTAAGAGGAAATCCACACGACTACACTCTGATCCCTTCTTGGTTGCACATGTTGCAAAAAACTAATCCAGGTAGCAATTGCAAACTATTTATTAAATGTTTTAGCTATTTTGGTTACTCAAAGTAAGAAGTTTAGACACTTACAAAAACATATATGGCTACTACCTATTTTTAATTGAATAAAACTAAATTTGATTTTTGCAGAAAACAAATATATAAATGAATTGAAACTATTAAACATCATTTTAGATACCATCTAAACACTATAAAGACATAAAAATATAAGTTATATAATGCAAAAGTAATACACATAGTAATCATATCTACAAATCTGGACAATAATTATTGTATATAATTACATTAACCTTACTTTAAAATTTAATTCAAGATCCATCACATCATTGGAGTTGGAAAAAAATGGTCGCTTCAAATATCTCTTCTTCGCAATAGGAGCATCCATCGAAGCATGGCAACATTGTTTCCCAATCATTGTAGTTGATGGGACATTCATCTGATCGAACTACGGGTACATTTCGCTTTCATAAAAGCACGCAAGATGCAAACAGGAACATCATCTGGAATTGCTTTTGCGATTGTTGACATGAAAATGAATCATCATGGAGATGGTTTTCATCAATTTGAGAAATGCTTGTGGTGTTAGAGAAGGATGAAATTGCATCGTTTGAATGGGCACGTGAAGCAATTATCAAGGGACTTAACTCATGTGTTCCACGATGTCATGCACGCATTCATCACACCTACCATATTACGAAAAATATTAAAAGCAGATTCAAAAGAAAAAGGAGAAGATATAAAAAAGCATACAACGCAACATGTAGGCTTACACTATAGAAGAATTCAACATACATATGGCTGAACTTAATACAATTGATAATAGAATAAGAACATATCTGAGAAAGAAGTTAAGCTAGAAAAAGTGCACGAGGTCGCATGGAGTCATAGCGGTATTCAACAATGACTTCAAACACCACCGAGTCTATTAACCATGCAATCAAGGGAATTAGAGATCTTCCAGGTTAAATCGATGATTGAATGCCTACGTTGTATGGTTCAAAGGTGGTATTTCACAAACAAACAATCAGCAATATCAACATTCACAAATCTATCCACGACAGCTGAGAGAAGATTGCAAGATAATATCAACGAGTCAAAGAAACTTAAGGTCGACCGTAAAGCCCATAAATTGTTCTTGCATTTTTGGAAAAAAATATCATTAACAATTATATGAAACCACGATATGAATTATTGGTTACCAAAATAAACCGTAAAAGTTACTAACAATACATATAACTTTAATTATTCTATATATTTTTTAAAAAAAAAATAATTATTATACATACTAACTAAACTATTAAAATTTGTTGTAGGTTGAGACATCAGACCTAGTGATTTTTACTGTTTATGATGTCACCAAGCAATTTATCGTGGATATAGGAAAAAAGACATGCACATGCCATAAATTTCAGTACCATGAAATGCCTTGCTCACACGCTGCTGCTGTTATTAGCAAACGGAATATGAGCTGTTATGATTTTTGCTCAAAATACTATTCAAAAAAACTTTGATGGACACATATTCACTTCCATCATGCCATTGAGACGACAAAGAGAATTGGAATGTTCCGGATTTAGATTAAAAGCATATGTGTCAAACCACCAAATACAAGAAGACAAGTTTGACGACCAAAATTGGAAGGTACAAACATGTATCCGAAAATACCATTCGTAATAAATGCAGATTTATGCAAAACAAAAAGGACACAACAAAAAAACATGCAATAATCCACAAATTTTGGAGCCAACACGTTGTAATATATTTCATTTTTAACCAAAAAATTTATAATGAGCTCATCATTGATGATTCTTGAGGTTGCTTTCGATATACATTCATATTGTAATCATTTTATTGATTAAATAAATAAAAATTTATATTACATGATATTGAAATATGTTTATTTTTCATTAATTTCTTTTTGATAATAAGTAATTATATCTTCAAATCAACAAATGTATAATATATTTATTGATGTATATTTTTTTTACTACCTAAAACTACAACTGTTACTGTAAATGCAATTTTGTATACCAAGTGTAAAATGAAAAAAAATTTGCAAGTACCAACAATTAAATTAATAGATTAATTTTAATTAATATAACTATTTGGTAAACCACAAAAAAAGCTGCTATTATAATAGATACCTGTAAATTAAATTATGGCTACTATCTGTACCATGTTAAAAAACTATAAAAGTACTATTTGGTTACTATCTAAAACTAAAATAAATACCTGTAAATGAAATTTTGGATACTAACCGTACCATGTTAAAAAACTATAAAATTACTAAAATTAATTAATAGAGTATTTTAAATTAATATAAATGTTTCATAAACCTCAAATCTTTTATTTATTATAAACAATATAAGTTGTTAGTTAACCATCACTACCATAACAAAATGAAAAAAACATAAAATATTGTGTAAAATGTGATATAGTTTCTGTTATGATTGATTACCCTTTTAAAATGTTTTATTCTAATTAATATCTTTAAAAAAACAAGTAGTTCTAATTACAATTAAAATAAAATGTTACTGACATATTTATGTATATTTTGGTTATTATTTAAAACTAAAATAGTTACCTGTAAATGAAATGTTGGCTACCAACTGTACTATGTTAAAAAAAATAAAATTACATAAAATAATTATCCATACTAATTCCCTAAACATTTTCGGTTGACACATATTCAATTCTACTCATTTTTGGTTGTTGGGGAAGTAGAGCAACTTAGGTATCTGTTTTACTATTCAAGTCTGTAAGTGAAACATTGATTATGTTTCTGTTTAGCTTTTTCCTCCACTTCCACATTGTTGTCATTTACTTGTTTGGTTTTGAACCCACCTAACCTTTGTACAAATGATTACGATAAATGGAAACTCTCTTTACACAGTTTAGAGCCACTGCCACAGTTAAATGTTGTTTTTTTGCAAACAGAAAATCACTTTATAAAACATTAGAAATGCTAACAAAAAAATAAATTTAAATGGGTCAACAGCTATATCTCATTGTCATTGGTTTGAATACACATTACATGTACAACATTATTAATGTTTTTAATGTTTTTTTACAATATATTATCCATACTAATTGGATACCAATACCAATTCAAATAGATAACATCATATCAACATTTAGAAACCAACTGTATTTAAAAAAAAAATGTTAATGATAATAAGTACAAAATTAAATTAAAAACAAAAAAACAATGTGAACCAACAAAACATACTCATACTTCCACTACTAAACATTAATACATCATTCAACCATCATAATAATTACAAAATATTCCACAACAAATAACCACGTCAAATCGTAATAATTACAACGAATTTCCACAACCAATAACCATATCAAGATTCATAATCATACTAGTCTTGATGAGCTAATCTTCCCGGATATTACGAATTGATTCATATCCAACTAAATGTTTGTTCCTTGCATGATTAAACAAGTTGACACGTAGCTTCCTACGGTATTGAAGTATCGGAAATGGTTTTGGCATTTCGGATATCATCGATGAATGAAATGTGCCATAAAAACAAATGGTAAACATTCATGCAATCATTTGAAAAAACAATAAATATATAACACAAATCAAAACAGACTTCATTATATATACAAAATTGAACAAATATAAATAATTGGAAACTTACCCTTCAATTTGTTCCTGAATACCCTCTGCAAATTCTAGCTCAATGATATCATATTCTCCTTTGTTGCGGTATGGAACACTATTGAAATCAATATCTGTTCTATTCTTCCAAAACCCAACTAGACAAAATTATGGGGAGAATAAAAATGTACGGCTTGCACACATCCATAATATTTGTCGCATAACATTCCTATCCTCGTGAAGAGAGAATTATAAACCACAAATACTCTGCGATGCACGTCAAGCATAAGCGAGAAACCAATGACCGTGGAGTCGACATATGAATGGGAAACATAACAAAATCGACGTTAACCTGTGGTGTGTTGACTTCCATAAGATACCCATGAATGTACTCGGCATATCACCGTGAGTCCAACAATGATTCTTATCACAATTTCTATTACAATATTTCTCAAATAAATTGGTCAACTTGATATGGAACCAACAATCAGTTGTTGTAACCCTTATTTGAATTTGGTTCGAGTGCTTAGCCACTTTACGAATGTAATACAAGCATATGTTGATGTGCTGAACAAAAATTAAAAACAAAATAACAATCAGAGTTAAACAAAGAAAAATAAAAATAATAATGTAACATAATAGTTTCCAATAAATATTCAAATAGTTACCAATATAATTCAATAAGGTGACCAAAACTAACAAACATGTATTCAAAGGTAAAAAAAACTCACATCATCATCAAGCCAATCGGCACGGGTCTTAAGCTTGTAAAATCACATTTTGAAGCTATCGACACGCACCCAAATCAATGAAGGCTCAATTTTGTCATTGTTACCCGAAAACTTTTCAATCCTTCAAAACAGTAACACAATGCAAAAACCAAGGAAATTATTTTATATCCTACTAAAAAACATAATGAAAATATATTATACTCCAATATACATACCTTTTCCGGTTATTTAATCCAATCTTAAACCACTGCTCAAAAAGAACATCTTCATCTTTTGAAGGAATACACATACAGATATCTGGAAATGCTGATAGAGCTGGGGGTAATTGACGAACATCCACATCTGAAGAGGTAGAACCAGCTGAACCAAACTTTGAAGTAAAAGGACTCTTCAAAACAGCACTCTTCGCAACCGTGCGAACGGGCCTGCCAATTGGTCTTGCAGCAGATTTTTCAACTTCAAAACATTGAATTAAATCCTGAGTTGTAAACACCAGCTCATCAAGTATAGAAATGTCTGATCCTTCGAATTTATTACCCTGTAATGTTTTACAATACATGACACAAAAAACAAGGTCAATATCAAGTTAAAAAAACAAAAATTTTGATCAATACAAACATAAACACTATAGCAAACTAACTAATACAACAAATTTATTAAATTGCTGATAAAAAATAATAACAAACCTCAATGGGGGTAAAAACAATAATTTTCTTTCCACTAGATTGACTTAAAATATCAAAGCTAGGAACATCATCCATCTTCTCAGCCTATTAAAAAAAACAGTTTATAAATATAACAGGTTAAAAAAAAATAACATTTTAAAAAAAATGATTAACCTTTTCATCGTCAACATGAATTTTAACCCCTCTAGGAGTATAAACAACTATCTCTCTTTCCCGGAAGAATTTAAACCAACATTCTTGCTTTGAATCATTAATAAAAAAAAAAAAAAGTAAGCATTTACTTAATAAGCATGAAAATATAAATGAAAAACTAAAATAAATGTAAACCCGCATCCTCTTCCTCGGTCGATTTCCAACAACAACTCTAACAGGAGGATCAACACTCCTTTTAATATTACCAACATCAACGTTCTCACCCAACTCATCATCATCGTGAATCGCAGCAGACAGTAAACCATCAAAGATCATCAACATCATCATTATCAAAGAACACCATCATCATCACCACCATCACCATCACCATCACCATCACCAACATCATCATCAGCGGATCATCATCATCATCACCATCACCATCACCATCACCATCATCATCATCATCATCATCATCATCATCATCATCATAATCTTCAACAAAAAAGAAACATTTTATGTTCATATAACTAGAATCGACCATCGACCAACTTTAATCATCTTTTTTATATCCATGCAAATCTGCATTTGAAACACTTGCAGTTGGTCTTTTAACTCAACACCCAAATTCTCAATATCTTTTTTCATCTCCATCATCTTACCTTCTAAAGGTTTTACCCGTTTATCAATAACTTCTTCCACATCAAAAATAGAAAACCCAATATCATTAAACTTCCTTGATGAGTCAACTTTAACATAAGAAATTTTGCCTGCAATATCATTTCCATTAAAAAAATGGAAATCCCCTAACCCCAACCGAATCTTTTCATCAACCGTAGGAACAATATTCTGAACGATCAACTGAAAAATAATAATAACAACAAATATACCATGTCAAAAAGATTAAATATAAAACATAAGCAAAACAATACAAAAAAAAAAAATTTAACAAAAACCAATATTAAATATAAATGGAAACCAAATATAAAGCAACTGGAAACCAACATACCTGACCAGATCCAAAAATAAGGTCATTCAATTTCTTATTTTTGGGAGGCTTTCCTAACTCCCTCCATCTAAATAATCTCAACTCTGCAACATGGTCATCAACACAAAATCCTCTGACTTTCAAAGTAGGTATTGTTTCAAACAAAAAAACTTGAAACACATAAGGCAATCCATTAAGTTTGTAAGATTTACAATGACCATCCCTATAAAAATTGTAAATCACCCCGCCGTGCTTACCCTTCCTTATATGACCCTTGACTGCAATGGATAAAGAATTCTTTGTCTGTTGAAATGCAAATTTACCCCATGGATAACTTTCAATATCCCCATAAGATAAAAAGTTGAACAAAGTTTGATCAAGATAATTGTCGGAAATGGAAGCTAGAATGAAATTAAAAACCAATAAAATAATAGACATCCTAACTGCCTCATCATCATCATCAAAAACAACGCTCCTATATATCTTGCTAATAGTAGAACGGGTGACAACCTCATCACCAAAAAACTTCTCCACCAACGGATTTTGAATCCCCTTAAAACCATCAATATTTTCATTTCCTAGCCAATTCAAGCCAGAAATCAAAGAAAATTCAGGCAATCCAAACCTTACCCGTCTCTCACCAAATAGAAACCACAACTCCCCATCATCCCTTTGATAAACTTCCCTAATCAAAGCCTGATGAATAATCTGTGAAAACATTTGTGGCTGCCCAAACTCTAAAAATTTTCCAAAACATGTCAACCTAAACTTATTCAATTGTACCTCAGACAATTTGTTCTTGATAATATTAGAACATCCATATCACACCAATAAATTACTTTTTGTTTGAAAATTTCGGTTATTCTCCTCATAGAATAGATCCCAAATCAGAAAATACAAAAACTTACATTAAAAACACATTAACCAAATTAAAAAACTACATTAAAACTTTAAACCAAAAACTTTTAAATGAACAATATCAATGATAACCAAAACAATTTCAACAGTTGATCATAACCAAAATTAATTATAATTTTTAAATAAAAAATCATCAACAATCATCGATCTCCTAGTCTATTGGAATAAAATACATGTTAACAAGAATGATATTAGCAATTTCCAATCATTTGCAAGTAGGTAACAACAAATAAAATAATAAGTTACATACATAATATAAATCTAAATAATAACAATAATCTAAAGTATTTACCAAAAATAAATCTAATAGTAACTGATACTCAAATAGAATGAAAACAATGATTTAAACAATAACATTTTGAAAATTCCTTAAAACAACACAAACTCTAATGAAATATTATACATTTTAACAACTATTACAAAAATCAGTTTCCAAACATATAAAGGAAAGTAACCAAATAACAATTAGCATGTTACTTCTACTGAAACAAAATACATATTAACAATTATAGTATCAGCAGTTTCAAATCATTTCAATATTGGTAACAAAAAATAAAATATCAAGTTACCAGCATATTATAAATCTAAATAATAACAAAAATGTAATGTAGTAACCAAAAAAAAATCTAATAGTATCTGAGACTCAAATAGAATGAAAACAGTGATTTAAACAAGAACAATTTGAACAATCCTTAAAATAACATAAACTCTAATGAAATATTATACAATTTAACAACTATTACAAAAATCAGTTTCCAAACATACAAAGGAAGGTAACCAGATAACAATTATTATGTTACTTCTATTGCAACAAAATGCATGTTAACAAGTATAGTATCTTCAGTTTCCAATCATTTTAATATTGGTAACAAAAATAAAATAACAAGTTACCAAAGATATTATAAATCTAAATAATAACAAAAAAATGTAATGTAGTAACCAAAAATAAATCTAATAGTATCGATACTAAAATAAAATGAAAACAGTGATTTAATCAATAAAAATTTGAACAATCCTTAAAACAACACAAACTCTAATGAAATATGATACATTTTCACAACTATTACAAAAATCAGTTTCCAAACATATAAAGGAAGGTAACCAAATAACAATTAACAGGTAACTACAACAAATAACAACCTGTATGATCACAAAAAAGAAACTTTAAGGACCAATCGAAAATATACTTGTATCAGACGCTAAAATATGAATGAAAACAAAAATTTTAACAACAACAAATTGAACAAAACTTAAAACATAATATAATGTGTTTCAGAAAATACACTCGAATGGAAACAATGATTTTATCAAACAACAAATTCAACATCCATAATACTACTGAACAACAAAAAAACAACAATACAAACCAAAACACCACCATGCATAAAATAAAAACACAAAAAACCAAAAACAACTAAAAAATATAATTCTTAAAAAAAATTAACAAACCTTCAAATGTTTCTGCCGTGGAACCATTTTCCGGCCATGAGCCTCAACTTTATCTTCTTTGACAACTTTTTTCAAAGAGAACCTTAAAAATCTAATCAATATACACCAAAGATTTCGCTTTCTTCCTCGAATGTCTCCCAATATTCTTATCATCAACATCCGATTTCAACAATAACCTCTTCTCCTGCTTTTAGAAGACTTTAGACTACTATCCTTCACCATTACGAGATAACTTCAATCCTCCAAATAATTATCTTCCTCAAACTCTTTTCCTCTTCCTATCGATTTCTTAACCCCCATTCCGTCCCATGCTTTTCCTCGTGGAGACCATCACGAAAAAAGAGAGAAATAAGTCGAAAAAATTTGATACCGATAAATAGGAACAAACCAAAAACTTGAGAATAACACGATCTCAAGCAAAATACGACAAAGCACGAAGTAAAAATCAAACGCCGACAAACAACAAAATCTACCCCTAAAAATCAACAGTAAACACGAGAAGAAGAAGAATAAGGGTTTGCATAGAAAGTAAACAAAACACCAAATAAGGGTTTCCAAAAGGAAAAGAGACGACATACTTTAACAAAAAAATTTAAAATGAACACAATCCCAAAACGCGAAATCAATTTTTTTTTAAAAAACCTGAATTGCCATGTCATCGAAAATTAAAACACATCCCATAATTAAAGGAAGCATAAATATGTACTAATAATGAAAATAAAATTTTAAAAATATTAATTGTGTAAATATTTAATGAGTGCACTTTTATTGTTATTATGTTTTCAAATGTACTATAAAATGTAATTGTTCCTATATTTTTTTCGATATATACTGTGCACAATGAAACATACATACATATATATTTGATTTTTGAAGTCCAAATTTTTTGTATTGGTCCGGTTCTGAATTCTAAGCGTTTTCGTGGCCCAGTAAGGCCGGGGAGGGAGGGAGGGAGGACCCTAAAGCCGGCCTCATAACGGCCTGACTCTGAAAGAAAATAGTAAAATAATAGTACAAGCTAGTGTTGTAGAGTTGGATTGTAAAAAAAATTCAAAGCACGTAATCATAATTCCGCAATTAAGGCCGTAAAATGAGCAAACAGTTCGGGCTCGATTCGTACTCGCTCGATTAAAAATTCGATTCGAGCTCGATTCGAAATATAAATGAGTCAAATATGAATACATTTTAAAGTTCGATAAATTATTCGAATCTACTAAAATTGTAATTTTCTATTGATACTTTGGATCATATTCGTTCGAAAAGTTCAAACCGCTTTACTCGATTCTAATCGTCTTTCAATTCGATAAATAAATGAGCCTCAATCAAACTTTATTTTATACTCGATAAATTTTGTGAACCAAATCTGAACAACTCAATACTCGGATCGACTCGATTCGTTTACACCCTTATCCGCAACCAATGGCATATATAAATATAATTATGAAATTATCATTCCTTCATCCTTTATAAACATTATTACTATTATCTAAATGTATAACATGTGTAGAAGTAGTAGCTAGGTCTATGTTGAAAATAAAGAGATTATCAATAATAATTCTTTAAATTGAATAGATTTCAGGTCAGGTGTTATTGATTTAGTAATCTAATCTAATATGCCACATTTGAATTTCTGTCAAACAAATAATTAACCACATACATGACATGATTATAGAGAGAGAGAGGTAAGTAGCTAGAACATGAATAGATAGATAGCCCACGTGTCATTAATTTTGACGCACGACCCTGACAGGGTATATATAGCACAAAAGCGTGCATAGAGGTGGCAGGGGTAGGAAGCAGTGAGAGGAGCAAGGCGAATGACCGGGACTACAGAGGCTTACAAGACTCCCGCTCGTTCGTTCGTTGAGTTTTGGGCCAGAGGAATCCAACTCCGTTATAAAAGAAACCCCCACAACTCGATCTACTCATTTTCCCTAATCCTACTACTACGTACTGCTTCCTACCTGGAGTATTAATTAAACACATACATACATACATAATATTCTTAGGCAGCTGCTGGGTCGGTCGGTCGTCGTAATGACCCAATTAATACTCGATCTTCATGTATTCTTCTTCCTTTAACTAACCTCTACCTTTTTTACATTTATTTATATACATACATATAAATAAATGGCAGAGAACAAAGGAATCAGCTTGGAAGAGATCAAGAACGAGACCGTAGATTTGGTATGTATTAGTTAATTCTTACTTTGATTTTTTTTCACCTACTTGCTAAATTGCCATAATTAATGCATACATTCATGTTTAATGAAAAAATTAATGCCACTATAGCCGTCAATCTGACATATTTTAGCTGATAACTACTCATGAGAAACCTACTAGCTAGTAGTAGTACTAGTAAAATTCATTTCATTAATACTCCCTTAATTCCTTTCAAAAAACAGGAAAGCATACCGGTTGAAGAAGTATTTGAACAGTTGAAATGTACAAGGCAAGGATTGACTAGCGAGGAAGGCCAACAGAGACTCCAAATCTTTGGCCCAAACAAGCTAGAGGAGAAGAAGGCAACTTTGAATATATCCTTTTTTTTTAATTTTTTCTTCCTTCTTCTGCTTCTATTTTTCTTTCAGGAATTAAACCACCTGATCTTTGATCTACAAAACTGAAACAGGAAAGTAAATTTCTTAAATTCTTGGGGTTCATGTGGAATCCTCTGTCATGGGTTATGGAGATTGCTGCCATCATGGCCATTGCTTTGGCAAATGGAGGGGTACGTACGTACTGCATGCTGCGCCCATGCTCTCTCTCACACGCACACACACAAAAAACACAGTTCTATATATTGACCTTCGATGAACAACTGCAGGGTCGGCCTCCAGATTGGCAAGATTTTGTTGGTATATTGGTATTGCTGGTCATCAACTCCACTATAAGCTTTGTTGAAGAAAACAATGCAGGCAATGCTGCGCAAGCACTCATGGCAGGTCTCGCACCCAAAACAAAGGTACTTATTTCAATATCAAAATAAGATCTGATTACAGAAAATATATATGTTAGCGAAAATTGCAGGATAAAAAAAAGTTTATTTCCCCAAGTATAAAACAGAATTCTTGATGATATGATTGTGTTTTCGTGTTGACTGTTTAAGGTCTTGAGAGATACTAGATGGAGTGAGCAGGACGCGTCAATACTTGTTCCTGGAGATGTAATCAGTATTAAGTTGGGGGACATAATACCGGCTGATGCTCGTCTCCTGGAGGGCGACGCGCTTAAGATTGACCAATCTGCCCTCACTGGAGAGTGTTTACCTGTAACTAAGAACCCGGGTGATGAAATATTTTCAGGTTCAACCTGCAAACAAGGAGAGATTGAGGCCGTCGTAATTGCCACCGGAGTCCACACATTCTTTGGAAAGGCTGCTCACCTAGTTGACAGCACCAATAACGTGGGCCACTTCCAAAAGGTACTATAACATATTTTGCGAATTGTATCCTTGGTTAGTATGAAGTTTAGCTAGGTTATCAATGTTGTGATAAATATATAAATTGTTAAAAAACCTCAACACCGTTAGCCAGTGATAATTAGGTCTTGAAAAACAAGAAGAAGTGTCTTCTTTTCATGAGAATAACTCTATTTTTTTTTTTAAAAAAAAAATACTTAATAGTATATGTTATCAAAGAATGTTACATGCCAAACTTCTTCTCTCCACGTGCTGTGAGAAGATAGAAGGATTGCAACCACCTTAAAAGGATGGCATAATGCAATACTGTAACTAAATTATGTTACTTTCCGGAAGAGGTGACATAGTACGTACGTAGCTTTGGAATTAGATTCATATATAGCTTTTGTTAATTTCTCGCTAAATCAAACTAGCACCGATGGAATTTCTGTACATTTTTTTTTGCTAAATAATTTATGTACTTTGATTAGGTGTTGACAGCAATTGGTAACTTCTGTATATGCTCCATTGCTGTGGGGATCATAATCGAAGTAGTGGTTATGTATCCTATTCAGCACCGTAAGTACAGGGATGGAATTGATAACCTGTTGGTTCTTCTCATTGGAGGCATTCCAATTGCCATGCCTACAGTGTTATCAGTGACAATGGCTATTGGATCCCACAAGTTGTCAGAGCAAGGTGCTATAACCAAGAGGATGACAGCTATTGAGGAGATGGCTGGGATGGATGTTCTTTGCAGCGACAAGACCGGGACTCTAACCCTCAACAAGCTTACAGTAGACAAAAACCTAGTTGAGGTACATTGGTGAATTAAATCAGTTACTGAATAACGCATGCACACACGATAAATGGAAAAATAAGAAAAATTATAGAGACAGATATATATATATATATATATATATATATATATATAAAGAATTAAGTTAAATAGTACAAAAATATCTATTTTTGATTCTGCAATTTGCTAATCAGTAAAGTGATTGTATGTTGTTTCAGGTGTTTGCAAGGGACATGGACAAGGACACTGTAATGCTTTTAGGGGCGAGGGCTTCTAGGGTGGAAAATCAGGACGCCATAGATGCTTGTATTGTTGGAATGTTGGCTGATCCTAAGGAGGTAATTATAAGTTCAGTTAGTTCAGAGCAGTTTGTAGGAAGTTAGATAACTGAGATACTAATCAGTATAATATTGAGCTCAACTCGATCTTTAGTTAGCATTCATGCACATACACATATAAACCATCATGAGGCAACATGTATTTATATTGCTAAGATTACATGCATGCTCGTGAATTCTAACAATTATTGGATTTTTGTCTGCACATGCATCTTGCGGATGTAAGATGTCAAGACGCCTCTAAAAGCTGTAAAACCTTGGGATATCAGTTGATGGTGTAATGAAGGAAATATATGGAAAAATGGGAAACAAAGCTTTCTTCCTTACCTTTTTGAGTAAACAAGAGGACATCTTTGATGAATTTTTTTCTTTTTCTTTTCCTATTTCAGTACAATTTAACTTGGATTATTGATGAGGTCAGCGTGTCTCTACAAATTTTACCACTGCTTGATTCATTAGGGACTAGTTTTTGCAATGGATCTTTTTGCTGTTTAGCTGTAAATTGTAGGACTTTCCCATTATGCATGTACGTACATCTAACGAAACAAAATAAATTGGTATATTATGATATTCACTGCATCCTTTTCTCGCGGAACAGGTATCAAAGCATTTTTTTTTTTAATTTTCTATATTTCCCAATCCCAAAAGGCGGTGAAGGCGTACAACAGATACCAACTAACTACAGTAATTAGGATATAAATTTGCAAACTTAATTGAACTGCTATCTTTGATGGACGCTGCAGGCCAGAGCAGGGATCAATGAGATTCATTTCCTGCCTTTTAACCCAGTCGATAAGCGCACTGCCATAACATACTCCGACTCCAACGGCAATTGGCACCGAGTTAGCAAAGGTGCACCTGAGCAGGTGTTCTTTCTTCACCTTTAATTAATTTGTTATGCGCTTTATCATTTCTCACCTGCATTGAATGTGCTTATCTATTTAAAACTTTGCTAGATTATTGAAATTTGCAACCTTAAGGAAGATGTTAAGAAGAGAGCTCATGACATCATTGATAAGTTTGCTGAGCGTGGTCTTCGTTCTCTGGCTGTTGCAGAACAGGTGAATTTAGTTATATTGTAGTTTTTGAATGAACGAATTTGGCCCACAGACGATACAAGTGTAGAACAGACACTTTCCTGATCTCATGCTATTCTTTCTTCTTGGTTGCAGGCAGTGCCAGAGAAGACCAAGGAAAGTCCAGGAGGGCCATGGGTATTTGTGGGTCTCTTGCCACTTTTTGATCCTCCAAGGCATGATAGTGCAGAAACCATTCGACGTGCCCTCAACCTTGGTGTCAATGTTAAGATGATCACTGGAGACCAGCTAGCTATTGGCAAGGAGACTGGTCGAAGGCTTGGCATGGGAACCAACATGTATCCCTCGTCCTCACTCCTTGGCCAGCACAAAGACGAAGCTATCGCTCATCTACCGGTTGAGGAGCTTATAGAGAAGGCTGATGGTTTTGCTGGTGTATTCCCTGGCAAGTAGCTAGATATTTAAAAATTATAAATTCCATCAATCATATCTATTGGGTATTTTTAGTTAGTTTTTGGTTATTCAACTAATTTAGTTTTGAACTCCTGCAATATTTTCCAAAAAAAATTACTGACTATAATAAGGGGTGGAATCCAGAGCACAAGTATGAGATTGTGAAGAAGCTACAAGAGAGAAAGCACATATGCGGGATGACAGGAGATGGTGTTAATGATGCCCCAGCCTTAAAGAAGGCAGACATTGGTATTGCGGTGGCTGATGCAACTGATGCAGCCCGGGGTGCATCTGACATAGTCCTGACTGAGCCTGGACTAAGTGTGATTATTAGTGCTGTTTTGACTAGTAGAGCCATCTTTCAAAGGATGAAGAACTACACCATCTATGCTGTGTCCATCACAATTCGTATTGTGCTAGGTTTCATGCTGATTGCACTTATCTGGAAGTTTGATTTCTCGCCTTTCATGGTTCTGATAGTAGCCATTCTGAATGATGGAACCATTATGACCATTTCTAAAGATAAGGTGAAGCCGTCTCCGATGCCAGACTCATGGAAGCTCAGGGAGATTTTTGCCACTGGCGTTGTTCTCGGAGCTTACTTAGCCATGATGACTGTTATTTTCTTCTGGGCAGCTCACGATTCAGACTTCTTCTCAGTAAGTCGAAAAAGTTGTCTGCTCAATAACTGTTGTAGACTTTTGTTATTGTGTTCACTATATATATTTCTCATCCTATTCTAAATTTACTCAAGATTAATATTATGAGTTTGGCAGGACAAGTTTGGTGTAAGATCAATCAGGGAGAGTCCTTATGAGCTTACAGCAGCTCTTTACCTCCAAGTCAGTATTGTGAGTCAGGCACTAATCTTTGTTACTCGGTCCCGGAGCTGGTCCTTCGTTGAACGCCCTGGTTTACTACTTCTGACTGCATTCGTAATAGCACAACTGGTGAGCTATTATGGGAAGTTCAATTGCATTTCCTCGTCATGCTTTTGTAAATTAATCACATATTCTGTGATGAAGTTTTACTTTATAATATACTTTTTGAATCCAGGTGGCCACATTGATTGCCGTCTATGCAAGTTGGGGATTTGCTAGGATTGATGGTATTGGCTGGGGATGGGCCGGTGTTATTTGGCTTTACAGTATCGTTTTCTACATCCCACTGGATGTTTTTAAGTTTATCATCCGATATGCATTGAGTGGAAAGGGTTGGAATAACCTGCTCCAAAATAAGGTATTTTTGTTCACTGAAAGGACTTTTATGGTTCATATATATGAATGGAATTTTCAGCACGATCTCATTGTTTTCTCTAATGGAAATTATCCAGACTGCTTTCACAACCAAAAAGGATTATGGTCGGGGAGAAAGGGAGGCTCAATGGGCTCTGGCTCAACGCACTCTCCATGGACTCCAGCCCCCAGATACCTCAGAGCTCTTCAACGATAAGAACAACTACAGGGAGCTCTCTGAAATTGCTGAACAGGCCAAGAGACGTGCTGAAGTTGCTAGGTAATTTCTATGGGAAAATTTATTTTGTAATATTTATTCTATCATATCATAGTAAACACGACTAATCTAGTTTGTTTGTTTGTTTGTTGGCACAGGCTAAGGGAACTTCATACACTCAAGGGCCATGTCGAATCGGTGGTGAAGCTTAAGGGTCTTGACATGGAGGGCATTCAGCAGCACTACACTGTTTAAAAGAGCAAGAAGATAACAGTGAGTCCTTGTGATATGGCAAATGATGTTGGAAAACAGAACACACAGAAATAAGAAATGGCTACTACTATGTTTTTCCTTTTATTATCAATCTTTCTTTCATTAAAGATGACGATGAAAGGGTTCCAATAATCCAACACACGGGATCCATGGCTGTCAGTCGTCCGAAGTTGGAAAAATAGAATAAATTATAGGACTAGCGTTTAGCGGGTTCTGTTTCTAATTATGAAGTATTACTTCTTTCTTTTGCTCTGTTTCTTGTATTTGCAGTTGCTTCAAGAGCATTACTAGAATTAAGCACATGAAATGTTTACTCCTTGCCACTACTAACAATCTGACGAGCAATGTAAAAGTTTGCCTCTTCTTTTTATACTTGATATAACTATGCAAAGCAGTGACAATGCAAAACGCCCATGAATTATAAAATTAATCATGTCAATAAAGCTCTTCCCATCAGTACCCTCCCTCAACATTAATTGTAAATCATAATTATCACAATTTCAGAACAATCCTTCTCTGTATTATTAAGAACTCATATAACATGAATGTTTAAATTTATGTATTCGTGAAGCTAGTGAAATCGGAGGCGAAGCCTATTACTTCATTCATTCTTCACATACGCTTTCTAAACCTGGTTGCCATTCAACAAGAGATATGAGTCTCTTGCGAAATCTTGCCTTGGTGCCCATATCGTTAATGTTCCTCCTTTTAGACGTATCTGTGTTTGTCTCAGTAGATTTGGAGTTGCTCGTCAATCTTGTAAATTCCTTGCTCGAGTCCTCACTTTTGTTGGCTTTTATCTTATTCCCTCTCAGCAAGCATGTACAATAACTATCATTCGACGACATTCCATCTCGATTATCCAAAGTATTTATATGCTTGAACAGCCAACATGTAGTAGTAGTAGTAGTGCTGCTGCTATGATCCCCTTCTGGTTCTTCTCCTTTGACATTGCAACGATGACTAGTTTGAGGCTGATGGGAAGGATAATGCATTAAAGATAGCTTTTGAAGCCTTCTAACGGTGGTTATAGGCACGACGTAGAACTTCTGGCCGGGCATCAGGGTGGTTTCCGGTGACACAATAGCCCAAGGCTGCTGAAACAAATTTGGATGGGCAACACAGCATCTCGGGTTTCGAAGAATTATCTCGGACGCAAGAACCGGCCTATCATGAAGCTCGGCGTGGCCTCCCGGGTGAACAATTTTCACCACCTGTTGTTTTGGCTGTTGGTATAGAGCCAGCTCGAGAACCCCATGGTTTATTATAACACCCCCTTTCCGAAATAGAAAGAGAGGTTACTTAAAACATAACAAAACTGATAAATTTAATAACAAGGATCAAAGCCACAAAAGAATAATCTTAATAACTGATAAATACTACAAGTCAACCATAATAAATCTCCAACTGTCTCAAACCACAATATAAAATAATTATTACAACTCCAAGTAAATCGACACATCAAGTCTAAATGTAATATTCCTAAATCATTGGAATGAATGGAGCTCATCATCACACTGCTCGATCCTCGATCCCCGACACTCAATAAAGAAAACACAAAGATGAGCCAATTGCCCAGTACGGATATAGAATAAAAGAATGATGAAACGAAATAACTAACACAATTTAATGAACTGAACTGAAACGAACAAAATTAACACAACGAAATATTAGGCTAAATCAAATGGTCAATGTTATTTCACACCGAAGCTCAAAAATATACCTTGCCACACGACAAGTCAAAAATAATGTCACACAGTCAAGTCAAATAATGCCACACAAAGAAGTTACACACATTGGACCGCGAATCCAATGTATGTAAAATCGGAAGGCGTGTTTGGCACAAATATCACCAATCCGTAGAACAGAACAGAACAGAAAACTAGGGTCGACCCATACGCCTCCCACAACAAAACACAAAATGGTCAACTCCCACCGGAGCACAAAACGGAGACGCCGTGGACTGATCACACCGCCACGGAAAGTGTCATGCCTCGGTGCACAGAGGATATGCTCATGGTGGTACCCCTACGTGTGGTTATAGCTCAGGTATACCCTACGGTATATTCTAACAAGGATACCATGTCACAACACATGCGACACAATATCAACACAAAGGGTTCTAATATGTACATGCTAAACTGAAATGAATCATCAACTCAAAGTCCCCAAAAATTCTAACATGCACATTACTATAAATATCAAAATAAATTTAGACATGTTGGACTAGTCTAAAGAGTACAAATATGAGTTCCAACTATGAACGCCAAACGAAACTATCATAATGAATTGACAAGGAATAATTATGAGAGACAATACTAAATTTCGAAACGAATAACGAAACGAACAAATCAAAAATAAAAGAGTCTCGCTGAAAGAGTACGGAATTCGTACCTGGATTAAGCAATGTAATACTCAAAGTATATTCCAAAAACACTCCTTAAATTTCCTTCGCCCGAACTAATTACATAAAATAATAATAATTAATGTAAGTACAATTACTGAAATATTATTCCCACTTTCAATGTTTATTCTCCTAATTCTTAATTTCAAGATTAGTTATTCATGGTGACCAAAATAAACATACTGACTTGATTTTGGCTGATAACATTATATATAATTTATTTTTATTTTATTTTCTCTTCTTTTCTCTTCTTTTTTTTGAGAACAAACAGTATTACTATTATATGTGACGCCCCCAAAATTAGGTATACATCACCCATCTTGGGTAGTCAGATACATGGTACAAAAATTTAAATACAACTTACTAATATAACTGCTGTGTATAATAATACGACATAAAATCGTGAGTTTGAATACAAATATTGTCTACTAGATATTATACAAACTCAAAAGGAGTCCTCATTACAATTATTATCACACTATTTCACGTAATAAATGAGGACTACTAATGCTATCCTCCTCGACCATTACTCCGCTCCCGACTCGTCTCAAATTTATATTCTCATTTCCGAAGAGAATAAAATGAAAGAAAGGGTGAGCTCAACTAGCTCAAGAAGAAATATTATGACTAAGATAATGCGTATAAATTATCATTAGCCTCACAAATGTTGTTAAACCGATAAAATATAATGAACATCAAGTTTAACTACAATGTGAACCAAAGAATCCATTAAAAGAGTCAAGTAGAAAATAAAATCTACTATCTTTTAAGATTTTAAAAGGTTTTTCATCATCATTATAATGAGACTCAAACTTTAATAAATATTCCACATCATCGAATCACCCCGCACTCTACTACCAATGATATTCTTTTTTAAGATCACGACCACAATTATTCATGCACTACGCCAAGAATAGTTGTGTATTCATTAATGGTCATGATCATGCCAACAACTCGGCCCATCAATGCACTACTACCAATCGAGGATTTTTATCACATCATTTGTAACATTACTACCACGACATTACATCGAATAGTCTCTCGGTCATAATCATACCAAGTCCATCTATGCACCACAGCCACGTATGACTTTCATCACATCATTTATAACATTACTACCCATGATTATACCGAATAGTCTCTCATCATAATCATACCAAGTCCATCTATGCACTACAAAAGCCACGATGACTTTCAACATAATATAAACACGAGGATGATGACAATGATATAAGAATTCAATAAAACAAGTTCAAGAATTATTTTATCCAGAATTATTAACGCCCAAATTGTCAACACGATATCGTTTTTGTAGAGTAAAATTCAAGAATGATCGTAAGAATATTTCCATGAAAAGATATCGATGAAACGCAAATATCAAGGATATTCTACTAATTTTATGGAGTATAAAGTCAAAGTTTTAACTAACTCGGGTATAATAAAGAATGGAATAACAAAAGAAATCACCATGCATGCGATAGATCATCACAGACAGCAAAAGTTATTCTAATGTAATAATAATAACGGAACCGTGCCGTGAAATTCACAATCGACAGGATGTTTCAAATGTAATAATAAATGCGAATAATAAATGATGGAACCAGTCCCATACAGATAAGATGATGTGATATTCCGGCTGTAATAATAAAGACTTTAATAATAAAATGGAACCAGTGTCCGTGTAAAACACACGCATGTGATATTCCAATGTATAATAATAAAGATTTTAACCAGTCCTGTGTAAACACACACCATGTGATGTTCCAATGTAATAATAGAAGAATGTCACCAAGTATAGGGTAGATCACAGTATAAAGTTATTCCAATGTAATAATAAGAAATGGAATAACAACAGCTTCTTCATGAATAAGAAAGAATAACACCCTTTACTACGGTACAACAAATAATATTCCCTACCTTATAAGAACCTAATATTGGAAAAGTGAAGTAGCGAATACTTTTTTTTTCTCTATAGTTTCTCTCTCTAGAGTTTCAATGAATTCGTAAGAAATAATGAAGGAATGAGCTTTCTATTTATAGAAAAACCGAGGGTGGCTCTTGGTCTTAACGAAGGTCAAAATGACTTTGGTAATATCAAGAGACAACTACTATTCATGAAGGGATAATTAACCTTTGGAACAATCAAGAAGGCAATTTAACTCTTGGTAATATCAAGGGACAACTACTATTTGCGAAGGGGTAATTACTATCGACGAAGGTAATTACTATCGATTGGGTAAATACTATCAAGAAGGTAATTACTATCGACGAAGGTAAATACTATCGACGAAGGTAATTACTATTCACAAAGGTAATTACTATTCACAAAGGTAATTACTATCGACGAAGAGACTCTTAGATGATGACATATATTTTCCCATAAAATAATCAAACTTACCACAAACGCCTCATAATGTACTTTTTATATACATCAAGGATCGAATAAATATTACCACAAATTATTTTATTTTTAATCAACACATTTTAATCTTTCAACAATTATTAATCATTTATAACTTGTCGCCTCAATTAATAATATAACATATTATACGATAATACTGTGACAATAATTGAATCAATAATATAAGAGATATGATGCAAAGAATTATCAGAAGAATAATTGAGTATAGCTAAGTGACTTCTCACGTAAGCATCAATAATCAATACCGTGCTACTACTACGCAACCACGCATATTATCGTATTTTTACCAACGGGTAGTTCAACAATTTTAACCAGAATACCTCCGCCATTATTTTTATAGAAAAGATAATTTTGTCGCTTTCTAACTACGACAATACTTCCGCCAGGGGTCCACTAATGATTGAGTCATTCGCATTTAATATTCCCCGACAAAAAGAATATTCCCCACCAAACGAATATTTTATAACAACTTGTTTACTTTGCAAAATTTATAAATATTACCCACAACTATAACATTATATCAAATTTATTCTATAATATTCAAAATAATATTTATAGAAAATTCATCTTTATTTATAAAAGTCGGGTCTTACAACCTCCCTTTTTATGAAATTTCTCCTCGAAATTAGGGTACGACTGGTATGTCAAGAGGTAAGGATACCTTGATTTCATTTCGATTCTAACTCCCAAGTCATTTCCTCAACATCGTGGTTCCTCCACAAAACTTTGACTTGAGGTATAACCTCGAGCGTAGAATATGTTCCTTCTTATCCAAAATTTGAACAGAACCTCTTCATACGCCAAATCTTCCGCTATTTCGTCCGGCTTCTAACACAATAATATGGTTCGGGTCTTTCACATATTTATGTAACATGGATATGTGAAAAACGTTATGAACACGAGACATATTTGGCGGTAAAAGCGAGTCTATAGGCCACGCCCTACTCGATCGAGGATTAAAATGGATCGATGAATCGAGGATTAAGTTTTCCTCTCTTTCCAAATCTTGTAACTCCTTTCCATGGAGCAACTCTTAACAACACACGATCTCCTATATCGAATTCCACGCCTTTTCGATGAAGATCAAGATAACTCTTTTGTCGATTTTGTGAGGTTTTTATACGTTGTTTGGATCGTTTGAATCTTTTCCGTAGTCATACGTATCAACTCCGGCCCCAACAACGTTGCTTCACCCACCTCATCCCAAAGATATCGGGAGAACGACACTTTCTTCCAATCGCTCGAATGAAGTGAATCTTGGGTCTCGATCGGTAGACTATGGATACCGGCATACCATGCGCTCTTTTACAATCTCGCTTATGTACATACGAGGAAGACGTTCAAGTGTATAAGTTTCTCGACGGATACCGAAGAAATGAGCGACTTGGTCAATCTATCAACAATGACCCAAATCGCATCTACGCCTCAAGAAACCTTAGGAAGACCGTGAACGAAATCCATGGTAATGTGCTCCCACTTCCATTCTCGAAATTTCAAGTGGTTGCAATGGACCTTTTGGTACTTGATGCTCCGCTTTAACTCGTTGACAAGTTAGACATCTTGAGATAAACAACGCTATCTCTCTCTTCATATTGCTTCCACCAAAATGTACGATTTAATATCATGATACATTTTGGTACTCCTGTGATGGATTGCAAATGGTGTGTCAGGCGCCCATCATGATATTATACTTTAAATCGTAATCGTTAGAACACAAAGTCCGGAGTTGACTCAAGTATTCCTTCTTCATCGATTCTTGCTTCCTAAGATAAGCACCTTCTTGTACTTTCTTCCTCATACGCATCGCCTCCAGTCCGTAGTGAAAAACTTTTAACTTTATCGATTAAAGTTTGCCTCTACTCAGATACTCGCTTATCATCACACGCGTCCCTAGAGTCTTTAACTCTATCTTCATCCTTTGCATATGATCTTCTACTCAATGCGCTACTACCACGCTCGCTTTTCCGGGATGGTATTGGATGGTATGATCATAATCTTTCAACAGCTTCAAGCCAACGCTATTGTCGCGTGTTGAGTTCCTTTTGAGTGAAGAAATATTTGAGGCTTTTATGATCCGTAAAGATCTCCACTTTCTCCCCATACAAGTAATGCCTCCAAATTTTAAGTCTGCAAGATAACAAATGCTAACTCTAGATCATGAGTAGGATAATTCCTCTCATATTCTTTGAGTTGTCATGAGGCATAAAGCTATAACTTTTCCATATCGCATGAGAACACATTCCAACCCTTTGCCCAAGCATCATCATAGATGACAAAATGTAAGACCCCAACTTATTATTAATGAAATTTAATTTTCTATTTATTATTTTGAAATAGTAAGGGTTGATTTGATTAATGTGGATAGTTAGGGGTTAAATACGCAAATATTTCAAAATAAAGCAAGTGGTTATAAAATATTCATTGTTGTTTGGGAATATTCGTTTGGTCGTGGAATATTCAGATCGCTTTATGAGGAATATTCGTATTTACTTTGCCAGCAAATGCCATGTGGGGCCCCATAACGAAAAAGCGATTGGATGAAGAAAACGACAAATATAAGTTGTTTAAAAATAACTACAGAAGTTGTTACAAGCTAACACTATTGGAATACCCGGTGGTTAAAACACAAGAATACGCGTTGTTGCACAAGATTACACCAATTATTGCACCAATTATTAAGAAGGCACTACTCAATAATGGTTACGAAATTACCGCTCAAAGATTTTATCGAGTTAATAATTGTCATATTGATATTTTATATTCATTGTTGTTTCAATAATTGTCATTACACAAGATTTTTTCATTATCGGCTAATAATTCATATTATCTCGAATAATATTATTAGATAACATTATTGGCAATGTCTAGAAAGTTCTGCCTAAGGAGAGGTTTGGTCACCTAATCATGCCAAAGAAGAAGAAATTCTTATTGAAAGCCCCTCTTCCCTGAACCGCCTCGTCACAATATCAGATTCTCAGTAATATTATTTGTGAATAATTAATTATTGATTCATATGATGAGGAAAATATTGATTTTATGTGGATATAGATGGAGAAAATTTTAATGTGACAATTGTTGAAAATTGAAATTTTATATCTCTTTCTCGATAAAATAATTCATTTAAATATATTATTATATTTTAATAATATAATAATGGTGATATTTTTACAACGAATGTGGGATATATGAGTATACGAGGAGGAAGAGTATTTTTGTTGCAATAAATGTTTAAAACATGTTAAACATGCTCATGGACCCCATTTATCGATCGAAATTTGATTATAAATTGTAAAATCGCCTTCGCTTGTGGATTTCGGTCAATTTCCATTTAGAATTTGGAAAAACTTTCTTCTGCAAAGTTGTAGAGAATTGAATTTCCTATAAAAACTCACGAGATTCGAATTTTCTGATAAAAGGGCTATTTATTATGAATTATTGAAGTTCTGAAGCTCCAAAATAATTAATTTTTGAAGTTTTAAATATTTTTTTTACAAAAAAACGTTTTTTGCATGTGTGAGGCATGTGTTCAATTGCTGAAATTCAGATTCAAAGGTGTGCGTGAAGATTTTATATATATATTAATATTTTAATAAATTTTCTACTTTGGTGTTTCTAAAGATTTTCCTATAAATAGGTGCTTAGGTTAGAATTGAAAATCACACCGTAAATCAAGTTTTCTCTCTATATTATCGAGCGTATTCTTGTGAGTATTTTGAGTATACTTTGAGTATTGTTAAACGGCAAGTGCAAGTTCCTTCAAAGACTATACCCTAGATTCCAAATTTAAAGTACTAATCTTTCGAGGTAAGGGATGTTATTTTCTTCTCAAATGATATTATTTCTTCAATATCATTATGTCAAATATCGGTTGGAACTTTTATCAAATTTGGAACTTTTTCATGTCGGGTTACTATTCATGAGTTTACTATTCACGAAGTTACTATTCATGAGTTACTATTCACGAGTTACTATTCACGAGTACTATTCATGAAGCGTGAAGATGTTTTTTTTTGTGGAATTTCTATCTTTTGGTGTCTGAGTTACTATTCACGATACTTGAAGACTATTCACTTATACTGAGACTATTCATCGAAAAATAAAATTTCTTCTTTTCGTCCCAAAATATCTATTCGGATACTAGCTTTGATTGTATCCATGTTTTGATCATTCTTGAATTTTACACCACTATGATTATTTTTGAGGTATTGTTGAACATGGATAAAACAAAGTACGAATCCTTAATCCTTAATCCTCATCATTTTGTTTCACCGGATTCGCTTTAAAAAATATTTTTCATCATCCTCGCCTTAAATGATGATATTATTGAATATCTTTGGCCCAGAGTAAAAGATGAATGATTTCTAAAGAATATCTTTGGTAGAGTGCAAAGATGAACAGTGTTTAAATGAACACGACCAATCGATGAATATTTTTGCCTCAGAGTGCAAAGATGAATATTTGATTCCGTATGTATATCGATTGATGTTACAGGATAAAAGATAGACGATGAACTTTTAAATTCATACATGAAGATAGTAGTTTGCATTCTCTACTTAACTCTTCTAATGAATTATTATTTCACTATGAATATTGATTTAAAATTTGTTGTCTATCAGATTCTATTAGATTTTTCCCTCGTCAAGACTAACGGTAATTTGTTGTATATTATCTTAGTCATAATATTCTTTATCGAGCTAGTTGAGCTCACCCTTTTCCTTTTTGTTCCATTTTTCTCGTGAGGCGAGAATATAAATGAGTACGAAGCCTGGGTATGGAATGAAGGTTCTAGAGAGAGTTGTTTAGTAGTCCTCACCATTTTTGTAAAATAATGTATCAATAAATGTGATGAGGATTTATTTGAGTATAGATATTGTCTAGAAGATAATATTTGTATTTAAACTCACAGCTTTATCATTTGTAATAATAAAGTTGTAGTTGTTTCTGCATCATGTATCGACAACTCGTAATGGGTGATGTATACCTATTTTGGGGGCGCCACAATTGGTATCGTAGCTTAGGATATGATCTCCATGAGATCGGGAATAGAACTAGAGGGAGAGACGAGTAAATCCTTCGCTAAAGTGTGTCCTACCTAAGCTTATTTGTTAGTTGGTCAAGATATAGGGATATTATGTGATATATTGATTTCCTTAATTAACCCTTGTTTTATGACAAGATTTGAGAATGTCGATCGAGAATATTAACAATGGAAATGAGACCGTGGAGACGCTCAGACTTTCACCAACGAGGAGAACGTGCAACAGTCGGGCAATGTTCCTCCCGTGAACAACACCATTGAGCGGATGATGAACGAGGGATGTTTAGAAGTTTTTTGCCTTCATGCAAAATCGCACGAGGGAGACTCTCGTGTTCAAAATACAGAGGAAATGATAAGAATTCACAGTTGTCACAAACCAAGCAGCTTCAAAGAGTCAGGACCACCGTAATTTAAGGGAAAGCCGATCCGATCACGGCGAAACATGGGTCAAACAAATTACTAAGATATTCGATGTCTTGGGATGCACGGAGGAATGAAGGTTCCATTCTCCACCTTTATGTTCCGTGGCGCAGGCGTATCATCGGTGGGAGTCTGTGAAGCGTCCCATCCACCAAGACTCAAAGATGTCTTGGGAGACGCTTTGAAAGCTATTTAATGACAAATACTTTCCCGAAAGTGTTCGCTATACGAAGGAAGTGGAGTTCATCGATTGAACAAAACAACACGACGGTGTCTCAAAGACGAGGCAAAGTTTGCGAGTTATCCAGTTTGCACCTCATTTGGTGGAGAATGAGGAACGATGACGCTGATGTTTCTTAGAGGTTTGAAACCCAGATACGCCAATCTCTCATTTCTCATAAATTTTCTCTTATTCGGATGTTGTAAATGTGGCTCAATTATTAGAGCGAGATAACGAGTACTACCAACCGAGGGGACCACAACCAGATCGCACTCGTAGATAAAGCAAATAATGTAATAATGATAACCAAATGAGAAAGAAATAGACGGACAAAAATGGTTACCACTCGGTGGTAATCATGGTCATGAAAATGTAAGAAGCGAGTCGAGGAGAGATTTTAAAAGAGGAGATTTAACAACGACTATGAAGAAGACGATAAAGGTCTTAAAAAGAATCGGGTTCTAAGGGAGGAGAACGACCACCCATTATATGCTATAAATGCGGAAAGAGGGACATATCAATCTAAACCGCCCACACAACAGCTTCAAGGTATGCTATAATTGTGGAAAGGAAGGACATATCGCCGAGATTGTACGGTAATGAAATCTAGTTCAATGGGGATGTGACTCAAAAGATCGTCCCCGTAAAAGTCAAAGTCAACGATTCCGGAAGAGCGTTTGTTGTGGATCGGGTCATAATGCGAGGAACCCAAACGAGGTTATCACGGGTAAGCTATTTATAAATTCTTGCGAAGTTTATACCTTACTTGATACCGGGTATACCCATTCATTTATCTCTCCTGCATGTGCTCAACGCTTAAACTTGACTCGAGAAATTAGACTTCGACCTATCTCGTGGAAACTCCGTTAGAGAAACTTTCATCACATCCACCGCTTATAAATCTTTTTTTGATTCAAGTTGGCACCATCACCTTACCTCGCTGACCTTATCTCTTTAAAGATACTTGCTTTTGATGTGATTTTAGGGATTGATTGGTTAACTACTCATCATGCCAAAATTGATTGTTTTCGTAAGGTCATTAGTTTTCATATTCCTAACCAACCTGTTGTATTTAATTCAAGCAACTAAACCATTAAAATCAATCACCGCTATATCTAATCATAAAGCTATTCGCTTATTAAAAAACTGATGTCAAGCTTTCTTAGCCCATGTTATGGATTTGAATAAAGACACGCCAAATTTGAATAATATTCCCGTTGTTATCGACTTTCCCGACGATTTCCTCAAGAACTTCCCTTGCCTACCCCGTAACGTGAAGTTGAATTCTTTATTGATCTTGAACCCGCACAAAGCCCATTTCTAAAACCCCATATCGAATGGCTCCTATTGAACTTCGTGGAGTTAAAGGTCCAACTACAGAATTGTTGGACATCGGCTTCATTCTGGCCCCAAGACATCTCCTCGGGGTGCTCCTGCTTTATTTGTAAAGAAGAAAGACGGGAGTATGCGACTTTGTATTGACTATCTGAATTGAACCATGTCACCATCAAGAATAGGTATCCTCTACCTCGTATTGATGACTTGTTTGACCAACCAGTAAGGGGCACAATTCTTTTCAAAAATCGATCTTCGCTCGATATCATCACCAAGATTAGAATCGAGGATATTCCAAAGACCGCCTTCAACTCTCCTGTATGGGCATTATGAATTCTTAGTCATGTCTTTCTGACTAACTAATGCTCCTCGCGCTTTTCATGGATATGATGAACCGAGTATTCAAGGAATATTTGGATCAATTTGTTGTTGTCTTTATTGATGACATCCTTATATATTCCAAAAGTCGTGAAGATCATGAGCACCATTTGAAGTCGGTACTCCAAAGGCTTCGTGAAAACAAACTATATGCCAAATTGAAGAAATGCGAAGTTCGCTTGAGGAAGTAGCATTCCTTGGGCACGTGGTGTCGAAACATGGAGTATCCGTGGACCCGCCAAGATTGAATCAATACAAAGTTGGGAGCAACCAAGTCTCCGATCAAGTACGAAGTTTTTTGGGCTTAAATTTGGTTATTATCGGAGATTCGTGGAAGGGTTTTCTCGAATCGCTACTCCATTAACTCAAATTAACTCCTAAGGATACAAAATTGCTTGGAGCGAAGAATGCGAGAAAAGTTTCCAAGAGCTTAAGAGGAGACTTATTTCTAAGACTGCTCTAACAATACCATCCGGTTCGGATGGATTTGTTATCTACAAATGATGCATCGTGCAAAGGGTTAGGATGTGTTCTCATGCAACGTGAGAAAGTCATAGCCTATGCCTCGCGACAACTTAAAGAGTATGAGAGAATTATCCTACTCATGATCTAGAGTTCAGCAAAGCAATGCGCTAGGCTTAAAGATATGGAGGCACTATCTATATGGGGAGAAAGTGGAGATATATTCGCACCATAAAAGCCTTAAATATTACTTCACACTAAAAAGAACTCAACACGCTAAGCAATGACGTTGGCTCGAACTATTGAAAGACTACGACCACACTATTCAATACCATCCCGAAAAGCGAACGTGGTAGTGACGACGCTGAGTAGAAGATCATATGCGGAACGAAAAGCGATGATGTCAAGTATACGACAGAGCCAACTTTAATAGAAAAGTTAAGGTCGCTCAAGCCACCGAATCTTGAGCTTATGCGCGATGAAGAAGAAAGTACAAGAAGGAGCTATTCCTAAGCGAGAATTGATGAAGAAGGAATACTTCGAGTCCACTCTAGACTTTGTGTTCCTAACGACTCGATTTGAAGTACAAGATTATGATGGAGGCACACAATACACCATTTGCAATCCATCCTCGAAGTACTAAAATGTATCGTGATCTTCTACATACATTTTGGTGGAACAATACGAAGAGAGAGATTGCAAAGTTTATCTCAATGTGTTTAACTTGTCAACGGTAAAGGCGAGCATCTAGTACCTAAGGGTCCGTCAGAACCACTTGAGATTCCTAAATGGAAGTGGGAACACATTACCATGGATTTCAAGCATTTTGTCTTCCTACGGCTTTCAAGGCATCAATGCTATTTGGGTTATTGTTGATAGATTAACCAAGTCCGCTTTTTTCTTGCCGACACGGAGACTTATTCCTCGAACGCCTTGCTAGTATGTGACGTGAATGAGATTGTGAGGTCAGCATGGCATGCCTCAGATCCATAGTTTCGGATCGCGACCCAAGATTCACTTCAAGATTTTGGGTTAGCTTGCAAAAAAAGCTACGGGCACGGATTTACGATTTAGTTCTAATACCATCCCCAAACCAGACGACAATCGTCGAGAGAGGACTATTCAAACTCTTGAAGATTTATTAAGACTTTGTGTCCTAGACTTCAAGGGCGCTTGGGATAAGTATTTACCATCAGTGGAATTCTCCTACAACAACAAATTATCGTGCAAGTATAGTGTGGCTCCATTCAAGCATTATATGGACGAAAATGTCGCTTCCAATATGTTGGGATGAGGTGGGTGAAGCAACATTGTTGGGACCCGAAAGTTAAGACGTATGACTCACCGAAAAGATTCAAATGATTCGACAACGATACAAACCAAGACAAAGATCGACAAAAGAGTTATGCGGATCTTCATCGAAAGGACGTGGAATTTAGTGTAGGGATCATGTATTGTCATGAAGTTGCTCCATGGAAGGGAGTTACAAGATTTGGGAAGAGAGGAAAGCTCAATCCACGATTTATCGGTCCATTTCAAATTCTCGACCGAGTAGAAATGTAGCCTATAGACTCATAGCGTACCTCCCAAGTATGTCTCGTGTTCATAATGTGTTTCACATATCTGCATTTCAGAAATATGTGAAAGACCCAACCACGCGATAGAAAGTTAGAACCCACGAGATAGTCAAGAAGAATTAACGTATGAGGAGGTACCGCCAAGATTTTGGATAGGAAGGAGCATGTCCGCAAGCAAGAAAGGTCATACCACAAGTTAAAGTTTTGTGGAGGAATCATGCTATAGAGGAAATGACCGGGAATTAGAACGAAATGAAAAAGCGAGGTATCCTCACCTTTTCAAGACACTGTGTACGTGACGCCAATTTCGAGGACGAAATTTCATAAGGAGGGAGGTCAGAAGACCCCAACTTATTATTAATGAAATTTAATTTTCTATTTATTATTTTGAAATAGTAAGGGTTGATTTGATTAATGTGGATAGTTAGGGGTTAAATACGCAAATATTTCAAAATAAGCAAGTGGTTATAAAATATTCATTGTTGTTTGGGAATATTCGTTTGGTCGTGGAATATTCGCATCGTCAGGGGAATATTCGCATTTACCACAAAATAGCCCATGTATGGGCCCCATAACTGAAAAGCGATCGGATGAAGAAAACGACAAATATAAGTTGTTTAAAAATAATCTACAGAAGTTGTTACCAAGTAACACTATTGGAATACCCGGTTGGTTAAAACACAAGAATACGCCACATTGCAAGAAGATTACCACCATTTGCACCAATTATTGAAGGCACTACTCAATAATGGTTACAGAATTATCGCTCAAGATTTTATTTTATCGAGTTAATAATTGTCATATTGATATTTTATATATTCATTGTTTCAATAATCACATTACACAAGATTTTTTCATTATCGGCAATAATTCATATTATCTCGAATAATATTATTAGATAACATTATTGGCAATGTCTAGAAAGTTCTGGCTCAAGGAGAGGTTTGGTCACCTAATCATGCGCTACCAATAAGAAGAAATTCTTATCGAAAGCCCCTCTTCCTGGAACCGCCTCGTCACAATATCATGGATTCTGTAATATTATTTGTGAATAATTAATTATTGATTCATATGATGAGGAAAATATTGATTTTATGTGGATATAGATGGAGAAAATTTTTAATGTGACAATTGTTGAAAATTGAAATTTTATCTCTTTCTGATAAAATAATTCATTTAAATATATTATTATATTTTAATAATATAATAATGGTGATATTTTTACAACGAATGTGGGATATATGAGTATACGAGGAGGAAGAGTATTTTTGTTGCAATAAATGTTTAAAACATGTTAAACATGCTCATGGGACCCCATTTATCGACCGAAATTTGATTATAAATGTAAAATCGACTCGCTTGTGGATTTCGGTCAATTTCCATTTAGAATTTGGAAAACTTTTCTTCTCCGCAAAGTTGTAGAGAATTGAATTTCCTATAAAAACTCGCGAGATTCAAATTTTCTGATAAAAGGGCTATTTATTATGAATTATTGAAGTTCTGAAGCTCCAAAATAATTAATTTTTGAAGTTTTAAATATTTTTTTTACAAAAAACGTTTTTTGCATGTGTGAGGCATGTGTTCAATTGCTGAAATTCAGATTCAAAGGTGTGTGAAGAAGATTTATATATATATATAATATTTTAATAAATTTTCTACTTTGGTGTTCTAAGCATTTTCCTATAAATAGGGTGCTTAGGTTAGAATTGAAAATCACACCAGAAACTGAAGTTTTCTCTCTCTATATTATCGAGCGTATTCTTGTGAGTATTTTGAGTATACTTTGAGTATTGTTAAACGGTGCAAGTTCCCTTCAGCACTATACCCGGTATTCCAGCTAGAAGTACTAATCTTTCGAGGTAAGGGATGTTATTTTCTTCTCAAATGATATTATTTCTTCAATATCATTATGTCAAATATTGGTTGGAACTTTTATCAAATTTGGAACTTTTTCATGTCGGGGTTACTATTCATGAGTTACTATTCACGAGTTACTATTCATGAGTTACTATTCACGAAGTTACTATTCACGAGTACTATTCATGAAGCGTGAAGATGTTTTTTTTTGTGAATTTCTATCTTTTGGTGTCTCTGAGTTACTATTCACGATACTAAGACTATTCACTTATACTGCAACTATTCATCTAAAAATAAAATTTCTTCTTTTCGTCCCAAAATATCTATTCGGATACTAGCTTTGATCAGATCCATGTTTTGATCATTCTCGAATTTTACACCACTACTATTATTTTTTTGGTATTGTTGAACATGGATAAAACAAAGTACGAATCCTTAATCCTTAATCCTCATCATTTTGTTTCACCGGATTCGCTTTCTTTAAAAAATATTTTCATCATCCTCGCCTTAAATGATGATATTATTGAATATCTTCGCCCAGTAGTGCAAAGATGAATGATTTCTAAAGAATATCTTCGGTCAGTAGTGCAAAGATGAACAGTGTTTAAATGAACACGACTAATCGATGATGAATATTTTTGGCTCAGAGTGCAAAGATGAATATTTGATTCCGTATGTATATCGATTGATGTTACAGGATAAAAGATAGATGATGAACTTTTAAATTCATACATGTAAGATAGTAGTTTGCATTCTCTACTTAACTCTTCTAATGAATTATTATTTCACCAATAATATTGATTTAAAATTTGTTGTCTATCAGTATTCTATTTGATTTTTCCCTCAAGAAGACTAACGGTAATTTGTTGTATATTATCTTAGTCATAATATTCTTTACCGAGCTAGTTGAGCTCACCCTTTTCCTTTTTGTTCCATTTTTCTCGTGAGGCGAGAATATAAATGAGTACGAGCTCTGGGTATGGAATGAAGGTTCTAGAGAGAGAGTGTTTAGTAGTCCTCACCATTTTGTAAAAATAATGTATCAATAAATGTGATGAGGATTTATTTGAGTATAGATATTGTCTGAAGATAATATTTGTATTTAAACTCACGCTTTTACTTGTTGTAATAATAAAGTTGTAGTTGTTTCGTACTCATGTATCGACAACTCGTAATGGGTGATGTATACCTATTTTGGGGGCGCCACAACAAATCCCTCCGAGCCGATGGTATTGTCGAGCAGTGCTTTGAAATAAGTCTCTCTCGAGTTCTTGAAAACTCTTCTCACATTCTTCGCTCCAACCGAACTATGTATCTTTTCGAGTCACCGAGTCATGGAGTAGCGATTCGAGAAAATCCTTCCACGAATCTCCGATAATAACCAAATTTAAACCGAGAAAACTACGTGCACTTTATGGCCATCGATTTAGGTTGTTCCCACTTTGAATAGCTTCAATCTTTCTTGGGTCAACAGATATTCCATGACTTGATACCATCGTGCCCAAGGAATGCTACTTCTTCAAGCCGTAACTCGCATTTCTTCAACTTGGCATAAAGCTTATATTCACGAAGCTTTTGGAGTGTCGACCTCAAGTGTTGCTCATGATCTTCACGGCTTTTGGAATAAATAAAGATGTCATCAATAAAGACGACCACAAAGTGATCTAAATATTCCTCGAATACTCGACCATCATCATATCCATGAAGGCGCAAGCAAGGAGCATTAGTCAATCCAAAGGACATGACTAGGAATTCATAATGCCCGCATCGAGTTCTCGAAAGTCAGCCTTTGGAATGTCACGGTTCTAATCTTCAATTGGTGATATCCTAACGAAGATCAATCTTTGAAAAGAATTTGCTCTCGTGAATCGGGTCAAACAGTCATCAATACGCGGCAATGGATACCTATTTTTGATGGTGACATGATTCAACTCCCGATAATCAATACAAAGTCGCATACTCCCATCTTTCTTCTTCACGAATAGAATGTGAGCACCCCAAGGGAAGTACTAGACGAATAAAGCCAATGTCTAACAATTCCTCGCATTTGGGTCTTTAACTCACTCAAGTTAAATAGAGCCATTCGATATGGGTTTTGGAAATAGGTTTTGTACCGAGTTCAAGGTCGATACAAAATTCAATTTCACGCCTGGGTAGGCCGTAAGTTCTTCGGGAATACATCAGAAATTTATTAATAATAGAAATATCGCTTAAAACCGATTTAATTTTATTTAAATCGCGATATGAGCTAAGAAAGCTTGACATCCGCTTTTTCAATAAATGAATAGCTTTATGGCTTGAGATGACCGTGATTGATTTTAATGGTTTGGTCGTTTGAATTGCATAATAGGTTGATTAGGAATATGAAAGCTAACAACCTTACGAAAATAATCAATTTTTGCATGATAAGTAGTTAACCAATCAATCCCTTTAATCACGCCAAATGCAAGTATTTTTAATGAAATAAGATCGACAGTAATGTGAGGGTACCGATTTGAACCAAACAAGACTTATAAACAGTGGATGTAATGAAGGTTTCTCCCAACGGAGTTTCCACAGATAAGTCAAAGTCTAATTTCTCCTGAGTCAAATTTAATCGATGAGCGCAAGTAGGAGAAATAAAAGAATGGGTAGAACCGTATCAAATAAAGTATAGACTTCATTAGAGTTTATGATAAGCTTACCCGTGATGACCTCATTCGGGTTCTTTGCTCTCCGGGAGGTCACAACAAACGCTTCCTCAGACACTACCTGTTTTTGACTTTTTCCGAACTACCTTTGGTGCCTCCATCCTAGTTGAATTTGTCTTCTATGAACGCAAAAATCGAGCTAAGTGACTTTCTCTTCCACAATTATAACATGCTTTTGACGGCATGCGCAGCCTTTGGATCGATGTGTCCTCTCTCTCCGCATTTGAAGCATATGATAGTGGTCTTTCTCCTTCCTTAACAACGGTCTTTGGTCGACGCGTCTTTCCATCATTGTTGAATCTCCTTTTCTTGAAATGTCCATTCTTATTGTTTTGGCCCTCGATTACCACCGGCGGTTTACCATATCCGCCCGTTGATTCCCTCCACGCTTGTTGTCACCGCTCGATGACTACTCTCGCCGGTATTATAATTTAGCCACCGCTTCTTTTTAGTTATGGCTGACTCATTATCGCGCTCCACTAATCGAGCCCTATTTACAACATCCGAATACAAACACGCTTTATGAGAAATAAGATGTCGACGATTCCGACTTCAAACCTCTTAAAAACATTCGCGCCATTCTCTCTTCATTATCCACCAAGTGGGACGAACCGTGATAACTCCGCAAATTTTGCCTCGTATCATGACACTGGCCATATTATTTTGTTCCAACTTGATAAACTCCACCTCTTTCATGTGGCGAATACTTTCGTGAAAGTATTTGTCGTTGAATGCCCCTCTCGAACTTCTCCCAAGATATCTTCAAGACAAAGAAGTTGAGTACGCTTTCGATTCCCACCAAGAATCTGCCTCCGCAGTAACATAAAGGCGGCAAAGGGAACCTTTTGCTCTCCTGAGCATCCCAAGACATCAAATATCTTGTAATCTGCTTATCCATGCTTCGCCGTATGGTTTTGGCTCTCCCTTAAACTCCGGTGGTCCCAGCTCCTTGAATTGTTTAGCGGTGACCGCCGAGAGTTTTCCGTGTTTCCACCTACGCTTTTGGGCGAGTCGTCGCCTCTCTCCTCATTGCAGATAAATCGCATAAAGCCTCTCGAACATTTGATCATTCATCATTTGGTCAAGTTGTTGTTTTGTACGAGGATTGTCGCCTTCCCGATGCACATTATCCTCGATTATTGATATGTGGTGAATCAACGATCGCTCAGGCTCCATTGCTATTCTCAACATTCTCGATGTCATTTTCAGACATCGCCACAAAATAAAAGGTTAATTGACATGTAACAAATTATCCCTATATTCTCACCGAACAATAAAATAGCACATAAACTTAGGTAGGTCATACTAGCTAAAAGGTATTCCCCTGCCTCCCTCCTAGTACTATTCTCACATCATAGCCGAGATCATATCCCTAAGCTTTGATACCAACTGTGACGCCCCCAAAATTAGGTATACATCACCCATCTTGGGTAGTCAGATACATGGTACAGAATTTAAATACAACTTACTAATATAACTGCTGGTACAATAATGACATATAAACCGTGAGTTTGAATACAAATATTGTCTACTAGATATTATACAAACTCAAAAGGAGTCCTTATTACAATTATTATCACACTATTTCACAAAATAGTGAGGACTACTAATGCTATCCTCTGGACCATTACTCCGCTCCCCGACTCGTCCCTAGCTATATTCTCATTTCAAGAGAATAAAGAAAGAAAGGGTGAGCTCAACTAGCTCAAGAAGAAATATTATGACTAAGATAATGCGTAATAAATTATTATTAGCCTCAACAAAGATTATTAAACCGATAAAATATAATGAACATCAAGTTTAACTACAACATGAACCAAAGAATCCATTAAAAGAGTCAAGTAGAAAATAAAATCTACTATCTTTTATGATTTTAAAAGGTTTTTCATCATCATTATATTTGAGACTCACTTTTAATAAATATTCCACATCATCGAATCACTCCCGCACTACGCACCAATGATATTCTTTAGTATCACGACCACAATTATTCATGCACTACGGGCCAAGAATAGTTGTGTATTCATTAATGGTCATGATCATGCCAACAACTCGTCCCATCAATGCACTACTACCCCAATCGAGGATTTTTATCACATCATTTGTAACATTACTACGGCCATGATTACACCGAATAGTCTCTCGTCATAATCATACCAAGTCCATCTATGCACTACAGAATACAGATGACTTTCATCACATCATTTGTAATATTATGGTCATGATTACAATCAATAGTCTCTCGGTCATAATCATACCAAGTCCATCTATGCACTTCATGTGCCACGATGACTTTCAACATAATATAAACATGAGGATGATGACAATGATATAAGAATTCAATAAAACAAGTTCAAGAATTATTTTATCCAGAATTATTAACGCCCAAATTGTCAACATGATATCATTTTTGTAGAGTAAAATTCAAGAATGATCGTAAGAATATTTCCATGAAAAGATATCGATGAAACGCAAATATCAAGGATATTCTACTAATTTCATGGAGTATAAGTCAAAGTTTTAACCAACCGGGTATAATAAAGAATGGAATAACAAAAGAAATCACCATGCATGCGATAGATCAAGACAAAAGGTGTTATTCTAATGTAATAATAATAACGGAACCAGTCGTGAAATTCACACCGCAGTGATGTTCCAATGTAATAATAAATGCTAATAATAAATGATGGAACCAGTCCCAAAGAGATAAGCATGCATGCATGTGATATTCCAAATGTAATAATAAAGAAGAATAATAAAAAATAACCAGTCCGTGTAAAACACACGCATGTGATATTCCAACAGAATAATAATAAAGACGGAACCAGTCCTAGATAAAACACAATCGATGTGATGTTCCAACAAAATAATAGAGGAATGTCACCAAGTATAGGGTAGATCACAGATACAAAAGTTATTCCAATGTAAATAATAAGAAATGGAATAACAACAGCTTCTTCATGAATAAGAAAGAATAACACCCCTTACGAATACAACAAATAATATTCCCTACCTTATAAGAACCGAATATTGGAAAAGTGAAGTAGCGAGAATACTTTTCTTTTTTCTCTCTATAGTTTCTCTCTCTAAGTTTCAATGAATTCGTAAGAAATAATGAAGGAATGAGCTTTCTATTTATAGAAAAAACCGAGGGTGGCTCTTTGGTCTTAACGAAGGGTCAAAATGACTCTTGGTAATATCAAGAGATAACTACTATTCATGAAGGGTAATTAACCTTTGAAACAATCAAGAGGCGCTTAACTCTTGGTAATATCAAGGACAACTATTATTTTTGAAGGGTAATTACTATCGACGAAGGTAATTACTTTTGACGAAGGTAAATACTATCAAGAAGGTAATTACTATCGACGAAGGTAATTACTATTCACAAAGGTAATTACTATTCACAAAGGTAATTACTATCGACGAAGAGACTCTTAGATGATGACATATGGGCCCCCATAAAATAATCAAACTTACCACAAACGCCTCATAATGCACTCTTTATATACATCAAGGATTGAATAAATATTACCACAAATCATTTTATTTTTAATCAACACATTTTAATCTTTCAACAATTATTAATCATTTATAACTTGTCGCCTCAATTAATAATATAACATATTATACTGATGATAATCGTGACAATAATTGAATCAATAATATAAGAGATATGATGCAAAGAATTATCGTAGTAATAATTGAGTATAGCTAAGTGACTTCTCACGTAAGCATCAATAATCAATACCGCAGGTGCTACTATGCAACCACGCCAGACATCGTATTTTTATCACCGGGTAGTTCAACAATTTTAACTAGAACACCTTCGCCAAGTTATTTTTATAGAAAGATAATTTTGTCGCTTTCTAACTACGATAATACTTCCATCAGGGGGTCCACTAATGATTGAGTCAGTCGTCATTTAATATTCCCCACAAAAAGAATATTCTCCCACCAAACGAATATTTTATAACAACTTGCTTACTTTGCAAATTTTATAAATATTACCCACAACTATAACATTATATCAAATTTATTCCATAATATTCAAAAATAATATTTATAGAAAATTCATCTTTATTTATAAAAGTGGGGTTTTACATTATATATATATAAACATTATGAATCTTATTTTATAAAAGATGTAAACTTTTCAAATTCTCTCTCTCTCTCTCTCTCTCTCTATATATATATATATATATATATATATATATATATATATATATATATATATAATAACCAAACAACAATCAAGTAGCACTCCATCTCAATATTAACGAATTTAATATATATATATATATATATATATATATATATAAGCCAATCAACAATCAAAGAGGACATTATCTAGACTTCAATTGATCAACCCAAGAATTCATGCTACACAAAATTCGTAAGACACATAAAAGAAAAGTACCTGATTTGTTTGTTGATCTTAATTATTGCCGCCGCTTCCTCTTCTTCTTTTCTCTCAATTTGTATCGACGTGATGTTGAGTAAATTAGATTTTAGACATTTGTTCACTTTAAAAATGTATTTTATTAATTAATATATTTATAATTAACTCTCCAATTTTTAATAGGATTTTAAAATTACAAAATTTTAAATTAGATCCAATTAGTTTTAAAGCCCAATTTTACCAATTAATTTATCCACACTTATTAATATTTATTAGGGTGATTTACATATTTTATTACATTTTTAAAAAATTCCAACAATAGTGCACTCATATATAATAATTACACAACTAATACACTTCCATATTTTATTTACAATACTAGTGCAATTATGATTCCTTAATTTAGGGAATTAGTATTCAATTAAAATTCCTTAATTTAAGGATTAGTTATACACACGGCTTTCTTCTATCTCTCCTTATCTATAACAACCGCAGCTTAATAATCACCCTTCTTCTTCATTCAACGATTCTTTCTCTCTCTATATATATGCATTATTGGTAGCAAACAATTATTATTTGTTGAGGAGACGTGAGTGGATCAGAGCACTAGTTCGATCAACATCCCTATCAATACATTTTTTCAAACATGTTTTGTGTTTTTCATTTATATGCATTTATTCCTTTCAGATACTCCTCCCTCGCATAATATATATATATTATCCTCGAATCGCTCCTATTCAAAGAAACCAGGGCAAGATTTCCCAAACAATTTTATTCCGTGAACCATTCAATCTGAAAAGAATATTCTCGCCGATGTAATCACGAAGTTCTTGTAAGGAATTCAACTACCACTAGTTTCAAATTTTCTTCGTCTCAAGAATCGCTTCAATTCATCGACAGGAAAATTTCCAACCGCAAAGATGAGGCTATATCCTTCACGTAACCAAGTCGGTTGCCAACACGCTACCGCACCGCCATTCTCCTTCTCTCTTGATGTAAGTGGACAACACTCGTCCTTTTCCGCCATCCATGGTCCTCTTTCATCCCCACCTCGGCTATGACTTGGCGTCGTCTTCATATTGTCGCAATTTTCTTATAAGATACGATTTGGTAGTTAAACATTCATATGAAGTAAACCAATTCAAAGTGTTATTAGGTTTCTAATTTATTTTAAAAATTTATTATAGATTTTTTTTTTATTTAATAGTGCAGTTGGTAGCTAACACTTTATACAAATGTAACCAATTCAGTTTTATTGGGTTACTAATTAATTAAAAAAAATCTATATGTAGATTATTTTTTTTATAATACAGTTGGTAGCCAGACCTTAATACAAAGGTAACCAATGCAGTTTTATTGGGTTACCAATTAATTATAAAAAATTTATTATAGATTTTTTTTTTCATACTGCAATTGGTAGCCTAACCTTAATACAAATGTAACCAACAAAAACTAAAATTGTTACCTTTGTAAGTTTTGGTTACCAACTGCACTGAAATTTCTCTCGGTTACCCACAAAAACTAAAATGGTTACCTTTGTATAAATATTTGGATACCAACTGCACTAAAATTTATCATTTTCTCCTTTTAATTTCTGGACTAAATCAACCTTCGTCACAATGTCAGTTGTGGCCGTAATGGATGAGGAGATCGGCGTCCATGGTGTTGAAGCTTGGCCAAGGGGGAGGACGAAGATGACCCATGAAGGGGAGGATGAAGATGACGTTGTCAAACTTTGAATATTTGAATTTTAATTATTATTTTTGAATTTGAATTTGAATTTGTTGTTAGATTCAAATATTTGAATTTGAATTATTAATTATGGCAGTTATTTGTCTCGATTTTAGGTTTCCTTATTAATGTGAATTGTACTATTTTTGTAATATGAATTCTCTTTTGTAATTATTTGGTTGATGATTTTCTTTGTAATTACTTTCTATTTGTTGTATATTATAAATTAAATACTAGTTTGACCCAAAACAAATGACATCCAAAAATATGTTTTAAAACAAGATAATTTTTTATTATTTAATATTATTATTATTTTTTTCGGGTATTACATTTATTCTTTCAGGGAGAGAGGGAGATGGCTGAGTTTATAAATTTATAGTCGTCCAAAAATTGATGAGAATTTCTATGACATATATGTTTTTGATTTGTCGATAAAAAAATACACACTTAGAAATGGATGAAGTGACTTGTTTGTTTCTATGTGAATCTTGGTAGTACCGCGGCAACTATGTTGTATTTAGGGAGTATAGATATATCATATTTTAGCTTTTGTCATTTGAGATTGAAGTGGGGCATTTTTGATGTTAACAAAGGGGATGAGAGATTAAAGTTTGTGTTTGTGTTTATGTTTGGTGTATATGATTCACTTGTCAGCTAGTGGCTTAGTTTATCAATACAAGTGACTCAACTCAATTCTGCCCTTCATACAACCAGAAATTTTGCCCATATTATGAGGGATTTAACGGAGATCAGATCTCACCACCCCAAACTACACCAGTATTTATTCTTTGTAATCCATTCTGGTTGAACTTTAACCTAATGCTAGGTTTGGATTATAGGAAAGAAGGTAGGAATAGAATTTGTATTTGGCCTAAATTTATCGCAAAAATCAAACGTGGGGGAACAAAAAAAAAGAGAGGAGTATATGGCATTGTGGAAACCCTTCATGTGAAGTAGGAGTTTGTCTAAAGCTGTGTCATCCCGATTCACAGACAGAATTGTGTGCCTGCCGGATAGCGAGGAAAAGTTAATAATGTAAGGACATGATCAGATGAACAGTTGAATTTATGTGGTAGTCACTGCTTTTTCTCTCTTTTTTCTACGCTAGCAGAGAGAGGTGGAGAGGGAGAGGAGTAAAACTAAAGTATACATAAATGGAAGACTTCTTTTTTCTTTTTAATTTTTAAGTGTGTGAATAAAACCAAAACTTTTTATCTGGTACAAGTTTCCTGCCTGTATCTGATCAAAAGGAAAAGGAAAAATGCATTTAGTGGGAACAAGAGTCACCTCCTCAAGAAACAAACCGTTACAAACGGGAGGTGCAGGATCTATATGCCTTATTAGTTAACCTCCAAGCTCAACAGGAACAAGTGGGATGAAGGAATGCAGGACATCCTGTCTGTCTGTAACTTGGTTAACCAAGTTGTACGCATAGCATAGCTACTGCAGCAACCTATACTCACTTTAGGAACTGGAGTAATGAAACATGCAAATAGTAGTAAACTAGATACAAACCCGCGCTTTGCGGCGGGATTAATCATTTTGTTAATAATAAATTTATACATGCAATTAATAAATTAAAATATAATAAGAAGATGGTAGATTGTTGTGCGATTATCAAATTTTAATAGCATATGTTATATAGTGTTGCATAAAAATTTTATGTGCAAATATACATATCCAAGTATATAATTAATCTGATCACTAAACCCCTGAATATTACATAACAGTTGTGTGTGTATATATATATATATATATATATATATATATATATATATTAATGTCTTGATAAAATGTTTATAATGTAACCAATATGGTTAAAAATGGCAACTCTTTCATTATAAAGCACTAACAAATATTTAGAAAGTGTTATGCACAATGCCATCGAATTGTTATATTGATATGATTGCTAGTGGTATATTTGAAGTCTCATTACACATTACACAAATCTCACCAAGCCTCAAATATCTGACACATGTACTTGATGCATTTTGAAGAGTCCATGTCTCGTATACGCTAATTACTTGCACCAGAATTCTAACATCCAAACGAAAGGGAAAACAATGAAAGAATGTCTCAGTTTCGGTCCTCAGACATGAAGGGAAAGCACATGTTACATGCGAAAACTGAAAAGCACGAGAATTAATAATTATGTTGGATCTTCATGTCAAACAAACACCATGTCCAAAAACATAGCAGTATAGCACCGTGTCATACATAACACAATGTTATATAGTTAAAGAACGAATACATACTTCATTAATTTTTGACAATTACCATAATACAAAAAAAAAATATTAATGATGATGAAAATGATTTACCGGATGCTAGTACTTAACAAATCATACAAAGCCACAATCCATATAATTTAAAAAAACTAAACACAAAAATATTAATGGTTAACCAAGTTGTACGCATAGCATAGCTACTGCAGCATCCTATACTCACTTTAGGAACTGGAGTAATGAAACATGCAAATAGTAGTAAATTTATTGAACAAACTTGATATAGATGTTTTAGATCCATCTTATGTTTGGAAGTTTTGACCGACCTGTCAGTAAGTTGCGGCATGGCCTGCTTGTTACAAAAAAGGGTTTTAATGTCAATACAGCTTCCAATAGCTTGTAAGCTCATATCCAATTAAAGTTGCATGGTTGGTCAGGTAGTAAATTATGACATATACATTACCCATGAGACAATAGATTGGAGCCATTTTCTCCACATCCTTTCCTTCTACCCATCAGAAGAATGACTCCAAACGCATAGACATCACTTGTATCAGTAAGCTTACCTTCCCAGTCTGGCTACCTGTTATAAACTCTATCGATCCCCCTAAGTTTAGGCAGGTAGACTATGAACATTGCTTGCTTGCCAACATTGCCATTATTCAGAAGACCCGTCAGAGCACTGATTTCCTTTATATATATATATATATATATATATATATATATATATATATATATATATATATGTATGCCAAAACTTGTTTTCATTTATGAAATTGGTGAAAATTGAAGACAGAAACACCATTAACAACCACACTAGTACCATAATACTACTATCCTTATAGTACTAGTAAGTATTAAAACATCATTTTCATTTTCATATATAGAAAATAATTATGAAATATTAAAGATATTAATCATAGTATCTGAAATGGAATTTATTCACTTATCTAACATATTATATATATATATATATATATATATATATATATATATATATATATATATATTCGGATCAAATCAGATATTCTCTTTATCTTATTACCGTGCTCACCCCTTTAGCGATGAACCCATGATGACGCGCATCATATAAACGTCGTTTATACTTTCAAATGACGCTTATATGTTGTCCGTCGCTAAAAGTATAGACGACGGTTGTATGGTCGAAACCGTCATTTATCCATCGCTAAAGGGGGGTAAGACGGTGAGTAAGAAGATAAGAATATACACTAAATAATTAATTTGACTTTAATAATAAAAATAGGACATTTTTATTAATTACTCCATCCGTTTTTCTTAATATAAGTCGTTTTAAAAAAAATTGTTCTTTAATATAAGTCGTTTGAGAATTTCAAGTAAGCATTAATTGCTTAGTTTTCAATATTACCCAAAGTAATAAATACTCCCTCCGTTCCTAAAATATTGTCGTTTTATAAGAAAAAATTTGTTCCAAAATGTTTGTCGTTTACAATTTTTGAGAAGAATAAATCATTTATTTTCCTATATTACCCCTACCTTCTCTCATTTTTTCAAGAAATTCTTTCCCTTGTATTAATAGTTTTCAACTTCTCATAAAGGGGTAGTGATGAAATTTCAAACAAATTTTACTTGGTAAATTATACTTTCTTAATCCATGTGCAAAAACTTTAAACGACAAACGAAGATAGTATAACTTTGGTTCTCTCCCTATTTTTTGCCCAATAAATAATTTTTTTTTAATACAAGGGTAATATAGACAATTAATATTATATTTAATGCTATACAATTATTTTTTGAATAATGTTAGAGACACAAACTATTTTACAAATATTTTACAAATTGTTGATATGTCATACTTCACCTCAACATATTGTGTGGGGCCAAAGACTATATTAAAACAATTTGTTCATTAATATGTTGAGGTGGAGTATGCCACATCAACAGTTTGTAAAATGTTTGTAAAATAAATTTATTCAGAAGATTACTCTTATTTTTTAAGATCCTACAGCGTGAAATTATTTTTTTTTTGGTAAGTTGGTCAATCTACCAATAGAATATCGACACATAAAATCTCGCCTGCATGCTGTCAAGATTCTATCATTGGTCGATCACCAACTTACCCCAAAATAAACTTCATACTAACCACTTTTTTTTTTAATATTTATACCCTAAAATAAGTTGTAGCCGGAATCCATCCATCTCTTTGATGTCTGCATTGGGAGTCAAAAATGTAGGTGCGTGGAGTATGTAGTAATTAATTCTAAAATTTTAAATAATTTAAGACATAAATTTATCTAGAGGAGGAGGAGTATTTATGAAGGGCTCTCTGCCTCTCTCTCTCTCTCGTGACTCTTTCTCGTCTGCATGCACGCGGCGGCACGTAAAACAGGGCAGCCATAAATTACAATTCCCCACCCCCTTTCCTTTCCCTTCCCTTCCCTTCCCTGCCTTGCCTTCTTAATTATCCTCCCCATTTCCCACTCCCCCAACTCCAACTACTCACTTGCCAATTCCAATACATGTCTTATCTCTCTCTCTCTCTCTCTATATATATATATATATATATATATATATATATATATATATCAAGTCTTGTTAGAAAGAGAAGAGACCGTGATCAATCAATGAATTGAATTATTGAAGGGAAGGAGAGGGAGAGAGAGAGAATGAAAACGAACACTGTTATCTTCACTGTCCTAGCACTCCTATTCATTTGTTTTGCTTTAACGCAAGCCATAACTACTTATCCAAATCATCACAAACAAGAAGAAGAAAGAAGATTAGGGAGCAATAATAAAAATAGAAGATCAAGGAATAGTAGCAGCAGAAGAAGTAGATCAACTGGTGGAAGATCATCATCAAGGTCAGGAAGAGGAAGAGGAGGATCATCATCATCAACAACGAGTAATTGTGATCCATTATATGACTACCTCTTTGGTAGCTGTGGCAAATGGCCTTTCCCTCGTTCCAGCTCTCCCGACAACCCTTTTGACCCTTCTCCTCCTCCTCCGTCTATCCCAATTTTACCACCACCACTATTCCCCTCTCCTCCACCCATTCCAATTTTGCCTCCCCCTGTTGTACCACTCCCTTCACCCTCTCCACCACTAATAATCCCTTCACCGCCCCCACTAGTCATTGCTTCCCCTCCACCGCATCTAGTAGCATCTCCGCCTCCACCATCCCCATCCCCTCCGCCGCCGCCAACACTAGTCCCTTCTCCACCTCCACCAGTTCCTTCACCACCACCACCTGATCTACCACCATTTGTATTTCCACCGCCACCGCCAGACCCTTCATTGCCACCGATATTCCCATGGTTATCTCCTCCTAACGCTCCAACCTTCCCCATATTTTTTCCTCCACCACCACTAGTACCAGACTTGCCACCTGTAGTACCGGACTTGCCTCTAGCACCGCCTCTAGTTCCAATATTTTCGCCACCAATATCAGACTTCTTTCTGTCACCGCCACCTGCTGAATTAAGTACGCTGGCACCACCTGTTGTCCCAGAATTTCTGCCCCCACCAGTAGATCAATTACCACAAGCACCTGTACTACCTCTTGTCCCCGTATCACAAGACCCTCCGCCTCAACTACCAACATTCCCACTTCCACCACCTGATTTTTTCTTCCCACCTCTTCCGGTGGTTCCAGAGTTTCCAGTTCAACAGCAGCCAACGCCGGAGTCAGGCCCGCCACCAAATACTTTCAGAATGAATAACCATAATTAATTAATGTACTACTATATATTTTGGTTCCATTAAATTAATTGGGAAGTGGGTAGGATAAAATTTATTTTTGAATAAGTTTCATTAATTGGTCAATAGAAATCTTGATACGCACGCGAGGCGCTCTACATGTGTGATCAAGAAGATTCTATTTACTTAACCCACCAACTTATCAAAAAATAAACTTCCGAATCCAATTAATTGTATGTATGTATTTCTGTTTCAAATTAATCCAATCCTGGACGTCCTGCTCATGATACATTCAAGGTTAGAAGAATATACAAGTATTAAGAAAATAATTGTATAACATTAAATATACTATAAGTTGTTTATATTACCCTTATATTAAAAGAACAATGTTATTTATTGGGCATATCATAGACTGAATGAGAAAAAATAATCCAATAAAATTCTGTCGCTTCCCAAATGTTGGAATGTGTTTAACTCTTTTTTTATCAATAATTTGACTCGGATAGTTTTACTTTGTTATTCACTCCCTTCCTAAAAAATTATCATTTTAGAAAGTAAAATTTATTTTAAAGAGTTTGTCGTTTATAACTTTTGAGGAGAATAAATTATTTATTTCATCCGTCCTTAATTAATTGACGTTTTAGAGGTGGACACAAGAATTAAGATAATAATTGGAAAGCATTAAATATAATATTTAATTGTCTATAATACCCTTAAATTTTTTTATTGAAATAAAGAGAGAGAAAAAGTGTAATAAGGGGTAATTTTGGAAAAATTGTCATTAATCCTCCTAGATTTGAACAAACGTCAAATAATTAGGGACAAATAAAAAACTCTAAAACGTCAAATAATTAGGGACGGAGAGAGTATTTTCCTATATTACTCTTACATTCTCTCATTGTCTCAAAAAATTCTCTCACTTGTACTCCTTCCGTTCCTATAAGATTATCGTTTTGAAAGAAAAAATTTATTCCAAAAAGTTTATTGTTTACAACTATCGAGGAATAAATTATTTATTTTCTTATATTATCCCTACCTTCTCTCATTGTTCCAAGAAATTTTTTTCCTTGTATTAATAGTTTTCAACTTCCCATAAAGGGGTAGTGATGAAATTTCAAATAAATTTTATTTGGTAAATGATATTTTTTTAATTCATGTGCCAAAATCTTAAACGACAATTTTTTAAGAACGGAGCTAGTATTAATAGTTAACTTCCCATAAAAGGGTAGTGATGGAATTTTAAACAAATTTTATTTGATAAATGGTATTTTTTTAATTCATATGTAAAAACCTTAAACGATAATCTTTTAGAAAGGGAGGTAGTATTTAAGAATGCAGCTTTTGTATTTGTTAGGAAAATTCAAAATTTACATACTTCCAGTCCGCAGTCGAGCTGGAACTAAGGCATGCCTGCCCCTTTTGCAAAAATTATAATTGAGATATAATTATTAATCTCAAATATCATGTTTCTTTTTAAATTTAGATTTAGAACTATTAGCCTCAAAATTAAAAAATAACTTAACAATTTTGACATTATAATTATAATTCTAATAATATTAACATTATTATAACCCCTTCCAAACAAACATAACATATATACTAATAGATTAGCTATTTAAAATAAATTTCTCGGAAATCATAAGCGAGCCAACTATCCTATCCATAGAGCTTTGAACCAATATAACATTAGTTATGCTTTTCAGGCACAAATAGTAAATAAATCCTTTTATTATAAAGGTATAACAAACAGATCAAATCTTCCAGTAAGAACACTGTTTTTCAAAAAATTGTATTCAAGATAGACCAACGAGTATGCTTGTAAAGAGCGAGAAGAATAGTAGGAACTAAATTATTAAACTTGGATAAACTTGGTTAATGAACTAAATTATTAAAATCACATCTTCCCAGTCCCAAACTGGGGGGCAAAAGAAGCAGACGTTCCACTAAACTAAATCTCGAGCGAGAACATAAAAGACATTGATACATGATTATCTAGTTCTTATAATCTGGGTTGTCCCTGAGACCAAGCCTAGAGAGCACAAGGCTGTACGAATCCCAGTCCGTTCTTCGCAGATACTTTAACAATTTCTTCCTTTTCTGAACCATTGCTTGAAGTCCTTTCAGAGAATGCTTATCCTACAGTATTTAATTTAAAATTACAGCACCTAGTTAGCAATTGAACAGCATAAATGAATTATAACAACAGGATATGGGGAATGTCTGGCACTAAATGACCCACTTATTTAAGTTAATACAATAGCCTTTTATTAAATTTAAGAGTGCATGCTCGAAGGACAGTTGGAATAATTCTGGAATCTGGATGCAAATACACTCATGTGGTCATACTTCGGATAAAATTTGGATACTACCAAAACATGAAGGGCATGTGCTTTTATAAGATGATGAACACAGTACTACAAGGGTAAATCTGAACGTAGCTATATAGGCAAGCTTTATCACGTCATTGGTGTTATTAGCTTCAAGATTTCATCATCAATGCAAAATCCTCCATAGCATCGAGGAGAAAAAAATGTGAAGATTGAGTCGATCGGTTTATAGTATCTAGCATCTACCAAGCATGGATCTCATGAAACAATGAGCATTAATAACAATTATTAATATTGTAAAAGACTCCAACCAAAAAACTAGCGAAGAGGTACTTATGGATTAAGACCTACAATAGCATAAATTTAGAATTTCACCAAAATATAATTGCAGAATAATATAAAATCATTCATATAGTCACCTTTTTGTGTAGAGCTGTAGATAGATGCTTGATCTTTGTTGTGAGCTGTGCCACTGAAAAACAACAAAAGATTTCGCTTAAATGATTATAATTATTATTATTATTATTATTATTATTATTATTATTATTATTGGGTATAATAACTATTATATTAGAATGATAAGCAGGTAGGATAAATACATAGGACTAGAAGTACTCCAAAGGGGGCGAACCGTATACAAGCAGTATAAAGAAAACTGAAACAAATGAAACTGTCCAAAAAGCCCATCGTACGGACCAAAAAAGATTCAAGAGCAACCAACATAACACTTATTTAGTAAGCACATAGTGCATTTTGTTTAAAACACATAATCACAACTACATATACATTTTTGTTTTTGGATAAGTAATCGTAAAAAAAGGCATCCAAGAAAAAGGGAGCAACGGCTAAACGCTACACAATCAATGAACTACCAACCAAAAAATGTTGCTTGCTTTTAGGATTTAGTAAATATATTTCAAATCTCACGCAAACTTTGTAAATGTTTTCTTAGGCTAGAAGTTGATGGCGGAACAAGAGCTGCATGATATTGTTGTACTGTGATTAACAGGAAGTGATTTGCTCTGACTTTCTCCAACAGTAACAGTTCCCTGATAGTATTTCTATCCTTTTATTTGTCTCTGACATATCATTAAAGTTGTATTTAAAGAGTTTTAGTTTATAAAAGCAAAGAGCATTCACAATAAGATATTGTGTAGTATCAAAACAAGATAAGAATGCCATACACAGTCAACAACCAAGTTAAGAATGCTTTTACCTTGAACACGAGCAGACCCACAATCCGACTCTGACATTTTGAATTCATCTCTAACTTTCTTTAGCTCAATCTTCATCTTTTCAGAAGATGACATGTTGTCCGGATGGAAATACTGTTAAAAACACAATTGTCATGACTTAAAACCATGAAGTATCGCTACAAAAGTAGAGTAACATCAAACTCATGAAAATATACCAATAAAGAACAATCATTTAAGGTAAATGTAGTCGAAACAAACGACTCTTTCAAGGATGAAGCCACAGTATGTACATGGAACTCGGACACATTCAAATTCACATATCTTCATTTTAATTTTCTTTTTTTTTTTCTTTTGGGGGGGTGTGGGGGGAGGATTTGGAACAAAACATGCAAGGCCATGTTTCACTGCAGTGCAGTACAAGAACTATTCTACCATGTAAAACCTTTTCAATAAAACTACAGGAATATATTAGCAAAACCAAAGTGGGCATGCACCTTTGTGCAGAGCATTTACTACAATATGAGTATTAATGTCTTATTGAAGAAATCAAATAGCTTTGTAGCATAAAATGACAAATGAAGCATGTAAAACACCAAAACATCAAACTCAGGTCTCAATGTTGGAAATCGAAGTTCTTTAATTATAAGTCTCAAATATCCCTACATATATTTGCATGTAAATCATAGAAGTGTTGCCTACATACTGACCTAAAGCAGCAAGAAAACAATGAAGTTCCATTAAAACAATTAGAAGGGCAGGAATACCAGGAAATGTACTACTTGCCTTTTCAACTAAGTTCTCCTTCGGAGGTGACGACATAAAGTTTGTGGTTCCATCCAGCTGGCCCAAAATATCAAGTCTGTGAACTGTAACAACTAATGTGGTCAATAAACAGTCGATAAATGGTATTTTCCCAAATATAAGATCACATGCCTTTCTATTTCTCTTTTTTTTTTTTTGGAATGGAGGTAGCATATAACTACGTAGCATAGACAACTCATGGAAAACACAGAGAAATCAAGATATGTCAGTAGATGCAAAATAACTCTACTATACAAAGCCACCATATTCTCTTCCTCAACACGGACATGTAAAATAGATAAAAAAAATTGGGGCTTTTTTGGGGGCGTGAGAAGGCATCAGAACTTGCTTTATCTGCAATGTGGGCATGGCTTAAGCTCATCCAAGAAAAACAATTTGTTAGCACACAAGAAAACAAAATTATTATAATACGCCCATTTATGCCCACTGAATGATCATATGATATCAGTAGAGAAACTGAAGAACTTTTACTGCATTGCACTATCGGGAAGACGGAATATTTGGGAATTTTTGAGCATTCAACCTTTATAAATATGACAAGTATCTGTAAGGTTTAAAACGAATACAAAAATTTATAGAATTTTACAAGCACTAACCAATACAGTATTGCGCAACTTTGAGGAAAATATCATCAAAAACTTTCATATTTCACAATACCAGGGACACTGCGATTACAAATTAGCAGTCAGTAGCATGACTAGGACAAATACTCAAACCTAAAGCATGTAAGTGATACGCAAGCATTAGTATAAGAAGTTAAAGCATTAATATAAGAAGTAAAATAAACTCACTGGATTTTTTCTTCACCTTCTCGTCATCAGATCCCAACTTCACAAGGCTTTCCCTCAAATCCCTATAATAAAGAGCGCCGCCGATTCTCGACTCACTCTCCTTCTCCTCCATCTCCCTCAACTTCACTAGTCTCTCATTTAATTCTCCCAAGGAAAACCACTTCTCTCCCTTCATAGCCTCCTCCGGCCTCAACTTTCTCAACCTCTGATAGACTCCACGGCACGCTTGCGTGAGGTGGTCGTCGCCCCGATCGTTTCTAGCACAGTTGTTGGGTGAATTGCTTGCAACACCTTAACCCCTCGCTCATATATAGGTATTTAATCTTGGTACAATTGCTCATGCTCGTAAATCAAGGCTGAATGGACACCAACGACACCTCGACCCTCGCTTATATTGAGCGGTAATCTCAAGACAATCGACGATTGATGCGCAGAAGACGCCACACACAACTATGAATTGTTGTATGATAAGTCAAATTGAATCTCAAAAAGAAATAACTAAGAAAAATACTTAGGAATTCTTCAAAGAACCAAAAGTAGAGAATAACCTCACAAATATATCAATAATGAATAATGATAATGTGTTTGATTACATTAACTTATACCTCTATTTATACTACTCAAAACAATCCAAATTCTAATAACAATAGAACAAATTATTCTAATCCTAATAGAATTACAAACCATAACCCTAATTTCTAAGTAGAAATCAATTTGAAAAAGAAATTCTATTTATATAAAACAATGAAACCTTATTTAGAATGTAAATCTAAACCGGAAAGAAATCCTAATTATAATAGAATTTGATAAGTATCTCGAAAATAAATCCCTAAAAATTAGGCTAATAGAATATGCCTAATATTTTAGGAAACAAAATCTTTTTCCTAAAATCCCAAAATCCTTGCCACGTTAGGATCTTTTCTTGGCGCGAAACTTGCTTTCTTTCCTTTTGCATGTAATCTGATTATGTAAAGTTATAAAGACCCACATAATACTAGCTACACGTGAATAACTTCACGATCGAGATCAGATCATTCCCTCCTCTTCAAAAGGATTTGTCCTCAACCGCATCCACTCCTCGAAAAGGATTTGTCCACAACCGATCCTACATCAAAACAAACAAAGTTAGAATCACCAAACAAAACATAACCACAAGTCTCACACTTGCAATTTAAATGAATAAGCAATATCAAAGAACGCAAACAAGAATTTGAAAAGTTCCAACTCCTCCCGGATCAAATATGAAAATGAAAACTCTTTCACGTGATAGATTCTTCCAATGATGAATTCCGGATCAAATGAAATCTTATAATCTCGATCATTTTCAAACATAACCACGCCAATGATCCCGGTCAAATATCAACTTTTGAAATTCATCAGTCGCATAAGCCCATACACCAATCCTCGGATTAAACACGTAATAAAACAAATCAACAAGTTCCTTTTGTCTAATCACAAAGGAATCAAATAAATCAAAATCAAATGCATAGTCTAATAAAATAATATTCAAAACACTTCCCAAACTCTCAATACATCGATCGAATTGAATTGCAGACGATCCATGTTTCCCTCGATGAATACGATCCTATCACGAATCTGCAAAACACAACCAACCTTTCTCCTTCCATCGACATTATGTAAGACCCCGAAATTTTTTAAATAAAAGGAATTTCCTTTATTTTGAAATAGTAAGGGTTGATTTGATTAATGTGGATAGTTAAGGGTTAAATACGCAAATATTTCAAAATAAGCAAGTGGTTATAAAATATTCATTGTTGTCTTGGGAATATTCGTTTGGTCGTGGAATATTCGCATCGCTTGGAATATTCGCATTTACTGCAAGGCGCCCATGTGGGCCCCATAACTAAAAAGCGATCGATGAAGAAAACGACAAATATAAGTTGTTTTAAATAACTACGTAGTTGTTTGCCACTATTGAATAATTCTAAGGTTAAAACATACTAATACGCCATTGTCAACAAGAAGACACCAGATTGCACCAATTATTGATTCTTACGTAAGAAGGCACTACTCAATAATGGTTACGTAATTATCGCTCAAAGATTTTATAGAGTTAATAATTGTCATTGATATTTTATATCATTGTTGTTTCAATAATTGTCATTACACAATATCTTTCATTATCGGCTAATAATTCATATTATCCTCAATAATATTATTAGATAACATTATTGGCAATGTCTAGAAAGTTCTCGCTCAAGGAGAGGTTTGGTCATCTAATCAGTGCGCCAAAGAAGAAGAAATTCTTATCGAAAGCCCTCTTCCTGAACCCGCCTCAATCACAATATTGTGATTCTGTAATATTATTTGTGAATAATTAATTATTGATTTATATGATGAGGAAAATATTGATTTTATGTGGATATAGATGGAGAAAATTTTTAAAATGACAATTGTTGAAAATTAATATTTTATCTTTTTCGATAAAATAATTCATTTAAATATATTATAATATATTAACTATGATATTTTTACAATGAATGTGGGATATATGAGTATATGAGGAGGAAGAGTATTTTTGTGGCATTAAATGTTTAACACATGTTTTGTGTGTTGGTGGACACAATTATCGATCAAATTTGATTATAACAGTAAAATCGCCCGCTTGTGGATTTCTTTACGATTTTTGTTTGGAATTTGGAAAACTTTCTTCTGCAAAGTTGTAGAGAATTGAATTTCCTATAAAAACTCAAGAGATTCGAATTTTCTGATGAAAGGACTATTTATTATGAATTATTAAAGTTCAAGTTCAAATAATTGATTTTTGGGAGTTTAAATTATTTTTGTTAAGAAAAACGTTTTTGTATTTTTTTGGACATCATTAACATGTGTGGCTGGTGTTTTGACCAAAAGGTGGGCTAAGAAAAATTTGTATAATTATATTAATATTATATTAAATTTTCTCGCTTTGGTGTTCTAAGCATTTTCCTATAAATAGGTGCTTAGGTTAGAATTGAAAATCACACCGTAAACCAAGTTTTCTCTATTTCTCTCTCGATATTTTGAGCGTATTCTTGTGAGTATTTTGAGTATACTTTGAGTATTGCTAGACGGCAAAGTTCCTTCAAAGACTATAATCCGTGATTCTAGCTTTAAGACCGATCTTCGAGGTAAGGGATATTATTTTTTCAGAATGATATTATTTCTTCAATATCATTATCTTTGAAATGTTGATCTGAAGTTTTTATCAAATTTGGAACTTTTTCATGTCTGGGTTACTATTCATGGGTTACTATTCATTCAGTTACTATTCACGAAGTTACTATTCATGAGTTACTATTCACGAGTTACTATTCACGAGTACTATTCATGAAGCGTGAAGATGTTTTTGTGGAATTTCTATCTTTTGGTGTCTGAGTTACTATTCACGATATCTAAGACTATTCACGATACTAAGACTATTCACGATACTCGCACTATTCAATTAGAAAATAAAATTTCTTCTTTTTTCAAAATATCTATTCGGATACTAACTCGATCAGATCCATGTTTTGATCATTCTCAATTTTACACCACTATGATTATTTTGAGGTATTTTTGGATGTGGATAAAACCAAGTACTAATCCTTAATCCTTAATCCTTGTCATTTTGTTTCACCGGATTCGCTTTTTTAAAATATTTTTTCATCATCCTCGCCTTAAATGATGATATTATTGAATATCTTTGGCTTCAGTGCAAAGATGAATGATTTCTCAAGAATATCTTTGGCTCAGAGTAAAAAGATGAATGATTTCTCAAGAATATCTTTGGCTCAGAAGTAGCAAAGATGAACAGTGTTGAGATGAATACGACCGATTGATTAATATCTTCGCCTCAGAAAAAGATGAACAGTGTTTAAATGAATACGACTAATCGATGAATATCTTCGGCTCAGTAGTGCAAAGATGAATATTTGATTCCGTATGCATATTGATTGATGTTACAGGATAAAATATTGATGATGGACCGTTAAATTCATAGATTATAGTAGATTTCATTCTCTACGTAACTCTTCTATGAATTATTATTTCATTAATATTGATCCGAAACTTGTCAGTCTATCAGTATTCTATCGATTTTTCCCTCGTTGAAGACTAACGATAATTTGTTGTATATTATCTTAGTCATAATATTCTTTATCGGGCTAGTTGAGCTCACCCTTTCCTTGTTGTTCCATTTTTCTTCTCGAGGAGGCGAGAATGTAATGAGTACTAGCTCTGGGAATGGAATGAAGGTTCTAGAGAGAGTTGTTTAGTAGTCCTCACCATTTTTGTAAAATAATGAATCAATAATGTGATGAGGATTTATTTGAGTATAGATATTGTCTGTAGATAATATTTGTATTCAAACTCACAGCTTTACCGTTGTAATAATAAAGTTGTAGTTGTTTCGCACTCATGTATTTGGCGACTTTGTAAATGGGTGTTGTGTATACCTATTTTGGGGAGTCACACATTGTATCGAGCTTAGGATATGATCTCCATGCGAGATCGAATAGAAACCAGGAGGGAGAGACGAGTAAATCCTTCGCTAGTGTGTCCTACCTAAGCTTATTCATTAGTCGGTCAAGATATAGGGATATTATGTGATATATTGATTTCCTTAATTAACCCTTATTTTATGACAAGATTTGAGAATGTCGATCGAGAATATTAACAAAGGGAGTAAATGAGACCGTGGAGATGCCTCAGACTCACCAACGAGGAGAACGTGCAACAGTCGGGTAAATGTTCCTCCCGCGAACAACACCAATCGAAAGCGATGATGAACGAGGGGATGTTTGAAGCTTTTTCAGCTCATACAAAATCGCATTTGGGGAGACTCGTGTTCAAAATACAGAGAGGAAATGATAGCAATTCACGAGTGGTCACAAATGCAAGCGCTCAAAGAGTCGGGACCACCGTAATTCTGGGAAAGCCGGATCCGATTAAGGCGAGACGGGTCAAACAAATTACCAAGATATTCGATGTCTTAGATGCACGAGGAACAGAAAGTTCCATTCGCCGCCTTTATGTTCCGTGGCGAGCAGGCAGACATCGGTGGAATCGTGAAGCGTGCACCCATCCAAATTTCGCACTCAACATGTCATGGAGACATTTCAGAATAGTTCAATGACAAGTACTTCCCCGAAAGTATTCGGCCATATGAAGGAAGTGGAGTTTATTAGACTAGAGCAGAATAATAACACGACGGTGTCCCAAAGACGAGGCGAAGTTCATGAGTTATCCGTGTTCAGACCTCATTTGGTGGAGAATGAGGAACGAACGATGACGCGGATGTTTCGAGAGGTTTGAAACCCGACATACGCCAAGATCTCATTTCTCATAAATTTTCTCTCTATTCAGATGTTGTCAATGTGGCTCAACATAGTTAGAGCGAGATAACGAGTACGCTCAACCGAGGGACCATAACCAGGATCATATCAAGATAAGTAGCCATCGTAATAACGATAACCAAATGGAGAAAGAAGAAGAATACATTAAAGGCTGTAACCACTCGGTGGTAATCGTGGCCATGAAAATAGAAGAAGCGAGTGGGAGGAGATTTTAAAAAGAGGAGATTCAACAACGACCATGTGAAGACGCCAAGCAAAAGAAGAATTAGTTTTATGGAGGAGAACGACCACCGGGTCAGACATGTTACAAATGCGGAAAGAGGGACATATCATCAAACCGCCCACAACAGCTTTAAGGTATGCTATAGTTGTGGAAAGGAAGGACATATCGCCGAGATTATTTGAGAAGCGAAACCTAGTTCAATGGGGATTTGACTCAAAAGATCGTCCCGTAAAAGTCAAAGTCAACGATTTCTGGAAGAGCGTTTGTCGTGACCGGTCAAAATGCAAGGAACCCGAACGGTTAGCACGGGTTAGTCAATTATAAATTCTTACAAGTATATACCTTACTAGATATCTGCTCTACCCATTCTTTTATCTCTCTTACTTGCATACCAACGCTTAAACTTGACTCGAGAAATTAGACTTTGACCTATCTGTGGAAACTCCGTTAGGAGAAACTTTCATCACATCCACTGTTTATAAATCTTGCTTGATTCAAGTTGGCACTATCACATTACCTGTTAACCTTATTTCTATAGAGATATTTGTTTTTGATGTGATTTTAAGGTTAACTACTCATCATGCCGAAATTGATTATTTTCGTAAGGTTGTTAGTTTTCATATTCCTAAGCAACTCGTTATTCAATTCAAGCAATCAAACCATTGTAGTCAAACATTTTCATATCAAGCCATGAAGTCATTCGCTTATTACGGATGTCAAATTTTCTTAGTCCATGTTATGGATTTGAATAAAGACACGCCGATTTGAATAATATTCCCGTTGTTATTGATTTTTCCCCGACGATTTTCTCAAGAATTTCTTGCTTACTCCCAAAGCCCGATATTAAATTTTGTATCGACTTTGAACCCTAGAGACAAAACTCATTTCTAAAATCTCATATCGAATGGCTCCTATCAACTTCGTGAGTTAAAAATTCAACTATAGAATTTGGTACCGAGCCTTTATCTTGTGACTTCCTTTGTGGAATTCACCTAAGCCGCACTCTCCGTAGGGACGCCATATTCGTTAGCGCGATAAGAAATCGATAGGTGTCATTGTGACGTGCTATCCAAGATTGGGATATGAGTCACAGCTGAGAGCAACCTAAGTCAAGAATCGAAATACGTAGCTTTCAGGCTTAGTTGGTTATTATCGGAGATTCGTTGAAGGATATTCTCGAGTCGCTATTCCGTTAACTTAGCCGACTTGAAAAGATACAAAATTGTATATGGAGCGAGGAATGCGAGAAGATTTTCCAAGAGCTCAAGAGGCGACTCATTTCGCACATATTCTAACCATACCATCTTGAAAAGTCGAACGTGGTAGTTGACGCGTTGAGTAGAAGATCATATGCGAAACGAAAAGCGATGATGTCAAGTATACGACAGAGCCAACTTTAATAGAAAAAGTTAAGGTTGCTTCGCCACCGAATCTTGAGTCGATGCGTAAGAAAGAAAGTACAAGAAGGAGCTATTCCTAAGCGAGAATCGATGAAGAAGGAATACTTGAGTCCACTCTGCACTTTGGTTCCTAACGACTGATTTGAAGAACAAGATTATGATGGAGGCACACAATACACCATTTGCAATCCATCTCGGGAGTACCAAAATGTATTATGATCTTCAACATACATTTTGGTGGAGCAATACGAGGAGAGAGATCGCGTGGTTTATCTCGATGTTTAACTTGCTAACGTGTAAAGGCGAGCATCTTGTACCTAAGGGTCCGCTGCAAACCACTTGAGATTTTGAAATGGAAGTGGGAACACATTACCTCAATTTCATTACTAATCTTCCTGTGGTTTCTCAAGGCATAAATGCTATTTGGGTTATTGTTGATAGATTAACCAAGTCTCGCTTATTTCTTATCGATACGAGAGACTTATTCCTCGAACGCCTTTTCTCGTATGTACGTAAATGAGATTGTGAGGTTGCATGGCATGCCAAGATCCATAGTTTTAGATCGTGACCCAAGATTCACTTCATGATTTTTGGTTAGTTTCAAAGCTATAGGCACGAATTTATTTATTTAGTTCTAAGATACCATCCCCAAACCAGATTTTGACAATCGAGAGGACTATTCAAACTCTTGAAGATATATTAAAACTCGTGTCCTAGATTTCAAAAGAAGTTGGGATAAGTACTTGCCATCGGTGGAATTCTCATACAACAATAGTTATTAAACAAATATAGGCATGGTTCCATTCAAGCATTTTATGGACGAAAATGTCGCTTCTCCAATATGTTGGGATGAGGTGGGTGAAGCAACATTGTTGGGACCCGAAAGTTAAGTACGTATGACTAATGATTCGACAACGATATAAAACCAAGACAAGATCGATAAAAAGAGTTATGCGGATCTTCATCGAAAGGACGTGGAATTTAATGTAGGGATCATGTATTGTTGCGAGTTGCTCCATGGAAGGGAGTTACAAGATTTGGGAAGAGAGGAAAGCTCAATCCACGATTTATCTGGTCCATTTCAAATTCTTGACCGAGTAGGAAATGTAGCCTATAGACTTAAGTTATCTCCGAGTATGTCTCGTGTTCATAATGTGTTTCATATATCTCAGATTTCAGAAATATGTGAAAGACCCGAACCACGTTATCGAAAGTTAGAACCTGATTTAGATAGCCAAGACTTAACGTATGAGGAGGTACTGCCAAGATTTTGGATAGGAAGGAGCATGTCCCACGCCAAGAAAGGTTATACCACAAGTTAAAATTTTGTGGAGGAATCATGCTATAGAGGAAATGACCGGGAATTGAAAACGAAAATGAAAGCGAGGTATCCTCACCTTTTCAAAACACTGTATCGTGACGCCAATTTCGAGGACGAAATTTCATAAGGAGGGAGGTTGTAAGACCCCTCAAATTTTTAAATAAAAAGGAATTTCCTTTATTTTGAAATAGTAAGGGTTGATTTGATTAATGTGGATAGTTATGGGGTTAAATACGCAAATATTTCAAAATAAGCAAGTGGTTATAAAATATTCATTGTTGTTTGGGAATATTCGTTTGGTCGTGGAATATTCAGATCGCTAGGGAATATTCGTATTTACTGCACCAAATGACCATGTGTGGGCCCCATAACTGAAAAAGCGATCGATGAAGAAAATGACAAATATAAGTTGTTTTTAAATAACTACAGTTGTTGTTGCCATTGTCGTTGAATACCCGGTTAAAACACACTAATACGCGTTGTTGAACAAGAAGACACCAGATTGCACCAATTATTGATTCTTACGTAAGAAGGCACTACTCAATAATGGTTACAAGAATTATCGCTCAAAGATTTTATCGAGTTAATAATTCGTTGCGTTGATATTTTATATTGTTGTTGTTTCAATAATTGTCATTACACAAATATCTTTCATTATCGAAGCAATAATTCATATTATCTAAATAATATTATTAGATAACATTATTGGTAATGTCTAGAAAGTTCTCATCTAAGGAGAGGTTTGGTCATCTAATCATACCAAGAAGAAGAAATTTTATCGAAAGCCCTCTTTCCTGAACCGCCTGGTTGTCAATATTGTGATTCTCGTAATATTATTTGTGAATAATTAATTATTGATTTATATGATGAGGAAAATATTGATTTTATGTGGATATAGATGGAGAAAATTTTAAAATGACAATTGTTGAAAATTAATATTTTATCTTTTTCTCGATAAAATAATTCATTTAAATATATTATAATATATTAACTATGATATTTTTACAATGAATGTGGGATATATGAGTATATGAGGAGGAAGAGTATTTTTGTGGCATTAAATGTTTAACACATGTTTTGTGTGTTGGTGGACACAATTATCGATCAAATTTGATTATAATCAGAAAAATCGCCTTCGCTTGTGGATTTCTACGATTTTTGTTTGGAATTTGGAAAACTTTCTTCTGCAAAGTTGTAGAGAATTGAATTTCCTATAAAAACTCGCGAGATTCGAATTTTCTGATGAAAGGGCTATTTATTATGAATTATTAAAGTTCAAGTTCTCAAATAATTGATTTTTGGGAGTTTAAATTATTTTTGTTAAGAAAAACGTTTTTGTATTTTTTTGACATCATTAACATGTGTGGCTGGTGTTTTGACCAAAAGGTGGGCTAAGAAAATTTGTATAATTATATTAATATTATATTAAATTTTCTCGCTTTGGTGTTCTAAGCATTTTCCTATAAATAGGTGCTTAGGTTAGAATTGAAAATCACACCGTAAACCCAAGTTTTCTCTATTTCTCTCTCGATATTTTGAGCGTATTCTTGTGAGTATTTTGAGTATACTTTGAGTATTGCTAGATTTGCAAGTTCCTTCAAAGACTATAATCTTGTAGATTCTAAATGTAAGTCTTGATCTTTCGAGGTAAGGGATATTATTTTTTTGTAATGATATTATTTCTTCAATATCATTATGTTTGAAATGTTGATCTGAAGTTTTTATCAAATTTGAACTTTTTCATGCTCTGGGTTACTATTCATGGGTTACTATTCATGAGTTACTATTCACGAAGTTACTATTCATGAAAGTTACTATTCACGAAGTTACTATTCACGAGTACTATTCATGAAGCGTGAAGATGTTTTTGTGGAATTTCTATCTTTTGGTGTCTGAGTTACTATTCACGATATCAAGACTATTCACGATACTGAAGACTATTCACGATACTCAAGACTATTCAATTAAAAAATAAAATTTCTTCTTTTCGTCAAAATATCTATTCGGATACTAACTCGATCAGATCCATGTTTTGATCATTCTCAATTTTACACCACTATGATTATTTTTGAGGTATTTTGGATGTGGATAAAATCAAGTACCTAATCCTTAATCCTTAATCCTTGTCATTTTGTTTCACCGGATTCGCTTTTTTAAAATATTTTTCATCATCCTCGGTCTTAATGATGATATTATTGAATATCTTTGGCCCGTAGTGCAAAGATGAATGATTTCAAGAATATCTTTGGCCCAGAAAGTAAAGATGAATGATTTCTCAAGAATATCTTTGGCCTCAGTAGTCAAATGAACAGTGTTGAGATGAACACGACCGATTGATTAATATCTTTGGCCAGAGTGCAAAGATGAACAGTGTTTAAATGAATATGACTAATCGATGAATATCTTTGGCTCAGAGTGCAAAGATGAATATTTGATTCCAGTATGCATATTGATTGATGTTACAGGATAAAATATTGATGATGGACTCGTTAAATTCATAGATTATAGTAGATTTCATTCTCTACGTAACTCTTCTATGAATTATTATTTCACACATGAATATTGATCCAAAACTTGTTGCTCATCAGTATTCTATCGATTTTTCCCTCGTTGAAGACTAACGATAATTTGTTGTATATTATCTTAGTCATAATATTCTTTATCGGGCTAGTTGAGCTCACCCTTTTCCTTGTTGTTCCATTTTTCTTCTCGTGAGGCGAGAATGTAAATGAGTACTAGTCGGGTATGGAATGAAGGTTCTAGAGAGAGTTGTTTAGTAGTCCTCACCATTTTGTAAAATAATGAATCAATAATGTGATGAGGATTTATTTGAGTATAGATATTGTCTGTAAGATAATATTTGTATTCAAACTCACGCTTTACCGTTGTAATAATAAAGTTGTAGTTGTTTCTGTACCATGTATTTGGCGACTCAGAATGGGTGTTGTGTATACCTATTTTGGGGGAGTCACACATTAACACAATCAAAATCACATAATAGCACCAACGGAATAAAAAGGTCACAATCATAAGTTGAAATTTCAATAGCATATCGACGATGATCACAAACAAACTTAACACATGCTAAAGAATTTTCCAAAATGTTGACAAAAATCGAAATACCATCAAAATAGAGAATAACAAATTTTCCCATGAAAGAATTCAAAATATAATTCAACAATTCCATGGAAGTATGCAATGCCTTAGCTAATCTAAGTGAACTAACTAAACATGCAAATAACTCATCTCTCAAACCATCTTGATGATAAACACTTCTTGAATCAAAACCATACGATAAAGAAATCATGCAAACGAAGATCGCCCAACGAAACAACATGATTACTACCATTGTCAACTAACGATAATTCATGTAAAGATTGACTAGCATGAAACCCTAAGTCAATATCTAGACAACAAAACCTAGAATTAATTTCATGCAAGTAAACACATCGAGAACGAGAATATATATCATGATCATAAACTAACTCAACATAAATCAAATATCCTCCATAGTTTATGATAAAAAATGATTTTACCATCAAAATAGTTAACAAAAAATTTTCCAATAAGCATGCAAAACATGTTTTAAATAACTCATGAAAACACTAGATGCATTAGTTAATCTAATGTAAATAACTAACCACCTATATAACTCACATGCTAAAAACAATTTTCCATTTATCATAATCTCTCGTATAAATTGATTAGGCATCAGATCATTATCACATGTAGATAAAACACAAGTACTATGCAATTTATCAAGCATATTATCCAAACAAGAAAAGAATAACGATACTTGTTTACCAATTCAAAATCGATTTAACAAACTCGTTGTCCCATCCTCCTTAGATACTATGATCTCATAATCAACACATGAACTCATGTCTTCTCTCACGATACCCACTTTCACCAACTCTCCAACCCGCCTTTGGTAACTTCGTTGTCTCCTGGGAATACTATCACCGACGAAGACGGAATGATAAGATACGGGGTATTTCATCAATAACTCTGCACAAGAGACAAAACAAAACTAGACAAAGAAGAATCATTAGTGTTAGTATTCAAAAGCGCCGCCTTTGCAGATTTAATGTATCGTCGGCTTTTCAAAATATAACTCACTTTTCAACTCACTATCTTTTCATGGTCACATATTTCTTCTCTCTCTCTTTATGCTCACCCTCTCGCTTTGTTTTTCTCTCGCTTATCAAGGTCACTCTTTTCATTCTCTTTTTCTCAATCTCTTTTCTTTTCATTCTCACTCTTTTTAATTTTTTCTTTTACATTATCAATCTTTTGAACAATTTCTTTTTGTCGATCTTTTCCAAATGTATTTCCTTTACAAACTCATCTTCTTGATTACTTTCTTTCTGATGTTCACCATCTTGCTTTTAGATCATGGATTTCATCTTGAACACTCGAACCCAATAACTCTCCTTGACCGCATATTCTATAATTTCTTCCACCTCCCCCGCCGATCTTATTTCTTTTCATACTTAGAAGTATATTGTAAATCGCATCCAATAATCTTCCTTGTTTACTTGTGTGCGAACCTCCTATTATTGTCTCATCAGAATCGCCTTGAAGGTTGCTCTAATTGTCTTTGAGATGTATACTCCTCCTCCTCGCTATGTCAGATCTTTGGTGCAAACCGCTTTCAGATCGCTTTTAATTCTCGCCCATGTCTCTCGAATCTGACGCTCCCCATGTTTTGTGTTCGATAAGTCGCCACCATATAATTGTATGATCGAGAACTCTTGAAATGCCCGTTCGACCTTCCTCCTCTCGAGTAATCATGATAGTCAAATTCTCGCCCATTTTTCTCTCCCATCTCGGATATGCCTCATGATCAATATTGCATCGAAAGTATTCCTTTGAGACCCATAAGAACTTTCATAATCAGTAGCTATACATGTTTGTCAGAAACAAAGGTTAGTAGATAAAAAATTTTCTCACACACTCCTTACGTGTTTCATTTCAAATAATGATGAATCACCAAATGTATCGCTTCAAATTTGGCTTTTACCTCTAATAATCTTACACTCTTGCCTTTTACCTCTAATATTCTCTCTAATAGGTTCTTCTTGAATTCCCTAACAAAATTCTTGATTTTACTAATCAATTTCAAAATTACTTATCATGAAAACAAATATAGATGGCGAATTATCGTAATACCACAAAATCACCGATCGTTTTGCCTTGCACTCTCAGATGCTTGCTGTAGAATTGTAAATTGTAGCTCCAGCTTTGTAATTGATGATTTGATGGAAACTGCATGAACTCTTGTTGAATTTGATGATTTGATGGTGTGCTACAAATCAAGGGTTAATTACAATAATATGATTTTTTTATTTATTTTTTCTTTTCCTTTTTTTTTTTTTTTTTTGCTATTTTTTCTTTCTTTTTCTTTTTTTTAAATATATATTTCGACAAAAAATTAAAGATAAGTAACTTGCTAGAAAGGCTTAGCTCTGATAATACTAAATGATAGACGCCACTAACAACGCCATGCAAGATGGTCAAATCGCCTTTCGTTTAAAAATAGTTTTGGTGAAAAGATAACCTCACAAATATATGAATTCGTGAATAATGATAACGTTTGATTATTTAGACCTCATTTATACCTCAAAACAATCCAAATCGGTAATAACAATTGAACAAATTATTCTAACAATAGAATACATAGATCACCTCAATTTTGTAAGATTTGAAAAGAAATTCTATTTCTATAAAACAATGTAAACCTTATTTGTAATGTAAATCTAAACTCGAAAGAAATCAATTATAATAAATTTGATAAGATTCTCGAAATAATCTTAAAATTAGGCTATTAGAATATGCCTATTTTTTAGAAACAAAATCTTTTTCCAAAATCAAAAAATCTCGCCACGCTAGATCTTTCGCCGCGTGAAACTCGCTTCTTTCCTTCGCATGTAATCTGATTATGTAAAGTTATAAAGACCCACACGATACAATCCTCGATCTGTAAGTTATTCACATGTAGCTAGATATGCGTGGTCTTTATAACTTTACATAATCGATTACATGCAAAGGAAAGAAGCAAGTTTCATGCTAAAAAAGATCCTAACGTGGCAAGGATTTCGGGGATTTTAGAAAAAGATTTTGTTTCTAAAATATTAGGTATATTCTATTAGCCTAATTTTTAGTGATTTATTTTCCAGATACTTATCAAATTCTATTATAATTAGGATTTCTTTCCAAATTTAGATTTACATTCTAAATAAGGTTTCTATTGCTTTATGTAAATAGGAATTTCTTTTCCAAATTGATTTCTACTTAGAAATTAGGGTTATGGTTTGTAATTCCTATTAGGATTGTAATAATTTGTTCCTATTGTTATTAGGATTTGGATTGTTTTGAGTAGTATAAATAGAGGTCTGTTAATGTAATCAAACACATTATCATTATTCATTATTCAATATATTTGTGAGGTTATTCTCACTTTTGTTCTTTTAAAGAATTCCTAAATATTTTTCTTAGTTATTTCTTTGAGATTCAATTTGACTTATCATACAACAATTCATTGTTGTGTGTGTCCTTCACCGCATCAATCGTCGATCAGATTGAGATTACCGCTCAATATAAGCGAGGGTCAAGGTGTCGCTGGTGTCCATTCAACGCAGATTTCTAAACGCTGAATCAATTGACCAAGATTACCGCCTATATATATGATAAGGGTTAAGGTGTTGTCGCAAGCAATTCACCCAACAACCGTTAGAAGACCTCGAAATTTTATGAAATAAAAGTATTCAATTTTTCTTATAATTACTATTCAAGAAATGTTTAAATTGATAAAAATTAAAGTTAAGGGTGATATATGAAATTTTTTCAAAATACACAAGTGGTTATAAAATATTCATCATTGTCGGGGAATATTCGTTTGGGTCGTGGAATATTCTTTCTCGTTTGAGAATATTCGCATGCGATTTACTGCAAGCAGATATTTGGGGCCCCATAATGTAATAACTGTCTTGGATGGAGAAAACGACAAATTTGAGTTTTTATAAATAACTACAGTAATCGTTACAGCTTAACAATTGTTGGAATACCCGGTTGGTAAAGTAAAGTAATGCGTTGTTGCATAAAGAGATAGCACACCAGATTGCAGATAGTATTTTTCAATTATTGATTCTTACGTGAGAAGGCACTACTCAATAATTGTTACGTAATTATTGCTCAATATTTTATTTTATCGATTCAATAATTGTCACGTGTTGATATTTTATATTATCATTGTTCAATAATTATCAACGCACAAGATTTCCCATTATCGGATCAATAATTCATATTATTTGAATAATATTATTAGATAGCATTATTGGCAATGTCTAGAAAGTTCTCACAAGGAGAGGTTTGGTCACCTAATCATGGCGCCAAGAAGAGAGAAATTCTTATCGAAAGCCCCTCTTTCTGAGGAACTACCTACCGTCATAAAATGTGATTCGTAATATTATTTGTGAATAATTAATTATTGATTCATATGATAAGAAAATATTTATTTGATGTGGATATAAATGATGGATTTATTTATGTGGTTATAAATGAAGGAATTAATGTTGAGGTATTTTATTAGTATTTTGTCAGATTGGAGGTATTAAAAGATAAAATCAGTGTTCTTACAGCTTTATTGTGTGAGTTATAATATTTAATCCGACCGTTGGATCGTTGTAATTTTTGGATATGTTATACATATATAAGTTGAGTATATGTCCACAAATTTTGAACCGTTAAAAATGAGCGTATAATTTGTTATGAATTTTAAGAGGTGACTGATTCGGAAATTAGGTTATAAATGATTTTGGTGGAAAATTCTAGAATTGGTGGGCCCCACTTTTGGTTGGTGAGAAATATGCTCAATTAAATTTTTAAATGTGGTGGGTGGGAATAGTAGCAGGTAAAGCCATCAGGTTGCAGGTCAAGTCTGCTAAAATTTTCCTATAAATAGAAGGCTGTTAGAATTGAAAATCACACCGTAAACAAGTTTTCTCTTTTCTCTCTAGATTATCGAGTGTATTTTGTGAGTATTTAGATACTTGGTGAGTTGCTTATTCTTCAAAGTGCAAGTTTTCTTCAACATTATATCCATATCCCGTCGTAAGTCGCTTTTTTTGAGGTAAGGGATAGTAAGGGATTTTAAGATCAGGAGGATTAGAAGGAATGTTATTTTCTTCATAATGATGTTATTCTTTCAATATCATTATAACTTTGCAATATTAGGTATGGATTTTATTGTGGAATTTCTACCTTTTTGAGTCGGGGTTACTATTCACGATATACGGCACTATTCACGATATACGATAATTATTCATATATATACTTTACTATTTATGTATATGACATTATTTACGATATATTTAAGATTACGTATTTAATACAAGAGTACTATTCACGAAGTTACTATTCATGAGTTACTATTCACGAGTTACTATTCATGAGTTACTATTCACGAGTTACTATTCACGAAAGTTACTATTCACGAAAGTACTATTCACGAGTTACTATTCATGAGTTACTATTCACGAAAGTTACTATTCATTTCAGTACTATTCACAATAAAATTGGTTTCTTTTTCCACCAAATTATCGTTGATTTATGAATCTTACTCTTGAAATTAAAACCATGTTTTGATTATATTATTTTATATAACATTCTTATAACTCTAATGATGATATTTCTCTTTGACTTGAGTTTAAAGATGGGTAGATTATTGGTATGATCGTGACCATAGGTTCTCTTTGGCGCCAAGAATGCAAAAGTTGAATTGTTGACCGGTATGATCATGACGATTGAATTTACAATTGAATATTTTTAACTTAAGTGCAAAGGTGAATTGATCAACATGGTTATAATTATTGTTATATAACTTCCGAATGATTATATATTTCTTTGATATATGAATATCTTTGGCTCGTAATGCAAAGATGACTGTTGTTGAATATCTTTTGCTTTGTAGTGCAAAGATGAATTATTGATGAATATCTTTGGCTCGTAATGCAAAGATGACCTCGTTGTTGAATATCTTTAGCTTTGTCATCAGAAAGATGAATCATTGATGAATATCTTTGGCCCGTGGTGCAAAGATGAATTTATTAGTATGATTATGAATGAAACTGTGATTTGGTATAACCATGATATTTGATGTTTCGTAAAGACAAAGATGATGAAAATTATCTTCGTCCCGGATGAGAAGAGGATTTAGAATCACAATTATGATTATGAGTTATTCATATAATTGTGGAAAGGAACTGTTGATTGATGTTACAGGATAAAATATTGTTGGTGGACTTTTAACGTGGAGAAGATAATAGACTTTATAGTCTATTTGACTCTTTTTAATGGATTGCTCGTTCACCGCAACTATGGTTGAAAAGTTTTATCATCTACCATATGTTCTAAATCTCTCGATTCATTATTGATGAAGACTATTGATAATTTATTTATCTTTAGTCATAATATTCTTTATCGAGCTAGTTGTGCTCACCCTTTTACTTCACAATTCCTTTCGGTGTAATAAAAGTGTAGTCTGGGTTGAAAGCGGGGATAACAAGGAATAGAACGGTGGTCTATAGTTGTTGAGGTTCTCCTAAAGAGTATGAAAATAATTTTATTGAGGGCTTTAGTGTGTTGTATTTTATACATCATTTAATAGTTATTTTGGTGAATTAAATAGGGTGAAAGAACCCAACTTTGGAAGGGTGTTTTGTCACTATCATACAAGATGTCTAATGACATACAAACTCGTGTTATCATAAGACATGGTTGTGCTCATCCACTTGCTGAGTATATTTACAAGCACTACCTATATAATCTTGGCGTTTGTTTGGAGTATAATACCAAATTAGAGACAGTGGAGATAATGATATGTCAAGAGAAGACTCGCCATTGGGAAGAATATGATAGTAACCTTCTTGTTTTTCTTTGGGGTCTATTGGGTCAACCAAGGATAATTCTGTGGCCATATGATATCTACCATAACCTAAAAGCATGGCCTCCCATGTACGAAGGTTTCCTTGAGCACTTCCCAAAGATTCTAATTTCTAAAACAGTTTTTGACTATACCTTTATGTAAGGTGTCATTGTAACGTGCTACAGTTGGTATATATTTGTATCCAAACTCACAGCATATGTGTGAAAGTAGTATGCATACAAGCCAATCATGTTTGATGATAAAGCATATACTTTGTAACAATCTTATTCATTTATTAATAAAAAGTATTAATTTATTAAAGGCTTTTAATTATCTACATGATGCTGTTTTATAATATGTGATAAACCCATAGTTTTAAGCAATGCTTTTAGAATAATGATGATGATCATTCTAATGAGATCTAAATTCTTTGAAAGCTTAAAACTAAAATAGTTCCCAATCATTGATTACTAAATCGGGGATTAGTGAATCCTGATAGATTGGGTACATACGTTGTTTGCTCATCGATGAGGATGATTGATCTCATGATCATTTGTGTGGAGACACTAAAGCAAGTATGTAGGTGCTTATTAGAGAATAAGTTCACCGAACGCATTGGCTCGCTAAGGAATACCTAATGGAGTTTTATTTGCCGTCAATAGGAATTCTCAGTAGTGATAGTAGTACAAGTGATCCTTGACTCGAGATCATCATAGTATCTCAGGTATGATGAGTTATACTTTGACTTATTCCTTAAGACCCTTAGGGTATATCAAAGGGTATGCTTGGGTATAATAAGTTGTATATGGAGATAATGTATTATCAATAAAGAATCTACCACTTCTAATAAAAGAAGAGAAATGTCCTATGTGATTCGATAAATGACAACCCAAGAGTCCTTGGTTAAGCGAGAATGAAATTAGAAAGGAGTTTCTAATTTGCATTATTTGAGTCAGGCATTTAAGGATCGAAATACATATAATTAAATAAAATAAGACTTGACAAAGAATTCCATGCCTTATATTTAATTGGGACATCAGATGGTGGAAGGATTGAATCAGATTTGCAGAACTATTTACTCAAAGGTTCTTTAATGATTAATGTTGAAATCTATATTATCCGGAAAGTCGTTGATCGCTAGGGGAGGCTTATCCCTATTGTAGAATAAATATTATTTAAATAAATTAATTGTTTAATTTATTTATTTAAATAAGATTAGAATTGTTCTAATTGATTTATTCACAACCTGCTTAATATGGAGAACCTAAAGGGTCACACCATAAAAGGAAGAATAATTATTTAAGAAGTTAATGGCATAATCGTAATAATATAAAGTTATATATTTAATTTAATCTATGGTGATAGAATAAATTAAATAGCTTAATATTTATTATTTAATATTTTAGAAATATTAAATATAAATTAATAAGAGGAGTCTTATTAATATTATTACAATTATTATTATTTTAATTTCTAAAGAGTTTAGGAATTAATTTAATATAAGTATTCTCATTTATTCCTAATTGGATTAGGAAGGAAAATTAGTTAAAGGAGTTTAATTAATTATCCCTAATAAGATTAGGGAGCTTAATTAATTAAAAGAATTAATTAATTAAAAAAACCCAATTCCTTAATTGTTAAGGTGGGTTGCCCACATCTATAAATAAGAGGAGTCTTATTATGGGTGGTACGGGTTGTTGATTTTTCAACATACGTAATAATTCCAATTGTTGGGAGAGACACCTTTTCTATAGTGATAGAAAAACTAGGGTTTAGCCAACCACCCTTCTTCTTGAATTTTTTCTTCTTCCTCGGTGGATCACCTCTGAGGCCAAACATTTGGGTGGCTAACGTTGATCAAAGGAAGGAACCAAACCCGGTGGATTCAAGATTGAACGCGAAAGGATTTGGAGGTGAACTTGTACTGAGGAAGCTCGATCTTCAAGGGTATGATTTTATTCTTTATCTTTTCGCTTAATTAATAATTATGCATAAAGGGTGATCCGGGTTTATGGTTTGTAAATTTTTAACTCGATTTTTACACGCTCCTTTAATTTTTTTGCAATTTGATCAAGTTATGAATATTACAAACCTAATAAAGGGTATCGAGCCAAATCTTTTATGCTAATTATTAATTATTTTAATTTAATATGTATATTGATATGTGTTTAGAACAATTTAATTGGGCATAATTTTATTGTATAAAATTTAAATAAAAAAAAAAAAAAAAATCCTATTAATTCATTTATGCCACGACGCCACGCTACGCCAAATCGTAAATCACGAAAATTTAAGTAGAAGCTTGGAGTAAGTATCGAGGATTCATTTTTTTCCAAGCATTATGCATTCAAACAAAAAAAAAAAAAAAATATTAAAAGTTTTGTAAAATGTGAATCAAAATGGAAAAAAAAAAGACCGCTACTTTTTTCAAAATGACTCATGATGTTATACATAGCTTTTTAAAATAAAATAAATATATATATATATATATATATATATATATATATATATATATATATATATATATATATATATATATTCTTAATTATTATATAATTAAAATAAAAGTTTATTTTAATTTTAAAATAAATAGTTTATTTTAATATTAAAATATAAAGTTTTATTTTAATTTTAATAATTTTATAATTAAAATAAAAGGTTTATTTTAATCTTAAAATAAAAGGTTTATTTTAATATTAAAATAAAAAGATTATTTTAATTTTAAAATTAGAATTTCATGCTAACTAATTAGAGTTGGAATTGGATTCCATGATAACTAATTGGAGTTGAAATTGATCTTCCTTAAATAAAGGAGTTTATTTAGATATGAAATAGATTTCATATTATTCAAAATAAAAGAGTTTATTTGTGAATAGGAAAGAAAATCCGTGTTTCCTTAAATAAAGGAGTTTATTTAGATATGAAATAGGATTTCATATTATTCAAAATAAAAGAGTTTATTTGTGAATAGGAAAGAAAATCCGTGTTTCCTTAAATAAAGGAGTTTATTTAAATATGAAATAAGATTTCATATTATTCAAAATAAAGGATTTTATTTGTGAATAGGAAAGAAAATCCTAATTTCCTTAAATAAAGGAGTTTATTTGAATATGAAATAAGATTTCATATTATTCAAAATAAAGGAGTTTATTTAATAGGAAAGATTGTTTCTTTTAATTAAAGATTTTTTTTTATATATGGAATTGATTCCATAATTAATTAAAATAAAAGAGTTTATTTTAATTAAAATTTTGATTAAAATAAAATAGTTTATTTTATTCAAAATTAGATAAATTAAAATAAAATAATTTAAATTTGGATTAAAATAAAGGAGTTTATTTTTATTCAAAAGATTTTATACTTTTGCCCATTAAATGATATATATATTAAATGTTTATTATTCATGAGATGAATGTTATTTATTAAATGGTGATATTGATTATGGAAACCAAGTTTTATTTTATTTGTATGGGTTTTATTAAATGGGGTCAAAAATGTAAATTCTATTCCTCCTATGATTTTTCTATTTATTTTAAATAAAATAGGAATAGTTAGAATTAATTTTGAGAATTAGAGATCAAGGGACAAGAATTAAGACCCGTTTATAATATGTAATAGTTATATTTAAATATTATTCTTGCACCCTTAGGGGAGTTTGACCTTTTTGGTTCACTTGGTGGCTCTAGTGAACCAAACTAGAATAAAAGTCCATAATCAATTCGTGTAATATATAGTATTCTATATGCATGCTTATACTATATATATATTATATATTATGCAAACATGCTTCGCATGTTCATTAATATGACGCGTTTTTTTATATATATATGTAAATGCGCCGCTAAAACAAGATGAGACAAATTAATAACAAACCCCTCAATTTTTATATTAAGTCCTAAGCGCTCAAAGATATTTGGAATATCGAACGTCAGCTTTCTAGCATGATAAAATTAATAGAGTATTAAATATTTAATATGAGTTTGTTGTGTCACCACAAGGCAAGTATTAAGTATTTAAGATGTTAATTTATCACATTTGATGCTTATAAAGAAAATTGAACAATATTGTTTTGTTGTGTCACCACAAGGATGATATTTTTCTTTTTGAATATATGGAGTGCTAGGTTGACTTAACTTGGATAATTTTGATTCGGATGTGCCACCACTGATCAAAATAATCTAAGAGGCAAAATATAAGGAGTTGTATAGTTGATGTAATTGACAAAAGTTGTCTACCTATTTATTTATATATAGTTTGTTGTGTCACCACAAGGCTATATACATTTGAAATGGGATCCTTATTCTCACTAGCAAATCTTTAATTAGATTTTGCTTAACTATATAAGTGAGGTAATATAGTTTGAAGAAAATAGTGGGAGATACCAATTTAAAACAAGACCTAATTTATTTTGGTAATTAATAAAAGAATGTATGTTAAAATGTTGTTAATTATAAATTCATTTATAGAATTTTACAATGTCTAAATTACTATCACTGCAAAGCATATTAGATGCTAAATTAATCAAACCGAATTAAACGGATTGGTTAAGGAAATTGAGAATAGTTCTCATAGTCAAAAGCTATCTTATGTCCTTAATACGCCTATCCCCAAGCAATGGTTGCGCATAATGCCTCCGAGGAAGAGATTGCTACTTTTAGAAAGTGGCAAAATGATGCACATTGGCTCAATGCATCATGCTCAGATCCATGAGTAACGAGCTTCAAATACAAGATGAAACTATGGATGCTCCTACTATATTCCCGCACATCAAGTAGTTGATGGTGAGGAAAGTAGGACCGATAGATATCGATATCTAAGGAGCTCTTCCGATCTAGAATGACCAATGACACTACAAAGATGCATAAAAGTTCTTAACATAATCAATTTGATCGATCAATTAGGACAACCGGTTTTGTCATGAATGGAGAATTGAGCCAAGATTTGATCTTGCACTCACTCCTGATTCCTTTCACAATTGTTGTGAATTTTTCATATGAACAAGCTAGATATCACCTCATTGATTTGCTTAACATGTTGAAAATGTCGATAGTCACTTTCCAACCAAGAAAGACCAAGTCTTACCGGTAGGGGCCAAAGGATCTTCCTAAAAGAAGAACGATTCAAAGAAGGTAAATAGAAAGGCATAAACAAAGGATAATAAGAACAAAACCCGATATGGATAGCAAAGGAGTTTGCTTCCACCACAATAAGCCCGACACCGGAAAGAAATCATGAGAAAGTATCTTGCAGAGGCTAACCAAAGAAGCTTAGTGAAGTTTCTACATAATACGCTTTTTGTTCATGATTGAAATAAATTTTTCTTTAAGTCAAGGTTCTACTTGGGTATTGATACCGACTTTGGTTATCATAAATATAGATTTATGAAGGACCAAGCAGAAGTGGAAAGCTAAACAAATATAAGTAATCCTATGTGTGGAAATATAGCAAAGGTTGCCATATTAGCCATAGAAACTTATAGTTTAAGCAATGCCACGGCAAATCTATTAAGTCAATAAGTTGTTATTGTATTCCAGCCTTGTTAAAAATATTATTTCCATTTTATTGTTGGACAATGAAAACTTTGGTATTATAATTAAGAACAATTGTTGTTCTATTTATAATAATAATGTTTTGTATAGAACTGGAATATTACTTAATAAATTTTGTATACTTGACTTACGTGAAAAAAAATTATTTTTTAAATTGAACAAACTAGTATAAGAAAAGGAGATGATCTTTCAAAGAGTTGAATGTATGTATTTATTGAAATACAAGTGTGAATTATTTGAAAGGTTCAAAGAATTCAGAAGTGAAACAAATTGATAAAGTATTAAGATTCTTTGATTAGATCAAGGAATAAATACTTGTGCAATAAGTTTCTAGATCATCTCAAATGGTTTATCTCATAATGGACACCTCCTGATACACAATAATTGATTGATGTATTTGAATGGAAAAATCGTACCTTGTTGGACATGGTGCGGTCCATAATGATTTTACCGACATTCCAAAGATCCTCTCAGGGTCATATCCTAGAAATGGTCAGATATCTACAAAAAATGGTAACCTCAAAATCCATTTTTCAAGACTCCATAAAAGTTATGGATGTGGAGGATTCTAATCTTAAGTATGTTAAGATAAGGGGTTGTCCAACTTATGTGAAAAGGTTTCAAAGGATAAGCTTGGGACAAAATTTGACAAGTATAGATTTGTGGGACTTCCTAAAGTAAGTTTAGGGTATATGTTCTATAATCCTACTTAGCAAAAGGTGTTTGTTGTGAAACACGCTGCTTCTTAGATAAATGTGTTTATCATTGAAGGGGCTAGTGGAGGATAATAGATCTTGAAGATTTCAAGAACCACAAAACACTATAAGTCAAATAAGAGGAACCTATAGATAGACTGTTATTGTACCATACAAATCAATAGTAAATGCTGAATAAGACCAAGATACCTAGGAGGTATGGATTCATCATGGATGATGATGATGAGGAGGTACATCATAGAAGATGATGATCCAGTACATACGATGAGGTAAGTGTTGTAGACACTTTCGAGAGAAATTGATTGAAGCAAGTTTCTCAAATATGGAACATTCGTTTTGATGAGGCAATCAAAAGAGTTTGATTTTGTCAAAATAAGAATGAATGAACCTAGTGTCTACAAAAGGGTCGATGGGAGCGTCGTGACATTTCTAGTATTATATATTGATATACTACTGGATAAGGAATGACATATCAATGCTACAATCAAGAAAGATAAAGTTGTCTAAACATTCCTCCATGAATGATTTGGAAGAGTATCTTAATTGGGGATATAAATCTATATAGATAGATTTAAGAGGATGCTCGACTTTAACCCAAGGAACGATATATTCATTTGATGCTAAAGTCGCTTAGCATGGCAAACTCCAAGAGATGTCTCATGTTGATGAGCTATGGAGTGTATCTCTCTTAATAGTCCCCATGTACTCTCAAACGAAGAGAGATCGCATGAGTGACAATCATGTATGCAATGAAATGTACGACCCGATGTCGATCGGTCATATTCGAGAAGTTCACTATGAGTCGCTGAAAAATATCTTAAAGTTCTTAACCGGTACTAAGGATGTGATCATATTCATGGTGGGTCTAAATTAAAACTAGAGGATTTAATGACTCAAGTTTTTCGCATGCACCAAGACGACGTAAAATCCACTTTAAGGTAAAGTGTTACCTTGAACGGTGGTGCGCATTGAATTGAAAGGTTCTAAACAAAGAAAGAGTTGCTTGGTTTAGTGATAAAGACAAAGTATATAGCTATAAATGAAGCTACAAGTTGATTGTTTGGATTAAAGTTCATTACGTAACTAGGAATAGTTCCTAAGTCTCATCTTGGATCTAAACATGTGTTGTGGCACTTTCATTTGATTATTAGAATCATTGAAAGATGGGAAATCACTATAGAGATAGTGGACTCTCATGAACAACATTACATATCCATTAACTAAAGCTTATCCAATGTTAGGGATAATCGCCACTTAGAGAAGAAGAGTATATGAGATACCATGACGATCGGCTTTAGTGCAAGTGGGAGATTGAAAGTAGTATGCATACAAGCCAATCATGTTTGATGATAAAGCATATACTTTGTAACAATCTTATTCATTTATTAATAAAAAGTATTAATTTATTAAAGACTTTTAATTATCTACATGATGTCGCTTTTATAATATGTGATAAACCCATAGTTTTAAGCAATGCTTTTAGAATAATGATGATGATCATTCTAATGAGATCTAAATTCTTTGAAAGCTTAAAACTAAAATAGTTCCCAATCATTGGATTACTAAATTGGGGATTAGTGAATCCGGATAGATTGGTACATACGTTGTTTGCTCATCGATGAGGATGATTGATCTCATGATCATTTGTGTGAGACACTAAAGCAAGTATGTAGGTGCTTATTAGAGAATAAGTTCATCGAACGTGGGCTCACTAAGGAATACCTAATGGAGTTTTATTTGCTGTCCAATAGAATTCTCAGAGTGATAGTAGACAAGTGATCCTTGACTTGAGATCATCATAAGATCTTGTGTATGATGAGTTATACTTTGACTTATTCCTTAAGACCCTTAGGGTATATCAAAGGGTATGCTTGGGTATAATAAGTTGTATATGGAGATAATGTATGATCAATAAAGAATCTACCACTTCTAATAAAAGAAGAGAAATGTCCTATGATTCGATAAATGACAACCCAAAGAGTCCTCGGCGAAGGCGAATGAAATTAGAAAGGAGTTTCTAATTTGCATTATTTGAGTCAGGCATTTAAGGATCGAAATACATATAATTAAATAAAATAAGACTTGACAAGAATTCCATGTCTTATATTTAATTGGGACATCAGATGGTGGAAGGATTGAATTGTGCATTTAACTATTTACTCAAAGGTTCTTTAATGATTAATGTTGAAATCTATATTATCCTGAAAGTCGCTGATCGATAGGGAGAGCTTATCCCTATTGTAGAATAAATATTATTTAAATAAATTAATTGTTTAATTTATTTATTTAAATAAGATTAGAATTGTTCTAATTGATTTATTCACAACCTATTTAATATGGAGAACCTAAAGGGTCACACCATAAAAGGAAGAATAATTATTTAAGAAGTTAATGGCATAATCGTAATAATATAGTTAAGTATATTTAATTTAATCTATGGTGATAGAATAAATTAAATAGCTTAATATTTATTATTTAATATTTTAGAAATATTAAATATAAATTAATAAGAGGAGTCTTATTAATATTATTACAATTATTATTATTTTAATTTCTAAAAGAGTTTAGGAATTAATTTAATATAAGTACTCTCATTTATTCCTAATTGGATTAGGAAGGAAAATTAGTTAAAGGAGTTTAATTAATTATCCCTAATAAGATTAGGGAGCTTAATTAATTAAAAGAATTAATTAATTAAAACCCAATTCCTTAATTGTTAAGGTGGGTTGCCCACATCTATAAATAAGAGGAGTCTTATTATGGGTGGTATGGGTTGTTGATTTTTCAACATACGTAATAATTCCAATTGTTGGAGAGTACACCTTTCTATAGTGATAGAAAAACTAGGGTTTAGCCAACCACCCTTCTTCTTGAATTTTTTCTTCCTCGTGGATCACCTCTAGAGGCCAAACATTTGGGTGGCTAACGTTGATCAAAGGAAGGAACCAAACCCGTGGATTCAAGATCAACGCGAAAGGATTTGAGGTGAACTTGCACTGAGGAAGCTCGATCTTCAAGGGTATGATTTTATTCTTTATCTTTTCGTTTAATTAATAATTATGCATAAAGGGTGATCCGGGTTTATGGTTTGTAAATTTTTAAACTCTGATTTTTACACGCTTCCGCTTAATTTTTGCAATTTGATTGCGTTATGAATATTACAAACCTAACAATGTGTTGTTGTATTTTGCACGACAATTGTTGTAATAAAGTTGTAGTTGTTTTTCTGTACCATGTATTTGGCGACTCAGAATGGGTTGGATGGAATGGACCTATTTTGGGGTTGTCACAGGTTGGTATCGAGCTTAGGATATGATCTCGCGGAGATCGGGGAATAGAACTAGGAGGGAGAGATGAGTAAATCCTTCGCTAGTGTGTCCTACCTAAGCTTATTTGTTGGTCACCATAATATCGGGATATTAGGTGATATGTTAATTTGTTAAATTAACCCTTGTTTTGAAGTCAGTATTCTAGAATGATATCTCAAAATACGAGAGATGAGCAATGGAGAAATCATGAGGATGTGGGAAGATGGAAACAAGGTATTCTCAACTCTTTGAAATACTAGATACGTAAATTTCGGGGACGAAATTTCATAAGGAGGGAGATTGTAAGACCCTCAATTTTATGAAATAAAAGTATTCAATTTTTCTTATAATTACTATTCAAGAAATGGTTAAATTGATAAAATTAAAGTTAAGGGTGATATATGAAATTTTTTCAAAATACACAAGTGGTTATAAAATATTCATTGTTGTTTGGGAATATTCGTTTGGTCGTGGAATATTCTTTCTCGTAGGAGAATATTCGCATTGACGGCGGTAGCTTATCATTATGGGCCCCATAATGAATAACTGCTTGATGGAGAAAAACGACAAATTTGAGTTTTTATAAATAACGGCGTAATCGTTACTGCTAACAATTTGTTGGAATACCCGGTTGGTAAAGTAAAGTAATACGCGTTGTTGCACAAAGAAGATACCGGTATTGCATAGTATTTTTCAATTATTGATTCTTACGTGAGAAGGCACTACTCAATAATTGTTCACATTAATTATTGCTCAATATTTTATTTTATTGATTCAATAATTGTTTGTGTTGATATTTTATATTATTGTTGTTCAATAATTATCAACGCATATTTCCCATTATCGGATCAATAATTCATATTATTTGAATAATATTATTAGATAGCATTATTGGCAATGTCTAGAAAGTTACATCGAGGAGAGGTTGGTCACCTAATTGCGCTACAAGAAGGAGAGAAATTCTTATTGGAAAGCCCTCTTCCCGGGAACTACCGGTTGTCATAAATGTGATTACATAATATTATTTGTGAATAATTAATTATTGATTCATATGATAAGAAAATATTTATTTGATGTGGATATAAATGATGGATTTATTTATGTGGTTATAAATGAAGGAATTAATGTTGAGGTATTTTATTAGTATTTTGTCGATTGGAGGTATTAAAAGATAAAATCGAAATTATTCTTACAACTTTTATTGTGTGAGTTATAATATTTAATCCGATAGTTGGATCGTTGTAATTTTTGGATATATTATACATATATAAGTTGAGTATATGTCCACAAATTTTGAACCGAATTAAAAATGAGCGATAATTTGTTATGAATTTTAAGAGGTGACTGATTAGAAATTAGGTTATAAATGATTTTGGTGGAAAATTCTAAATTGGTGGGCCCCACTTTTGGTTGGTGAGAAATATGCTCAATTAAATTTTTAAATGTGGTGGGTGGGAATAGTAGCAGTAAAAGCCATCGGTTGGTCAGTCAAGTCTGCTAAAATTTTCCTATAAATAGAGGGCTAAGTTAGAATTGAAAATCACACCGAAACAAGTTTTCTCTTTCTCTCTCTAGATTATCGAGTGTATTTTGTGAGTATTTAGATACTTGGTGAGTTCTTATTCTTCATGCTGCAAGTTTCCTTCAAATTATATCCGATATCCCCGCCGTAAGGAAGTCTTGCTTCTTTTGAGGTAAGGGATAGTAAGGGATTTTAAGGGATTATAAGGGGATCAGTAAGGAATGTTATTTTCTTCATAATGATGTTATTCTTTCAATATCATTATACCGCAATATTGGTATGGATTTTATTGTGGAATTTCTACCTTTTGAGTGAGTGGGGATACTATTCACGATATCTGGCCTTATTCACGTATACTGCACACTTATTCATATATATGACCTTTATTTATGTATATGACATTATTTACGTGATACTGATTACTATGTACAAATACGAATTACTTATTCACGAGTTACTATTCATGAGTTACTATTCACGAGTTACTATTCATGAGTTACTATTCACGAGTTACTATTCACGATTACTATTCACGAGTACTATTCACGAAGTTACTTATTCATGAGTTCTTATTCACGAAGTTACTATTCACGGTACTATTCACAATAAAATTGGTTTCTTTTTACGACCAAATTATCGTTAATTTATGAATCTTACTCTTGAAATTAAAACCATGTTTTGATTATATTATTTTTATATAACATTCTTATAACTCTAATGATGATATTTCTCTTTGACTTGAGTTTAAAGATGGGTAGATTATTGGTATGATCGTGACCATAGGTTCTCTTTGGCCAGTAATGCAAAAGTTGAATTGTTGACTGGTATGATCATGACGATTGAATTTACAATTGAATATTTTTAACTTAAGTGCAAAGGTGAATTGATCAACATGGTTATAATTATTGTTATATAACTTCTGAAATGATTATGTATTTCTTTGATATATGAATATCTTTGGCTCGTAATGCAAAGATGACCTGTTGTTAAATATCTTTAGCCTGTAGTGCAAAGATGAATTATTGATGAATATCTTTGGCTCGTAATGCAAAGATGACCTGTTGTTGAATATCTTTAGCCTGTAGTGTAAAGATGAACTGTTGATGAATATCTTTTGTGACGCCCCCAAAATTAGGTATACGTCACCCATCTTGGGTCGCCACTTACATGGTACATAAATTCAAATACAACTTACTAATATAAGCTGGTGTACAATCGACATAAACCGCGTGAGTTTGAATACAAATATTATCTACTAGATATTATACAAACTCAAAAGGAGTCCTCATTACAACTATTATCACACTATTTCACGAAATAGTGAGGACTACTAATGCTATCCTCTCGGACCATTACTCCGTTCCCAGGCTAGTCCATTTATGTTCTCATTTCACGAAGAGAATAAAGAAAGAAAGGGTGAGCTCAACTAGCCCAGTAAGAAATATTATGACTAAGATAATGCAGAATAAATTATCATTAGCCTTCAACAGTGTTAAACTGATAAAATACAATAGAGTTTAACTGTAGCGGAATTAGCAATCCATTAAAAGAGTCAAGTAGAGAATAAAGTCTACTATCTTTTAGGTTTTAAAAAGGTTTTCATCAATTTTATCATTTGAAACTCAGACAATAAATAAACCACCACATCTAATCATCCTCGTACCACGCCAAGGATTTTCATCAAATTATCAATGGTCATGACTATACCGAATCACCCCGGTCATAATCATACCAAAACTATCCATCATTTGCATTACAGAATACCGAGGACTTTAGTCACATCATTTATATCAAGTCGTGATTATACCGAATGATCCTCGGTCATAATCATACTAAGTTCATCTATGCTGCGTAAGCCAAAGATAACATAATATAACATGAGGATGATGACAATGACATAATAATTCAATAAAACAAGTTCAAGAATTATTTAATCCATGAATTATTAACGTCCAAATTGTCAACGTGATCTTTGTTTTAGAGAGTAAAATTCAAGAATGATCAAAGAATATTTCCATGAAAAGATCTTTGGATGAAACGCAAATATCAAGGATATTCTACTAATTTCATGGAGTATAAAGTCAAAATTTTAACCAACCGGGTATAATAAAGAATGGAATAACAAAAGAAATCACCATGCATGCGGTTGCATGTAGGCAAAGTTATTCCAACATAATAATAATAACGGAACGGTCGTGAAATTTACACCAACGAGGATATTCCAACAGAATAATAAAGATGGAACCGGATCCGTAAAACACACGATAGGATATTCCAACGAGAATGATAAAGATTTTAACCAGTCCTGTAAAACACATGCATGTGATGTTCCAACGTAATAATAAAAAGCGGAACCAGTCCTGGTGTAAAACACACAGCATGTGATGTTCCAATGAGAATAATAGAAGAATGTCACCAAGTATAGGGTAAATCAGCGTATCTGAAAGTTATTCCAATGAAATAATAAGCAATGGAATAACATAAGGATTTCACCAAGTATAGGGTATGTCACGATCTGAGTTATGTATAGGGTATGCCACTTTTACGAGTTATTCCAATGAAATAATAATGAATGGAATAACGAAGTTCTCTTCGAAGAAAGAATAACACCCTTACCGTAAAAAGAACCTAATATAAGAAGTAGTGAAGTAGCGAGAATACTCTTCTTCTTTCTATAATTTTCTCTCTATAAACTTCTCTCTATAATTTCTCTCTGAGTTTCAATGAATTAAATAAGAAAATAATGAAGGAATGAGCTTCTATTTATAGGAAAATGGAATGCATAGTAACTAATCCATGAAACGGTCCAGTTGATTTACTTTAATCGATCGGTCCATATTTAAAGAAAAATCTTTTAAATATAATATATTCTATTTATATAAAACATTTTACTATGCAAACACAATGCAATACTATGCAAAACACTATACAAAATACTATGCAACACTATGCATAATAAAATATAATATATTCTATTTATAGAATAACTTTAATAAAGTATTCTATTTTATATAAAAGATGTTTCGTTTTATTACGTTAATAATACGAATAAAACAAAACGTCATTATCGCTATAATAATTCATATTATTAATCGTGAATAATGGAATCAAAGTGAGTGACTTCTCACATAAGCATCAATAATCAATACCGTGTCTTTCTTATGCAACCACACGTATTCTTTGTACTTTTACTACCGAGTAGTTCAACAAGTAACTACTAGTAAAACTTCCATTGTTATTTCAATAAAATATTTTTGTCGCTTTCTCAATCCGATGAATAATTACATTATTAGGGTCCACCAATGATTGAGTAGTTATGCGAATATTCCCTGCTAAACCAATATTCCCCACCAATCGAATATAATATAACCACTTGCATACTTTGCAAAATTTATAAATACTACCCACAACTATAATATTATCTCAAATTCACACCATAATATTAAAAATTATTTCGACAAAATTTAAATCTTTATTGATAAAATCTGGGGTCTCACATCTTTGGCCCATGGTGCAAAGATGAATTTATTAATATGATTATGAACAGAACTGTGATTTGGTATAACCATGATATTTGATGTTTCGTGTAGACAATTGATGAAAATTATCTTCGTTCTGGGATGAGAAGAGAATTTAGAATCACAATTATGATTATGAGTTATTCATATGATTGTGGAAAGGAACTGTTGATTGATGTTACGAGGATAAAATATTGTTGGTGGACTTTTAACGTGGAGAAGATAATAGACTTTATAGTCTATTTGACTCTTTTAATGGATTGCTTTCGTTCACCGCAACTATGGTTGAAAAGTTTTATCATCTACCATATGTTCTAAATCTACGATTCATTCTTGATGAAGACTATTGATAATTTATTTATCTTTAGTCATAATATTCTTTATGAGCTAGTTGTGCTCACCCTTTTACTTCACAATTCCTTTCGTAATAAAAAGTGTAGTTTGGGTTGAAAGGGGATAACAAGGGAATAGAATCGGTGGTACATAGTTGTTGAGGTTCTCCCTAAAGAGTATGAAAATAATTTTATTGAGGGCTTTAGTGTGTTGTATTTTATACATCATTTAATAGTTATTTTGGTGAATTAAATAGGGTGAAAGCGAACCCAACTTTGGAAGGGTGTTTTGTCACTATCATACAAGATGTCTAATGACATACAAACTCGTGTTATCATAAGACATGGTTGTGCTCATCCACTTCTTTGAGTATATTTACAAGCACTACCTATATAATCTTGGCGTTTGTTTGGAGTATAATACCAAATTAGAGGCGATGGAGATAATGATATGTCGAGAGAGACTACTTATTGGGAAGAATATGATAGTAACCTTCTTATTTTTCTTTGGGGTCTATTGGGTCAACCAAGGATAATTACGTGGCCATATGATATCTACCATAACCTAAAAGCATGGCCTCCTCCCATGTACGAAGGTTTCTTGAGCACTTCCCAAAGATTCTAATTTCTAAAAGCAGGTTTTGACAATACCTTTATGTAAGGTGTCATTGTAACGTCTTCTGATTGGTATATATTTGTATCCAAACTCACAACATATGTGTTGTTGTATTTTGCACGACAATTGTTGTAATAAAGTTGTAGTTGTTTTTCCGTACCATGTATTTGGCGACTTCGAAATGGGTTGGATGGAATGGACCTATTTTGGGGTTGTCACAACCGTCTTAGAAACGATCGGGCAACGACCACCTCAATGCAAAGCGTCTTGTGAGTCTATCATTTGGTATCGAGCTAAGCCTTTCTAGCAAGTTACTTATCTTTAATTTTTTTGTCGAAATATATATTGCAAAAAAAAAAAAAAAAAAGAAAAGCAAGCAAAAAAAAAAGGAAAAGAAAAAAAATAAAAAATCATATTCTATTGTGCTAACTTGATTTGTAGCACACCATCAAATCATCAAATTCCAACTAAGAGTTCATACTGGTTCCATCATCATCAATTAAAGCAGAGCTACAATTTACTGAGTCCAAGCATCTGAGAGAGTACAAAGCAAACGATCGGTGATTTTGTGGTATTCGATGAATTCGCCATCTATATTTGTTTCATGATAAGTAATTTTGAAATTGATTAGTAAAATCAAGAATTTTGCTAGGGGAATTCAAGAAGAACCTATTAGAGAGAATATTAGAGGTAAAAGGCAAGAGTGTAAGATTATTAGAGGGTAAAAGCCAAATTTGAAGCGATACACGAAAGTTCATCATTATTTGAAGCGAAACACGTAAGTGGAGTGTGTGAAAATTTTTATCTACTAACCTTTGTTTTACTGACAAACATGTATAGCTACAATTATGAAAGTTCTTATGGGTCTCAAAGGAATACTTTCGAAGGCAATATTGATCTGAGGCATATCCTCAGAGATGGGAGAGAAAATGGAGCGAGAATTTGACTATCATGATTACTCAGGAGGAGGAAGGTCGACGGGCATTTCAAGAGTTCTCCGATCATACAATTATATGGTGGTAGCTTATCAAACAAAAACATGGGGAGCGTCAGATTCGAGACATAAGCGCGAGAATTAAAAAAAATGATCTGCGAAGCGGTTTACACCGATCTGACATAGCGGGAGGAGGAGTATACATCTCAAAGATAATTAGAAGCAACCTTGAAAGCGATTCTGATGAACAATAATAGGAGGTTCGCACACAAGTAAACAAGGAAGATTATTGGATGCGATTCTGATATACTTCTAAAAGCATAAAAGAAACAAGATCAACGGGGGAGGTGGAAGAAATTATAGAATATGCGATCGAGGAGAGTTATTGGGTTCGAGTGTTCAAGATGAAATCCATGATCTAAAAGCAAGATGGTGAACATCCGAAAGAAAGTAATCAAGAAGATGAGTTTGTAAAAGGAAATACATGTGGAAAAGATCGACAAAAAGAAATTGTTCAAAAGATTGATAATGTAAAAGAAAAAATTAAAAAGAGTGAGAATGAAAAGAAAAGAGAGATTGAGAAAAAGAGAATGAAAAGAGTGACCTTGATAAAACGAGAGAAAAACAAACGAGAGGGTGAGCATAAAGAAGAGAGAAGAAATATGTGACCATGAAAAGATAGTGAGTTGAAAAGTGAGTTATATTTTGAAAAGCCAATGATTGTACATTAAATATGAAGACGGTGACTTTTTGAATACTAACACTAATGATTCTTCTTTGTCTAGTTTTGTTTTGTGTCTCTTGTGCGGAGTTGTTGATGAAATACCCGTCTTATCATTCCGTCTCGATCACCGATAGTATTCCCAGGAGACAACGAAGTTACCAAGGCGCGGGTTGGAGAGTTGGTGAAAGTGGGTATCGTGAGAGAAGGCACATGAGTTCATGTGTTGATTATGAGATCATAGTATCTAAGGAGGATGGGACAACGAGTTTGTTAAATCGATTTTGAATTGGTAAACAAGTATCGTTATTCTTTTTCTTGTTTGGATAATATGCTTGATAAATTGCATAGTACTTGTGTTTTATCTACATGTGATAATGATACAATGCCTAATCAATTTAGCACGAGAGATTATGATAAATGGAAAATTGTTTTAGCATGTGAGTTATATAGGTGGTTAGTTATTTCTGTTAGATTAACTAATGCATCTAGTGTTTTCATGAGTTATTTAAAACATGTTTTGCATGCTTCTATTGGAAAATTTTTTGTTAACTATTTTGATGGTAAAATCATTTTTATCATAAACTATGGAGGATATTTGATTTATGTTGAGTTAGTTTATGATCATGATATATATTCTCGTTCTCGATGTGTTTACTTGCATGAAATTAATTCTAAGTTTTGTTGTCTAGATATTGACTTAGGGTTTCATGCTAGTCGATCTTTACATGAATTGTCGTTAGTTGACAATGGTAGTAATCATGTTGTTTCGTTGGAGGCGATCTTCATTGCATGATTTGCTATCATATGGTTTTGATTCAAGAAGTGTTTATCATCAAGATGGTTTGAGAGATGAGTTATTTGCATGTTTAGTTAGTTCACTTAGATTAGCTAAGGCATTGCATACTTCCATGGAATTGTTGAATTATATTTTGAATTCTTTCATGGGAAAATTTGTTATTCTCTATTTTGATGGTATTTCGATTTTTGTCAACACTTTGGAAAATTCTTTAGCATGTGTTGAGTTTGTTTGTGATCATCGTCGATATCTTATTGAAATTTCAACTTATGATTGTGACCTTTTTATTCCGTTGGTGCTATTATGTGATTTTGATTGTGTTAATGTCAATGGAAGGAGAAAGGTTGGTTGTGTTTTGCTTGATTCGTGATAGGATCATATTCATCGAGGGAAACATGGATCGTGCAATTCAATTCGATCAATGTATTGAGAGTTTACGAGGAAGTGTTTTGAATATTATTTTATTAGACTATGCATTTGATTTTGATTTATTTGATTCCTTTGTGATTAGACAAAAGGAACTTGTTGATTTGTTTTATTACGTGTTTAATCCGAGGATTGGTGTATGGGCTTATGCGACTGATGAATTTCAAAAGTTGATATTTGACCCGGGATCATTGGCGTGGTTATGTTTGAAAATGATCGAGATTATAAGATTTCTTTTGATCAGGAATTCATCATTGGAAGAATCTATCACATGAAGAGTTTTCATTTTCATATTTGATCCGGGAGGAGTTGGAACTTTTCAAATTCTTGTTTGCGTTCTTTGATATTGCTTATTCATTTAAATTACCGTGTGAGACTTGTGGTTATGTTTTGTTTGGTGATTCTAACTTTGTTTGTTTTGATGTAGGATCGGTTGTGGACAAATCCTTTTCAAGGGAGTGGATGCAGTTGAGGACAAATCCTTTTGAAGAGGAGGAATGATCTGATCTGATCGTGAAGTTATTCACGTGTAGCTAGTATTATGTGGGTCTTTATAACTTTACATAATCGATTACATACGAAAGGAAAGAAGCGAAGTTTCAGCGAAAAAAGATCTAACGTGGCAAGGATTTTGGGATTTTAGGAAAAAGATTTTGTTTCCTAAAATATTAGGCATATTCTATTAGCCTAATTTTTGAGGATTTATTTTCGAGATCTTATCAAATTCTATTATAATTAGGATTTCTTTCGGTTTAGATTTACATTCTAAATAAGGTTTATTGTTTTATAGAAATAGGAATTTCTTTTCAAATTGATTTCTACTTAGAAATTAGGGTTATGGTTTGTAATTCCTATTAGGATTAGAATAATTTGTTCTATTGTTATTAGGATTTGGATTGTTTTGAGTAGTATAAATAGAGGTCTAAGTTAATGTAATCAAACACATTATCATTATTCATTATTCAATATATTTGTGAGGTTATTCTCTTTTTGGTTCTTTGAAGAATTCCTAAGTATTTTTCTTAGTTATTTCTTTGAGATTCAATTTGACTTATCATCTGACAATTCATAGTTGTGTGTGTGGCGTCTTCTGCGCATCGATAAATCGATTATCAGAGATTCTTAGCTTGATATAAGCGAGGGGTCAGGTGTGTCGTTGGTGTCCATTCAACGCAGAATTCGAACGAAAATTGTACGAAAGATTACCGCCTACACATATGACGAGGGTTAAGGTCTTTAAGCAATTCACCCAACATTTGTCTTAACGATCGGGATTCACCACCTCACGCAACGTATAGTGGAGAGGTATCATTTGGAAATCTTTGAATGGACACCAACGACACCTCGACATAAACTTATATTGAAGCTTTAATCTCTCAAGCGATCGGCGATTGATCACGGTGAAAGGCCACCACACACAACTATGAATTGTTGTATGATAAGTCAAATTGAATCTCAAAGAAATAACTAAGAAAAATACTTAAGAATTCTTCAAAAGCAAAAAAGTGAGTATCATTTGGATCAATAATGAATAATGATAATGCGTTTGATTACATTAACTTAATTTATTTATACTACTCAAAACAATCCAAATTCTAATAACAATAGAACAAATTATTCTAATCCTAATAGAATTACAAACCATAACCCTAATTTCTAAGAGAAATCAATTTGAAAAATTCCTATTTCTATAAAACAATAAAACCTTATTTAGAATGTAAATCTAAACCTGGAAAGAAATCCTAATTATAATAGAATTTGATAAGATTCTGGAAAATAAATCCCAAAATTAGCAATAATAGAATATGCCTAATATTTTAGGAAACAAAATCTTTTTCCTAAAATCCCAAAATCCTCGCCATCGTTAGGAATCTTTCGTCACGCGTGAACTTCGCTTTTCTTTCGTACGTAATCCGATCATTACACGAAAGTTATAATGACTCATATACTAAATACATGTAATAATAACTCACTGATCGTGATCAGATCAACCTCTCTCCTAATTCACCATAACTATAAATCCTCACAAACTCCGTCTTCATAGTGGGCGACTCAGACATTTTCTTTGTTTCCTTCCCAAGCACAGAAGATGGCAACGAATCTGTCCTTAAAAATAACGGCGCAGAATTTGCCGGCCGTAAAAAATTATCTGTAAACTTTGAACGCGACATCGTTTCATTCCCCTTGTTTACTCCTTCAGGTCGGGTCATCCGGAGCTGCTTTAAGGTCTTACGAATAGCTTCAAAAGAGAGATTTCCTAATTTGGGGGATTCTGGGGTTTTTGATTCTTCGATTTTTGGGACCACGTTTCTCTTGTAAAGCTCTTGAAATGAGATGTGTTCCGAAGACCGAGGCGGGGGAGGAAATGAGGATGAAGATGAGTCAACGCCGCGGGGAGGTGGAACGACAGAGCGAAGGCGGTACTCGGAGAAGTTTTTGCGGATTTCTTCGAAAGAGGAGATTTTGGGGGGCTTTTCTGACGGGAGAGGATTGGAGGAGAAAGAAAAAGGTTTGCGGGGAGAGGGCTGGGGATGAGATTGGTCTTGCTTAAGACTGGCTTTGACGTCGCTGAAGAAGGATGAGAATGAAGATCTTGATTGTGAAGGTGATGATGTTGTGTTCAGATCCTCATCATTGATGGGGGGTTCTGGGGTTGAAGAAGATGAAGAAAATAACTGGATAAAACTAGTGTTTTGAATTGCTCTAATTTTGTTGGTCCTCAATTGTAGAGAGATTGTTGTTGCCGCCATTGGCGATCTGAGTGAACTTCTTTCAGAAAAACACTAGGGTTTTGGTCCAGCAGTGCAGAGTTACTTGAGGTCAGTGGACACACTCTTCCACGGGTACAGTTTCGGGTTTTCACTTGACCCAATTTTTCTACTTGCTCCACTAAATTTTATAAAAATTTTATTTTAGTCTATATAATTTATACACACAATAAATTGTGTACATCCACAGAAATATATAATTCACAATTCATTTATATGCTTAAAAGCCTTTTTGACGAAATAAACCGTAGGGAATCAAAAGTAATAATATTCTAACGATATGTTTCGGTGTTTTAAAATGGATAAAAAAAAAGAAATGGACGAAAAATTAAATTTTTTTTTTTAATTATTATGTTTTTGAGTTTTTTAATAAACGAATAAGGAAAAAAATGGATAGAAAACTTGGCCACTTTCCATGCTAAAGTTTTCCGTCCAAAATTGACCTGATTTGGACGGAAAAAAAATTATAATAAGTAATATTTTTATAATTCCCATATTATTCTCAATTTTTAATATTATAAATTTTAAATTACAACTCATGTCCTCAATTTTAAATTTTTAATCTTTTCTATTAAAAACTCATAAACAACACAATGGAAAATTTTAAGTTTTATATTCTTTTTCTTTTCTGTTCTAATTTAAGTTTTCTATTATTTATTTTTCTGTTCAAAACTCAGAAACAGAGTGTAAGAGCATTCACAATAATTTTCTTTATCTTTATTCTTATTCTATAATATTATTAAATTAAATCATTATGCAGTTTCACTATGTACCCAACAAGTTCCTTATATTTATTCTTTAAATAATAAAATTTGAAATTTCACCTTTGGTTTTTCCCTCCATTTTCAGGGGAAACAGAAGAAATGGGCACAAAAGAAATGCATACATAGTCAGGACTGAGGACTTTATTCATTGATCTTAATTCTATTATATCAATTACAAATAAATTGTACTTGATCCATTTGATTTTAATCAAATCTGTTTCATCTTTGACTTCTTTTTGTGAAATCAATAACATGTTGTTATAGATTTTATTGATACAAATTTTTGATATATTAAATTTACATGTCTTTTCATATTTTTTTTCAAGTCACGTATGAAAATAGGAGAATCAATTTTACTTCCCTCCAATGAATCTAACGGAATGGTCCGATTAATAAGTTTTAAAAAATTCAGTATGTCAAATTAATATTTTTAAAGTTTAGTAGTGTAATGCTTAAAAGTAATTCTGATAATATAGTTGGTTAATTATTGGGTCAACTCATATTAATTAGAACCAAATAGGTTGGTTAACTATTTTATTTATTTAAGTTGGTTAAGGTTTGGAACCATATTTTTTAAAAGAAATATAGGTTCAAACCGGTTAACCATTTTTTGACTCATATTTCATTTCAAATCAAAATCAAAAGTTCTTTTCACCCCAGATTCAAAATTTTTAATTCAAAAAATAATATTTAGCCCACCCCCACGCCCATCCTCACCCTCGCCCTCCCAAAAAAAAAAAAAATCAATGATTATGTATACCCCCCCCCCCCCACCCCCCACTCCGATCAAAAAAATAATATTTATTAATTATGTATTTACCTCCCACCCCACCCCAACCCCAACCCCACCCACACCCCCACCCCCACCCCCACCCACCACCACCCAACCCACGCCCGCCCTGCCCTTACCCCCACCTGCCCATGCCCACACACACGCACACATACGCCACAATCCCACCCACTCTCCACCTCCTAAAAAATATTTACAGATTATGTATACACCCACACCGCCTCAAAAAAAAATATTTATGATTATTATACTCCCATTCTTAAAAAAATATTCCGTGATTAATTGATTATATATACACCCATGCCTCCCCAACTCTCAATCCTTAAAAAAAACTTAATGATTATGTATACATAATATATCTAATAATAATTTATTTAATTGGATCATAATAAAGGTAAGTTTGAAATTTAAAATATAGGTCGACTTATATTTGAACCATAATTATATGATTCCAACCCACACAACCCATATTAAAAATAATTAATATGATTTTAATTTTAAATGAAATCATAATTATATTTTATAAACCAAAATTAACCCATAATCATATTTTGACAAGTCTATTTAAAAGTCACAACCACGATAAGGTATTACCCATTTTGCCTTTTAGAAATTGTGAGATTATAAACTACACTGGTTACGAAATATAAAAGATAAATTTTACGATTTTACACTTTAAAAGTTAAAATATTATTATTTATTTATTTATTGCCAAAAAGAGGGAGTACCGTATTTATTGCTTTTAAAATCTAAATAAATTTAAGAATCTGGTATTCAGAGTATTATTGTGGTGGTTGATTAGTTTTGAGTATTATCAATTATGGTGAGTAACCATGTAATATAATGTTGCTGATTCTAGCAAAACTAGAAAGCTATTTGCTCACAACTTAATGGGTAAATTTAAACATGCCCTTCTTTTCATTATTATATATATATATATATATATATATATATATATATATATATATATATATATATTTGTTGTTGTATATAATTGTGGTGCATCACAAGTTAGAAAAATATATCATCAAAATAACATTATAAGGTAAATAACTTAAACAAGGGAGACGAGTTTTGGGTGTGCAGCAAAAAATAAAAATAAATTAGGAGTTGTTTTGTAAAGAATAAAATTAGATGAAATAAAAGTTAAAAATTCCCATATTTTCTTTATCAATTCTTCCTCATATTTTTCTAACCCCCTCCCCCAACTGTTTGGATAACACCAGGATTTTTCTATATGGATGTGAAAATTGAATATTAATATATTTGAATTTTACATATTTATATTTTTATTTATTATTAAGGTAAAAATTTAATTAAATAAAATTCAAATATACTCATGTTTAATTTCTATGTCTAATTTTCATGTCCAGATAGAGTTTTTTATAACACAGTGTCCAATCTATATAAGTTGATAAAAATTTAAACTTTATTTGTCATTCTTAATACTCTCTTTGTCTCTTAATATAAGACGTTTTAGGGGGGTGTATTCAATTAAGATTTTTTTAAAAAAAAATAAGTGAAATTTTTGTAGAATTTACGAATTTTAATGACTTTTATAAACTTCATGAAATAAATAACAGACTTTTATAAATTTTTTATCAAAACTGTGATAGACTTTTGTATACTTCTAATATATCTTGCAACTTTTATATTAATTGTTAATTAGCCCATGTGTACAACTTCTCCCTCTTTTTTCATGAACTAGAGTAAATCTCTTTATTTCATTAAATTATTGCGGCATGAGATTTTATATATATATTGAGAGCTTTCGAACTGCCGTTTTCTCGCTTACCAATTTATTGTGCGTTTTTTATTTTTCTTCGATTACACGTAACACGAAACAAATTATGTATTTAGTTATTTGTTTACTTAATAATATATCTTGTTAATTCTCTTAATTATAAATTAAATTCAATTAGTTTTAAGGCCCAAATTTTACTAAATTAATTTATTCATCACATATTAAAATAAATAATTAGTTTGACTCAATAAAAGACAAAGTCCAATTAAATTATTTAAAATATAAATTTAAATGCTATTTATTTATTCTATTTTATTTCTTTATTATTATTTTTTTTAGGTATTACAATCGCTTGAATTTTGGGTTCTCTTCTTTACAAATCCAATTTTTTACCTTTGTGTTTAATATTTGGAAGTCTTTAGAGATGAGGTTGGACTTTGGATATGTGTTGATAGTTATAATTCTTCTTCTAAAGTCTGTCAAACTCTACCATTTGATAGAAATCTGAAAAATCTACGACTTTTTGAATATAAAAAAAATACTTTTATAGACTTTATAAAAGTTTTAATTCAATACCACATAATTTTTAAATATATTAAAAAGTTGTGATTGAATACCAGTAAACTTTTATAAACTCTTTAAATTTCTTGATTGAATACAACCAAACTTTTAAAATTTTTAAAAATCTTAATTGAATACACAGAGAAGTTTTTTTGTCCTTTAATATATGACATTTTAGAATTTCAAATAAACATTAATTGCTTAATTTTTTAATATTACCCCAAGTGGTTCTCCCACTATTATTTACCTAATAAATAACAATCTCTTTTTCAATATAAGCCTGATATAGATATTTAATGTTTTATACTTGTACGTGTCTCTAACAAATCTTATATTAAAGTACAGAACGGAGGAAGTATTGTTGATTTGACGAGACTTCACCTGAGCCTGACTGCCACTACTGGGCAATGGTTAAAGGGCTGTAACCTTGGTTTTAATCACGTTAACTGCAGTCTGCAGGTAATTAATAATCAAATTATTGTTTGTGTTTGTGTTTGGGTAAAAAAGAAAAATCAAATATCTGCCCCACTAATTAATTTCCTTCCCTGGTAATAGCAAAACTTGTCAAAACAAACAAAACGTTATTGCTGCCTGTACAAGCCGTCTTTTCATTGTTCAGGTGGCTAAAGCTTCTTACATTGTTAGAGAAATAAAGTTAATTTACCAACAGTGGTAGTACCGTTGAGAGAGAGAGAGAGAGAGAGAGGAGCCTTCTGGAATGGTGTGGAATAGAGAACTGAAAAGAGGGGAAGAAGACAGCTAGAGAAGGACTAGTAGACACCACCAACTATCTCCGGCCCACCGGCGTCTTAAGGTAAAACTCTTATTTTTCACCCCTTATCTATTTTATTTTCAATTTTAAGGTTCTGATTAATAAAACACACTTGGACTTCCGTATGAAACTTACTTTTACTTTAAAGATTAAAATTTGTTGTTTTTGACAAAAATTATACTTCCTCCCTTCCAAATTATATGTTTGTCTACTTATTAATTATTTTATCACACAATTAATTCCTTATTTAATCTCATGAAATATATTTTGTCATTTTTAATATCGTGGATCAGTCCCAAGTTTATATTTCCCCAACGAGGTATCAAATAATCTTAGAAAATGGGGTTAAATAACCTTAGAAATAGTCCAAAGCCATTAATTAGCACAAATAGTTCCCATCATTTTACAAACAAACCCACCCATCTTCGGGGACTAGCTTTGACTGTTTGAATATTGATTATGAACCCATAAAAAGATGGTTGTTAGATTGAGAGCGGCCCAACTGGTGTTTGATGGACTAGCAGAGTACTGACCCGTTAACCTTTCACCGACAGGAGAGGGAAGTGATCGCTGCTCTGTGAAACCAGCCTTGCGCTTTGCCCTCCACTCTAGGAGCCAAGAGATCCCAGAGCCTTCGCCAAGAGCCCATGACCCAACTCCTTACTTGAAATGGGCAAGCCAGAGTATAACCCTGCTAAAGTCCAACCGTCTGGACCAAGCCAACCTTCCAACCATCTTAAAGCTCTCACTTGAGTTACAGGCCTGCGCTACTAGACCCAGCTGAACTAATTACTTTGTTTCTGACTTTTAAAGCCTAAATATGTTTCATTGGTACCCGATGTGGGATAAAACACCCCAAGCATAGCATTCTAAGAGCAAGTTTTGTTTTCTTCTTTTTTTCTGTCTATCATCTCTTTCTTATTCTTCCCATCTTATGAAACATATCTTATCTGATTCATATGGATCTAAGATGAAACATTTATTGAGATTATCCATTTCTTGGTGTTAATTGAACTAAAATTTTGGTATCTGGGTTTTGTTTGGGGTGGGGTGGGGGGGTGCGAGTTAACAAAAAAATGAACTATGCACCACCTCATATGCATATGCGGGTGGATTTGATTCCACAGCCACCACCATCTTATTACTATTATTTTTGCTTGCTTCGCAATATATTTACATTCTAGCTGAGAATCTAAATGCTTTTTGCTGCTCATCACTTTAATGACTTCGCAACTTTTCAACAATTGTAAGCTCTTCCATGTTGTATAGAAGCTAGTCTAGTTATATTTTTAAGATGTGCAACTAAGCATTGGTGTGGTTGGCACAGGGATTTCCGTCGACACCAACCTATGAACTCGAGATATCAAACTTGACGGGCGACGACATTTCTTGGTGAGATAGTCCTTATCAGACTTCTACCTTGAGACAGGCAAGTAAAGTTAAGGAAGGAACGAGGGATCAGTTAGGTCAAGCAAACAGTAACATTCCCACCTCCAAGAAGTTTAATTCAGATGTCCGTCAAAGAGAGCGCTACTTAACTGCTCATCCCATGGCTTGTGGTAGTGGCTTTTTTCTAATACCGATATCCCTTCTTTTCTATGATTTATATCTTTTCTTCAACTAAGTTTCAGTTTCATTTGCAACATCATCTTGGTATAATATGATGTTAAAATTAAGTGGATTCATATCAATTTTGTATTTAAGGATTTTACTAATCGACTTCAGAAGGTCGAACGTATCTCTAATTTTAGAATAGACTGAGTAGTAGGACTAAACTGAAATATTTATCAGTTTAGTGTTTCACACGAAAGAGTTCTTACAATTATTCTTTGATATTTTGTCATAGGCATGTTGTTAATAAAAAACGGGAAGAGGAGTCTTAATGATATTTTAAAGACAAACCTTGAATTAGCAGACCCCATTGGAGACAAGAGTGAGGTACAACAATTCAACTTTATTAGTGACTTAATTTTATAATTATGTTCTGAACCAAGTACTTTCTGTGCATAGAGAAGAACCATATGACAGAAAATGTGTGCTCTCTCTGTTATCAGATTTAGAGTTGGCTTTAAACTTGAATATGTTTAGTGGTAGACGATGTGGGATAAAAACTTGAAGAGTTACAAGAGCAAGGTGTGCATTCTTCTTGTTTCTCTCTTTCTTCTCTTATAATGAAACATATCTTAAATTATTACTAGTATTATAAAACAATTATTGACAGTGTCATCGGTCTAAATTGAATTATTTGTGTGGTTAACTTCATCTTGGTATAACAATTATGTAGATAGGTTTTGTTAGTGTGTACTGATTTGTCCTTCAGTCTTTGCATATACCAAATTCTGCTGCTGCCTCCAAAGAGGAAGGAAGAGGTTTCCAAGTACGACCAAAATAGGTGATATGTAGCGGAAGAGAAGGAAAATCTACATATTATTTGCAGCTGTATTCTTAACTTTCTTTATGGCGGGCTGGGGGCTGGATTCTGTGGCTGCGTGCCACAACTACAAAACTGTTACTCTATCCGTATAAAGGTTTATTGACTCCTTGCCAGTTGCCAGACCATGTAACATATTGCTAGACGTTACATTTTGAATTGAATTTATCATAAATAATTACGTGGAGCCCAGTAATTAAGATATAAATTGAACAATGATTATTGCACACAACCTCTTTTTTATGACTCATTATATCCCAACCTCTTTTTTATTTTATTTTTGGGAATATTATATCTCAATCAAAGAAAATTGGAAGCTAGTATTACCAAATTAACATTAACATTATTACGTGAAATGATTATGTAAATTAGATACATTGCGCCATAAACTTTTGTCTATAGAACACTCATTGTTTATGGTTTTGGCTGGTTCTTGTACTAATTGATAATTCATGATAAGTTGGTTAATTGATCAATAAAATACTGATATATAGAGAGATCATTTCTCGATTTACATGTTAACACTGTATTAATCAATTAACTAAAATTAACTTCATATTATCGCCCAAAAGCAATAAAACCGACATTCGTTTAGCAATATATATAGGTATCCAACATATTATTAATGTTGATAAATGACTTGTTGGATTATTACTAATTATTTGTTTACATGGTGAAGTAATTGGATAATTTGGATACATATCAAGGCCATGATTTTTCTCCGCATGATATTCTTTGGCTTTTATCATATATATGTATATTTTTTTAAATAAATATTTTCTACTCATAGTAGTTTCTAAATACCCAATCATTTTAATAGTACAATGGGGGTATCTATATATGGTCCAAGAGATTATTTCTCCTGGGTACATCAACTTCATGATTTTCTCCATACTTTCTTATACAAGTTAATTTAATACTACTATATATGTTATTCTATGTTTATTTGAAACGATTATATTTGGATTAAGACAATTAATCTCAAGTGTCTTGTTTATTTTTAAATTTGAATTTGAGATAATTAGTCCAAGCATTATTGTGACGCCCCCAAAATAGGTATACATCACCTATTACGAATTCATTAAATACGTGAGTCTGAATCTGAAATACAATCTTTAATATACAACAAGAGAGTTGTGAGTTTTAATACAAATATTGTCTTACAGACAATATCCACTCTCGAAATAAGTCCTCATTACATTTATTATCACACTATATTTCACGCAAATAGTAAGGACTACTAATCTTATCCTCCGGACCATTACTCCGTTCCCCGACTAAATCCCCTATATATTCTCATTTCACAAGAGAAACGGTGAAAGAAAGGGTGAGCTCAACTAGCTCGATAAAATATTATGACTAAGATAATGCGAGAATAAATTATCATTAGCCTCTGTGATGTTAAAGCGATAAAATATAATGAACATCAAGTTTAACTACAGTGAAACCAATGAATCCATTAAAAATTCAAGTAGAAAATAAAATCTACTATCTTTTATGATTTTAAAAGGTTTTTCATCATTTGTTATAAATTTGAGACTCGAACTTTAATAAATATTCCACATCATCGAATCACCCTTACTTGCTACTGCCAAGGATATTCTTTAGTATCATCGACGACCACAATTATTCATGCACTACTACGGGCGAAGAATAGTTGTGTATTCATTAATGGTCATGATCATGCCAACAACTCATCCATCAATGCGATGCGAGCCAATGAGGACTTTTACCACATCATTTGTAACATTACGGTCAAGCGATTATACCGGATTAATCCTGGTCATAATCATACCAAGTCCATCTATGCACTTTCAGAAGCCACGTATGACTTTCAACAAAATATAAACATGAGGATGATGACAATGATATAAGAATTCAATAAAACAAGTTCAAGAATTAATTTATCCAGGAACTAATAACGTCCAAATTGTCGACATGATACTTAACAGTAGAGTAAAATTTAAGAATGCTCAAAAGAATATTTCTATGAAAGATATTGGATGAAGAAGCAAATATCGAGGATATTCCACTAATTTCATGGAGTATAGAAGTCAAAACTTTAACCAACCGAGTATAATAAAGAATGGAATAACAAAAGAAATCACCATGCATGCGGTGCTTGCCAGAGCAGGTTATTCCAATGAAACGATAAATAACGAAACGAATTCGAGCGTAATACGCAAGCGGGATATTCCAACGAATAATAAAGAATGGAATAACAACAAAAATCACCATGCATGTGGTACTTGGCATGATGCATATTATTCCAACGGAATAATAAATAACGGAACCAAGTCTGGCGCATAAAACGCATGCATGTGGGATATTCCAACAGAATAATAAAAGCGGAACCAGTCCGTAAGAAAGCGCATGTGACCAGGATATTCCAACGTAATAATAAAGAATGGAATAACAATATAATTTCACCATGTATGCGGTACTTGGATAGACAAAGTTATTCCAAAGCGAGAATAATAAATAATAGAATAACGTAAGAATTTCACCAAATATAGGGTAGACCACGATACTCGGGTTATTCCAAAGAATAATAAAGACCTGGAATAACGAAGTTCTCTTCATGAATATGAAAAAAAATACTCCTTACCTTATAAAGAAGAGTACTTTCTCAAAGCGGTAGAGGCGAGGATATACTTGAAGAAACTTGCACTTCTGTTCAAAAGCTTTCTTAAACGCTAAAGAAATACGCTTTCGAGATAGAAGAATAATTCTCTCTACGCTTTCTCTACTAGAGTTTCAATTGAATTAAGAAATAATAAAGAAATGAGCTTATTTTATAGAAGAATGGATGAATAATAACAAATTCATGAATCAGTCCATTCGATTTACTTTAAACCAGACGGTCAGATTGGTTTAAAATAAAATATAATATATTACAATTATTGTCTAATAAAACGAATAACTTTATAAAAGTATTACATTTTATATAAAAAGATTTTACTATTAACCTTAATAAAACGAATAACTTTATAAAAGTATTACATTTTTATATAAAAAACTTTACGCTTTATTACATTAATAATACTAATAAAACAAAACTTCATCATCATTATTATTATTCACACTATTAATCGACCGGAGTCGTTCACTAGGAAAGAGGGCTTTCCATAAGGATTTCTCCTTATTGGCGTAATTAAGTGACCAAACCTCTCTTTGGCGTAACTTACAGACATCGTTAATAATGCAAATAATAATATTAATGATTCTGTCATTTCAATTATTGATTTAATAATATATAAATTATCAATAATAATTGAATAAAACTGAATGACTTCTCACGTAAGCATCACTAATCAATCACCGGTAATACTACTTATGCTTACGCTGGCGTATTCTGTACTTTTAACATCGGGTGTTTCAACAGTTAACGGTAAAACTTCCGCCGTTATTTTCATAAAAAAAATATTTTTGTCGTTTTCTCAATCGGATAATAATTTCATTGTGGGGTCCACCAATGATTGTGCCGTCGTACGAATATTCCCCGACCAATCGAATATCATAAATGTAAGACTCCAACTTATTATTTAATGAAATTAAATTTCCTCTATTTATTATCTTGAAATACTAAGGGTTGATTTGATTAATGTGGTAAGTTATGGGTAAAATCGCAATTATTTCAAACAAAGCAAGTGGTTTTAAAATATTCATTGTTGACGGGGAATATTCGTTTGGTCGTGGAATATTTTTCTTTGTCGGGAATATTAAATGCGACAAATAGCGACCTTGTGTGGGCCCCATAACGGAAAGCGATTGGATGAAAAAACAGCGAGAATAAGTTGGTTATAAATAACTTACGTAGTTATTCTGGTTAATCTGATTGGAATACCGATGGTTAAAACACCGATGATGATTACGGTATTACACGATTATTGATTCTTACGTGAAGGCCTTCTACTCGATAATTATTACAAGAATTAATTCTTTTGGTATTTTATTTTATTGATTCAATAATTGATGCGTTGATATTTTATATTCTTTGTTATTTTAATAATTGTCATTGCACAATATTTTCTATTATCGGAGCAATAATTCAAATTATCTCGAATAATATTATTAGATAACATTATTGGCAATGTCTAGAAAATTACATACAAGGAGATGTTTGATCATCTAATTGCTGCCAAAGATGAAGAAGAAATCCTTATTGAAAGCCCCTTTTCACAGTAGCTGCTTTGGTTGTCGATAATGTGATTACTCATAATATTATTTGTGAATAATTAATTATTAATTTATATGATGAGAAAAATATTGATTTTATGCGGATATAGATGTACAAAATTTTTTAATGTGACAATTGTTAAAAATTAATATTTTATCTTTTTCTGATAAAATAATTCATTTAAATATATTATTTTAATAATATAATAATAGTGATATTTTTATAATAAATGTGGGATATATGAGTATATGAGGAGGAAGAGTATTTTTGTTGCATTAAATGATTAACACATATTTTGTGTGTCGGTAGACCCCAATTCTTGATCGAAATTTGATTATAGCCTATAAAATTGCTCGTTTATGGATTTCGGTCAATTTCTGTTTGGAATTTAGAAAAACTTTCTTCTGCAAAGTTGTAGAGAATGAAATTTCCTATAGAAAGGGCATGTGGTTCGAATTTTTCTGATAAAAGGGCTATTTATTATGAATTATTGAAGTTCCGAAGTTCTGAAATAATTGATTTTTAGAAGTTTTATTTATTTGTTTGATAAAAAAGCGTTTTTTGTATTTTGTGGACATCATTAACATGTGCAAGGTGGCTGAATTCAGATTCAAGAGGTGGGCTTGACAATTTTGCAAATATAATAATATTATATTAAATTTTTTACTTTGGTGTTCTAAGCATTTTCCTATAAATAGGGTGCTTAGGTTAGAATTGAAAATCACACCAGAAACTGAAGTTTTCTCTCTATTTCTCTCTCGATATATTGAGCGTATTCTTGTGAGTGTTTTGATACCTTGAGTGTTGTTGTATGCGGTCTGAGTTCCTTCAAAGACTATATCTAGTATTACGATCGAATCTGCATCTTTTTCGAGGTAAGGATGTTATTTTTTCATATATGATATTATTTCTTTCAATATCATTATCTTAGAAGTATTGATCTGAACTTTTAATCAAATTTGGAACTTTTTATGTCGGGTTACTATTTACGATATCTGACTATTCACGTATCGACCTTTATTCATGAATACGACCTTTATTCATCGAAAAATGAAAATTTTTCCTTTTAGTCTAAAATATCTATGATGGATACTAGCTTTGATTGTATCCATGTTTTGATCATTCTTGAATTTTACTTCACTATGATTATTTATGAGGTATTTTTGGACATGAAATAGGTGAAATACGAATCCTTGATATTTGTTCTTTTGTTTCACTGGATTCGTTTCCTTTAAAATATTTTTCATTATCCTCAATCCTAAATGATGATATTATTGAATATCTTTGGCTGTAGTGCAAAATATAAATGATTTTATAATGAATATCTTTGGTAGTAGTCTGCAGATGAGCAGTGTTGAGATGAACATGATAGATGATGAATATCTTTGGCCTGTAATGCAAAGATGAATATTTGATTCAAGATGTATATTGATTGATGTTACAGTGATAAAATATTGATGATGGACTTTTAAATTCATAGATAGTAGTAGATTTCATTCTCTACGTAACTCTTCTATGAATTATTATTTCCGCTGTGAATATTGATCTGAAACTTGTTGTCTATTGTATTTTATCATATTTTTCCCTGTTGAAGACTAACGATAATTTTTTTTCTATATTATCTTAGTCATAATATTCTTTATTGGGCTAGTTGAGCTCACCCTTTTCTTTTTTGTTCCATTTTTCTTCTCAGGAGACGAGAATGTAACGAGTACTAGTCGGGGTATGGAATGATGATTCTAGAAGTTGTTTAGTAGTCCTCACCATTTTTGTAAAATAATGTATCAATAATTATGATGAAGATTTATTTGGGTATGGATATTGTCTAGAAGACAATATTTGTATTTAAACTCACAGTTTTTATGATGTATTAATAAAGTTGTAGTTGTTTCTGTACCATGTTATTGACAACCTAAAATGGGTGATGTATACCTATTTTGGGGGCGTCACAGTTGGTATCAGAGCTTAGGGATATGATCTCTGGCGGAGATCGGGGAATAAAACTAGGAGGGAGGCAGAGTAAATCCTTCGCTATTGAGTGTGTCTACCTAAGCTTATTTGTTAGTTGGTCAATATATAGGGATATTATGTGATATGTTGATTTCCTTAATTAACCCTTATTTTATGGCGGTGTTTGAGAATGTCGACCGAGAATGTTAACGATGAGAGTAAATGAGACCATGGAGGCCGCATGTCTTTCACCAATGAGGAGAAACGTCGTGCGGAAGTGGGCAATGTTCCTCCCGTGAACAACGCCATCGAGGCGGATGATGAAACGACGGGATGTTTAAAAGTTTTTTTGCGATTCATGCAAAAAATCGACGAGGAGACTTCGTGCATTAAATACATGTGGAAATGATAACAACGCACGATTTGTCACGGCCAAGCAGTTCAAAGAGTTGGGACCACCAGAATTCTGGGGAAAGCCGGATCCGATTAAGGCGGAGATGTGGGCTAAACAAATTATCAAGATATTCGATGTCTTGGGATGCACGGAAGAACAAAAGGTTCCATTCACTACTTTTATGTTCCGTAATGAGGTAGATTACTGGTGGGAATCTGTGAAGCGTACCCATCCAGCCACACTCAAAGATGTCTTGGGACGCGTTTGAATCGTTCAATGACAAGTACTTTCACGAAAGTATTCAATCGTATGAAGGAAGTGGAGTTTATTAGATCGGAACAAAATAACATAGACGGCGGTCCCAATCTGAGGCAAAGTTTGCGAGTTGTCGAGTTTTACCTCATTTGGTGGAGAATGAGGAACGTATGACGCGGATGTTTACGAGAGGTTTGAAACCCAAAGATACGTCGAGATCTCATTTCTCATAAATTTTCTCTCTATTCGGATGTTTGTCAATGAGGCTCAATTGTTAGAAGCGAGATAACGAGTACGGTCCAACCAAGAATCACAAACGAGGATCATACTAGAGATAATGATCAATGAATAACGATAACCAATGGAGAAAGAAAAAGACGGACAAAATGGTAACCACTCTGGTGGTAGTCATGGCCCGTAAGAATAGAAGAAGCGAGTGGGAGGAGATTTTAAAGAGGAGATTCAACAATGACCATGTGAAGACGCGTCGGTATGCCAAATAAGAATCGTTCTAAGGGAGGAGAATGACCACCGGTCAGTATGCTACAAATCTGCGAAAAGAGGGACATATCGATCCAAACCGCCCACACAGTTCAAGGTATGTTATAATTATGGAAAGGAAGGACATATCGCTCGAGATTATGCAGTAGGCGAAAATCAAGTCCGGGGGGACGGTGACTCAAAAAGGTCATCCCGGAAAAGTCAAAGTCAACGGTTCTGGAAGAAGCGATTGTTGTGGTAGGTCAAAATCGAGGAACCCAAACGAGGTGATCACGGGTAAGCTAATCATTAATTCTTGCGAAGTTTATACCTTACTTGATCTGGGGTGCTACCCATTTATTTATCTCTCCTTCTTGTGCTCAACGTTTAAACTTGACTCACGAAGAAATTAGACTTTGATTTATCATGGAGACTCCATTAGGAGAAACTTTAAATCACATCCACTTGTTTATAAATCTTGTTTGATCCAAGTTAGCACCATCACATTACTTGTTGACCTTATCTCTTTAAAGATACTTGCTTTTGATGTGATTTTAGGGATTGATTGGTTAACTACTCATCATGCCAAAATTGATTGTTTTCGTAAGGTTGTTAGTTTTCATATTCTTAACCAACCTGTTGTACGAATTCAAGCAACTAAGTCACTAAAATTGTAAGACCCCGAAATTTTTTTTAAATAAAAAGGAATTTCCTTTATTTATTATTTTGAAATAGTAAGGGTTGATTTGATTAATGTGGATAGTTAAGGGTTAAATACGCAAATATTTCAAAATAAGCAAGTGGTTATAAAAATTTCATTTACGCTGGGGAATATTCGTTTGGTCGTGGGAATATTAAATGTCTTGTCAGGGAATATTAAATGCGACCAGCCAGCGACCATGTGTGGGCCCATAACGGAAAGCGATTGGACGAGGAAAACGATAAAGTTTGGGTGGTTATAAATAACGGCGTAGTTATTACACAAGTTAAGATCATTGGAATACCCGGTGGTTAAAATACGATGTCTGGCGCTGGTTGCACGAAGCACCTGCGGTATTACAGTATTGTTGAATTATTGATTCGTGACGTAAGATGGCACTTTCTCAATAATTATTACGAGAATTCTTTGTTCAATAGTTTATTTTATTGATTCAATAATTCTTTGCGTTGGTATTTTATATTATTGTTGTTTCAATAATTGTCGTCATTGCACAAGATTCCCATTATCGGATCAATAATTCATATTATTTGAATAATATTATTAGATAACATTATTGGCAATGTCTAGAAAGTTACATCTAAGGAGAGGTTTGGTCACCTAATTGCTTGGCTTGATGAGGAGAGATCCTTATTGAAAGCCCCTTTCTGAGGACAACTGGTTGTCGTAAATGTGATTACGTAATATTATTTGTGAATAATTAATTATTGATTCATATGATAAGGAAATATTTATTTTATATGAATATAAATGATGGATTTATTTATGTGGTTATTAATGAAGGAATTAATGTTGAGGTGTTTTATCGGTATTTTATCGGATTGGAGGTATTAAAAATTAAATCGGGGGTTTTGAGATATATTATGGGGTTATAATTTTTAATCAATGTTGATTTGGATTGTAGTAATTTTGGGTATGATATACATACATAAGTTGAGTATATGTCCACAAATTTTGAACCGTTAAAATTCACGAATGATTTGTTATGAATTTTAAGAGGTGTACGATTCGGAAATTAGGGTTATAATTGATTTTGGTGGAAAATTCTAGAATTGAGTGGGCCCCACTTGTGGTTGGTGAAGAAATGTGCTGAATTTTATTTCAAATGTGGTGGGTGGCAATAGTAGCGAGTAAAGCCATCATGTGTAGCGGTCAAGTCCGCTTGGCCGCTAACATTTTCCTATAAATAGAGGGCTAAGTTAGAATTGAAAATCACACCGTAAACAAAGTTTTCTCTTTCTCTCTATATTATTGGCGTATTTTGTGAGTATTTAGATACTTTGAGAGTTCTTTGTTCAAGATCTGAGTTTCATTCAAAGATCACTTGAGCCTTTTCCTTAAGAAATCTTGATTCTTTGAGGTAAGGGATGTTATTTTCTTCTCGGATGATATTATTTCTTGATATCATTATCTTTGAAATATTGGTTGGAACTTTTTATCAAATTTGGAACTTTTTCATGTCGGGGTTACTATTCATGGGTTACTATTCACGAGTTACTATTCACGAGTTACTTATTCATGAGTTCTTATTCACGAGTTACTATTCACGAGTACTTATAAATGAAGCGTAAAATGTTTTTTTGAAATTTCTATCTTTGGGTGTCGAGTTCTTATTCACGTATCACGGCCTTATTCACGATATCTGACTATTCACGAATCGGCCTATTCATAGAAAAATGAAATTTTTTTTCGTCTAAAATATCTATTACGGATACTAGCTTTGATTGTATCCATGTTTTGATCATTCTTGAATTTTACACCACTATGATTATTTTTGAGGTATTGTTGGACATGGATAAAACAAAGTACGAATCCTTAATCCTTAATCCTTGTCATTTTGTTTCAACTGGATTCGTTCTTTAAAAATATTTTCATCATCCTCGGTCTTAAATGATGATATTATTGAATATCTTTGGCCCGTAGTGCAAAGATGAATGATTTCTGAAGAATATCTTTGGCTTTAGTGGTGCAAAGATGAAGGTGTTTAAATGAACATATTATGGATGATGAATATCTTTGGCTTTGTAGTGCAAAGATGAGCAGTGTTTAAATGAACATGACCGATCGATGAATATCTTTGGCCTTTAGTGCAAAGATGAGCAGTGTTGAGATGAACATGATGGATTGATGAATATCTTTGGCTGTAGTGCAAAGATGAATATTTGATTTGAGATGAATATTGATTGATGTTACAGGATAAAATATTGATGATGGATTTATTAAATTCATAGATTATAGTAGATTTCATTCTCTACGTAACTCTTACATGAATTATTATTTCATTGCGAATATTGATCTCAAAACTTGTTGTACTATTGTATTCTATCATATTTTTCCTGTTGGAGACTAACGATAATTTGTTGTATATTATCTTAGTCATAACATTCTTTATTGGGCTAGTTGAGCTCACCCTTTTCCTTGTTGTTCCATTTTTCTTCTCGGGAGGCGAGAATGTAGCGAGTACTAGAGTCGGGGTATGGAATGAAGGTTACAGAGAGAGTTGTTTAGTAGTCCTCACCATTATTGTAAAATAATGTATCAATAAATGTGATGAGGATTTATTTGAGTATAAATATTGTCTAGAAGATAATATTTGTATTTAAACTCACGATTTTATTGTTGTGATAATAAAGTTGTAGTTGTTTACGTACCATGTATTTGGCGACTCGAGAATGGGTTGGATGGAATGGACCTATTTTGGGGTCGTAAATCACAGGTTAATATCGAGCTTAGGGATATGATCTCTGGCGGAGATCGGGGAATAGAACTAGGAGGGAGAGCGAGTAAATCCTTCGCTAGTGTGTCCTACCTAAGCTTATTTGTTAGTTAGTCGATATATAGGGATATTATGTGATATATTGATTTCCTTAATTAACCCTTGTTTTATGGCGATAATTGAGAATGTCGTTTGAGAATATTAATAGTGGTGTAAATGAGGCCGTGGAGATGCTCGTCTTAACAACGAGGAGAAGAGCGTCAGCAACAGTGGGCAATGTACCTCCTGTGAATAACACCCTTTGAAAGCGGATGATGAGCGAGGGATGTTTAAAAGCTTTTTGCGATTCATGCAAAATCGAGGCGAGGAGACTTCGTGTTCAAAATACGAGGAGGAGATGATAGCAATTCACGGGTGGTCACAATGACGGTTCAAAGAGTTGGGACCACGAGTGCAGGAAAGCGATCCGATCATGGCGGAAACATGGGTCAAGCAAATTACCAAGATATTCGATGTCTTAGGATGCGAAGAACGAAAGTTCCATTCGCTACTTTTATGTTAAAGTGGCGAAGCGGTTCTTGGTGGGAATCATGAAGCGTACCCATTCATTTGCACTCGGCGTATGTCGTGGGAGACGATTGAGAAACAGTTCAATGACAAGTACTTCCACAAAAGTATTCGTCGTATGAAGGAAGTGGAGTTTATTAGATTGGAGCGAGAATAACATGGCGGTGTCCCAAAGACGAGGCGAAGTTTGCGGAGTTATCCGAGTTTGCACCTCATTTGGTGGAGAATGAGGAACGTATGACGCGGATGTTTACGAGAGGTTTGAAACCCGGCATCGTCGATATCTCATTTCTCATAAATTTTCTCTCTATTCGGATGTTGTAAATGGGCTCGGTTGTTAGAAGCGAGATAACGAAATACGTTCAACCGGGGGACCATAACCGAGGATCATACCAAAGATAGCGAGTCATCGAATAACGATAACTAGTGGAGAAAGAAGAATACGGACAAAGCGGTAACCACTCTGGTGGTAATCGTGCCCATGAAAATAGAAGAAGCGAGTTGGGAGGAGATTTTAAAAGAGGAGATTCAACAACGATCATGTGAAGACGCGTCGGCGCCGTGTAAATCGGTTCCAAGGAGGAGAAAGACCATCGGTCAGGTATGTTACAAATCTTGGGAAAGAGGACATATATCATTGAACCGCCCACAACAGTTTAAGGTATGCTATAATTGTGGAAAAGAAGGACATATCGCTCGAGATTATGCGATATCGAAACCCGATCCAATGGGGAATGGTGACTCAAAAGGATGTCCCGAAAAAGTCAAAGTCATCGATTTACGGAAGAAGCGTTTGTCGTGGCCGGTCAAAATCGAGGAACCCGAACGAAGTTAGCACGGGTTAGTTAATTATAAATTCTTGCGAAGTTTATACCTTACTAGAATCTGGTTCTACCCATTCTTTTATCTCTCTCTGGTTGCGCTCAACGTTTGAACTTGATTACGGAGAAATTAGACTTTGACCTATTTATGGAGAATCCGTTAGGAGAAACTTTCATTACATCCGTTGTTTAAAAATCTTGTTTGATTCAAGTTGGAACTATCACATTACACATTAACCTTATTTCTATAGAGATATTTGCTTTTGATGTGATTTTAAGGTTAACTACTCATCATCATGCCAAAATTGATTGCTTTAAATAAGGTTGTTAGTTTTCATATTCCTAAGCAACCTATTATTCAATTCGAGCAATCAAACCATTAAGTCAAACATTTTCATATCAAGCCATGAAGTCATTCGTTTATTACGGATGTCAAGTTTTCTTAGTCCATGTTATGGATTTGAATAAAGACACGTCAGATTTGAATAATATTATTGTTGTTATTGATTTTTCCTGACGTATTTCCTGAAGAATTTATTGGCTTACTCCCAAAGACTGATATTAAATTTTGTATCGACTTTGAACCCGGTACAAAACTCATTTCTAAAATCTCATATCGAATGGCACCTATTGAACTTCAGGAGTTAAAAATTCAACTATAGAATTTGGTACATGAGCCTTTATCTTGTGACTTCCTTTGTGGAATTCACCTAAGCCAGACTCTCTGTAAGGGACGTCATATTCGTGCGATAAGTAAACTGATAGGTGTCATTGTGACGTCTTTATCCAAGGTTGGGATATGAGTCACGATTGAGAACAACCTAAGTCGGTCGAAATCGTAGCTTTCAGAAGCTTAGTTGGTTATTATCGGAGATTCGTTGAAGGATATTCTCGAATCGCTATTCCATTAACGTAGCTAACTCGTAGAGATACAAAATTGAATGGAGCAAGGAATGTGGAAGAGCTTGAAGAACTCGAGAGGAGACTCATTTCAAAGACATGTTACGACCATGCCATCCTCGAAAAGCGACGTGGTGGTGACGTGTTGAGTAGAAGATCGTATATCAAGTACGAGTACGATATTGTCAAAGACTAATTTACGTATAATTTACAAATAATAGAGATGGAGATGAAAACTCTAGGTACCCACGTGATGATATCTGAGTGCGTGATGATATACTGAGTATAATCGACTTTAATCGATAAAGTTAAAGGCTCGCTTCGAGCTCACACAAGATGATGAATTTGAAGAAGGAGGTGCAAAAGTTGTTATTTTAAAAGCGAGAATCGGTGAGGTGAGGAAAGCTCAAACCTTCGATTTATTAATCCATTTGAAATTCTCGATCGAATAGGAGCGTGGCTTATAGACTCGTTTTACCACCAAGTATGACGCGTGTTCATAACGTTTTCACGTATCGATGTTATGTAAATATGTGGACGACCAAACACGTTATTGAGTTAGAACCGGACGAGATAGCTAGAAAGACTTAACGTGATGAGGAGGTACTGTCAAGATCTTGGATAGGAAGGAGCATGTCCTACGCTATGAAAGGTCATACCACAAGTTAAAGTTTTGTGGAGGAATCATGCTATAGAGAAATGACACAGGAATTGGAAAGCGGAAATGAAAGCGAGGTATCCTCACCTTTTGAAACACACCAATGCGTCGTCAATTTCGGGGACGAAATTTCATAAGGAGGGAGGTTGTAAGACCGAAATTTTTTTAAATAAAAGGAATTTCCTTTATTTATTATTTTGAAATAGTAAGGGTTGATTTGATTAATGTGGATAGTTAAGGGTTAAATACGCAAATATTTCAAAATAAGCAAGTGGTTATAAAATATTCATTTACGTTGGGAATATTAGTTTGGTCGTGGAATATTAAATCTTTGTCGGGAATATTAAATGCGACGGCAGCAGCCATAATGTGGCCCCATAACGACGATTGGACGAGGAAAACGACAAAGTTTGGGTGGTTATAAATAACGGCGTAGTTATTACTGAATTAAGATCATTGGAATACCCGTGGTTAAAATACGATGTCTGGCATGGTTGCACAAGATGACACCAGTATTGCGATATTGTTGAATTATTGATTCGTGACGTAAGATGGCACTACTCAATAATTATTACGATGAATTCTTGCTCAATAGTTTATTTTATTGATTCAATAATTCTTTGCGTTGGTATTTTATATTATTCTTTGTTTGAATAATTGTCATTTACACAATGATTTCCCATTATCGGATCAATAATTCATATTATTTGAATAATATTATTAGATAACATTATTGGCAATGTCTAGAAAGTTACATCTAAGGAGAGGTTTGGTCACCTAATTGCGCCGCCAAGATGGAGAGATCCTTATTGAAAGCCCCTCTCACAGGAGGAGATGTTGGTTGTCATAAATGTGATTCTGTAATATTATTTGTGAATAATTAATTATTGATTCATATGATAAGGAAATATTTATTTTATATGAATATAAATGATGGATTTATTTATGTGGTTATTAATGAAGGAATTAATGTTGAGGTGTTTTATCAGTATTTTATCGGATTGGAGGTATTAAAAATTAAATCAGGGGTTTTGAGATATATTGCGGGGGTTATAATTTTTAATCCGACCGTTGGATTGTGGTAATTTTTGGGTATGATATACATACATAAGTTGAGTATATGTCCACAAATTTTGAACCGTTAAAAATTCACGAATGATTTGTTATGAATTTTAAAAGGTGTCTGATTCGGAAATTAGGGTTATAATTGATTTTGGTGGAAAATTCTAGAATTGAGTGGGCCCCACTTGTGGTTGGTGAAGAAATGTGCTGAATTTTATTTCAAATGTGGTGGGTGGCAATAGTAGCGAGTAAAAGCCATCGAATGTGTCAAGTCTGCCTTGGTAATTAACATTTTCCTATAAATAGAGGCTTAAGTTAGAATTGAAAATCACACCGAAACAAAATTTTCTCTCTTTCTTTCTCTATATTATTATTGGCGTATTTTGTGAGTATTTAGATACTTTGAGAGTTCTTTATTCAAGTACAAGTTTCATTCAAAGATCACTTCCTACCTTTCCTTCCAAATCTTGATTCTTTGAGGTAAGGGATGTTATTTTCTTCTCAAATGATATTAATTCTTGATATCATTATCTTTGAAATATTGGTTGGTACTTTTTATCAAATTTGGAACTTTTTCATGTCTGGGTTACTTATTCATGAGTTACTATTCACGATTACTATTCATGAGTTCTTATTCACGAGTTCTATTCACGAGTACTATTAATGAAGCGTGAAGATGTTTTTGTGAAATTTCTATCTTTGGGTGTCTGAGTTACTATTCACGTGTCTGGCCTTATTCACGATCTGACCTTATTCACGAATACGGCTTATTCAATCGAAAAATGAAAATTTTTCTTTTAAATCTAAATATCTATTACGGATACTAGCTTTGATTGTATCCATGTTTTGATCATTCTTGAATTTTACACCACTATGATTATTTTTGAGGTATTGTTGGACATGGATAAAACAAAGTACTGATCCTTAATCCTTAATCCTTGTCATTTTGTTTCATTGGATTCGTTCTTTAAAAATATTTTTCATCATCCTCGGTCTTAAATGATGATATTATTGAATATCTTTGGCTTTTGTAGTGCAAAGATGAATGATTTCTGAAGAATATCTTTGGCTTTGTGTGCAAAGATGAGCGGTGTTTAAATGAACATGGCCGATCGATGAATATCTTTGGCACAGTAGTGCAAAGATGAGCAGTGTTTAAATGAACATGATGGATGATGAATATCTTTGGCCTTTAGTGCAAAGATGAGCAGTGTTGAGATGAACATAATGGAATTGATGAATATCTTTGGCACATAGTGCAAAGATGAATATTTGATTTGAGATGAATATTGATTGATGTTACAGGATAAAATATTGATGATGGATATTAAATTCATAGATTATAGTAGATTTCATTCTCTACGTAACTCTTCTATGAATTATTATTTCCATTGCGAATATTGATCTCGAAACTTGTTGTCTATTGTATTCTATCAGTTTTTCCTCCTGTTGGAGACTAACGATAATTTGTTGTATATTATCTTAGTCATAACATTCTTCTTTGGGCTAGTTGAGCTCACCCTTTTCCTTGTTGTTCCATTTTTCTTCTCGGGAGGCGAGAATGTAGCGAGTCTTAGTCGGGGTATGGAATGAAGGTTCTAGAGAGAGTTGTTTAGTAGTCCTCACCATTATTGTAAAATAATGTATCAATAAATGTGATGAGGATTTATTTGAGTATAAATATTATCAGAAGATAATATTTGTATTTAAACTCACAGATTTTATTGTTGTGATAATAAAGTTGTAGTTGTTTACATACCATGTATTTGGCGACTTCGAAATGGGTTGGATGGAATGGACCTATTTTGGGGTCGTCACATCCCACATTCGTTGTAAAAATATCACCATTATTATATTATTAAAATATAATAATATATTTAAATGAATTATTTTATCGGAAAAGATAAAATTTCAATTTTCAACAATTGTCACATTAAAAATTTTCTCCATCTATATCCACATAAAATCAATATTTTCCTCATCATCATATGAATCAATAATTAATTATTCACAAATAATATTACAAAATCACAATATTGATGACCCATGAGCATAGTTCCGGGAAAGAGGGCTTCCAATAAGGATTTCTCCTCATCTTGGCAAGCAATTAGATGACCAAACCTCTCCTTAGAGCGAACTTTCTAGACATTGTCATAATGTTATCTAATAATATTATTCAGGATAATATGAATTATTGCTCCAGATAATAGAAAATATTGTGCAATGACAATTATTAAAACAACGATAATATAAAATATCAACGCAGCAATTATTGAATCAATAAAATAAAATCTTTGAGCGATAATTCTTCGTAACAATTATTGAGTAGTGCCTTTCACGTAAGAATCAATAATTGGTGTAATATCGGTGTCTACTCTTTGTGTTTTAACCCACCGGTATTCCAACAAGATATTAATCGGTAATAACTACTGCTTGTTATTTTTAAACAACTTATATTTGTCGTTTTCTTCATCCAATCGCTTTCAGTTATGGGGCCCACACATGGTCATTTCCTTGCCGTAATACGAATATTCCACGACGATCTTAATATTCCACGACCAAACGAATATTCCCCGACAACAATGAATATTTTATAACCACTTGCTTATTTTGAAGTATTTAAGTATTTTACCCTTAACTATCCACATTAATCAAATCAACCCTTACTATTTCAAAATAATAAATAGAAAAATTAAATTTCATTAATAATAAGTTGGGGTCTTACAACCTCCCTCCTTATGAAATTTAAGTCCTCGAAATTGGCGTCGTTACTGGTGTTTGAAAAGGTGAGGATACCTCGCTTTCATTTTCGTTTCCAATTCCCGGTCATTTCCTCTATAGCATGATTCCTCCACAAAACTTTAACTTGTGGTATGACCTTTTGGCGTAGGACATACTCTCCTTCCTATCTAAGATTTTGACAAGTACCTCCTCATCGTTAAGTCTTCGACTATCTCGTCCTGGTTCTAACTCAATAATGTGGTTTGGGTCTTTCACATATTTATGAAGTACGGAGATATGTGAAACACATTATGAACACGAGACATACTTTCGAGGTAACGCGAGTCTATAGGCTACATTTCTACTCGGTCGAAGAATTTGAAATGGACCAATAAATCGTGGATTGAGCTTTCCTCTCTTCCCAAATCTTGTAACTCCTTCCATGGAGCAACTCGCAACAATACATGATCCCCACACACTAAATTTCACGTCCTTTCGATGAAGATCCGCATAACTCTTTTTATCGATCTTGTGCCGTTTGTATACGTTGTCGAATCATTTGGATCTTTTCCGTAGTCATACGTACTAACTCGGGTCCTAACAATGTTGCTTCAACCACCTCGTCCCAACATACTGGAGAGCGACACTTTCGTCCATATAATGCTTCAAATGGAGCCACACCTATACTTGCCTGATAACTGTTGTTGTAGGAGAATTCTACCAATGGTAAATACTTTTCCCAACTGCCCTTGAAGTCTAGGACACAGAGTCTTAATAAATCTTCAAGAGTTTGAATAGTCCTTTCTGATTGTCCGTCCGTTTGAGGATGGTATGCCGAACTGAATCGTAAATCCGTGCCCATAGCTTTTTGCAAGCTAACCCAAAATCTTGAAGTGAATCTTGGGTCACGATCCGAAACTATGGATACAAGCATGCCATGCAACCTCACAATCTCATTCACGTACATACTAGCAAGACGTTCAAGTGAATAAGTCTCCCGTATCGGCAAGAAATGAGCAGACTTGGTTAATCTATCAACAATAACCCAAATAGCATTGATGCCCTGAGAAACCGTAGGAAGACCCGTAACGAAATCCATGGTAATGTGTTCCCACTTGCATTTCAGAATCTCAAGTGGTTGCAACGGACCCTTAGGTACTAGATGCTCCGCCTTTACACGTTGACAAGTTAAACACATTGAGATAAACTTTGCAATCTCTCTCTTCATATTGTTCCACCAAAATGTATGTCGAAGATCACGATACATTTTAATACTTCCGAGATGGATTGCAAATGGTGTATTGTGTGCCTCATCATAATCTTGTACTTCAAATCGTAGTCGTTAGGACCACAAAGTCTAGAGTGGACTCAAGTATTCCTTCTTCATCAATTCTCGCTTGGAATAGCTCCTTCTTGTACTTTCTTCTTCATACGCATCATTTCCGGATTGGGTGGCTTGAGCAACCTTAACTTTTTCTATTAAAGTTGGCTCTGTCGTATATACTTGACATCATCGTACTCGTTCTGCGTATGATCTTCTACTCAACGCTGTCGGCTACCACGTTCGCTTTTCCGGGATGGTATTGAATAGTGTGGTCGTAGTCTTTCAATAGCTCGAGCCAACGTCATTGCCAGCGTGTTGAGTTCTTTTTTGAGTGAAGAAATATTTAAGGCTTTTATGGTGCGAATATATCTCCACTTTCTCCCCATATAGATAGTGCCTCTATATCTTTAGCGCAAAAACGACTGCTGCTAACTCTAGATCATGAGTAGGATAATTCCTCTCATACTCTTTAAGTTGTCGCGAGGCATAGGCTATGACTTTCCCACGTTGCATGAGAACACATCCTAACCCTTTGCACAAGCATCGGCATGTAGATAACAAATCCATCCGAACCGGATGGTATTGTTAGAAACAGTCTTAAAATAAGTCTCCTTTTAAGCTCTTGGAAACTTTTCTCGCATTCTTCGCTCCAAACGAATTTTGTATCCTTCCGAGTTAGTTGAGTTAATGGAGTAGCGATTAGAGAAAACCCTTCCACGAATCTCCGATAATAACCAAATAAGCCCAAAAAGCTACGTCTTTCGATCACCGACTTGGTTGCTCCCAACTTTGTATTGCTTCAATCTTGGCGGGATCAACAGATACTCCATGTTTCGACACCACGTGCCCAAGGAATGCTACTTCCTCAAGCTGAACTCGCATTTCTTTAATTTGGCATATAGTTTATTTTCACGAAGCCTTTGGAGTACCAAACTTCAAATGGTTCTCATGATCTTCACGACTTTTGGAATATATAAGGATGTCATCAATAAAGACAACAACAAAGCCGATCTAAATATTCCTTGAATACTCGGTTTATCATATCCATGAAAGCAAGAGGAGCATTAGTCGGTCCGAAAGACATGACTAAGAATTCATAATGCCCGTCTGGGAGTTCTAAAAAGCGCGTCTTTGGAATATCCTCGGTTCTAATCTTGGTGATGATATCCAGAATCGAAGATCGATTTTAAAAAGAATTGTGCCCCTTGCAACCGGTCAAACAAGTCATCAATACGAGGTAGAGGATACCTATTCTTGATGGTGACATGGTTCAATTCCGATAGTCGATACAAAGTCGCATACTCCGTCTTTCTTCTTTACAAATAAAACAGGAGCACCCCAAGGAGATGTCTTGGGATGAATGAAACCGATGTCCAACAATTCCTCAGTAGTTAGACCTTTAACTCCTGAAGTTCAATAGAGAGCCATTCGATATGGGGTTTTAGAAATGGGCTTTGTGCGGGTTCAAGATCAATAAAGAATTCAACTTCACGTTACGGGGTAGGCCAGGGAAGTTCTTCGAAATCGTCGTCGAAAGTCGATAACAACGGGAATATTATTCAAATTTGGCGTGTCTTTATTCAAATCCATAACATGGGCTAAGAAAGCTTGACATCCGTTTTTTCAATAAGCGAATAGCTTTATGATTAGATATGACGGTGATTGATTTTAATGGTTTAGTTGCTTGAATTAAATACAACGGGTTGGTTAGGAATATGAAAACTAACAACATTACGAAAACAATCAATTTTGGCATGATGAGTAGTTAACCAATCAATCCCTAAAATCACATCAAAAGCAAGTATCTTTAATTAGATAAGGTCAATGGTGTAAGGTGATGGTGCCAACTTGAATCAAACAAGATTTATAAGCGATGGATGTGATGAAAGTTTCTCTAACGGAGTTTCCACAAATAGGTCAAAGTCTAATTTCTCCTGAGTCAAGTTTAAACGTTGAGCACATGCGCAGAGAGATAAATGAATGGGTAGCACCGGTATCAAGTAAGGTATAAACTTACGCAAGAATTTATAAATAGCTTACCCGTGATCACCTCGTTTGGGTTCTCGCATTATGACCAATCCACAACAAACGCTCTTCCGGAATCGTTGACTTTGACTTTTACGGGACGATCTTTTGAGTCACCGTCCCCATTTGAACTAGGTTTTTTATTATCAGATCTCGAGCGATATGTCCTTCCTTTCCACAATTATAGCATACCTTGAATCTGTTGTGGGCGGTTTGGTGATATGTCCTCTTTTACGCATTTTGTAGCATATGATCGGTGGTCGTTCTACTCCCTTAGAACCCGATTCTTGCTGCCGACAATTGTCGTCTTCACATGGTCGTTGTTAAATCTCCTCTTTTAAAATCTCCTCCCGACTCGCTTCTTCTATTTTTATGGCCATGATTACCACCCGTGGTGGTTACCATTTTTGTCCGTCTGTTTCTTTCTCCATTTGGTTATCATTATTACGTTGATATTTATCTCCGATGCGATCCACGGTTATGGTCCTCAGGTTGGCCGTAGTACTCGTTATCTCGCTTCTAATAATTGAGCCTTGTTCACAACATCTGAATAGAGAGAAAATTTATGAGAAATGAGATATTGTCGTATCTTAGGGTTTCAAACCTCTCAAAACATCCGCGTCATACGTTCCTCATTCTCCACCAAATGAGGTGCAAACCTAGATAACTCTGCAAACTTTGCCTCGTCTCTTGAGACACCGTCGTGTTGTTTTGTTCTAATCGATGAACTCCACTTCCTTCATATAATGAACACTTTCGGAAAGTATTTGTCATTAAATAATTCTGAAATGTCTCCCAAGACATCTTTGAGTCTTGTTGGATGGAGTGCTTCTTACGAGACTCCCACCGATGATCTGCCTTTCGCCCACGGAACATAAAGGTGGCGAATGGATCCTTCTGTTCTTCCGTGCATCCCAGACATCGAATATCTTGGTAATTTGCTTGACCCATGTTTTTGCCATGATCGGATCTCGCTTTCCCTTAAATTCTGGTGGTCCCAACTCTTTGAATCTGCTTGTTTGTGACAACCCGTGAATTGCTATCATTTCTCCTCTGTATTTTGAACACGAGTCTCCTCGTGCGATTTTGTATGAACTATGAAAAAGCTTCTAAACATCCCTCGTTCATCATCCGCTTTCGATGGTGTTGTTCATGGGAGGAACATTGTCGACTGTTGTTACGTTCTCCTCGTTGGTGAGTACAGAGTCTCCACGGTCTCATTTCCATTGTTAATATTCTCGATCGACATTCTCAAATCTTTGCCATAAAACAAGGGTTAATTAAGAAATCAATATATCACATAATATCCTTATATCTTGACCAACTAAAAAAAAATAAGCTTAGGTAGGACACACTTAACGAAGGATTTACTCGTCTCTCCCTCCTAGTTCTATTCCCCGATCTCCGCCAGAGATCATATCCCTAAGCTCGATACCAATCATGGCGCCCCAAAAATAGGTATACATCACCTATTCGAAGTTGTCAATACATGGTACAAAAACAAATACAACTTTATTATTACAATCAGTAAAGCGTGAGTTTGAATACAAATATTATCTTCTAGACAATATCTATACTCAAATAAATCTTCATCACATTTATTGATACATTATTTTATAAAAAATGGTGAGGACTACTAAACAATTCTTTCTAAAACCTTCATTCCATACCCAGACTACGTCACTTTCGCTATATTCTCGCCTCCACGAGAAGAAAAATGGAACAAAAAGGAAAAGGGTGAGCTCAACTAGCCCGATAAAAGAATATTATGACTAAGATAATATACAACAAATTACAGATTAGTCTTCAACAGGGAAAAATCTAATAGAATACAATAGACAACAAATTTTAAATCAATATTCGCATGTGAAATAATAATTCATTAGAAGTGTTAAGTAGAGAATGCAAACTACTATCTTCATGTATGAATTTAAAAGTTCATCGCTCATCTTTTATCCTGTAACATCAATCAATATACATCTGGAATCAAATATTCATCTTTGCACTACTGAGCCAAAGATATTCATCGATTAGTCATGTTCATCTAAACACTGTTCATCTTTGCACTACTACCAAAGATATTCTTGAAAATCATTCATCTTTTGCACTACAGGGCCAAAGATATTCAATAATATCATCATTTAAGGCGAGGATGATGAAAAATATTTTTAAAAAACGAATTCAAAGAAACAAAATGACAAGGATTAAGGATTAAGGATTCGTACTTTGTTTTATCCATGTTCAAAAATACCGCAAAAATAATCATAGTGGTGTAAAATTCAAGAATGATCAAAACATGGATACAATCAAAGCTAGTATCCGAATAGATATTTTGGACAAAAGAAGAAATTTTATTTTTAGATTGAATAGTCTTGGTATATCGTGAATAAGAACTCAGACACCAAAAGATAAAAATTTTTCAAAAAACATCTTCACGCTTCATGAATAGTACTCGTGAATAGTAACACGTGAATAAGTAACTCATGAATAGTAACTCGTGAATAAGTAACTCATGAATAGTAACTCATGAATAGTAACCCCACATGAAAAAGTTCCAAATTTGATAAAAGTTTCAACCAATATTTCAAAGATAATGATATTGAAGAAATAATATCATTTGAGAAGAAAATAACATCCACTTACCTCGAAAGATTAAGATTTAAATTTGGAATCTGGGATATAGTCTTTGAAGGAACTTGCACCGTCCTAACAATACTCAAAGTATACTCAAAATACTCACAAGAATACGCTTCGATAATATAGAGAGAAAACTTGATTTACGGTGTGATTTTCAATTCTAACCTAAAGCACCCTATTTATAGAAATTCTTTAAACACAAAAGCAGAAAAATTTAATAAATTAATAATATAATTATATAAATTTCCCTACATGCCTAGAATCTGATTTCAGCCATCAAACACATGCCACATTCTAGAAAAAGTAAGAAAAAATGTTTTTCTAATTTTAAATATTTTAAACTTCCAAAAATTAATTATTTGAACTTGAACTTCAATAATTCATAATAAATAGCCCTTTCATCAGAAAATTCGAATCTCATGAGTTTTTATAGGATATTCAATTCTCTACAACTTTGCGGAAGAAAGTTTTCCAAATTCCAAATAGAAATTGGCCAAAATCCATAAGCAGGCGATTTTACAAGCTATAATCAAATTTCGGTCGATAAATGGGGTCCATTGACATGTTTAACATGTTTTAAACATTTATTGCAACAAAATACTCTTCCTCCTCGTATACTCATATATCCCACATTCGTTGTAAAAATATCACCATTATTATATTATTAAAATATAATAATATATTTAAATGAATTATTTTATCGAGAAAAGATAAAATTTCAATTTTCAACAATTGTCACATTAAAAATTTTCTCCATCTATATCCACATAAAATTAATATTTTCCTCATCATATGAATCAATAATTAATTATTCACAAATAATATTACAAAATCACAATATTGTGAACAGGCGGTTCCTGCAGGAAGAGGGGCTTTCCAATAAGAATTTCTCCTTCTTGGCGCATGATTAGGTGACCAAACCTCTCCTTGAGGCGAGAACTTTCTAGACATTGCCAATAATGTTATCTAATAATATTATTCAGATAATATGAATTATTAGCTTCGATAATGAAAAATCTTGTATAATGACAATTATTGAAACAACGAAATATAAAATATCAACGCAACAATTATTAAATCAATAAAATCTTGAACAATAATTCTGTAACCATTATTGAGTAGTGTCTTCTTACGTAAGAATCAATAATTGGTGCAATCTGGTAATCTTCTTGTGTTTTAACCACCGGTATTTTAACGAAGATAATTGGTAACAACTACTATTGTTGTTATTTTTAAACAACTTATATTTGTGCGTTTTTCTTCATCCAATCACTTTCCGTTATGGGGCCCACACATGGTTGCTTGGTCGTCATTTAATATTCTGAAAGCGATCTAATATTCCACGACCAAACGAATATTCCCCGAAACAATGAATGAATATTTTATAACCACTTGCTTATTTTGAAGTATTTGCGTATTTTACCCTTAACTATCCACATTAATCAAATCAACCCTTACTATTTCAAAATAATAAATAGAAAATTAAATTTCATTAATAATAAGTTGGGGTCTTACAATTTCTTCATTTCTTGCCGAGTATGGGAGACTTATTCCCTTGAACGTCTTGCTCATATGTATGTAAATGAGATTGTGAGATTGCATGGAATGCCAAGATATCCATAGTTTCGGATCGTGACCCAAGATTTACTTCAAAATTTTGGGTTAGCTTGCAAAAAAAGCTATGGGCACGCAGTTCTGATTTAGTTGACATACCATCCTCGAATGGATGAACAATCGAGAGGGACTATTCAAACTCTTGAAGATTTATTAAGACTTTGTGTCCTGAGACTTGAAAGGGAGTTGGGATAAGTATTTACCATTGGTGGAATTCTCCTATAACAACGATTATCGAATGAGCATTGGTGTGGCCCCATTTGAAGCATTGTATGGACGAAAGTGTCGCTCTTCAGTATGTTGGGACGAGGTGGGTGAAGCAACATTGTTAGGACCAGAGTTGATACGTATGACTCTGAAAAAGATCCAAATGATTCGACAACGATATCTGAACCAAGCACAAGATCGACAAAAGAGTTATGCGGATCTTCATCGAAAGGACGTGGAATTTAGTATTGGGGATCATGTATTGTTGCGGGTTGCCCCATGGAAGGGAGTTACAAGATTCGGGAAGAGGGAAAAGCTCAATCCACGATTTATTGATCCATTTCAAATTCTTGACCGAGTACGTAATGTAGTAGTCTATAGACTCGCGTTACCTCCGAGTATGTCTCGTGTTCATAATGTGTTTCACATATCTGTACTTCGTAAATATGTGAAAGACCCGAACCACGTTATTGAGTTAGAACCAGACGAGATAGCCGAAGACTTAACGTACGAAGAGGTACATGTCAAGATCTTGGATAGGAAGGAGCATGTCCTACGCACGAAGGTCATACCACAAGTTAAAGTTTTGTGGAGAAACCATGCTATAGAAGAAATGACCTGGGAGTTGGAAACGGAAATGAAAGCGAGGTATCCTCACCTTTTGAAACACAGTCGCACGTCAATTTCGAGGACGAAATTTCATAAGGAGGGAGGTTGTAAGACCCCAACTTATTATTTAATGAAATTAAATTTCCTCTATTTATTATCTTGAAATAGTAAGGGTTGATTTGATTAATGTGATAAGTTATGGGTAAAATGCGCAATTATTTCAAACAAGAAAGTGGTTTTAAAAAATTCATTGTTGACGGGGAATATTCGTTTGGTCGTGGAATATTTTTACTGTCGAGGAATATTCGTCTGACGTATGCAAACCTTGTATGGGTCCCATAACTGGAAAGCGATTGGATGAAGAAAGCGACAAGAATAAGTTGGTTATAAATAACAACAGTAGTTGTTATTCTGAGATTATCTTTGTTGGAATACCGGTGGTTAAAACACACGATGGCACGATATTACACCAATTATTGATTCTTACGTGAAGGCACTACTCAATAATTATTACTGATAATTCTTTATTCAAGATTTTATTTTATTGATTCAATAATTCTTTGCGTTGATATTTTATATTCTTGTTGTTTTAATAATTGTCATTGCATATATTTTCTATTATCGAGACAATAATTCATATTATCCGAATAATATTATTAGATAACATTATTGACAATGTCTAGAAAGTTACATCTAAGGAGAGGTTTGGTCATCTAATTGCGCCCAAGAAGGAGAAATCCTTATTGAAAGCCCCTCTTTCACAGGAACTATGCGGTTTATCGATAATGTGATTCTGTAATATTATTTGTGAATAATTAATTATTGATTTATATGATGAGAAAAATATTGATTTTATGCGGATATAGATGGAGAAAATTTTTTATGTGACAATTGTTGAAAATTATTATTTTATCTTTTTCTGATAAAATAATTTATTTAAATATATTATTTTAATAATATAATAATGGTGATATTTTTATAATAAATGTGGGATATATGAGTATATGAGGAGGAAGAGTATTTTTGTTACATTAAATGATTAACACATGTTTTATGTGTCGGTAGACCCCAATTTTTGACCGAAATTTGATTATAGCCTGTAAAATTGTCCGTTTATGGATTTCGGTCAATTTCTATTTGGAATTTAGAAAAATTTTCTTCTACAAAGTTGTAGAGAATGAAATTTCCTATAGAAAAGACAAGTGGTTCGAATTTTTCTGAGAAAAGGGCTATTTATTATGAATTATTGAAGTTCCGAAGTTCCGAAATAATTGATTTTTGGAAGTTTTATTTATTTTTTTGATAAAAAATGTTTTTTGTATTTTGTGGACATCATTAATATGTGCAAGGTGGCTGAATTCAGATTCAAGAGGTGGGCTTGACAATTTTGCAAATATAATAATATTATATTAAATTTTTTACTTTGGTGTTCTAAGCATTTTCCTATAAATAGGGTGCTTAGGTTAGAATTAAAAATCACACCAGAAACTGAAGTTTTCTCTCTATTTCTCTCTAAATATATTGAGCGTATTCTTGTGAGTATTTTGATACCTTGAGTGTTCAGACGTGCAAGCAAGTTTCCTTCAACACTATATCTAGTATTCCAAATCGAGAATCTGGTCTTTTCGAGGTAAGGGATGTTATTTTTTCATATATGATATTATTTTTTCAATATCATTATCTTAAAATATTGATCTGAACTTTAATCAAATTTGGAACTTTTTGTGTCGGGTTACTTATTCACGTATACTGACATTATTCACGAATCGACACTTATTCATCGAAAAATAAAATTTTTCCTTTTAGTCAAAAATATCTATTATGGATACTAGCTTTGATTGTATCCATGTTTTGATCATTCTTGAATTTTACTTCACTATGATTATTTATGAGGTATTTTTGGACATGAAATAGCTGAAATACGAATCCTTGATATTTGTTCTTTTGTTTCACTGGATTCGTTTCCTTTAAAATATTTTTCATCATCCTCAATCCTAAATGATGATATTATTGAATATCTTTGGCCTGTAGTGCAAAGATAAATGATTTTATAATGAATATTTTTGGCCCGTAGTGCAAAGATGAACAGGTGTTGAGATGAACATGACAAACAGATGAATATCTTTTTGCACTCAGGTCTGAAAGATGAATATTTGATTCAAGATGTATATTGATTGATGTTACGAGGATAAAATATTGATGATGGACTTTTAAATTCATAGATAGTAGTAGATTTCATTCTCTACGTAACTCTTCTATGAATTATTATTTCATTATGAATATTGATCGACACTTGTTGTCTATTGTATTTTATCAGATTTTTCCCTGTTGAAGACTAATGATAATTTTTTTTCTATATAATCTTAGTCATAATATTCTTTACTTGGCTAGTTGAGCTCACCCTTTTCCTTTTTGTTCTATTTTTTCTCTTGATGCACGATGCGAGAATGTAAATAGTCTTAGTCGAAGGTATGGAATGATGATTCTAGAAGTTGTTTAGTAGTCCTCACCATTTTGTAAAATAATGTATCAATAATTGTGATGAGGATTTATTTGGGTATGGATATTGTCTGAAACGATATTTGTATTTAAACTCACGATTTTTATGATGTATTAATAAAGTTGTAGTTGTTTCTGTACCATGTTATTGACGACCTAAAATGGGTGATGTATACCTATTTTGGGGGCGTCACAATAAACAACTTGTGTACTTTGCAAAAATTTTAAATATTACCCACAACTATAACATTATATCAAATTCATTCCATAATATTTAAAAATGATAATTATAGAAAATTCATCTTTATTCATAAAAGTTTGGGTCTTACAATTATAAAATGACTGATTATTTAATACCATGTTTAGCTATGTATTATAATCACATTATGTGGGATTGAAAATTTATGGGCAAAACTAACCTCAATATTTTTCTAAAATTTCATATTTCTCTAAAATGACTTGCACTTTTTTGTTATATTGTTGTAATGTATGAGAATGTTATTAGTAGACCTAGCAAAAGAGGCCCGGGCCTACGGGCTAGCTTGGCCCGCCCACAAAAAAAATGAGTTATGGAATTTATTATTGCAATCCATGTAAAGTTGGGTCATTTTGGTCTAATCCGCGAATTATTTTAAAAATAAATAAAAACAATGATACTTGTGTGGATTGAACACAAGACCTCCAAGTCATTAAATAAGAATTCAATCTAACTAAACTACAACAACTACTTCTTTTAACATGTGTCTAAATAAAAGTAAAAAAATAAAAAGACAACCGTTTAAACAAAATATACAATCTCTAGTTTTAATTTGTTTGTCTTTTTAAATGAGTTAAATTTGAATCATAATTAAAAATATTTAATTAAAATTATTTAAAATTTCATTTTATCCAATATATAAGTTTCTCAAACATCAATATCATTTATAAAAAGATTCTCCATTTTATTTTAAAAATATATTGAAAAATGTATTTATTTAACTCTAAATAATATAAAATTTTGAGATTAATAGAAATTTTAGATAGTTTACTATATTCACATTACTCTATATTGATTAAAGTTAAATACATTTATATAAATCCTAAATTTAATCATATCATATATTTATTTTAAAAGGTTAAAATAACTCTTTTTATCAATCGGATGTTGTAATAATATTACCGATTTGAGCATGGACATAATGAAGTACCTAAATTATTTAATTTAAATATAAAAAAATATATTTCCAACTTTGCCCCTACTTGAGGAAAAAGAAAATAATATATTTTATTTTTAAACCGCTTGTAATTTTATTGTTCACCTTGATTGTTGTTATCTACTTGTCACCAAATATACTTATAATTTCTATTAATCTCAAAATTTTATATTATTTAGAGTTAAATAAATATATTTTCTAATATAATTTTTAAAGTTAAATGGAGAATCTTTTTATAAATAGTATTGATGTTTGAGAAACTTATTGCCATAGCCCTTGTTTTAAAAATAAATAAAATATAGAAAAAATGTATATATTACAATTAGTATAATGACGATTTTTTTGGATTATGGCGAATTGACCCGTCATTATAGCTTATTCTAAAATCTTAATGACGAGTTCTGATAATCATATCTCAAAAAACTCATCGACATAGTCCAACTTATATATATATATATATATATATATATATATATATATATATATATATATATTATAATAGAAATATTATCCACCGTGAAATCAATTTTGACATGTCATTCAAAATATCAATTTCTTAGGTTGAAGTCATTATTGACATCTCATGCAATGGGCAAAGGGTCAAAAATATCTATGATTTTTATCCTGATATCCCATTTGTACCCATATTTTTTTTTTCTCCAAAAGTACTCTTAACATTATATTTTTTGGGTCGCTCGTGCCTTGTCGTTAACCAAAGACAAACAGGGTTAAAATATAATAACGATGCAAGCTTAAATATAAAACATATTCTAAATAAAATAATATATATCATTTAATTAAAACAAAAAATACTAAAATTCAAAATAAAAAAAGCATAACATATTTACATCATTTAATCAAAATAATAAAATTCAAATTATTTTGTTAACTAATCAAAATAACTAATTAAATAAAATATTAAAAATACTAAAATTCAAATTATTTTGTTAATTAATTAAAACAACAAAATTCAAATTACATCATTAAAATACTAAAATCATGATACTAAATACTAATTGATATAAAAATTTAAATTACTAAAATCATAATACTAAATAATAATTTTAAATTAATAAAATATTAAAAATAATAAAAATTGATATGATTTTAAAATTTGATAATACTCCAGTTTAAAAATTAATAATACTAAAATATTTTTAAATTGATATGAGTTTAAACATTAATATTAAAAATTACTAAAATAATCATAATACTCAGTTTTGAATTTTAAAAATATTAAAAATATTAAAAATTGATAATACTCCAGTTTAAAAATTGATAACTTATATTTAAGTCTGCCACGTCATCATATTTTAATCTCGTTTGTCTTCTATTAATGGCAGGTGCACGAGCGACCCAAAAAATATAACGTTAAGGATACTTTTGAAAAAAAAAAAAAAAAAAGAATATAAGGTGCAAGTGAATATCTAGTTAAAATTCAAAGACATTTTTAACCCTTTGACATCTCATTCAATAGACATAGTCAGTAGTACATGTTACTGCGTGTACTTCAAAAAAAACGTAACAATACTTATTGTGCAGCAGCAGATCCCACGGGCGGGGTCGGGGTCCCCACATCACCCAAACCAGACAACACTAGTTTCCACATTCTTTAATATAAATCATTTTAGAGAAATATTTTTGTTCTTAAATATAAAGTCGTTTGAGAATTTCAAGTAAGCATTAATTGCTTAGTTTCCAATATTACCCTAAGTAATAAATATAACTTTGGTTCTCTCATTATTTTTTATCTAATAAATAACACTCTCTTTTTTCAATACAAGGACAATATAGACAATTGATAGTATATTTAATATTTTAAAATCATTTCTTTAATACTTTTGCACTACTCTAAAACGACCTATATATTAAAAAACAGAGGGAAGCGCGTGTGGTAAGATGTCCTCCAACACATTACTATATGAGACAGAATTCTACCAGTAAAGAAAAGAAAAAGAAAATCGAACCGATATTTTTAAGTAAATTTGATATTTTTACCCGTAAATAGAGTCAATTTCTTGTGAAAAAGGACTATGTATAACTATCCAATTTACTTGAAAATATTTTTAGTGTAAAACGCACAGCCAGTGCCACGTCTCACAGGGGTGGGACCAGAAACACAAGAGGAGGAAGATAGAGATGATCAAATCCGAAAACGAAATGCCTAGGAGTAATATAAAGAAATCATACTTTTTACCCTCCAAGTTATTATCTCTTTTTAAAATCGTTCATAAAATATATTTTTTATCAATTGAGTCATTAAAGTGGAATTTGTGATATTATGTTATTTTTATCAGATTTGGCCCAACCCAACATATTTTGACCCAACCCAAACTAAGTTTGAACCAACCCTAAATTTTAATATTTTAAAATAAAATAAATATTTTCAAATAAAATATTATTTTAAAAATATTTTTTATATTTATTATTTATTATTTTCAAATAATATTATATTTTATTTAAAATTTTAAAATAAAATATTTTTAAAATATTTATTACTTTTAATATTTTAAAAGAACATAATAATTTAAAAATAATAATTATATTTTTATATTTATATTTTAAAAATTAAAATAATAATTATATTAAATATTTTAAAATAATAATGATTTTTATATTTAAAATAAAATATTATTATTAAAAAGTAATAAAAATAATTAATATTTTAAGGTAAAAAATGAATAAAATTTCATATAATATTTATTCAAAATTATTAAATAAAAAATAAAACTTTATTTAAAAAGGTAGATTTTTTCATTTTTATGCAAATCCTTATTTTTAGAAAAAAGAAATTAATATCTTCACCATTATTATATGTATTCTTAATATTAGAATTTTTTTTAAAGAACTAAAAATAGAAATTAAATACAAAAAACAGTAAAAGATAAATAAAAATTGATTCAATTCTTTTAAAAATAAATTAAAAAGTTTTAAAAATAATTATTATTTTAAGAAAAAATTTATAAATTTTTCATTTTTTTAAAAAATTGAGTAAAGTTTTATAAAATATAGATTAAAAAAATAAAAAATTTATTTTCATAATTTTTTTTATTTTTTAAAGAAGTGTAAATTTTCATCAAAAAATAGTATTTAAATGTTAGTGCAAATTTTTAAATGAAGTATAAATTTTCATCAAAAAAATAATATTTAAAGAAGTGTAAATTTTTTATTATTTAAAGCAACAATTATCTTTAGATGTTAGTGGGTTTAGGTTGGTTTGGGTAATTACGTTCCACTAAAAAAAATGGTCATTTGTAATGGCCAAAATCCATCACAAAAAATAAGAAAATCATCACGAAAGGTTTACGTGTGATGGCTTTAAGCATCACAACTAATTAAATCAGATCGCCCATCATGAAAGGTTTTACGTGATGGTTTTTGACAATCACATAAAGACTTTAGTGTTTTTGTGATGATTAATACAATCACATTAACACGTAATCTATTGTGATTGTCAAAGTCATCACAAAAAAAGACTAGGAATCAAATGTAAGAACGTGAATATCTATTTACGTATAATTTATTTTACTGTATTAATTGTATCTATATTAATTGTATCAAATGATACTTGTAAGATTCGAACCCTCTCCTATTTGCAAACTAGATAACTTGAGTATTACCACTACACTTTGGCTTGGATCATGATTATAATTTTAAAACAAAATATAAAAGGAAACATATGTGAATTGACTTACTAAACAAAATTACTTTCACATAAGATTTGGTGATTACAATGGCAGTCACAAATACTCTATAATGATGGTAATATTCACTACACCAAAAATGGCCTCTAGTAAAGGACAAATCCTTCACTAGAGGCCCTCTATCACTCCATGAAGTGATTTATTATTGAGAAAATATTTTCTTCACACGAGTCTTCGCATTAGACATCCTCCATGATTAGGTATCATTCACTAAATAGTAACTAAATGTTTTTTGTGAAGGATATATTGTGAATAACTTTTTTATTCATAAATTGTATTTAGTAATGGAATATTGTTATTTAGTGAAAGATTGATTTCCTTCACAAATAATATTTTAAGAATGACTATTTGAAATTAGTGAATAGCTTTATTCCCTCACAAATAATATATTATGAAGAACAAATTTATTTAACGAGAGAAAATTATCCTTCATTGTTTATAAATTGAGAATGTATCTTCAAATTAGCGAGGGAAATAATCCTTCACAAATTATAAATTTATAAATAAAAAATTAATTGCTAAATAATAAAAATTCATTTAAAATTATAATTGATTTTCAAATCGGTAATTTTATATTTATTATTATTAATCTCTATAAGAAATATTAAATTTATTTTTCAAATAAATATAAATATTGTCATACTTGTTTCAAACTAATTGATAAGCTAATGCATAAAGAGCTAATAAAATCAATACTTCACATATAAATAGATAATATTAGAGTCACAATAACTACAAAATTTGTTATTGTATCTTGGTCTCTCAAGGACCATAGTACCTACAAAATTTATTATCTAACATAAGAAAATTGAAAGAATAACAATGAGCTAGAAGGAATAAAGTGTGTCATGTTAGATCCACGAAATCCTTCCCTACCTCTGCAATAGCCCAAATAAAAAGTCCACGAAATCCTTCCCTACTTCTGCAAGTTTGGCAGCCATGCCACATTGAGGGAGTTGTTTAGCTTTTAAAGACAGTCCTTCTCCATCTAGATCTTTCTTGCTTACTGTGTCGTTCCGTCGGTGGCAGTATACCGGATGAACAACCTACGGAGGGATGACTGCATTTCTCACCAGCGTTTTAGGAACATATGCTTCTTTAATAAGATTTCCGTTCTCATAAGGTGGGAGTGGCCCCACAACTCTTCCTGGTTTAGCTGAATAGCAAACAACTGTGTACATTTAGCTAAAATTAACAACTTCAACAGCACAAACCATAATAACTTTTAAAACAAGTTTAGAATATATACCCAGTGTAATCCGTTGTGGTGCATGTGAGGTTTTGGACAGACAGCCAGGAATACCATCTCCATCTCTGGAGTGCTTATTGCATGCATCTTCTGTAAGTTGCCAATCTTTCAATGTGGCAGCATGCGGCTGCTCTTTAAGAGGGATCGTATTTGAATGTACAATTGTACACCTGCAAAGATCAATGGAACAAAATTAATCAGAAAATCACTAGGAACAAGAACTCAATAGTCAAAAGCTAATGAAAACGGAAATTTCATTACTGAAAAAGAACAGAACAAACAAAAAGGCTACAAGTCTGTTAAAAAAGAAGGTTAAACTCTGAAAACTAGACTAATGAGCAAGACCAGACAACCATAGCTTTACATCATTTTTTCCCTATGAAACTCAGTGCCATATCTCTTGATTCACACCATAGTATGAGTAGAAGTTTTAGTTGCTATTCTCTGAAAGAAAAAGCTTTTAAGGCGAACTAGGAACAAATGTGTATAGCTTGACTGGACGATTCTGCCACTATCAGCTGATCCACCACTCTATCATACATTCAACGATGGTGACAAGACACAAAATAGACTAATTTGTGGATTAATATGGGTCAAAAACACGGCAGCTTATGTCACTCAAACCAACAATCTTTTTTTAAGGGACTCAAAAGACAAGACTAAACTATTCACCATCTATGCACCCATCATGGACTGCCAATCTGCCATGCTCTATTTACATTCAGTCCTTGCATTGCCTTGTAAAATAAACTGATTTAAAACATGTACCATCAAAGGAATTCAACCCAAAACCTGGACATCAACCAGCACCTTCACTCCACTTCACCTAAAAAAAGAAAAAGGTACACACATTTAGATCTACCTAGGGAGAGATACATGCTTTCTTTCAAGCGGAATCACCGGCCCACTTTTACCACTACTTTCTTCAAGATGAGCAAACTGTTTCCTGAACTGGTCCACAACATTACATAAATATATACAAGAATACCAAACAAATAAGGAGAAGTTAGCATACATATAATTAAACGATGAGAGAATTTATCCATGAGAAATAACTAAAAGCATCATAACAGTAGAGAAAATTGGTTCTTTCTGTTCCATTAACGTAATCTTTGAGCAATTAAGGATGATATTCAAGTATCTCACGGAAAATTAATTCCCGAACATCTTCCTTTGTAACCCTTCACCTCTCGAATTCAAACTCCACCTTTGAAATTTGTTGCTAAGACGAATGGGTCTCAGGCTTTCTTTTGTATCATAACATAAAAGCTGGTATGACTTAAAGTAAAAGCACAAACCTGATTTGTTTGAGAGAGAAGTACAAAAGAAGCTGCAAGGCCTGATAAACCATTTCTGAGTAAAACCTTGTTTGATATAGGTTGCTCAAATGAGCAGTTCATGTTTAACTTCCCTGGAACACCCCTATATGGACAAACAGAAAAAGAAGTGACAGAAGTTGCATCCATGAACAAGAGATGAAGTTAATAATTAATATATAAAGTAGACAGAAATGGCTCAACATAGCTTCAATAAGCCTTCATTCCAAACTTCAGAGTAACTTAATTAGTGAAGAACGGGGGAAAAAAAAAAAAAAGGTGTAGACAGAGTGAGGGATAAACAGGAATTTCTCTAGGGATAAATAGGAATCTGTCTAAACATATATATAGTCTTCTAGGTTGATCATACCAGTGCACCCTTGCCTTGCATAGCCAATTAGGCATTAGGCAGCAGCTACACCCTTGCCTTGCATAGCCAATTTCCCCCATGATGATCCCTTTGCGTTATATTTTGGATATCATACAAGTTATACTTTTAGATATTACCAAATTACACTAACTGAGCATTCCTAGAAAATTCATAGGTACCAACCCAACGCTGCTACAACAGCTTTTCGTTGCTGCCATTAGGCAGCAGCCCCTTTCTCTTCCCCCTTGCTTTTGGTAATTTATAACATTCACCTCAATTACTTTAATACTTAAGAGATGGTACACCCTTCTAACTAGCAATCTACCTTAACACGAAATCCATACGAACTCACTTGCTTGCAAATGATGCTCCTTGTGGCTTACTACTGCTGTTAATGGGCAGCAGTCCACTTCTTCTTTTTTTAATATGTTAGCTTTTCATTTCTCGCAGCTTTGATTTATTCATCTTAAGTCTCCCTTGTGACCATAGGTTATAACCTTTCCATTTCAGATTTGATACGCAGCTCAAAACAGTGTTCATATATGGCTTGCCGCACTAAGTTTTTTTTTCTCTTTTACTTTCATTTTAGCTTGAAATTGCTTTTCACTCTAATCTAGTACCTTCAAACTTCCTAATTAACATCACGTATGATAAAAAAATCAAGCCCAAGCTTTACTTTGTTCTAATATTCAGTTTTTTAACTAAAAGACTTTTAGAACTTTTATCGAACAGTTGGTAGGCACAGTGCTAAGTTACTAATTTCGCAGCTATTGGTTTACACCACAAACCCATATTATCATCCTCAGCCCAACCTATCTCCTTGTGCCTAAATTAGTCCATAACAGTCAATTTCACAGTAAACTGAACATAACAATTGCAAACAAAATAAGTTACTACTTACTAACTTTCTATTATTTAAAAAGTTTAACATCATACAGTTGATTTCAATAGCCCACACATGAAAACCAAACTTCTTTATCAATAACAACACCAAACACTTAACAATCATGCTTATATCAGTATATTAAACCCCATACATATCACAGTTAAGTAGTTAACCTTGATCACATAATATCAATCTCAGTTGATAAATACCCAATTATAATACCAAAGCTAATTATCCCCAAACAAATTGCTAATTATCTTTTACTACTAGCTAATTCCATAATCACAAGCCATAAAACATGCAATTTGAATTACCTTGTTGCTCAGTTATACTTCTTTAGTAATTCCCCCTTAGCTTCAATGTTCACTGTGCTTGAATCACATGAAGTTGTAGTGAGGAAGGATGAGTTCGGTAATATGGCTAAATAGAGATAGACCGTAAGGAGAAAGGAGAGAGTAAGGGTGCCAAATGGAAAAGGAAGATACAATGAAGAGAAATAGTTATGGAAATCTCAGCTTGCCATTGCAGCTCGAGTTGCTGCCATTGCAGCTCGAATCACAGTAAATAATAGCTAAAAACGAGATCTGGGGCTTTCAGATCATAAACGATTTAGTAGGTATATCATAAACGAGATCAGAGAAAGTGATAGAAAGGAGAGAGAGGCATACAACAAGCTTTCTGTCCGACATAATTGAAGTGATCAAATGAAGAAATCGGACAGGAAACCCTCAAATTCTCTATCCTCTTGGCTTAAAGCACTCGCGATCTCTTGATTGAAACATCCGTATATCAATTTTGCCTCAAGGTGGGGAGGAGAAACCTAAATTGACCTTTGTTTCGCATTAAACTCCTTTTCGATCGGACCAAGAACACAACTCGTAAATTAGGAACTCTGTTAAAAAAAAAAGAGTTTGATTTTAACTTATAAAAACAACTCATGTTTGTAAACTCTTTAAAAAGTATTATTATAAATAAAATTATTATTTTAAAATTTTAAATAAATTTAAATTTAAATTTTAGGATATTATAAATTAATTAATAATGAATTGAAATATAAATCTTTTGTAGAATAGAAAAGTAATAATTTAACATATTTGTGATCTATTCCATTAAAAGAGTCTTAATTATTATAATTTTTTATTGTCAATTTATAATTTTAAAAATTTTGAATTATTGTAACTTAATATTTTAATTAATAAAACTTTTAATATTATAAATTATTTTAAACTTATTATTAAGAATAAAATTCTATTTTTAAAAAATAATTACATTAGAATTTGAGTTGTATGATATCATAAATTAATTAAGAATAAACTCATACTTAACTCTTGGTAAAGAATAAATGAGTATTTTTTAGCATTTGTGAGCTATTCCACATAAGAGCCTTATTATTTTTTTCATGGCCAATTTATGAAATTTCAAAGTTTAAATTATTATAATTTTATTTACTTTGATTAAAGAAATAATAGATATTGTAAGTTACTTCAAAATATTATTAAAAATAATTTTTATTCTAAAAAATTAAATGTATTTATATTACAATTTATATTCACCACAACTAATTCTAAAAATTTTATTTAGAACAAAATAACGACCAATTTTATCCCTCGCAAAAAACTTCTGAATAATGATATATAGTGAGTAATAATTCCTTCACTAAATAGATTTTTTCCTCACAAATTTTCATCATAAATTGGCTCCAAAAAATTTTCTATCACCCCAATTTTGCGAGGAAAAAAATATAAATTGTAAAGGATGTTTCTTTCGCTAATAACTATATTGTCACTGTACTTTTTTCCTTCATTGTTCCTTCGCTAAACAACTCCTCATGTGAAGAAATAAATTCCTTCACAAAATTTCCTTCGCTAGAGGCCATTTTTGGTGTAGTGATTAGTCATCACTGAGAGCCATCATATATTTTATTATTTTGTGATGGCTTAAAAATGTCATCACAAAATACTTTCTTTTTGTAATTGCAAATAAAAGTCGTCATAAAAATCTATCTTTTTTAATGATTGTCATGGCCATCACAAAATATTATTTTGATTATTTCTTATATTAAAATATTAGTGATAGCTTAATTGCAATCACGAAAAGAGTATATCTATAAGTGATGACTTAGTGCGTCACAAAAAGAAAATTTATTTTGCGTGAAAAAATTGGTGTGATTGACATGGCCATCACAATTATAATACATTGATGGCAAGATTAGTCATCACTAAGAGTCATCATATATACTATTATTTTGTGATTGCTTAGAAAGTCCATCACAAATTACTATCTTTTGTGATTATTTTTAAAAACTGTCACAAAGTTCCGTCACATATACTTGTTTTTCTAGTAGTGTTCTTATGTATGTCAGTATGTATATAGGTTAACATAGCTTACAAAACAAATATATACTTTCACAAGTCAATGAAAATGCAAAGCATTTTGTCTATATAGTTTAACAAAATAAGCTTACAAGAAAATATCTATGAACATGCAAAGAAATTGTAGCATGCCTCTTCTTATTTGGACAAAGAAAATGACTAATTATTTGTAATTTTTTTTATCAGCAACTATTTTTTTTTGACTATATTTATTTACCCATGTGAAGCATAACCTACCTAGGTCATCACTTGGGGACCAGATTCACTCTTAGGTTAAGACTTCGGATTTGGAATTTTTCTTGTCCTGCACAATGTGAGTCGTTTTGCATGCCAACTTGTACACCTTGTACTGTGATGGGATTATCCTGTTTTAGTGCATTAACGCGCTAAATTTAAGTACATTAGGATGGGACTATGTTGCATTAGCGCATGTTTGCCATAATAATTGATCCTGTTTTATTGCATTAGCGCATCTTGTCTCGCTTCAGAGAGAACAAGCACTGAATTGGATATGATTAACTTAAAAAGTTCTTTTGAGAAATCAAAATTTTGTACTAATATTCTGTCAGATGCAATAACTGGAGTGCAAAAAATATGCGGTCATTGCTCATTGTCGATATTGTTTTACAGTCCTCTTTTCTAGGAGATTCTCCAAAGTACATCTCGATGCCAAAAGGTTTTTGCATGTCTCATGCATGATTAGCTTATCCAAAGTTATGAATAGCACTAGGGCTTGAGATTTACTTTCCTTTTCTTAAAGTACAAAATTTGGCTGGGGCTTTAAATGCATCATCGGTCCACATTCAATTCCAATCCACATATTTATGATTTCTTTTTGTTGTCTTATAGTATTCTCATGTTATATAGCCATTTTAGTTTACTTTGATCTTGATATTGTCCTAATTACAAACTTCATTTGGTAATCAAAGAAGCAATTCATCAGCATGTCAACATATGTTGAGTATATTCTTTTGCGCGTGTTTGTATGCTTACTTGTTATTGAATGCTTGCGAAGTTTATTTCACAAGAGATCTTATTGAAATATTGTATCATATTGAAATATTTTATGATACAAGAGATCTATTTGACCTATGTGCTTACCATGGTCAAGTTTTTGAAGAATAAAACATTGAACTTTCCCAGAATGACCTCTTCAAATTTTAAAAATTGTTAACAAATAAGTGCAGTAATTTTTCAGATATTTTATTATCAAACTGACGTGATTTCTCAATGGTAAATAATTTTGCAATTTCCTACTCCTGGCACACGCCAAACCAATAATAGCAGCAGAACATATTCCGCTGGTTATTCCATATTTACAGCCAAAATGTTCCTCAGCACCCGTCTCATATGTCAGTTTATAATGATGTTTGATGTGTATATTCTTGAATTATGTTACCTGCCAGCAAATAATGACAATCAGTACTAATCTCATAATATCTTACTTTTACAGATGGATTTGACAATGCAGGCGGCAGCCGAAGGAGTTACTACCTTTGCATCTGAGAAACCAGTTTCAGACCAAACCTCGGAAATGCTAGCAGCTTCTGATCCTGATCCTTTTATCTTGCCGCCAAGTGTCACCATCAATGATCCTGCTGCTTTACCAGCGCTCTCTGCCCCAAACAATTGTTTAGAAGTGCATAAGCAGAAGGAAGTCGCAAAGCACGAGAATAAGTTTGCTCTACCTGATCTGAATGTTGCTTTGGTGGAGTCCAGCTCTGAGGTTCTACATGTTTTGAGTTAAAAGAATGTTACCAAGAATCAGTGATGATCAGGCTTCCAAATTGAGGGATACAAGTATAACAACAACGAGCAACGTCTATACTTAATAAGTTGTAACCTTGTCGTAGGTTAAATTTTACAGTAGTTGTAAATACAGAACAAATCACCTTCATCACCTCTGCAGTAAGAATGTGGAAGTATGTTTTTTATTACATGATGAAGGTACAGAGGGTAGGGTAGAGATGGATCTTAACCCATTAGATGCAGTCACATTCTTTCAGTTGCAGGTTTCTACTATGACCAAAATTCTTTAGGGCCTGTCCTCGTTCCTTGTGTTTCCTTTCTTGAGATTTTTATATTATTGAGGAAATTTTCTAGTCTTGTTTGTTAGTTTTCCTGCAATTCTGTTTTTATTTGGAGTGATACGGTTTAGAAGCAGTTTGCTTGTCATTCTGGATAGATTTTTCGGAATTGTGGAGAAAACTTTAGCCGGCCGTCCTTCCTTGGAACTCCTTGAATCACCATATATAAAAAGGGAGAAGGTTCAAAAATATCCTTGACTTTTATCGCGATGTCTATCGAGCACTCTATATATTTTTTTTATCCAAAAGTACCCCTAACGTTATATTTTTTGGGTCGCCCGTGCCCCTACCGTTAACAAAAGACAAACAGAGTTAAAATTTCGCTGACGTGACCGACACATGGAGACTTAAAAGGAGAAGGTTCAAAAATACCCCTGATATATGTAAATATGTCATTTAATCAAAACAAAAAAAATACTAAAATTTCAAATAAAAAAGGCATAACATATTTACATCATTTAATTAAAATACTAAAATTCAAATTATTTTGTTAACTAATCAAAACAACTAATTAAATAAAATAAGTTGTATAACATATTTACATCATTTAATTAAAATACTAAAATTCAAAACATAACATATTTACATCACATACTAATTAAAAAAAACTAAAATACTAATTAAAATACTAAAATACTAAAAAATTCAAATTAAAAAAATAATAAAATACTAATTAAAAAATACTAAAAAATCAAATTAAAAAATACTAAAATACTAAAATTCAAATTATTTTGTTAATTAATAAAAACAACAAAAATTCAAATTACATCATTAAAGGAAAAGAAATTATGAGAGAGCGGAAGAGTAAAAATAGAAATAAAAGAAAAAATATAAAATAAAAAATACTGACACATTTTCTAAAAAGACTATTATTATTTTTATCTCTTAATTAATAACTAGTCTCCACGCACGTGAGAAAAAAATGTAGAAGAAAAATAAACTTAAAATAAAATTATGTGACAAATAAATTACAAATGAAAAAAAATTAGGGAAAGAAAGAGAAAAATAGTAAAACTGTAAAATTGAAACGTGGGGCAATTAAACAAAAAGAGAACAGATTGATGCGATGATTCAAACTCTAATACATTGAATCCATGATAAGAAATTAATAATAAAAATAATAAGATATAAGGTAATTTATAAGGTGCGATTTAGTTACACCAAAAAAATTAAAAAAAAATTGAAGTCTTTATAATATAGATGTGCAACTAATTAATGTGCTCGTGTAACAATATTTTTTAAATGTAGGACTTATTGCATAACAAGAGGCCTAATAAGTAATAATAGCAAAATAATTTGAATTTTAGTATTTTAGTATTTTTTTTTAATTTGATTTTTTTAGTATTTTAGTATTTTCTTAATTAGTATTTTAGTATTTTTTTTATAATTAGTATTTGATGTAAATATGTTATGTTTTGAATTTTAATATTTTAATTAAATGATGTAAATATGTTATACAATTTATTTTATTTAATTAGTTGTTTTGATTAGTTAACAAAATAATTTGAATTTTAGTATTTTGATTAAATGATGTAAAATGACATATTTTATTTAATTTGAATTTTATTTACATATGTCAGAAACATTTTTAAACTTTCTCCCTTTAAGCCTCCATGTGTCAACCACGTTGCACGGGCGACCCAAAAAATATAATGTTAAGAGTACTTTTAGACAAAAAAAAAATATAAATTGCTCGACATCGCGGTAAAAATCAAAGGCATTTTTAAACCTTCCCCCTATATAAAAAACATGGCTTTAGAAAACAAACAAAATGAAAATTCAACTGCATATCAACGTTATGTTCAGCTAAATTTAATTTTTGGATTTATTGTTTATGGGGTAATGTAGGTCAAAATATTCAATATCACATCATTTGAACAAAATTAAGCCATTTTTTTACAACCTTGAAATTTATGTCTCTAATCAAAAGCACTGGCAAACATTCAAATAGGATTTCAGCTGCACGATCCAATTCCTGCTCTGAGATTATCAATGGTGGTACAAGTCTCACAACATTTCCTTTTCCTGCAGTTAATATTAAAAGACCAGAACACAGACATGCATCTACAAGTGGAGAGGCAGGCACATCCAGCTCTATTCCAATGATAAGACCCAAACCTCGTACTTCTCTCACATGCGAGTTCCCTCCTAACTTCTGTAACAAGAGTTCCTTAAAGTACTGACCTTTCTTGGATACACTGGCCAAAAAACTTGGTTTTGAGATTTTATCCAGAACTGCAATCGCAGCACTGCAAACAAGTGGTCCACCAGCAAAAGTGCTGCCATGATCTCCATAATTAATGGCAGCAGCAACTCTTTCAGTCACTAGCACAGCTCCTATGGGTAGACCTCCAGCAAGAGGCTTCGCAAGAGTCATAATATCAGGGAATACGCTGTAGTCTTCATGTGCCCAAAGATAACCAGTTCGTCCCAAGCCACATTGAACCTAAAATATAGAAAAGTACATGAAAGGTTAACTATTATCAAACAAATAGATATTCTTGGAATATAGCATGACTATGAGAGAGTGATCAAACAAGACTCATCAAACTTGTGTTTCTGCAAATGACAAATTGATGTCAGTCTTTTAAGTCGCTTGATCCTTTCAGCCTTTTTCAACAAAATACAGCTTATCAGACATGACCATTCAGTTCAACAATATGTATCGCATCACATGAACTTACTTAATAACCACTACTTATTCAGTCATAGTTTATCTCAATAATGACCAGAGATAGTTCCATAACATATAATTTCCATCCCCAAATTCTCTGGTAGAGCAAACTATTCACCATATGTAAGCAGGCAGACAAGCAAATACAGAACATAGAATTTCAAAAGAATATGAAGGTTCTCTTGTTTCTATTCTGTTTATTGATATGTTGTATTCTTCTTCATATCTTCGTTGCAAACTGATGATAATGAATAAAGAACAACATACTCAACATAATAAAATCATCAGGAAATATGTATGAGCTCACATGCCAAGAAGAATAAATGTCTTCTCTGTGTGTGTGTGTGTGAGACAGAGAGAGAGACCATTATTTGATATATATGATCTAAATGATCCGCAGCAATTATAGTCTACAAGCTTTTGTGTTCAACAATCCTTTGAACGGGAATTTCCGATTCACAATATGGGAGTTTTCGATACACAATAAGATTCACGATTTGAAAACTATGGTCCTGTTAAGTAAAGGAATACAATATTATATCTTCACGACTTGTCTCAAACAAGAGAAAAAGAAAAAAGCAAGCATAATTTTTTTTATAAATATTCACGATATGTTCTATGGTAAACTGATTCCGAATTTTGTAAATGACTTATCTATATGCAAATTTTAATGACTTCTCCCAAACAAGATGAGCAGAGGCCAAAATGAATCACATCAAATCAGTTTGACATGTAAAACTGCTTTGTAACTAAATCAGAAGATCACATAATTTATGTGCATTCAGAAGATATCAATCACACTGCCGACATGAATATGACAAAATTTTCTTACAGGTCACATACCTCATCAAAAACCAGCAGAGCCCCAGCATCATCACAGGCAGTACGCAAAGACAGTAAGAACTCCTTAGTTGCACTGTATATGCCACCTTCACCCTGAATAGGTTCCACAAACACTGCAGCTATATTTCCAGACCGAATAAGTTCTGTTGAAGCTTGTGTATTCCCATACTCTAAGAAAGTTACTCCAGGCATGACAGGTTCAAAAGGTGACCTGTAATGCTCTTTGCTTGTCAACGCAAGAGCACCCATTGTCCTACCATGAAAGCAGTTACTAAAGGAAATAAAATCTGTAGGTGGATGCTTCCTATCAGGGTGTGAAAATCTTTGGAACTTTCGAGCAAATTTAATTGCTGCTTCATTTGCTTCTGTTCCAGAGTTTGAGAAGAAAACACGATTAGCAAAAGACAAAGCAATAAGGCGTTTTGCAAGCTCTACCTGCAGGAAATAATAATTTTTTAAAAAAAGCCTTTATACTTGCAAAAGAAGGGAAATAGTTGCTTCACTATGTACAGAGTAAAAACTCAATTAAGTAAAACAACAAATTGTTCTGTGAAAATAATGTGTATGTTACCATTTGTAATTGAAAAAGATATGAATAACTTGTTACAGGATTGTAACCCAGAAATAAAATATACCAAGCTTTTGCTGAATCTATCATTTTCTATATAAACTCCTTATCAAGACATAAGTAAAACAACTAACAAAAGCACCATCATCACCAGGACATTTAAATAAGTATAATTGACTAAAACAAGTTCATGCAAAGATTGAATTTGGGTCTGCATGTCATCCGCTTATTCCAAAAGACATCATAATTAGACTCATGGAAAGTAATGGGCCTTATGGGTGCGGGGAGAGTAAAAGTATAGGTACTAATTTCTACAGCAACCCCATTTATTTTCCTCATCAAGCATTCCTTATAAATGATGACAAAATTTCAATTTTTAAAAAGCTATGCTTTATAATCACCCATCAACTATGTACACTATCACAAACTAAAAAACAAGTGCATAAAAATATCATGGAAACGAAAAAACGAAATAAAGACCCACCTGTGGAACCGTGTAGAATATATTGCTGACATGGGTAAGAGTATTTGTTTGGTCAATAACAGCTCTTATCCAATCAGGATCCCCATGACCGAGAGCATTCACTGCAATGCCAGAGGTGAGGTCCAAATATTCTCGCCCTTCAACATCATACAATTTACAACCTTTGCCACTCAAGAACACAACCGGAGTTCTTGCGTATGTTCCCACCATAACCCTCCCGTCTGCCTCCATTACCTCCTTGCTAGCCACCTCAAGCGCTAATTTGGTCTAATCAGAAGACGCTTTTTGCACGTCCACAGCGAGACAAGCACTCGGCGCAGATCGGTCGTACGAAGAAACGCATAACTGTGGAAAAGATAAACTGAACTCATATTTGTCGATGAAACTAGATAGATAGATCAGATGTTTGAGTGTTCTCAAAATAATAATACGGAAGAAGAAGTTGTAAAATTGTAATGACGCACTTGACGAGGGAGGGAGGGTTGGTTTACTGGTTTAGGGTTTTCCAATGTAAACGGAGTTATGAATCAAATCACGATTATTGTAAGAAAAGTTGGAGGGCCTACCAATTGCCATCTTTGGGCTGAGATGGGCCTGCCTAGTGTTCAACCATAAGTATATATAATAAGCTTAAATATGACTACGAACCATATTTCACTCCGTGATTCACCTTTCAATTTTGTCAATTAAATAATTGAACTATTAATTATTTTCACTTCCATTCAATTGAGTCTGCCACGTCAAAAATTACTAACGTGACTTGAATACATGGCATGTTAATGCTTATGTGTTAAAATTGAGTCATTTTAAAATTTTTCTTTTATCATTATATACAAGTAATAAGGGCAAAATAGTAAATTAATAATAAAACAAAACAAAACAATAAACAAAATAGGGTTAAGTTCAGATGACCACCTGGGGTTTGGGCGGTTTTCCACTTAACCACCTGTAGTCAGTAAACCTACATTTAAACACCCGACCTTTTGAGGTGAAGTGAAAAAGTGTTTTCTGTCATAACTCTGTTAGTTAAATTGTATAAAGACTTAATTACCCTCCCACTATATAAAAGACATATGCTTGTTCATCTCTCTCTCTGTTTTTCTAACAAACAAAAAACAGAGTAAACACCTTAATCAACTCAAATGCAGCGAAACAATAATTCCTCGTTATATATCAATCTAATGCATTTCAGAGCTCGTACCAGCAATCCAGAAAAGGCAACAAATAAGAGGGGGAATTAATACGGAAGTCAAAGAGGAAATAATAAGACAGAACAATTACAAAAGAGAAAATTTCCCAAATTTTGTGTTAAGATAAGGACTAAATATCTGTCGGATTGAAATAATAAGTATGAAAACAGAGAACCAAATTCAATAATGTGTTTTTTACAGCAACCAACCATTAAAAAAAGTACAATAAGCATCCAAGATAGAAAATCTAATAATCCAAAACACTGAAGAAAATAGAGGACCTGAGCGTCGATAATTTTCCCGAATCTGACAATTCTTAATCTGACAATTCTTAATCCAAGCCACTGACCAGTGCCACTCCTGGCTGATTCCTTGGAACAGGTGTGGACCTTGAGTCCCTCAAATTTCAGAACACAACCTCTGGTATACAAGAACCATAACCTCTCTCGGTAAACTTTCTGGTTATAGCTTGATAATTGGTCTCCCAATCACGTTTGGAGACCAGATCAAATTCCATGTCACTAAACAAAAATATCCTTTTAATCATCTGGTACTCATTCAAATTCCCATTCACAACCACTTCCAATATTAAATCAAACACCTTCTGAAAATCAGTGTTCACAAATATCCTGCAAAATTCAATACAAACACAACAAAACCCTCCAAAATATAGTAGTAAAGGTATCAAACAGCACAAATAGGAAATGAATTAGTAGAACTACTATTAAATAAATAAATGGCTATCAAATCTAGATCTGAAACCAGAAACCAAAAACCAAACCAAATCAGTAGTCACAAACCGACTAACTGATAAAAGAAAACTACTCTCTTCTCTTCAGAACATGAGTGCAGACCCGAAGAGGAAAGCGACGAACGTGAGAGCACAACCGACGGTGAACGACGGAAAAACAGATCCGGCCAAAGACGTAGGGCTCGAAGCGGGAGCATCGGATGCTATGGAGGTTCCGACGAGGGAGAAGACGGTGGCGATCACCGCCATTAGAGCAATTAAGGTAGCTGTGGAATGAGAGACTGCCCTTTCTCTGCTGAAAAACCACCAAGATTCGAACCCCAAAACCAAAACCCAAAACCCAAAACCCAAAACCCAAAACCCAAAACCTATCATCGCCACAAAATTTCGGGAAGGTTCCCATTTCTGCTGCCGAAAAAGCCGAACAGTCACCAAGCATGAGAAGTGGAGAGAGAGGAGAGAGAGGGCAGGAGATGTCTTCCTAGATCTGCAAAAGAGGTTGAAGAAGGAATGTCTTTTAAAAGTCAAGAGGAAGAAGGGGCTATTTTAGTCATTTTTAATCGTTAAAGCCCCTTTTCACGCGCTTTTTGGCGTCTGACATACACGCACAGTTAAATTGGATGGAAAATATAACGTTTTCACTTCAACTTAAAAAGTCGGGTGTTTAAATGTAGGTTTACTGACTACAGGTGGTTAAGTGGAAAACCGCCCAAACCCCAGGTGGTCATCTGAACTTAACCCAACAAAATATAACAAAACCCATCCTCTCTCTCACTTTTCATATCCTAATCGCGCTGAGCTCCATCTCCAACTTGAACTTCACCGACCCAAACATACACTTCCACAGCCTCGCCTTCGCCGACATCGAAGTCCAGCAGAAGAGGTCCTGTCTGGTTCTTCAATCGGTAGAAACAGCAACTATGGCCACGGGATGAAAGAAAAAATTGGTGAGCATATTTTTTTCTCACCAAGTTCTGGGGCTATGAGAAGTATGTCTGGTTCTTCAGTGGGTGATTCTTCTTGGCACTTGGAGCCACTAAAAATGGGTGGTTCTCCATTGAAACAGAGGACTTGAAATTCTCGCCTCTCTCTTTTGATCCCTGTTTCAAAATAAGATCCAAAAGAATATGGGAAGTAGCAGATTAGAACAGAACCCAAGTTTTCAGATCCAAAAAAAGATTAGAACAATTAAAACTAAAAATATGGGAAGCAGCAGCCGAATCGGAACATGAACAGAGAGACCGATCAGGATACATCATGCATCGACCGGACCAAAACAAAAGATCAGAACCCAAAATCAAATCACCGGAAACATATAACCCAAAACAAAAAAGAAGCAGTTGAAACAAATCCTTTGACTCTGGAACTCACAGTTTGGTAGCCATGAAAATCACAATAACGTCAACATCACGGATCTAAAAAGCGGCAAGAGCTTTTAAGAGCTTTTTGCCTAAATACAAAAATCAAGCAAAATTTTGGATCTATACAACAATAAATACAGCTCTTTGAAGCAAAGAATCGCCGTTGCCGGCAAATTAGACCGTGAATCACCAAGATACTCCAAAAGAAGTACAAATACCTCAATTTTTCGAACCACAGACCGCGAATTCTTCCGCTGGAACGGCAGCTTCTTGCCTGAAAAAGATGAGATCAAGCGACGGCGACCTTCTCTTCCTTAAGGAGGAAAAAATCGCAGCTGAAGCCATCAAACCAAACCCTATAATCAGTGAAGAAAATCCCGAGCCGCTCTCTCTTCTCAATGGCTTTGATCGAAGCTGGGTATGTCTGTTTAATTTTATTTAGCCTTTTGTTGTTTTTAATTGGTATTAATATTTAATATAAGGTGATTTGACAATTGTACCCCTTAATGTTTAATCAAAAATTATAATTTTTTTTTTGTTACCCATCAGCTTAACTCTGATCCACCCAAACGGCCACGTCAGTAATTTTTGACGTGACAGACCCAATTGAATGAAAGTGGAAAAAATTAATAGTTCAATCATCTAATTGACAAAATTAAAAGGTGGATCACCGAAATGGAATATGATCCATAGTTTAGGGTAGTAATTCATATTTAAGCCTATAAAATAAACCAAAAATGTAACATACTATAACTCAGAACAGAAGAGAAGAAAAGTCTATGCCAATAATTCCATTGTGGCTATTCGTTCATTCATCATATAAAATACTACTCCACTTTCATGGTATTTTTTGTTATCTGCTGAATCCAAAGCCACAAATATACCCCCAGCCCAGACACACAGAAAGTAAACCGAACATGTAATAATGTGACATTAGATAGATCCGAGCCATGAAATATACCTGGAATAGATCCGACCCCAAGGCTTCTTGATCATACTACTAGTAATTACTAATGCTTCTCATTTGTGACAACTACATTTTCTTTTATTTTCTCTCTCCGATTTTAAATTACATATTTTAATGTTAAGAGGGTGCAAATTGTTTTAATATAAACCAATTTTAAAAGATACTCTTATACTAATTTTAAAAGAAAAAAAGAAATACAAGCTGTACCAACATTTCTCCACATTACACAGCCATAATTATTTGTAACAACCCACCTAGTACACCTACGGCCTACCTACCTTAAAAAGTTACAACAACTAAATACCAGAAATGGTATCGAGCTAAACCGCAAATCATAAGCAGCCACTTGGGGTTTGAGGAAGTTTGGATTCTACCGACTTCAGTACCTCCTCACCCATCTCCTTGCATCCTACCAATTTCTGTAACACAAGAAAGAAGAGTAAACTTAAGCAGGATGAGAGTTGGACATGGTGTTAAAGCTTAAGACGAAACTCATTTCAAAGACAAGACAAATAGTAATGGTAAAGGTGAGAAATTTGGCTTATCCGTGCATGTGCATGTGCATGTGCATGTGCGTGTGCATGCCAGAGCAACCAATTTTAGCATTATGAAAGAAAGGGGAAAAACATATTTAAATAATTCTCAAGATAAGTAGTCAACAAGAGATTTCACATGGAAAGAAGTGCATACTTTTCCATTAGAGTACATGTCACCAGTACGAAACCCCTTATTTAAAGTATTTACAACTGCAATCTCAATTCTCTGGGCAGCCTTCTCCTCTCCTAGGCCATACTTCAGGAGCATGGCAGCACTTAGCACTGTTGCCAAAGGATTTGCTTTATCCTGTATTGATAGAAAATGCGTTGTAGAACTTATCCCCCAAAAGATAAAAAGTTACAGAAAAAAATAATGTTTACATTTAGAGAACAATACAAGGTGCATTTTCAATGCAAAGGAGAAAACTTGAATACTGTGAATCTTACCTGTCCAGCAATATCAGGAGCAGAACCATGTATGGGTTCATATAGTCCAGGTCCCTACAGATGCAAAATTTCCAGCGAAGAAAAGATTTAACAACAATTAAAAAACATAACTAATTTCTTCTGAAATAAAGGAAAGATGTAAGCTTGGCAAGGAAGAAATATTTTGTAATTACCGATTCACCAAGACTAGCAGATGGAAGCATCCCAATACTTCCAGTAATCATCGAAGCCTCATCCGATAAAATATCACCAAATATGTTGTTGGTGACAATCGTATCAAACTGCAACATAATTTTAGCTCAAATTGTAACTCTTCTATTCATATTATCGTTACGGTTGAGCCAAAAATAGAATGAAATGAAAAACTGTGTCTCCACTGTTTAGAGAAGAAGAAAACCTGTTTAGGATTACGAACAAGCTGCATTGCAGCATTGTCAACATACATATGTGAGAGTTCAACATCGGGTACTCTGAAGCTATTGTCATTACTCTCTTCCTCCAAAGCATTGATGCCTGGACAATATTCATAAAATAAAATATTGAAAGAAAATTTCCATCAAGACAGATTATCTTTGACATATTATAGATCATATGTCACAACTACCAACATAATTCGATAAATATAAGTTCTCACAGAGTAGACAATAAATTTTAAAGTGAATACGAAAGATAAGGTTATTAGACTAGCTACCACCTTCTCAAACACAATTTGGAAATTTAAACTGCATAAATTCAGTCTATGGTAAACCATCAATATTCCAACATTGCCATTGACAAGAACCATCTCACAAAGTGATAACTGAGAGCTCTTATGGAAAAATCATTCTATATATTTGGTATTGCATGATGAAACAAAAGAATCATGTTACTTTAAGTTTGCTAATATTTTTTTGGTCCAAAATGAGGAAATTGGAGGGTGCAAAAAGAAAAGGGAATTCAAGAAAAACAATATAAAACAGTTAAATAGTTTAACTAAAAGGTATTATTATATTGGATAATTAAAAATTGAAAATAAAAACAGAAATTGAGGGGGCAATCTCCATTGACAAAAATCCATAGATAAAGCAACTAAGAAGAAGAATATATCATTCTGAATTTACAGTGAATTGGCCATAATAGTTGACCAAAAAAAAAAGTTGAGTACTTTCATGTGAGGAACAGTGAGATGAGCTGTACTGAAGCTGCTGTAATGGTAAGGGCAATGTTGAAAGTGAAACAGAAAAACTAAGGCACTAAAGAAGACATTGTTGTTGTTTGGTTGTCATTGCTTTTGATTACCCGGTAAAACTGGACTCGGTGCCAGCAACAATAGAAGCAAAATTCCTGACTAATGGGAAGGAACTTCTAAAGTACCCTTTATTGATTATTCCTCACTACCAGAAATAAGCTCTAAAACACATAAAAAGGACCCAAGAACCCTGAAGAATCCAAATATTACTCAAAGATAACAAACATATAAGTTTTCTTATGAAAGAGGTACATTGTAACCATGGAACTTGTTAACTTTACGAAATAACACCATAAATTGCAGCAAAATTAAAGGGAAAAAAACTTCAAAACCAACAGAAATACCTCCAAAACATTTGCTTTGTCAACAGAACAAAGTTTTCTACCACGCTTCCGAGCAATTTCAAATGCAATGTGAGCAATGCGATCTATCTGGCATTCAAAACACTCAAATTAGGGTGCTAATCATAATAGGAAATAGGCAACTTTTGAACAAAGAAGCAGAGAATAACCTTGGGAATATATATATATATATATATATTCGAAGAAACGGGCATAACTTTTAGCTCAGTTGTCCGTTTGCCTATTATAATATGTTTCCTTTAAGGGATTTTCGTACTCTATATCGCCCCAACCCGGGTTCCCCAGTTGAGGTCGTTTTCATCCTCAAATTCGTTATTTTGGACAGGCTGTCGGGTGGATGAATTTTTATTGTTTTATTGATTTTTTTTTTGTTTTAGTTGTTATTAGTTTAGTAAATGTCTAACTTGGTCTTTTTACTTAAGTTAGGATTTCCAGAGACTTTTTAAGCTCTTGGTTATTTGTTTTTAGGGGATCATCGAAGTTTTTATTAAATTTAATTATTTCCCTGGTGGATTCCATTTTATGTGTTCTTATAGCTTACATTAGTAAACTCTTAAACTTCCGTTCTGTGTCATATATGTATGTATATGTGTGACTGTAAGATGAGGATGCTTACCAGACAAGATGCTTATTTTCTAAGAACCATGGATCATGCATTCTACATTCAAGCAAAGGTTTTGCACAACATTAGATTTAACTGGTTTTAGAAAAAGTGGGAAACAGTAACACTTAAGAGATGTGTATAGTGGTAACCCATATCTTTTTCTACATGGCAATATGTGAGTTCAGGGCCGCAGGGCAAGAAATTGTACAAGTACATATTTGACATGAATGTTTGCCACCAAGTGAAAGTTTAGTATGAAAATCACCTCATAAGCAGCATACACCTCGGTGTTAAAACCAATTTCATCACCATTTTCGTTGGTGCTAAAACCCCTTGGTTTTCCAAAATAAATACCTATTACCAGAACAAACAAGTGATGGAAAAGCTTCACAAGAATTAAGGTTACAAGAGAAAATATTAACGGCTGGTCAACATACAGTCCAAAGAAACAGTGGCGGAACCAGAACAAAATTTGAGGGGGGGCAAAATTTGAGAGCAGTTACCGGAGGTCCGGAACAACGACGTGTAAGTTGCAGCAGCGAGGGATTTAGTACTTTCTCACTTTAATACTTCTAATCCATATGATGGTTTACCTCCATTTTTTTACATATAGCATATAGTATATGAGAGTATGTCTAGAATTTATAGAACCTCCACTTCAGACTTACTAGGCTGCCCAACACAACACTCAAAGTTGCTTTGACATACCACTTTTTAATTTTTTTTATTTCTATTTGCAGCTAACTGTTGCTGCCAATGGGCAGCAGCCCTCAACTCTTAACACTTGGTTTGCTAGCTTCTAATTCCCCAATCTGATACAAGCCTTGATTCCATCTAATATTCGGTTTTTTTGTCAAAACAGTCCACTTGAGACTTTTATCGAACAACTTGTGCGCACTGTTCTAAGCTACCAATTTCATAATAATTTCATCAATTGCTGAATCAAATAATATTTAAACATTTCATGTGAATTTTACGAAAATACATCAATAGCATTCTTCAAACTTCAAAGAAACAGAAACTATTGAAAATACATCAATAGCATTCTCAAATTCCCAAAAGCCACATCAATATTGGGATTGTCAAACAACACCACTAACTTGCGCTTGTCAGGCCTGATCGTCTTCGAGTGTCCACCAAACAAATATCTCCTCTGGCCTATCAGGAATTGGGGGAAGTTTCCACCTTGAGTTGTCACAAATACTTCACTATGAAGACACGCAGTGTAGTCTATGGCAGCCATCCTGGAAGAAAAGTTCTAGAAGCAAACGACGTAGCCCTTATTTTTTTATATCAAACGACGTAGTTTCATGCTTCTTAAAAAAAAATAAAATTTGAGGAAACAGATCTGTTGCTGCGTTGCCGGACTGTCGGAGCTCGAGCTGCTTGGGCGCCTGGGTTGTGGTTGCGGTTGGCCCCTGCCCCCCATCTCCGCCTGGACCCCCCACCCTACGGGGTCAACTCCCCCACGCCCCGCCCCGCCCGCCCGCCTCGCCTAGTTCCCCTTTGCTCCTCCTTACCAGCGTCCGGAGACCGGCTCTGAGGGGCAACTGCCCCCCCCCCCCCCCGCCCCCGCCCCCAGGTTCCGCCTCTGCAAAGAAAGAACACCAAATTCACGGGTGTAAAACCCCTAAAATCTGAAGTATTGCAACTCGTACAAACGTCTTTAGGTACTCCAATTCAAGTTTTAGTTCATTTTTACAATATAAGCAAGGTATTAAGATGGATCAAATGAACTAATTAAAAGAGTTTTAAAAGAAATGGTAGTATGTGATGTCTATAATTCCTCACAGCTAAAATTGATGTTCAGAGGGTCATATCTTTGAAGTTTTGGTTCTTTCAAGAATCGTTCTCTAGGAAACATTGGGATCTCCATATCGACCATATCTATTCACCGAAAATAGATACTAGAGATGACCATTTTAAAAATCTTATTTTAGACCAAGAATACCTTGTGCCGAATCACTGATTCAAACAATAAGATTAATACCCTCAGACAAAAAAAATGATAATGGAAAATACCCTCAGAAAATTCAATATGAATAAACATAGCGCAGACCAATGTACACAAACCTCCAGTAAGCTCTCTCACAACCATCAAATCAACACCTTCAGCAACATCTTTCTTCAAAGTTGATGCATCCACTAACTGAGAGCGAGGAGAAAATGAAGGATGAAATCTATGCTGAAAATTAGCAGACCTCTATGTATTCCATGAATGCATATAATTATAGAGGCAAGTGTGATGAATATAAAAGGAGTACTTTCTTTGTTATGAGGTACTCATAAATAATTGTACAAAACAAAGAAGGCATTGCATGTGGCCCGAGATTTCTTCGATGGAGAACTAAAAATGCAAATTTCTCAAACCGTGGAATTGCATTAAACCAATTTCAAAATGAATTCCAAATCTGAATTTTATAAAAAGGAGAAATCCTGCATCTAATCAGAAGCTGAACATCAGGATGAAGATCACCTGTGGTAGAACAGAAGCTGGCCTTAAATTTGCAAACACCTTAAGACCTTCACGAAGCCAAAGCAATCCAGTCTCAGGCTTTAAATGCTTCTCATTGTTATCCCATTTATAGCTTAGAACCAAAAAAAAAGTTTTTAGAAATCCAAAAAGCAAATTATAGAAGAAGGCATGCAACACTAGATTTTGAGCTAATTTTCATTCAATTCCAATTCAAGGTTTGGAATCAATACAAAAAAAAAATTATTCATTAGCCAAAACAAATTTTTTGAGTAACACAGGAAATACAAATATATAATTACCCTCCAATTGCTCCAAGAAGAACTGCGTCTGAATTCTTTGCCTCAGAAAGGGTCTCCTCCGGTAAGGGAACACCAGTCAAGTCCAAAACTGCACCTCCCACACCTTGAACCCAAAATCAATCCCTATTAAAATGGCAATTACTTATTATGCTAAACCAATAAAATTAACAACACAGGTTTGTTGTCTGGAATAACGTACTTAAAGAGGAGAAAGAATCATATTTGAATATTAAAAATGGCTTAAATTCATTAACAATATATTACATAACAACCCTGTTTAGTCGCCAAAAAAATGTAGTATTAAAAAAGAAAAAGGAGGCATAAGCTTTTCAAGCTTAATAATATTACTAAAAATTACCTCAATTTAACAACATGATACAAAATTCTTCAGATGTGATTAATTCGAAAAAGAAAGAAGAAAAGTTGATTAATCTGGTGTGACTGACTAAATGAGGGTTTTTTTACAGAGGGCTTTAGTAGTGGTACCTTCTAAGGAGCCGGCGAGGTTAAGGACGTTTTTGGCGACGGAGATGACTTGGGGACCAATACCATCTCCAGGAAGTAGAGTGATGGTGTAGCGTTTAGAGGGTGAGGCGGCGGAGCATCTGATTGTACCTAGCATTTCCTTTGAGTTTGGTTGTAATTTGAAGGGTCTGAAATTGACTTGGCCATTGTGTAATTTGTATTAGAAGAGGGAGAGAATCGGTTTGTAGTTTCTCCGCCGCGGCAGGGAGACGTAGTTGGACTTTGGAGAAGGAGACCAAAAATATTTTATGAATCAAGTCAGCAGTTGTTTATAAAATGTAGTAATTGTTCTGTTCTTACGAAAAGGATCATTTTAAAAATCTCATACACACATCATCTATATAATTGTTTAGAACTCGTCATAATATTAAACAGTTTATGTATTGCTGAGTTACAGAAAATTAAGTTTCAATTATTATGTTTTTGAGTTTTTTAATAAATAAAAAAAAAAGAAATGGATAAAAAATTCGACTATTTTTTTACGTTCGAAAGTTTTCCGTTCAAAATTAGACGCGATTTGAATTTTAAAAGAAATTTAGAATAAAGTAATATTTTTATAATTACCATATTATCCTCGATTTTTAATATAATAAATTTTAAATTACAACTCGTATAAATCAATTTTAAATTTTCTATTCTTTTCTATTAAAAACTCAGAAACAACACAAAGGAAAACTTTAAGTTTTCTATTCTTTTCTTTTTTGTTCTAATTTAAGTTTTCTATTCTTTTCTTTTATATTCAAAACTCAGAAACAGGGTATAAAGACTGAGTTTTTTTTGGAGGATGGAAAAGTATTTGGAGGTAAAATTAATTTTATTTTTGACTTATATATTTTTTTTTTAAAGTGGGAGGACTTGGAGGGAAGGGAAAGGATGACAAAATGAAATATTTTATATTATAAAAAATAACCTTATAAATTAAATAATATGACAATTTTGTACCTAATTAAATAAATAATAAGAGCATTCACAACAGTGCTGTAGTGCAAGGGAATGCAAGGGGAAGTGATGTAGATAATGCACTTAAAATCACATATACTTAAGCGTACTAAAAAAAATCGGTTTATTCGGTTTTTTTTTCCAAACCGGTAAAGGCGGTACCGGCTTTTTTAGATTTTGGTTTTTTCGGTGTCAGTTTTTTGGTTTTTTTATACTTTTCGGTACCGATAATGTTAATGAAAATTTTAAATTCGGTAAATATCAAAAAATCGAAAAGTTGAAAATTTGAAAAATTACTTTAAAAATCCTAGATAGAACAAGAGATTAACAATACTCCATTAAGAATACTGATGGCTCTTCTAATCTCATCAGAGTAACGGCTGCATTAAAAAAAATATTATACGTTTACACAGTAATTAGGCCAGAAGGAGGGCAAAACCCACAATCCAGAAAATAACAGTTGCGCTTATAGTATTGTTTTTTGGGCATTAGCTTACCTGTTTATGTCATGGTATTTTTTGGGCATTAGCTTGAGTCTTGCCTAATCTTGAGTTGAAAAGTTGTTTTAAATACTCTAATCATTAGGCAAGACTTCAATAACTGGAAAAGAGATGTAATAAATTAACGATCATCAAAAGAATTAATCAAAAATTTCAAACTACAATTACTATTTATTACAACTATGATAGTTAAATACTCTTAGACTAACAATTGTAATTAGTATTTGTAAGAATGTAATTTACTAGTCTCATTTCTTAGTTTTAAAAAATTTGTTAATATAAAAAATATTTATTTAATTATTGCGGTATGATAATGAAAAACCAACCGAAAAAAATCGGATCGAAATTGGTTATTCTAATGCTGCATCTGGATTCTTGATTTTCCGAATTTTTCAATTCGGTACTGGTTTGATTTTTTTTGTATCGATTCAATTTTTTACCGATGAGCACCCTTGTATATACTATGCTTATGAGAGTTGGATTTTTTGATGGACAAAAACAATTTGATTCACTTGGCAAGAGTGATATTTGTACCAACTAGCCCTTTTTAGTTCTAGTTTCTAGTTTCTACCACGGCTGGAGTACTTATCAGTTATCACTAGTTCTTCCTCCTCCATCTTCAAAATCCGAATAGATAAATTAATTTTATAATTAGTCCCTCCACCATCTCAAGTATTAATTAACTAATTAAAAATATTTTCTCAAAAAAAAATATGATTTCACCCTAAGTTAAAAGAATAATATTTGAGGCATTTTCTTTTTCTATTAAAAAAAATTTAAATGGTTGAAGTTCATTTAATAAATGTTGCAACTTCAAATGCATGCATGTAATATATATGATAAAATTTGAAATGCATGTACGTAGTATGACTGTATTAGTGTTTGAATAAGGTAAAATATGTATGGATTTTTATTGAGATAATTAGTGATAGACTATGTGACGCCCCCAAAATTAGGTATACATCACCCATCTTGGGTCGCCACTTACATACTAGTGACAATTTAAATACAACTTATTAACATAACTGTCTTTATACAATCTGACATAAAATCGTGAGTTTAAATACAAATATCGTCTACTAGATATTATACAAACTCAAACAAAAACTCCTCATTACAATTATTATCACACTATTTCACGAATAGTGAGGACTACTAATCTTATCTTCGGGACCATCACTGTTTCCCAGACTCGTCCCGGCTATATTCTCATTTCACGAAGAAATGAAAGAAAGAAAGGGTGAAATCAACTAGCCTAAGTAAGAAATATTATGACTAAGATAATGCAGAATAAATTATCAATAGTCTTCAACAATGTTAAACTTATAAAATACAATAGACAACCAGTTTAACTGCAGCGGAATATGTAATCCATTAAAAGAGTCAAGTAGAAAATAAAATCTACTATCTTTTATGATTTAAAAGGTTTTTCATCATCATTATTATATGGACTCGACTTTAATAAATAATCCACATCATCGAATCACCCCTGCACTACGGCCAAGGATATTCTTTAGTATCACGACCACAATTATTCCTGCACTACGGGCCAAGAATAGTTGTGTATTCATTAATGGTCATGATCATGCCAACAACTGTCCATCAATGCACTACTACGGCCATCGAGGATTTTTACCACATCATTTGTAACATTACGGTCGTGATTACAATCAATAATCCCCAGTCATAATCATACCAAGTCCATCCATGCTCTACAGCCACGTATGACTTTAAAAAAATATAAACATGAGGATGATGACAATGATATAAGAATTCAATAAAACAAGTTCAAGAATTATTTTATCCGGGGAATTATTAACGTCCAAATTGTCGGCACGATAACTTTGTAGAGTAAAATTTAATAATGATCGTAAGAATATTTCCATGAAAAGATCTTTGGATGAAACGCAAATATCAAGGATATTCTACTAATTTCATGGAGTATAGAAGTCAAAGTTTTAACCAACCCCAGATAATAAAGAATGGAATAACAAAAGAAATCACCATGCATGCGGTGATTGCGCATGTATGGCGAGGTTATTCCAGCAGAATAATAATAACGGAACCGGTCGGTGAAATTCACACAAGCGGGGATGTTCCAACGAATAATAAAGATGGAACCGCATCCGGTGTAAAACACACGAATAGGATATTCCAACGTAATGATAAAGAGCGGAACCAGTCCTGTAAAACACACGACAGGATGTTCAGCAATGAATAATAATAAAGATTTTAACCGAATCCTGTAAAACACATGCATGTGAGGATGTTCCAAGAATAATAGAAAAATGTCACCAAGTATAGAATTAAATGATACATCTGAGTTATTCCAATGTAATAATAAGCAATGGAATAACATAAGGATTTCACCAAGTATAGGGTATCTGCGTATCACGAGTTATGTATAGGGTATGCCACTTTTACAAAAGTTATTCCAATGTAATAATAGTGAATGGAATAATGTAAGTTCTCTTCAAGAAGAAAGAATAACACCCTTACCGTAAAAGAACCTAATATAGAAGTAGTGAAGTAGCGAATACTCTTCTTCTTTCTATAACTTTCTCTCTATAAACTCTCTATAATTTCTCTCTCTAGAGTTTGAATGAATTAAATAAAAAAATAATGAAGGAATGAGCTTATTTATAGGAAAATGGAATGCATAAGAATTAATCCATGAACGGTCCAGATTGATTTACTTTTAATCGACGGTCCATATTTAAAAGCAAAATCTTTTAAATAAAATATAATATATTCTATTTATATAAAAACATTTTACTATGCAAAACACTATGCAAAAACACTATCACAAAACACTATGCAACACTATGCGTAATAAAATATAATATATTTTATTTATAAAATAACTTTAATAAAGTATTCATTTTATATATAAAAGATGTTTCGCTTTATTACGTTAATAATACTGAATAAAACAAAAAGTCATTATCGCTATAATAATTCATGATAATAATGGAATCAAACCGGTGACTTCTCACATAAGCATCAATAATCAATACTGCAGTGTCTTCTTATGCAACCACATGTATTCTTCGTACTTTTACTACCGAGTAGTTCAACAAGATTAACCAGTAAAACTTCCGCCAGTTATTTCAATAAAATATTTTTGTCGTTTTCAATCCGAAATAATAATTACATTATGGGGTCCACCAATGATTGAGTAGTTATGCGAATATTCCCCGCTAAACCGAATATTCCCCACCCAATCGAATATAATATAACCACTTGCATACTTTGCAAAATTTTTAAATATTACCCACAACTATAACATTATATCAAATTATTCCATAATATTCAAAATAATATTTATAGAAAATTCATCTTTATTTATAAAAATTTGGGGTCTTACAACCTCCCTTACACATGAAATTTCGCCCTCGAAATTAGAATACATACAGGTATGTTGAAAGAGGTAAGGATACCTTGATTTCATTTCAGATTCTAACTCCCAGGTCATTTCCTCAACATCGTGGTTCCTCCACAAAACTTTGACTTGAGGTATAACCTTGGAGCGTAGAATATGTTCCTTCTTATCCAAAATTTGAGCAGGAACCTCTTCATACGTCAAATCTTCCGCTATTTCGTCCGGGTTCTAACTCAATAATATGGTTCGGGTCTTTCACATATTTACGTAACATGGATATGTGAAAAGCGTTATGAACACGAGACATATTTGGCGGAAAGCGAGTCTATAGGCCACGATTCCTACTCGATCGAGGATTAAAATGGATAGATGAATCGAGGATTAAGTTTTCCTCTCTTTCCAAATCTTGTAACTCCTTTCCATGGAAGCGACTCTTAACAACACATGATCTCCTATATCAAATTCCACGTCCTTTCGATGAAGATCGGCATAACTCTTTTGTCGATTTTGTGAGGTTTTTATCGTTGTCGGATCGTTTGAATCTTTTCCGTAGTCATACGTACCAACTCCGGTCCCAACAACGTTGCTTCACCCACCTCATCCCAAAGACATCTTGGAGAACGACACTTTCTTCCATACAACGCTTGAATGGAGCCATGCCAATACTTGCTTGATAAGCTGTTGTTGTAGGAAAACTCTACCAATGGTAAGAACTTGTCCCAACTCCCCTTGAAATCAAGAACACGAGTCTTAATAGATCTTCAGAGTTTGAATAGTCCTCTCCATTGTCCGTCCAGTCGAGGATGATATCTTAGAAAAGCTAAATCGTAAGTCTGTGCCCATAGCTTTTTGCAAACTAACCCAAAATCGTGAAGTGAATCTTGGGTCTCGATCGAAACTATGGATCTGGGCATACCATGCGATCTTACAATCTCGTTTATGTAAATCTGAGCAAGACGTTCAAGTGTATAAGTTTCTCGTGTCGGTAAGAAATGAAGCGGACTTGGTCAATCTATCAACAATGACCCAAATCGCATCAATGCATTGAGAAACCTTAGGAAGACCGAACGAAATCCATGGTAATGTGCTCCCACTTCCATTCGGAATTTCAAGTGGTTGCAATGGACCTTTGATACTTGATGCTCGCTTTTAACTTTCGTTGACAAGTTAGACACCTTGAGATAAACAGCTATTATCTCTCTCTCTCTTATTGCTCCCACCAAAATGTATGATGAATATCATGATACATTTTGGTACTCCCGTGATGGATTACAAATGGTGTGTTGTGCGCCTCCATCATGATATTATACTTTAAATCGAGGTCGTTAGGAACACAAAGTGCAGAGTTGACTCAAGTATTCCTTCTTCATCGATTCTTGCTTCCTAAGTAGCACCCTCTTGCACTTTCTTCCTCATACGCATCAACTCCAGGTCTGTAGCTTGAGCAGCTTTAACTTTATCGATTAAAGTCGGTTCTACTCGTATATTCGCTATCATCACATGCGTCCATGGAGTCTTTAACTCTATTTCCATCCTTTGCAAGTCACACAAAATGGGCCTTTGTGTTGACAATAACGCACTTTTCGTGCTTGCATACGATCTTCTACTTTCAATGCATCACCTACCACGTTCGCTTTTCGGGGATGGTATTGGATGGTATGATCATAATCTTTCAACAGTTCAAGCCAACGTCGTTGTCGCATGTTGAGTTCCTTTTGAGTGAAGAAATATTTGAGGCTTTTATGATCCGTAAAGATCTCCACTTTCTCCCCATACAAGTAATGCCTCCAAATTTTAAGTGCGAAAAATACCGCCAACTCCGGATCATGAGTAGGATAATTCCTCTCATATTCTTTGAGTTATCGCGGCATAAAGCTATAACTTTTCCATGTTGCATAAGAACACATCCCAACCCTTTGCTTGAAGCATCACTTTGTAGATGACAAATCCTCCGAGCGCAGATGGTATTGTCGAGCAGTCTTTGAAATAAGTCTCCTCTTGAGTTCTTGAAAACTCTTCTCACATTCTTCGCTCCAACCGAACTTTGTATCTTTTCGAGTCACCGAGTCGATGGAGTAGCGATTCGAGAAAATCCTTCCACGAATCTCCGATAATAACCAATAAACCGAGAAAGCTACGTTTCTTGGTCATCGATTTAGGTTGTTCCCGGCTTTGAATAGCTTCAATCTTTCTTTGGGTCAGCAGATATTCCATGACTTGATACCACGTGCCCAAGGAATGCTACTTCTTGACGAACTCGCATTTCTTCAACTTGGCATAAAGCTTATATTCACGAAGCTTTTGGAGTGTCGACCTCAAGTGTTGCTCACGATCTTCACGGCTTTTGGAATAAATAAGGATGTCATCAATAAAGACGACCACAAAGTGATCTAAATATTCCTTGAATACTCGGTTCATCATATCCATGAAGGCGGCGGGGAGCATTAGTCAATCCAAAGGACATGACTAGAATTCATAATGCCCGTCTGGGGGAGTTCTAAAAGCCGTCTTTGGAATGTCGGCGGTTCTAATCTTCAATTGGTGATATCCTAAGCGAAGATTAATCTTTGAAAAGAATTTGGCTCCTTGCAATCGGTCAAACAGTCATCAATACGTGGCAATGGATACCTATTTTTGATGGTGACATGATTCAACTCCAGATAATCAATACAAAGTCGCATACTCCCATCTTTCTTCTTCACGAATAGAATGAGCACCCCAAGGAAAAGTACTAGGGGACGAATAAAGCCAATATCTAACAATTCCTGCGGTTGGGTCTTTAACTCACGAAGTTCAATAGAGCCATTCGATATGGGGCTTTGGAAATAGGTTTTGTACCGGGTTCAAGGTCGATACAAAATTCAATTTCACGCTCTAGGGGTAGGCAGGGAAGTTCTTGAGAATCGTCGAGAAATTTATTAACAATAGAAATATCGCTCAAAACCGGCGTATTTTGTTTAAATCACGTGACATGAGCTAAGAAAGCTTGACATCCATTTTTCAATAAACGAATAGCTTTATGGCTTGAGATGACCGTGATTAATTTTAATGGTTTGGTCGTTTGAATTCGCATAATAGGTTGATTAGGAATATGAAAGCTAACAACCTTACGAAAAACAATCAATTTTGCATGATAAGTAGTTAACCAATCAATCCACAGAAATCACGTCAAATGCAAGTATTTTAATGAAATAAGATCGACGGGTAATGTGTGAGGGTACCGATTTGAACCAAACAAGACTTATAAGCAGATGGATGTAATGAAGGTTTCTCCCAACGGAGTTTCCACAGATAAGTCAAAGTCTAATTTCTCCTGAGTCAAATTTAATCGATGGCGCAAGTAGGAGAAATAAAAGAATGGGTAGAACCCAGTATCAAATAAAGTGTAGACTTCATTAGAGTTTATGATAAGCTTACCCGTGATGACCTCATTCGGGTTCCTTGCTCTCTGGGAGGTCACAACAAACGCCTCCTCAGACTACTTTCTAGGTTTGACTTTTTACGGGACTGACTTTTGGTGCCTCCATCCTAGTTGAATTTGTCTTGGGTAAATGGCGGTAAACGACAAAATCGAGCTAAGTGACCTTCTCTTCCACAATTATAACATGCTTTGGATGGCATGGCACAGTTCGGACTGATGTGTCCCTCTTCTCCGCATTTGAAGCATATGATAGGTGGTCTTTCTCCTTCCTTAACAACGGGTGCTGGTGCTGACGTCTTTCCATCATTGTTGAATCTCCGTTTCTTGAAATGTCCATTCTTATTGTTTTGGCCTCGACGATTACCGGCCAAAGTGGTTACCATATCCGCCTGTTGATTCCTCCACGCTTGTTGTCCCGCCTCGATGACTACTACCATTTGATATTATAACTTTCTTGGTGCGCTCTCTTTTAGTTAAGTTGACTCATTATCGCGCTCCACTAATCGAGCCCTATTTACAACATCTGAATACAAACACGGTTTATGAGAAATAAGATGTTGACGTATCTCCGACTTCAAACCTCTTAAAACATTCGCCATTCTCTCTTCATTATCCACCAAGTGGACGAAACCGTGATAACTCCGCAAATTTTGCCTCGTATTGCGACACGGTCCATATTGTTTTGTTCCAACTTGATAAACTCTACCTCCTTCATGTGGCGAATACTTTCGGAAAGTATTTGTCGTTGAATGACTCTGGAACTTCTCCCAAGATATCTTGATCTGGCGAGGTTGAGTATGTTTTACTGATTCCCACCATGTCTGCCTCCACGCAACATAAAAGCGTGAAAGGGAACCTTTGCTCCTCGGAGCATCCCAAGACATCAAATATCTTGGTAATCTGCTTTATCCATGCTTCCGCGAAGTGGTTTTGCTCTCCTTAAACTCCGGTGGTCCCTCATTGAATTGTTTAGCGGTGACCGCCCGAGAGTTTTCCGTGTTTCCACCTACGTTTTGGACAGGAGTCGCTCTCGCCTGCTGTTGCATAAATTACATAAAGCCTCTGAACATTTGATCATTCATCATTTGGTTAGTGTTGTTGTTTGCATGAGGATTGTCGCCTTCCTGATGCACATTATCCTGATTATTGATATGTGGTGAATCAACGATCGCGTGCTCCATTGTTATTCTCAACATTCTCAGATGTCATTTTCGAATCTCGCCACAAAACAAAAGATTAATTGACATGTAACAATTATCTTTATATTACGTGAGCCAATAAAAAAATAGCACATAAACTTAGGTAGGTCATACTAGCGAAGGGTATTCCCCGTCTCTCCCCTTCTAGTACTTTTCTCACATCTTAGCCGGGATCATATCCTTTAGCTGTGATACTGTTGTGGCGCCCCCAAAATTAGGTATACATCACCCATCTTGGGTGCCACTTACACATGCATGCAATTTAAATACAACTTATTAACATAAGCTGTCTTTATGCAATCTGACATAAAGCTGTGAGTTTAAATACAAATATCGTCTACTAGATATTATACAAACTCAAACAAAACTCCTCATTACAATTATTATCACACTATTTCACGAATAGTGAGGACTACTAATGCTATCTTCGGGACCATCACTCGTTTCCCAGACTAAGTCCCAAAATATATTCTCATTTCACGAAGAGACACGGTGAAAGAAAGGTGAGCTCAACTAGCCTAGTAAGAAATATTATGACTAAGATAATGCGAGAATAAATTATCAATAGTCTTCATAATGTTAAACTTATAAAATACAATAGACAACCGGTTTAAGCTGCGGCGGAATATGTAATCCATTAAAAGAGTCAGTAGAAAATAAAATCTACTATCTTTTATGATTTAAAAGGTTTTTCATCAACGTTATAAATGCGAGACTCGACTTTAATAAATAATTCACATCATCGAATCACCCCGCACTTTTCTGACCAGGATATTCTTTAGTATCGCGACCACAATTATTCACCTTTTACGGGCGAGAATAGTTGTGTATTCATTAATGGTCATGATCATACCAACAAGCGTCCATCGATACACTTCTGACCCTGAGGATTTTTACCACATCATTTGTAACATTACGGTCGTGATTACCGAATAATCCACAGTCATAATCATACCAAGTCCATCCATGCTCTACGACCCACGAGATGACTTTAAAAAATATAAACATGAGGATGATGACAATGATATAAGAATTGATAAAACAAGTTCAAGAATTATTTTATCCGGGAATTATTAACGTCCAATTATCGACATGATCTTTGCTTTATAGAGTAAAATTCAATAATGATCGGAAGAATATTTTTCATGAAAAGATCTTTGGATGAAACGCGAAATATCGAGGATATTCTACTAATTTCATGGAGTATAGAAGTCAAGTTTTAACTTATTTGGGTATAATAAAGAATGGAATAACAAAAGAAATCACCGTGCAATGCGATGCTTGCGTAGGCGAGGTTATTCAGCGAGAATAATAATAACGGAACGGTCGGTGAAATTCACACGCAAGCGGGATGTTCAACGAGAATAATAAAGATGGAACCGGATCCGGTGTAAAAAACACGCGATATAGGATATTCAACGAGAATGATAAAAGCGGGAACCGGTCCGGTGTAAAACACCTACAGACAGGATGTTCAACGAGAATAATAATAAAAGCGGAACCGAATCAGGTGTAAAACACCATGAGCGGATGTTCCAGCGAATAATAGAAAAATGTCACCAAGTATAGGGTAAACCAGCGTATATCTGAGTTATTCAGCCGAGAATAATAAGCGATGGAATAACATAAGGATTTCACCAGTATAGGGTATCTGCGTGCTCTGAGGTTATGTATAGGGTATGCCACTTTTACGAGTTATTCAAGCCAGAATAATAGTGAATGGAATAACGAAGTTCTCTTCGAAGAAAGAATAACACCCTACTAGTAAAAAGGCTGAATATAGAAGTAGTGAAGTAGCGAGAATACTCTTCTTCTTTCTATAACTTTCTCTCTATAAACTTCTCTACATAATTTCTCTCTACAGAGTTTGATGAATTAAATGAAAATAATGAAGGAATGAGCTTATTTATAGGAAAATGGAATGCATAGTAACTAATCCATGAGCGGTCCAGATTGATTTACTTTAATCGACGGTCCATATTTAAAAGCAAAATCTTTTAAATAAAATATAATATATTCTATTTATATAAAAACATTTCTTACTATGCAAACACTATGCAAAACACTATGCAAAAACACTATGCAACATACCTATGCGTAATAAAATATAATATATTTTATTTATAAAATAACTTTAATAAAGTATTACATTTTATATAAAAAGATGTTTACATTTTTATTACGTTAATAATACTGAATAAAACAAAAAGTCATTATCGCTATAATAATTAATGATAATAATGGAATCAAACCGAGTGACTTCTCACATAAGCATCGATAATCAATCTGGTGTCTTTCTTATGCAACCACATGTATTCTTTGTTTTTACTACTGAGAGTAGTTCAACAATATCAACAGTAAAACTTCCAATGATTATTTCATAAAAATATTTTTTGTCGTTTTCTCGATCCGAAATGATAATTACATTATTAGGTCCACCAATGATTGAGCCGTTGTTACGAATATTCCCTGCTAAACCGAATATTCCCCGACCAATCGAATATAATATAACCACTTGCATACTTTGCAAAATTTATAAATATTACCCACAACTATAACATTATATCAAATTATTCCATAATATTCAAAAATAATATTTATAGAAAATTCATCTTTATTTATAAAAGCTGGGGTCTTACAGACTAATATAATTAAAATATTTTTAATTGAAAAATAATTGAGATGAATTAATTATAGAATTTGTGACGCCCCCAAAACAGGTATACATCATCCATCTTGGGTCGCCACTTACATGGTACAAAAATACAAATAGAACTTAATAATACAACTATCGTGTAATATACGACAAAACATAAACACAGAGTTTTAATAAGAATATTGTCATCTAGACAATATCCACACTCAATGGAGTCCTCATTACATTTATTGTCACACCATTTAACGAGAATATTGAGGACTCTTAATGCTATCATCCTGACCATCACTCCGCTTTCCCACTCGTCCCAATTATATTTTCATTTCTGAGGAGAACGAAATGAAAGAAAGGGTGAGCTCAACTAGCCCGCAATGAGACCCCTGATTTTATCAATAAAGATTTAAATTTTGTTGAAATAATTTTTTTAATATTATGGTGTGAATTTAAGATAATATTATAGTTGTGGGTAGTATTTATAAATTTTGCAAAAGTATGCAAGTGGTTATATTATATTCGATTGGTGAGGGAATATTCGGTTTAGCGAGGAATATTAAATACAACTACTCAATCATTGGTGGACCCCACAATGTAATTATTGTCGGATTGAGAAAACGACAAAAATATTTTATTGAAATAACTATGGAAGTTTTACTGTGGTTCTTGTTGAACTACTCGGTAGTAAAAATACGATGTCGTGTGGTTGCGTATAAGAAAGACACCAGGTATTGATTATTGATGCTTATGTGAGAAGTCACCATTTGATTCCATTATTGTCGATTAATAATATGAATTATTATAATGCGATAATGACGTTTTGTTTTATTCAGTATTATTAACGTAATAAAATGTAAAACATCTTTTATATAAAATAGAATACTTTATTAAAGTTATTCATAAATAGAATATATTATATTTTATTATGCATAGTGTTGCATAGTATTTTGCATAGTATTGCATAGTTGTTTGCATAGTAAAATGTTTTATATAAATAGAATATATTATATTTTATTTAAAAGATTTTCTTTTAAATATGGACCGTCGATTAAAGTAAATCAATCTGAATTGCTCATGGATTAATTACTATGCATTCCATTTTCCTATAAATAGAAGCTCATTCCTTCATTATTTTCTTACGAATTCATTGAAACTCTGTAGAGAGAAATTATAGAGAAGTTTATAGAGAAAAGTTATAGAAAGAAGAAAAGTATTCGCTACTTCACTACTTCTATATTCAGCCTTTTTTACTGTAAGGGTGTTATTCTTTCTTCTTGAAGAGAACTTCATTATTCCATTCACTATTATTACATTGGAATAACTCGTAAAAAGTGGCATACCCTATACATAACTCAGATACGCTGGATACCCTATACTTGGTGAAATCCTTATGTTATTCCATTGCTTATTATTCTCATTGGAATAACTCAGATACGCTGTTTACCCTATACTTGGTGACATTCTTCTATTATTCTCATTTGGAACATCCTGTCTCGTAGGTTTTACACCGGACCGGTTCCGCTTTTATTATTCTGTTGGAACATCCTCATCGCATGTGTTTTACACCCACCGGTTCCGCCTTTTTATCATTCTCGTTGAATATCCTATCTGTGTGTTTTACACCGGATCCGTTCCATCTTTATTATTCGTTGGAACATCCCGCTTGTGAATTTCACCGACTGGTTCCGTTATTATTATTCTGTTGGAATAACCTTGTCTATGCAAGCACCGCATGCATGGTGATTTCTTTTGTTATTCCATTCTTTATTATACCCAAATTGGTTAAAACTTTGACTTCTATACTCCATGAAATTAGTAGAATATCCTTGATATTTCGTTTTCATCCAAAGATCTTTTCATGGAAATATTCTTCCGATCATTCTTGAATTTTACTCTCACGAAATGATTGTGTTACATGGATGACGTTAATAATTCATGGACATGATATATCATGTTATCTTTGCTTACGTGCATAGATGAACTTAGTATGATTATGACCGTGGATCATTCTTATATAATCACGGCTTGTTATAAATGATGTGATAAAAGTCCTCGGTGGCTGTAAATGCGATGATGGATAGTTTTTGGTATGATTATGACTGTGGGGTGATTCGGTATAGTCATGACCATTGATAATTTGATGAAAATCCTTGACCAGTATATAGGAATGATTAGATGTGGTGGTTTATTTATTAAATTTTGAGTCTCAAATAAAAATTGAGGAAAACCTTTTAAAACCTAAAAGATAGTAGACTTTATTTTCTACTTGACTTTTTTAATGGATTGCATATTCATTGCAGCTTAAACCGGTTGTCTATTGTATTTTATCGCTTTAACATCATTGAAGGCTAATGATAATTTATTACGCATTATCTTAGTCATAATATTTCTTCTTTGATAGTTGAGCTCACCCTTTCTTTCACCGTTCTCTTCGAAATGAGAACATAGGCCGGGACGTGTGTCGGGAACGCGGAGTAATGGTCCAGAGGATAGCATTAGTAGTCCTCACTATTCTGTGAAATAGTGTGATAATAGTTGTAATGAGGAATCCTTTTGAGTTTGTATAATATCTAGTAGACAATATTTGTATTCAAACTCATAGTTTATATCGTATTGTACACGACAGTTAGGTTAATAAGTTGTATTTGAATTTATGTACCATGTAAGTGGCGACCCAAGATGGGTGACGTATACCTAATTTTGGGGGCGTCCATACGGTTGGTATCGAGCTTAGGATATGATCCCCGCTGAGATGCGAGATAAGAACTAGGAGGGAGAGACAGAATTCCTTCAGTAGTATGACCTACCTAAATTTATTTGGTATTTAATTGATCGGTCGTAGTATAGGGATAATATGTGATATGTTAATTAACCCTTGTTTTGTGACGGTGTTTTGAGAATGACATCTGAAAATGCCGAGATAAGCAATGAAGCACATAAGAGTGTTGATTCAAATTTCAACAAAAGGTAACGACCAACAATACGATAATAATCATATCTTTGGTGGCCACGGCCATCGAACAATGATAACCATCGTGGGGAAATTATCATGCCAAGAATGGTAACCACTTGATGGGTAATCATGGCAAAGATAATAAAGTGGAAATTGCAAGAAGAGAATGTCATTTAGCTCAATTTTTGTTGTGCACCAAAGTCAAGTCTAGTTGGGACGGTGGCACCAAAGGTGGATATGGACAAAACAAAGTCGTTGGTTTTAGGAAGTGCATTTTTCATGACTTCTCAAAAAGAGAGTAAACCGAATAAAGTTAGCACGGGTTAGTTAATTATAAATTACGAAGTCTATACCTTATTAGATACCGGTTCTACCCATTCTTTTATCTCTCTTGCTTGCGTTCAACGTTTAAATTTGACTCCGGAGAAATTAGACTTTGATTTATCTATTGAAACTTCGTTGGGAGAAACCTTCGTTACCTCCAATTGTTTATTAATCTTGTTGTTTCAAATAAACACTTTCACGTTACTTCGTCGATCTTATCTCTTTGAAAATACTTGCCTTTGAGGTAATTTTTGAAAATGATTGATTAACTACTCATTATTCTTTTTGTAAGGTTGTTAGCTTTCATATTCCTAACCAACTTGTTATACTGAATTCAAAGTAACCAAACCCTAAAGTTAATCAACATTATATCAAGCCATAAAGTAAAGAGCCCCGATCCTTTCGTTGTTGACTTCCTTGTGTGGAATGCAAAAGCGGGACTTTACCTCAGAGGCAACATCGTGAATGAAGATGGCAAGTTTATAGGTATCATTGTGAGGTCTTATCTAGGTTAAGGGATAGAAGTCACAGTTGGTATCAATGTGATGTACTTATCCAAGTCTTGGATAAGAGTCACGATATTGAATGATATTTCTATTATTAATAAATTTCTTGACGTATTCTTGAAGATTTCTAGCCTACCCTAGAGCGTGAAATCGAATTTTGTATTGACCCCAAAGATAAAAACCCATTTCTTAAACCCTCAAATATTTCTTCAACTAAATGAATAGTTTACGTGGTTTATGATGAAAGTCATAATAAAAGCATTGGAATAATGAAAATCATGGGTATTAAGTGGTATTAGTAAGTTTTATGATGAGTTATGTTGGTTAGTATGTAAAAACATGAAAGTTTCTTAGAAATCACAAAGAGTTGAAAATCAGATTTTGGTGAAAAACGTAACATGAAATTCAATTGACCATATCTCTTATTATATTTTAAATTTTTGAATGTGGTCAAGTCCTAGAGTTAGATCTATGAGTTACCTAACTAATCCAAGTGGAATTACTGGAAAAGGTATTGTAGATTTTTGTGTGGACTGATTTTAGCAAAGGAGGCCAAAGCTGTAAATTTCAAAAATGCTACTGCCCATCAACTTTAAGGGGCTGTTTCGGCCACTTAAATTATGAGAAAAATTTTGGCCTTTAGGGACATGAAGGTATATGGTATAAAGTATCTCCTGTCCAAAAATGAGCTCATTCTGACTTAAAATGAGCAAGTTATGACTATTTCAATATTTAGGTTTTTCCGACGAAAAACGCTATAACCGGAGTTCTATAACTCCGATGACCATGAAATTTAAACTAGAAGCTCACGTTAACACGTGTAAGATCTTGCCAAGATTTGGGAATTTTTGGAGTTAAACTTGAGGTAGCTAATTTCTTAAGAATTAATTAGAAATTGATTTTTGAAAAATAGTAAATGAATTTTAAAATTCCGAGAAAAATATATTTTCATTATGGGACTATATTATGCTAAATCCCAGAAAAGAAATATTTTGGGACTAATTTGGTATTTTTCATGAAAATAGTTTAGTTACTGAACATATGAGTTAAATATGTTATGTGAAGTATGAAAGTTGAAAATAGGATTTTATGGCTAGAGAATCCTATATAGAATATATGCATATTTTTTGATGAGGATTTGATAATTGGTGATGATATTTTATGATTATGGCATTTTTGAATGATTAAATGCATTATATGGTAAAAGCGTAAACAATTGAGATAAATTGTTTATAAATTTAAGAAGTGATTAAAATATTATTATAATATTAATGTTATTAGATTATGAGATTATTAAGTGATTGATAACATGGGGATATTCTTGAATCTGGGATAAATTATATTATAAATGTTTAATATTTATCCTTTATCTCATTTGATTGATTCTTTATATCATTATCCTCATGTTTATATTATGTTGAAAGTCATCGTGGCACATATTGCATAGATGGACTTGGTATGATTATGACCGAGGATTGTTCGGTATAATCATAATCAGTAAATGAATACACAATTATCTTTGGCCGTAGTGCATGGATAATTTGTGGTCGTATACTAATGAAAACACAATTATCTTTGGGTCAGTAGTGCGTGGATAATTTGTGGTCGTGATACTTAATGAATACACAATTATCTTTGGTAGTAGTGCGGGATAATTTGTGGTCGTGATACTTAATGAATACACGATATCTTTGGTAGTAGTGCATGGATAATTTGTGGTCGTGATCTTAATGAATACACAATTATCTTTGGTAGTAGTGCATGGATAATTTAATGGTCGCATTAATCTTAATGAAAACACAATTATCTTTGGTAGTAGTGCATGGATAATTTGTGGTCGTGATACTAATGAATACACAATTATCTTTGGTAGTAGTGCGAGGATAATTTAATTTGTGGTCGTGAATATTAATGAATACACAATTATCTTTGGGTAGTAGTCATGGATAATTGTGGTCGTGATACTAATGAATACACAGTTATCTTCTTTGGTAGTAGTAAATGGATAATTCGTGGTCGTGATACTATTAAGTACTTTAAGCTCTCAACATTATTGGTTTTACAGGTTGTATATCTTTGGCAGTAGTGCAAAGATGAATTGTTAATGAATATCTTTGGTAGGATTGCGAAGATGAATGTAATATTTTTAACGATAAAGGTATTCAAGGTATCCTCACCTCTTTATCATATCAGTACATACCCTAATTTCGAGGGCGAAAATTCCATAAGGAGGGAGATTGTGAGACCCAGTTTTTTATCAATAAAATTTAAATTTTGTTGAAATAATTTTTTAATATTATGGTGTGAATTTAAGATAATATTATAGTTGTGGGTAGTATTTATAAATTTTGCAAAGTATGCAGTGGTTATATTATATTCGATTGGTGGGGAATATTCTTGCTTAGCGGAATATTCGTATAACTACTCAATCATTGGTGGACCCTATTAAATGTATTATTATTTTGATTGAGAAAACGACAAAATATTTTATTGAAATAACGGCGGAAGTTTTACCGTGGTTCTTGTTGAACTACTTTCGGTAGTAAAGAAATACGATGTCGTGTGGTTGCAAGTAGCGCACAGTATTGATTATTGATGCTTATGTGAGAAGTCACTCGGTTTGATTCCATTATTGTCGATTAATAATATGAATTATTATAGCGATAATGACGTTTTGTTTTATTAAAGTATTATTAACGTAATAAAAGCGAAACATCTTTTATATAAAATAGAATACTTTATTAAAGTTATTCTATAAATAGAATATATTATATTTTATTATGCATAGTGTTGCGTAGTGTTTTGCATAGTGTTTTGCATAGTATTGCATAGTGTTTGCATAGTAAAATGTTTTTATATAAATAGAATATATTATATTTTATTTAAAAGATTTTTCTTTAAATATGGACCGTCAGTTAAAGTATATCAATCGGACCGCTCATGGATTAGTTACTTATGCATTCCATTTTCCTATAAATAAGCTCATTCCTTCATTATTTTCTTACGAATTCATTGAAACTCTAGAGAGAGAAATTATAGAGAGAAGCTATAGAGAAAAGTTATAGAAAGAAGAAGAGATTCTCGCTACTTCACTACTTCTATATTCAGTTCTTTTACGGTAAGGGGTGTTATTCTTTCTTCTTGAAGAGAACTTACATTATTCCATTCACTATTATTACATTGGAATAACTTTTGTAAAAGTGGCATACCCTATACATAACTTTGTGATACGCCAGTATACCCTATACTTGGTGAAATCCTTATGTTATTCCATTGCTTATTATTACATTGGAATAACTTTGTATCTGTGATTTTACCCTATACTTGGTGACATTCTTCTATTATTACATTGGAACATCACATGCATGTGTTTTACAGGACACACCGGTTCCGCTTTTATTATTCTGTTGGAACATCCGCTCATGCATGTGTTTTACACCGACTGGTTTCGTCTTTATCATTCATTGCTGAATATCCTATCTGTGTGTTTTACACCGGATCCAGTTCCATCTTTATTATTCTCATTGGAACATCCTGTGCGTGTGAATTTCACGACACGGTTCCGTTATTATTATTCTGTTGGAATAACATGTCTATGCGAAGTACCGCATGCATGGTGATTTCCTTTGTTATTCCATTCTTTATTATACCCAAATGGTTAAAACTTTGACTTCTATACTCCATGAAATTAGTAGAATATCCTTGATATTTGCGTTTCATCCAGTATCTTTTCATGGAAATATTCTTCTGATCATTCTTGAATTTTACTCTACGAAACAGTATCATGTTGACAATTTGGACGTTAATAATTCATGTATTTAATAATTTTTGAACTTGTTTTATTGAATTACTATGTCATTGTCATCATCCTCATGATATATCATGTTATCTTTGGCTTACGTGCATAGATGAACTTAGTATGATTATGACCAGGGATCATTCGGTATAATCATGGCTTGTTATAAATGATGTGATAAAAGTCCTCGATGGCACATAATGCGATGATGGATAGTTTTTGGTATGATTATGACCGGGGTGATTCGGTATAGTCATGACCATTGATAATTTGATGAAAATCCTTGGCCGTGGTATAGAATGATTAGATGTGGTGGTTTATTTATTAAAAATTCGAGTCTCGGCGATAAAAATTGAGGAAAACCTTTTAAAACCTAAAAGATAGTAGACTTTATTTTCTACTTGACTCTTTTAATGGATTGCGTATTCATTTACTGCAGCTAAAACCGGTTGTCTATTGTATTTTATCGGTTTAACATTTGTTGAAGGCTAATGATAATTTATTACGCATTATCTTAGTCATAATATTTCTTCTTTGGATAGTTGAGCTCACCCTTTTCTTTCACTTTATTCTCTTGAAATGAGAACATAGGCGGGACGAAGTCGGGGAACGGAGTAATGGTCCGGAGGATAGCATTAGTAGTCCTCACTATTACGTGAAATAGTGTGATAATAGTTGTAATGAGGACTCCTTTTGAGTTTGTATAATATCTAGTAGACAATATTTGTATTCAAACTCACAGTTTATATCGTATTGTACACGACAGTTAGGTTAATAAGTTGTATTTGAATTTATGTACCATGTAAGTGGCGACCCAAGATGGGTGACGTATACCTAATTTTGGGGGCGTCACAAGCCCAGTAAGAAATATTATGACTAAGATAATGCAGAATAAATTATCATTAGTCTTCAACAATGTTAAACTGATAAAATAAAATAGACATCAGGTTTAACTGCAGCGGAACAAGCAATCCATTAGAAGAGTCAAGTAGAGAATAAAATCTACTATCTTCTATGATTTAAAATATTTTCATCAATTTCTTTATCGCTGAGACTCAGCTTAATAAATAAACCACATCATCGAATCATCCCTGCACTACGGGCCAAGGATATTCATTAAATCATCAATGGTCATGACTATACTAAATAATTCCTAGTCATAATCATACCAAAAATTATCCATCAACGCACTACAGGTCACTGAGGATTTTTACCACATCATTCATCACATTACGGTCATGACTATACCGAATAATCCCTGGTCATAATCACACCAAGTTCATCTATGCACGTAAGCCAAAGATGACTTTTATCACAGTATAAACATGAGAATGATGACAATGATACAAGCATTAATCAAACGAAAACAAGGATAAATATTTAAAGACTTTAAATTTATCCAAATATTATCAATCACTTAATAAACTCATAATCTAATATTATTTGTGACGCCCCCAAAATAGGTATACACAACACCCATTCTGAGTCGCCAAATACATGGTACAAGAAGCAAACTACAACTTCAATAATACAAATGTCATGTGAAATACGACAATATATACTGTGAGTTTAAATATAATATTGTCTTCTAGACAATATCCACACGCAAATAAATCCCCATCATAATTATTGATACATTATTTTACAAAATGGTGAGGACTACTAAACAACTCTCTCTAGAACCTTCATTCCATACCCAGACTAAGACTTTTACATTCTCGCCTCACGAGAAGAAAAATGGAACAACAAGGAAAAGGGTGAGCTCAACTAGCCCGGTAAAGAATACTATGACTAAGATAATATACAATAAATTATCGTTAGTCTCCAACAGGAAAAATCGATAGAATACAATAGACAACAAGTTTCGGATCAATATTCGCAATGAAATAATAATTCATAGAAGAGTTACGTAGAGAATGAAATCTACTATAATCTATGAATTCAACAAATCCATCATCAATATTTTATCCTGTAACATCAATCAATATTCATCTCAAATCAAATATTCATCTTTGCACTACTGGGCCAAAGATATTCATCAATTAATCATGTTCATCTCAACACTAAAGGCCAAAATTTATTCATCGATCAATCATGTTCATTTAAACACTGCTCATCTTTGCACTTCTGGCCAAAGATATTCTTCAAAATCATTCATCTTTGCACTACTGAGCCAAAAGATATTCAATAATATCATCATTTAAGACCGAGGATGATGAAAAATATTTTTAAAGAACGAATCCAAAGGAAACAAAATGACAAGGATTAAGGATTAAGGATTCGTGATTTTGTTTTATCCATGTCCAACAATACCTCAAAATAATCATCATAGTGGTGTAAAATTCAAGAATAATCAAAACATGGATACAATCATAGCTAGTATCCGAATAGATATTTTGGACGAAAAGAAGAAATTTTATTTTTCGGTGAATAGTCAGATAGTAGTATCGTGAATAGTCTTAGTATCGTGAATAGTAACTCTCACACACAAAAAGATAGAAATTCCAAAAAAAACATTTTCACGCTTCATGAATAGTACTCGTGAATAGTAACTCGTGAATAGTAACTCATGAATAGTAACTCCAGACATAGAAAAAGTTCCAAATTTGATAAAAATTTCCAACCAATATTTCAAAGATAAATGATATTGAAGAAATAATATCATTTGAGAAGAAAATAACATCCCTTACCTCAAAGAATCGATTGCTTAAAGGAAAGGTCAAGTGATCTTTGAATGAAACTTGTCTTTGAATAAAGAACTCTCAAAGTATCTAAATACTCACAAAATACGCTCAATAATATAGAGAGAAAGAGAAAAACTTTGTTTACGGTGTGATTTTCAATTCTAACTTAGCCTCTATTTATAGGAAAATGTTAAAGACGCTAAGCGGACAACACTAACTCAGAATCACGATGGCTTTACTCACTACTATTCCCACCCACCACATTTGAAAATTCAATTGAGCACATTTCTCACCAACCAAAAGTGGGGCCCACCAATTCTAGAATTTTCCACCAAAATCATTTATAACCTAATTTACGAATCAGTCACCTCTTAAAATTCATAATAAATTATACGCTCATTTTTAACGGTTCAAAATTTGTAGACATATACTCAACTTATATATGTATAACATATCCAAAAATTACAACGATCCAACTACGGATTAAATATTATAACTCACACAATAAAGTCGTAATAACAATCGATTTGATCTTTTAATACCTCCAATCCGAATAAAATAAAACATCTCAAAGAATAATTTCTTCATTAATAACCACATAAATAAATCCATCATTTATATTCATATAAAATAAATATTTCCTTATCATATGAATCAATAATTAATTATTCACAAATAATATTACGTAATCACAATTATGACAACCAAAGTTCCCTCAGAAAGAGGGGCTTTCAGATAAGGATTTCTCCTCATCAAGGCGCAATTAGGTGACCAAACCTCTCCTTGACGGGACTTTCTAGACATTGCCAATAATGTTATCTAATAATATTATTCAAATAATATGAATTATTGATCCGATAATGGGAAATCTTGTGCGATGACAATTATTGAAACAAAGAATAATATAAAATACCAACGCAAACAATTATTGAATCAATAAAATAAAATATTGAGCGGTAATTCTCAGTGAAAATTATTGAGTAGTGCCATCTTACGTGCAGTCAATAATTCAACAATCTGTGTCTTGTCTGGTGTATACTCTTTATCTAAACCACGTATTCATCGTATTTTAACCACCGTATTCAACATACCTTAACGGTAACAACTACTGTAGTTATTTATAACCACCCAAACTTTGTCGCTTTTCTCATCCAATCGCTTTCCACATGGGGCCCACACATGGTCTGCTACCGTCAATGCGAAATATTCTCAAGCGATCTAATATTCCACGACCAAACGAATATTCCCCAACAAAAATGAATATTTTATAACCACTTGCTTATTTTGAAATATTTGCGTATTTAACCCTTTAACTATCCACATTAATCAAATCAACCCTTACTATTTTAAAATAATAAATAAAGGAAATTCCTTTTATTTTAAAATTTTCGGTCTTACAACCTCCCTCCTTATGAAATTTCGTCCTCGAAATTGGCGTGCGTAATGGTGTGTTTCAAAAGGTGAGGATACCTCGCTTTCATTTCCGTTTCCAATTCCCGTGTCATTTCCTCTATAGCATGATTCCTCCACAAAACTTTAACTTGTGGTATGACCTTTCTTGCGCGTAGGGCATGCTCCTTCCTATCCAAGATCTTGACAGTACCTCCTCATACGTTAAGTCTTCTGGCTATCTCGTCCTGCTTCTAACTCAATAACGTGGTTCGGGTCTTTCACATATTTACGAAGTACGAGATATATGAAACACATTATGAACACGAGACATACTTGGAGGTAACGCAAGTCTATAGGCTACATTTCCTACTCGGTCAAGAATTTGAAATGGACCAATAAATCGTGGATTTGAGCTTTCCTCTCTTCCCAAATCTTGTAACTCCCTTCCATGGAAAGCAACTTCATGATAATACATGATCCCCACACACTAAATTCCACGTCCTTTCGATGAAGATCCGCATAACTCTTTTGTCGATCTTGTGCCGCTTTGTATCGTTGTCGAATCAATTGGATCTTTTCGGTGAGTCAATACGTCTTAACTTCGGGTCCCAACAATGTTGCTTCACCCACCTCATCCCAACATATTGGAGAACGACATTTTCGTCCATATAATGTTTCAAATGGAACCATGCCTATATTTGTTTAATAACTATTGTTGTATGAGAATTCCACCAATGGCAAGTACTTATCCCAACTTCCTTTGAAATCTAGGACACAGAGTTTTAATATATCTTCAAGAGTTTGAGTAGTCCTCTCTGATTGCCCATCCGTTTGAGGATGGTATGCCAAACTGAATCGTAAATTCGTGCCCATAGCTTTCTAACCCAAAATCATGAAGTGAATCTTGGGTCACTATCCGAAACTATGGATACAGGCATGCCATGCAACCTCACAATCTCATTCACGTACATACTAGCAAGACGTTCAAGTGAATAAGTCTCCCGTATCGGCAAGAAATGAGCAGACTTGGTTAATCTATCAACAATAACCCAATTAGCATTGATGCCTTGAGAAACCGTAGGAAGACCCGTAACGAAATCCATGGTAATATGTTCCCACTTCCATTTTAGAATCTCAAGTGGTTGCAACGGACCCTTAGGTACTAGATGCTCCGCCTTTACACGCTTAATGAGTTAAACACATCGAGATAAACTTTGCAATCTCTCTCTTCATATTGTTCCACCAAAATGTATGTCAAGATCACGATACATTTTAGTACTTCCGAGATGGATTGCAAATGGTGTATTGTGTGCCTCCATCATAATCTTGTTCTTCAAATCGTGAGTCGTTAGGAACACAAAGTCTAGAGTGGACTCAAGTATTCCTTCTTCATCAATTCTCGCCCTAATAGCTCCTTCTTGTACTTTCTTCTTCATACGCATCACTTCCTGCCTGGGGTGGCTTGGCGACTTTAACTTTATCGATTAAAGTCGATTATACTCGTATATCATCACGTGGGTACCTAGAGTTTTCATCTCCATCTCTATTATTTGTAAATTATACTGAAATTAGTCTTTGACAATATCGTACTCGTATTTGTATATCGATTTTCTACTCAACACGCCGCCTACCACGTTCGCTTTTTCGAGGATGGCATGGTCGTAACATGTCTTTGAAATGAGTCTCCTCTTGAGTTCTTGAAGCTCTTCCCACATTCCTTGCTCCATTCGAATTTTGTATCTCTACGAGTCACCATGCGATAATGGAATAGCGATTCAAGAATATCCTCGATAATAACCAACTAAGCTTAGAAAGCTACGTATTTCGATTCTTGACTTAGGTTGCTCTCAATCGCGACTCATATCCCAACCTTGGATAAAGACGTCACAATGACACCTATCGATTTCTTATCGCATCGAATATGACGTCCCTACAGAGAAGTCTCGGCTTAGGTGAATTCCACAAAGGAAGTCACAAGATAAAGGCTCATGTACCAAATTTATAGTTGAATTTTAACTCCTCAAGTTCAATAGAGCCATTCGATATGAGATTTTAGAAATGAGTTTTGTATGGGGTTCAAATTCGATACAAAATTTAATATCGAGCTTTGGGAGTAAGCCAAGAAATTCTTCAGAAATACGTCGAGAAAATCAATAACAACAAGAATATTATTCAAATGACGTGTCTTTATTCAAATCCATAACATGGACTAAGAAAACTTGACATCCGTAATAAACGAATGACTTATATGGCTTGATATGAAAATGTTTGACTATAATGGTTTGATTGCTTGAATTGAATAACGAGTTGCTTAGAATATGAAAACTAACAACCTTACAAAAGCAATCAATTTTGGCATGATGAGTAGTTAACCTTAAAATCACATCAAAAGCAAATATCTCTATAGAAATAAGGTTAACGGTAATGTGATAGTACCAACTGAATCAAGCAAGATTTTTAAACAACGGATGTAATGAAAGTTTCTCTAATGGAGTCTCCATGAGATAGGTCAAAGTTTAATTTCTCCGTAGTCAAGTTCAAACGTTGAGCTGCAAGCAAGAGAGAGATAAAAGAATGGGTAGAACCGATATCTAGTAAGGTATATACTTCAAGAATTTATAATTAACTAACCCTGTGCTAACTTCGTTCGGGTTCCTCGCATTTTGACCTGGTCACGACAAACGCTCTTCCAAGAACCGTTGACTTTGACTTTTCTCGACATCCTTTTGAGTCACCATTCACGCTGGATCGGTTTCGATATCGTCTAATCTCGAGCGATATGTCCTTCTTTTCCACAATTATAGCATACCTTGAAGGCTTTGAACAGTTGACCTTATATGTCCCTCCTCTCGGATCTGTAGCATCTAATCGGCGATCGTTCTCTTCCCCTAGAATTTGTTGATAGTCTTGATGTTCTTTGCCGACGCGTCTTCCGTCATCGTTAAATCTTCTCTTTTAGATTGGACATCTCTTTCCATAATATCAACGCTAATCATGCAAATTTTACCCATGCATCACTCATTCTCACTCGTTCAGCTATTTCTTCTTTCATTTCAGATTCCACTTTATCATCTTATACTCGCCAAAGAGTGCTTCATTCAAGCATCACGTATCGGGTAACAAGCTTGCTTGAATCGTTGCATCCTTTTGCTCCATCGATTTGCTCGCAATTCTTTAGCTTTTGCTCTTCTAACTCATGAATACGATTTTGCAATTCTATATTTCGATCATAAAATACCTCTAATAAACTCTCTTGTACCTCTTCTTCTTCCTCACTCTCGTTTGTTACCTCTGCGATTATCTCTAAAGCAACTATCAATTCTTCACTCACCATACATGGATATCTCTAATTCCTTCTTCACCGACATCACATTATCCTCGGTTGGCGATTAGAGGTGTCTCCACGATCTCATTCACTCCATTGTTAACGCTCTCAAAGACCATTCTAAAAAACTATCATAAAACAAGGGTTAATTAAATAAATTAACAAATCACATAATACCCCTATAATATGACCAACCAACAAATAAGCTTAGGTAGGACACACTAGCGAAGGATTTACTCTCTCTCCCTCCTAGTTTTATTCCCCATCTCCGCCAGAGATCATATCCCTAAGCTCGATACTTAACTGGCCCCCAAAATAGGTATACACAACACCCATTCTGAGTCGCCAAATACATGGTACAAAGAAGCAAACTACAACTTCAATAATACAAATGTCATGTGAAATACGACAATATATCTTTGTGAGTTTAAATATAATATTGTCTTCTGACAATATCCACACGCAAAATAAATCCCCATCATAATTATTGATACATTATTTTACAAAATGGTGAGGACTACTAAACAACTCTCTCTAGAACCTTCATTCCATACCCGACTAGTACTCGCTACATTCTCGCCTCCCGAGAAGAAAAATGGAACAACAAGGAAAAGGGTGAGCTCAACTAGCCCGATAGAAGAATACTATGACTAAGATAATATACAATAAATTATCGTTAGTCTCCAATGAGGAAAAAATCGATAGAATACAATAGAATAACAAGTTTCGGATCAATATTCGCAATGAAAATAATAATTCATAGAAGAGTTACGTGAGAATGAAATCTACTATAATCTATGAATTCAACAGTCCATCATCAATATTTTATCCCTGTAACATCAATCAATATTCATCTCAAATCAAATATTCATCTTTGCACTACAGGCCAAAGATATTCATCAATTGGTCATGTTCATCTCAACACTAAAGGCCAAAATTTATTCATCAGTCGGTCATGTTCATTTAAACACCTGTTCATCTTTGCACTACAGGCCAAAAGATATTCTTGAAAATCATTCATCTTTGCACTACTTGAGCCAAAGATATTCAATAATATCATCATTTAAGACCGAGGATGATGAAAATATTTTTAAAGAAACGAATCCAAATTGAAACAAAATGACAAGGATTAAGGATTAAGGATTAGTACTTTGTTTTATCCATGTCCAACAATACCTCAAAAATAATCATAGTGGTGTAAAATTCAAGAATAATCAAAACATGGATACAATCATAGCTAGTATCCGAATAGATATTTTGGACGAAAAGAAGAAATTTTATTTTTCTATTGAATAGTCTTCAGATATCGTGAATAGTGCCAGAATATCGTGAATAAGAACTCAAACACCAAAAGATAGAAATTCCACAAAAAACATTTTCACGCTTCATGAATAGTACTAAGTGAATAGTAACTCGTGAATAGTAACTCATGAATAGTAACCCCTACATAGAAAAAGTTCCAAATTTGATAAAATTTCCAACCAATATTTCAAAGATAATGATATTGAAGAAATAATATCATTTGAGAAGAAAATAACATCCCTTACCTCAAAGAATCGATTATTTGGAAGGAAAGGTCTCAAGTGATCTTGAATGAAACTTGTCTTGAATAAAGAAACTCTCAAAGTATCTAAATACTCACAAAATACGCTCAATAATATAGAGAGAAAGAGAAAACTTTGTTTACGGTGTGATTTTCAATTCTAACTTAGCCTCTATTTATAGGAAAAATGTTACGTCAAAGCGGACTTAACTCAGTAACTTTGATGGCTTTACTGCTACTATTCCCACCCACCACATTTGAAAATTCAATTGAGCACATTTCTCACCAACCAAAAGTGGGGCCCACCAATTCTAGAATTTTCCACCAAAATCATTTATAACCTAATTTACGAATCAGTCACCTCTTAAAATTCATAATAAATTATACGCTCATTTTAACGGTTCAAAATTTGTAGACATATACTCAACTTATATATGTATAACATATCCAAAAATTACAACGATCCAACCATTTGGATTAAATATTATAACTCACACAATAAAGTAATAATAACACCGATTTGATCTTTTAATACCTCCAATCCGACAAAAAAATAAAACATCTCAAAGAATAATTTCTTCATTAATAACCACATAAATAAATCCATCATTTATATTCATATAAAATAAATATTTCTTATCATATGAATCAATAATTAATTATTCACAAATAATATTACGTAATCACAATTATGACAACCACGGTAGTTCAGGAAAGAGGGGCTTTCAGATAAGGATTTCTCCTTCTTGGCGCCGCAATTAGGTGACCAAACCTCTCCTTGACAGACTTTCTAGACATTGCCAATAATGTTATCTAATAATATTATTCAAATAATATGAATTATTGATCCGATAATGGGAAATCTTGCGCGAAGACAATTATTGAAGCAAAGAATAATATAAAATACCAACGCAATTTATTGAATCAATAAAATAAAATATTGAGCGGTAAATCACCGTGAAAATTATTGAGTAGTGCCATCTTACGTGCAGTCAATAATTCAACAATCTTTGTCTGCAATCTGGTGTATGTTCTTTGTCAACCACGCGTATTCATCAGATTTTAACCACCGGGTATTCCAACAAATTAATTTGGTGAATAACTACGCCAAGTTATTTATAACCACCCAAACTTTGTCGTTTTTCTCATCCAATCGCTTTTAGTTATGGGGCCACACATGGGCTCATGTAAATTGCATTTAATATTCCCGATGAAGATTAATATTCCACGACCAAACGAATATTCCCACAAAAAAATGAATATTTTATAACCACTTGCTTATTTTGAAATATTTATGTATTTAACCCTTAACTATCCACATTAATCAAATCAACCCTTACTATTTTTTAAAATAATAAATAAAGGAAATTCCTTTTATTTTAAAAATTTTGGTCTTACAACCTCCCTCCTTATGAAATTTAGTCCTCGAAATTGGACGTACGTAGCTGGTGTTTGAAAAGGTGAGGATACCTCGCTTTCATTTCCGTTTCCAATTCCTGGTCATTTCTCTATAGCATGATTCCTCCACAAAACTTTAACTTGTGGTATGACCTTTCTTGGCGTAGGACATGCTCCTTCCTATCCAAGATCTTGACGGTACCTCCTCATACGTTAAGTCTTGGCTATCTCGTCCTCAGTTCTAACTCAATAACGTGGTTCGGGTCTTTCACATATTTACGAAATGCGGATATGTGAAACACATTATGAACACGAGACATACTTGGAGGTAACGCAAGTCTATAGGCTACATTTCCTACTCGGTCAAGAATTTGAAATGGACCAATAAATCGTGGTTGAGCTTTCCTTCTTCCCAAATCTTGTAACTCCTTCCATGGAAGCAACTTCGCAATAATACATGATCCCCTACACTAAATTCCACGTCCTTTCGATGAAGATCCGCATAACTCTTTTGTCGATCTTGTGCCGTTTGTATCGTTGTCGAATCAATTGGATCTTTTCGGTGAGTCATACGTCTTAACTTTCGGGTCCCAACAATGTGTTGCTTCACCCACCTCATCCCAACATATTGGAGAACGACATTTTCGTCCATATAATGTTTCAAATGGAACCATGCCTATATTTGTTTAATAACTATTGTTGTATGAGAATTCCACCAATGGCAAGTACTTATCCCAACTTCCTTTGAAATCTAGGACACGTAGTTTTAATATATCTTCAAGAGTTTGAGTAGTCCTCTCGATTGCCCATCCGTTTGAGGATGGTATGCCAAACTCAATCAGAAATTGCGTGCCCATAGCTTTCTAACCCAAAATCATGAAGTGAATCTTGGGTCACTATCCGAAACTATGGATACAGGCATGCCACGCAACCTCACAATCTCATTCACGTACATACTACTAGCAAGACGTTCAAGTGAATAAGTCTCCGTGTCGGCAAGAAATGAGCGAACTTGGTTAATCTATCAACAATAACCCAATTAGCATTGATGCCTTGAAAAACCGTAGGAAGACCCGTGAACGAAATCCATGGTAATATGTTCCCACTTCCATTTCGGAATCTCAAGTGGTTGCAACGGACCCTTAGGTACTAGATGCTCCGCCTTTACCGTTAATGAAGTTAAACACATCGAGATAAACTTTGCAATCTCTCTTTCATATTGTTCCACCAAAATATATGTCGAAGATCACGATACATTTTAGTACTTCGGGATGGATTGCAAATGGTGTATTGTGTGCCTCCATCATAATCTTGTTCTTCAAATCGAGTCGTTAGGAACACAAAGTCTAGAGTGGACTCAAGTATTCCTTCTTCATCAATTCTCGCTTAGGAATAGCTCCTTCTTGTACTTTCTTCTTCATACGCATCGACTCCGGATTCGGTGGCTTGGCGACTTTAACTTTATCGATTAAAGTCGATTATACTCGTATATCATCACGTGGGTACCTAGAGTTTTCATCTCCATCTCTATTATTTGTAAATTATCTGAAATTAGTCTTTGACAATATCGTACTCAGATTTTGTATACGATTTTCTACTCAACACGCGTCGCCTACCACGTTCGCTTTTCGAGGATGGCATGGTCGTAACATGTCTTTGAAATGAGTCTCCTCTTGAGTTCTTGAAGCTCTTCCCACATTCCTTGCTCCATTCGAATTTTGTCTCTCTACGAGTCAAATTGCGATAATGGAATAGCGATTCAAGAATATCCTCAAGATAATAACCAACTAAGCTTAGAAAGCTACGTATTTAGATTCTTGACTTAGGTTGCTCTCAATCGCGACTCATATCCCAACCTTGGATAGCACGTCACAATGACACCTATCGATTTACTATCGCATCGAATATGACGTCCCTACAGAGTTGCGGCTTAGTGAATTCCACAAAGGAAGTCACAAGATAAAGGCTCATGTACCAAATTTATAGTTGAATTTTTAACTCCACGAAGTTCAATAGGAGCCATTCGATATGAGATTTTAGAAATGAGTTTTGTCTGGGGTTCAAATTCGATACAAAATTTAATATCGAAGCTTTGGGAGTAAGCCAAGAAATTCTTCAGAAATACGTCGGAAAAATCAATAACAACAAGAATATTATTCAAATCGGCGTGTCTTTATTCAAATCCATAACATGGACTAAGAAAACTTGACATCCGTAATAAACGAATGACTTCATGGCTTGATATGAAAATGTTTGACTATAATGGTTTGATTGCTTGAATTGAATAACGGTTGCTTAGGAATATGAAAACTAACAACCTTACAAAAGCAATCAATTTTGGCGTGATGAGTAGTTAACCTTAAAATCACATCAAAAGCAAATATCTCTATAGAAATAAGGTTAACGTGTAATGTGATAGTACCAACTCAATCAAGCAAGATTTTTAAACAACGGATGTAATGAAAGTTTCTCCTAATGGAGTCTCCACAGATAGGTCAAAGTTTAATTTCTCCGTAGTCAAGTTCAAACGCTGAGCGCAAGCAAGAGAGATAAAAGAATGGGTAGAACCGATATCTAGTAAGGTATATACTTCGCAAGAATTTATAATTAACTAACCCGTATAACTTCGTTCGGGTTCCTCGATTTAATGAAGTCACGACAAACGCTCTTCCAAGAACCGTTGACTTTGACTTTTACGGGACATCCTTTTGAGTCACCATTCACGCTGGTGAGGTTTCGATATCGTATAATCTCGAAAGCGATATGTCCTTCTTTTCCACAATTATAGCATACCTTGGAAGGCTTTGAGCAGTTTGACCTTATATGTCCTCCTCTCCACATCTCAGCAGCATCTAACGGCGATCGTTCTCTTCCCTAGAAATTTGTTGATAGTCTTGATGTTCTTTGCTTAAAGCGCCTTCCCGTCATCGTTAAATCTTCTCTTTTTAGATTGGACATCTCTTTCCATAATATCAACGCGTCACGCACTTTTACCCATGCATCACTCATTCTCACTCGTTCGCTTATTTCTTCTTTCACCTGATTCGACTTTATCATCTTATACTCGCGAAAGAGTGCTTCGCTCAAGCATCACGTATCGGGTAACACAAGCTTGAATCGTTGCATCCTTTTGCTCCACGACCTTTCTGCAATTCTTTAGCTTTGCTCTTCTAACTCATGAATACGATTTTGCAATTCTATATTTCGATCATAAAATACCTCTAATAAACTCTCTTCTTGGTACCTCTTCTTCCTCTTCTTCCTCACTCACCGTTACCTCTGCGATTATCTCGGGTCTGAAACTATCAATTCTTCACTCACCACATGGATATCTCTAATTCCTTCTTCGCACCGACATCACATTATTATCACAGTTGGCGATTAGAGGTGTCTCCACGATCTCATTCACTCCATTGTTAACGTTCTCGTGACCATTCTAAAAAACTATCATAAAACAAGGGTTAATTAAATAAATTAACAAATCACATAATACCCTATAATATGACCAACCAACAAATAAGCTTAGGTAGGACACACTAGCGAAGGATTTACTAAATCTCTCCTCCTAGTTTTATTCCCCGATCTCCGCCAGAGATCATATCCCTAAGCTCGATATTAACCGTGGCGCCCCCAAAATAGGTATACACAACACCCATTCTCGAGTCGCCAAATACATGGTACAAGCAGAAACTACAACTTCAATAATACAAATGTCATGTGAAATACGACAATATATATCGTGAGTTTAAATATAATATTGTCTTCTAGACAATATCCACACGCAAATAAATCCCCATCATAATTATTGATACATTATTTTACAAAATGGTGAGGACTACTAAACAACTCTCTAGAACCTTCATTCCATACCCCGACTAAGTACTCGCTACATTCTCGCCTCCCGAGAAGAAAAATGGAACAACAAGGAAAAGGGTGAGCTCAACTAGCCCAAGAAAATACTATGACTAAGATAATATACAATAAATTATCGTTAGTCTCCAACAGGAAAAAATCGATAGAATACAATAGGCAACAAGTTTCGGATCAATATTCGCAGTGAAATAATAATTCATGTAAGAGTTACGTAGAGAATGAAATCTACTATAATCTATGAATTCAACAGTCCATCATCAATATTTTATCCTGTAACATCAATCAATATTCATCTCAAATCAAATATTCATCTTTGCACTACAAAAGCCAAAGATATTCATCAATCGGTCATGTTCATCTCAACACTAAAGGCCAAAGATATTCATCATTCGATTCATGTTCATTTAAACACTGCTCATCTTTGCACTGCCACTACAAGGCCAAAGATATTCTTCAGAAAATCATTCATCTTTGCACTCTGTGGTGAAGATATTCAATAATATCATCATTTAAGACCGAGGATGATGAAAATATTTTAAAGAACGAATCCGAAGAAACAAAATGACAAGGATTAAGGATTCGTGCTTTGTTTTATCCATGTCCAACAATACCTCAAAAATAATCATAGTGGTGTAAAATTCAAGAATAATCAAAACATGGATACAATCAAAGCTAGTATCCGAATAGATATTTTGGACGAAAAGAAGAAATTTTATTTTTCTATGAATAGTCTTCAGATATCGTGAATAAAGTCAGAATATCGTGAATAAGTAAATCAAACACCAAAAGATAGAAATTCCACAAAAAAAAACATTTTCACGCTTCATAGTAATAATAGTACTCGTGAATAGTAACTTTCGTGAATAGTAACTCATGAATAGTAACCCCAGAACATAAAAAAGTTCCAAATTTGATAAAAGTTCCAACCAATATTTCAAAGATAATGATATTGAAGAAATAATATCATTTGAGAAGAAAATAACATCCTTACCTCAAAGAATCAATTTCTTGGAAGGAAAGGCTCAAGTGATCTTGAATGAAACTTATACCGAATAAAGAACTCTCAAAGTATCTAAATACTCACAAAATACGCTCAATAATATAGAGAGAGAAAGAGAGAACTTTTGTTTACGGTGTGATTTTCAATTCTAACTTAGCCTCTATTTATAGGAAAATGTTAAGACGTCAAGCGGACTTAACTCAGAAACTTTGATGGCTTTACCTCGCTACTATTCCCACCCACCACATTTGAAAATTCAATTGAGCACATTTTTCACCAACCAAAAGTGGGGCCCACCAATTCTAGAATTTTCCACCAAAATCATTTATAACCTAATTTCTGAATCAAATCACCTCTTAAAATTCATAATAAATTATACGCTCATTTTTAATTCGGTTCAAAATTTGTAGACATATACTCAACTTATATATGTATAACATATCCAAAAATTACAACGATCCAACGGTTTGGATTAAATATTATAACTCACACAATAAAGTTTGTAATAACACCGATTTTGATCTTTTAATACCTCCAATCAAATAAAAATAAAACATCTCAAAGAATAATTTCTTCATTAATAACCACATAAATAAATCCATCATTTATATTCATATAAAATAAATATTTCTTATCATATGAATCAATAATTAATTATTCACAAATAATATTACGAGAATCACAATTATGATGACCAGTAGTTCCTCAGGAAAGAGGGGCTTTCCGATAAGGATTTCTCCTTCTTGGCGCAATTAGGTGACCAAACCTCTCCTTGATGTAACTTTCTAGACATTGCCAATAATGTTATCTAATAATATTATTCAAATAATATGAATTATTGATCCGATAATGGGAAATATCATGCGGTGACAATTATTGAAACAAAGAATAATATAAAATACCAACGCAACAATTATTGAATCAATAAAATAAAATATTGAACAGTAACTACTGTGAAAATTATTGAGTAGTGCCATCTTACGTACGAGTCAATAATTCAACAATCATCGCAATACTGCGTGTCTTCTTTGTGCGACCAATGCCAGACATCGTATTTTAACCAATAAGGGTATTCCAACAGTCTTAACTGAATAACAACTACGCCAAGTTATTTATAACCACCCAAACTTTATCGTTTTCCTCATCCAATCGCTTATGGGGGCCCATACACTCGCACTGGCTGCATTTAATATTTCTGAAAGCGATTTAATATTCCACGACCAAACGAATATTCCCAGACAAAATGAATATTTTATAACCACTTGCTTATTTTGAAATATTTGCGTATTTAACCCTTAACTATCCACATTAATCAAATCAACCCTTACTATTTTAAAATAATAAATAAAGGAAATTCATTTTTATTTTAAAAATTTTCGGGGTCTTACAACCTCCCCTCCTTATGAAATTTCGTCCTCGAAATTGGCGACGTAAATGGTGTTTTTGAAGGTGAGGATACCTCGCTTTCATTTCGCTTTCCAATTCCCGGTCATTTCCTCTATAGCATGATTCCTCCACAAAACTTTAACTTGTGGTATGACCTTTCTTGCGTGGGGCATGCTACTCCTTCCTATCCAAGATCTTGGCAGTACCTCCTCATACGTTAAGTCTTGGCTATCTCGTCCGGTTCTAACTCAATAACGTGGTTCGGGTCTTTCACGTATTTACGAAATGCAGAGATATGAAACACATTATGAACACGAGACATACTTGGAGGTAACGCAAAGTCTATAGGCTACATTTCCTACTTTCGGTCAAGAATTTGAAATGGACCAATAAATCGTGGATTTGAGCTTTCCTCTCTTCCCAAATCTTGTAACTCCCTTCCATGGAGCAACTCGCAATAATACATGATCCCCTACACTAAATTCCACGTCCTTTCGATGAAGATCCGCATAACTCTTTTGTCGATCTTGTGCCGTTTGTATACGTTGTCGAATCAATTGGATCTTTTCGGTGATCATACATCGTTAACTTCGGGTCCTAACAATGTTGCTTCACCCACCTCATCCCAACATATTGGAGAACGACATTTTCGTCCATATAATGCTTCAAATGGAACCATGCCTATATTTGTTTAATAACTATTGTTGTATGAGAATTCCACCAATGGCAAGTACTTATCCCAACTTCCTTTGAAATCTAGGACACAGAGTTTTAATATATCTTCAAGAGTTTGAGTAGTCCTCTCTGATTGCCCATCCGTTTGAGGATGGTATGCCAAACCAGATCGTGAAATTGTGCCCATAGCTTTCTAACCCAAAATCATGAAGTGAATCTTGGGTCACTATCCTAAACTATGGATACTGGGCATGCCATGCAACCTCACAATCTCATTCACGCACATACTAGCAAAGACGTTCAAGTGAATAAGTCTCCGTGTCGGCAAAGAAATGAAGCGAGACTTGGTTAATCTATCAACAATAACCCAATTAGCATTGATGCCTTGAGAAACCGTAGGAAGACCCGTGAACGAAATCCATGGTAATATGTTCCCACTTCCATTTTAGAATCTCAAGTGGTTGCAACGGACCCTTAGGTACTAGATGCTCCGCCTTTACACGCGTTAGCAAGTTAAACACATCGAGATAAACTTTGCAATCTCTCTTCATATTGTTCCACCAAAATGTATGTCAAGATCACGATACATTTTAGTACTTCCGGATGGATTGCAAATGGTGTATTGTGTGCCTCCATCATAATCTTGTTCTTCAAATCGAGTCGTTAGGAACACAAAGTCTAGAGTGGACTCAAGTATTCCTTCTTCATCAATTCTCGCTTAGGAATAGCTCCTTCTTGTACTTTCTTTTTCATACGCGCCATCCCGGGTGGCTTGAGCGACTTTAACTTTATCGATTAAAGTCGATTATACTCAGTATATCATCACGTGGGTACCTAGAGTTTTCATCTCCATCTCTATTATTTGTAAATTATAATGAAATTAGTCTTTGACAATATCGTACTCGTGCTTATATCGATTTTCTACTCAACACGTCGCCTACCACGTTCGCTTTTCCAGGATGGCATGGTCGAACATGTGTTTGAAATGAGTCTCCTCTTGAGTTCTTCGAAGCTCTTCCCACATTCCTTGCTCCATTCGAATTTTGTATCTCTACGAGTCACCGCGATAATGGAATAGCGATTCAAGAATATCCTCCGATAATAACCAACTAAGCTGAAAGCTACGTATTTCGATTCTCGACTTAGGTTGCTCTCAACTCGTGACTCATATCCTAACCTTGGATAAGACGTCACAATGACACCTATCGCTTTACTATCGCATCGAATATGACGTCCCCTACAGAGAGTGTCTCGCAGGTGAATTCCACAAAGGAAGTCACAAGATAAAGGCTCATGTACCAAATTCTATAGTTGAATTTTTAACTCACGAGTTCAATAGAGCCATTCGATATGAGATTTTAGAAATGAGTTTTGTCACCGGTTCAAATTCGATACAAAATTTAATATCGAGGCTTTGGGAGTAAGCGAAGAAATTCTTCAGAAAATACGTCAGGAAAAATCAATAACAACAAGAATATTATTCAAATCTGACGTGTCTTTATTCAAATCCATAACATGGACTAAGAAAACTTGACATCCGTAATAAACGAATGACTTCATGGCTTGATATGAAAATGTTTGACTATAATGGTTTGATTGCTTGAATTCGAATAACAGGTTGCTTAGGAATATGAAAACTAACAACCTTACAAAAGCAATCAATTTTGGCATGATGAGTAGTTAACCTTAAAATCACATCAAAAGCAAATATCTCTATAGAAATAAGGTTAACAGGTAATGTGATAGTACCAACCTGAATCAAGCAAGATTTTTAAACAACGGATGTAATGAAAGTTTCTCCTAATGGAGTCTCCACAGATAGGTCAAAGTTTAATTTCTCCGTAGTCAAGTTCAAACGTTGAGCGCAAGCAAGAGAGATAAAAGAATGGGTAGAACCGATATCTAGTAAGGTATATACTTCGCAAGAATTTATAATTAACTAACCTGCGTCTAACTTCGTTCGGGTTCCTCGCATTTGACCGGTCACGACAAACGCTTTCCAAGAACCGTTGACTTTGACTTTTACGGGACATCCTTTTTGAGTCACCATTCACGGCTGGATCTGGTTTCGATATCGTCTGATCTCGAAGCGATATGTCCTTCTTTTCCACAATTATAGCATACCTTGGAAGGCTTTGAACAGTTTGACCTTATATGTCCTCCTCTCCATATCTCGTAGCATCTAACCGGGCGATCGTTCTCTTCCCCTAGAATTTGTTGATAGTGTTGATGTTGCTGCCGACGTCTTCCCGTCATCGTTAAATCTTCTCTTTTTAGATTGGACATCTCTTTCCATAATATCAACGCGTCGTGCAGCTTTTACCCATGCATCACTCATTCTCACTCGTTCAATTATTTCTTCTTTCTGCAGATTCCAGCTTTATCATCTTATACTCTGCCAAAGAGTGCTTCTGTTCAAGCATCACGTATCGGGTAACACAAGCTTGAATCGTTGCATCCTTTTGCTCCACGACTGCCTGCAATTCTTTAGCCTGCTCTTCTAACTCATGAATACGATTTTGCAATTCTATATTTCGATCATAAAATACCTCTAATAAACTCTCTTCAGGTACCTCTTCTTCCTCTTCTTCCTCACTCTCAGCTGTTACCTCTGCGATTATCTCGGGTGCAACTATCAATTCTTCACTCACCACATGGATATCTCTAATTCCTTCTTCGCCTGACATCACATTATCCTGGTTGGCGATTAGAGGTGTCTCCACGATCTCATTCACTCCATTGTTAACGCTTCTCAAATGACCATTCTAAAAAACTATCATAAAACAAGGGTTAATTAAATAAATTAACAAATCACATAATACCCCTATAATATGACCAACCAACAAATAAGCTTAGGTAGGACACACTAGCGAAGGATTTACTCGTCTCTCCCCTCCTAGTTTTATTCCCCGATCTCCGCCAGAGATCATATCCCTAAGCTCTGATACCAACTGTGACGCCCCCAAAATAGGTATACACAACACCCATTCTGAGTCGCCAAATACATGGTACAAGAAGCAAACTACAACTTCAATAATACAAATGTCATGTGAAATAAATACGAATATATACTGTGAGTTTAAATATAATATTGTCTTCTAGACAATATCCACACGCAAATAAATCCCCATCATAATTATTGATACATTATTTTACAAAAATGGTGAGGACTACTAAACAACTCTCTCTAGAACCTTCATTCCATACCCCGACTAAAACTCGCTACATTCTCGCCTCCCCGAGAAGAAAAATGGAACAACAAGGAAAAGGGTGAGCTCAACTAGCCCGAAGAAAAGAATACTATGACTAAGATAATATACAATAAATTATCGTTAGTCTCCAACAGGAAAAATCGATAGAATACAATAGACAACAAGTTTCAGATCAATATTCGCAGAAATAAAATAATAATTCATAGAAGAGTTACGTAGAGAATGAAATCTACTATAATCTATGAATTCAACAAATCCATCATCAATATTTTATCCTCAGAACATCAATCAATATTCATCTCAAATCAAATATTCATCTTTTGCACTCTGAAGCCAAAGATATTCATCAATCGGTCATGTTCATCTCAACACTGCTCATCTTTTGCACTAAAGGCCAAAGATATTCATCACTCGGTCATGTTCATTTAAACACTGTTCATCTTTTGCACTACGTGGCCAAAGATATTCTTTAGAAATCATTCATCTTTGACACTACGGCCAAAGATATTCAATAATATCATCATTTAAGACCGAGGGATGATGAAAAATATTTTAAAGAACGAATCCAAAGAAACAAAATGACAAGGATTAAGGATTAAGTACTTTGTTTTATCCATGTCCAACAATACCTCAAAAATAATCATAGTGGTGTAAAATTCAAGAATAATCAAAACATGGATACAATCAAAGCTAGTATCCGAATAGATATTTTGACTGAAAAGAAGAAATTTTATTTTTCGATTGAATAAGGTCAGATATCGTGAATAGTCTTGAGTATCGTGAATAAACTCAGACACCAAAAGATAGAAATTCCACAAAAAAAACATTTTCACGCTTCATGAATAGTACTGCGTGAATAGTAACTCGTGAATAATAACTCATGAATAGTAACCCCGACATAAAAAAGTTCCAAATTTGATAAAAAGTTCCAACCAATATTTCAAAGATAATGATATTGAAGAAATAATATCATTTGAGAAGAAAATAACATCCCTTACCTCGAAGAATCAAGATTTTGGAAGGAAGGTCTCAAAGTGATCTTTGAATGAAACTTATCTTTGAATAACAACTCTCAAAGTATCTAAATACTCACAAAATACGCTCGATAATATAGAGAAAGAGAAAACTTTGTTTACGGTGTGATTTTCAATTCTAACTTAGCCTCTATTTATAGGAAAATGTTAAGCCGCATGGCAAGCGGACTTAACTCAGAACTCGATGGCTTTACTCTACTATTCCCACCCCACCACATTTGAAAATTCAATTGAGCACATTTTTCACCAACCAAAAGTGGGGCCCACCAATTCTAAATTTTCCACCAAAATCATTTATAACCTAATTTACGAATCACCACCTCTTAAAATTCATAATAAATTATACGCTCATTTTAAATCGGTTCAAAATTTGTAGACATATACTCAACTTATATATGTATAACATATCCAAAAATTACAACGATCCAACGGTCGGATTAAATATTATAACTCACACAATAAAGTCGTAATAACACCGATTTGATCTTTTAATACCTCCAATCCGGCAAAATAAAACATCTCAAGAATAATTTCTTCATTAATAACCACATAAATAAATCCATCATTTATATTCATATAAAATAAATATTTCCTTATCATATGAATCAATAATTAATTATTCACAAATAATATTACGAATCACAATTATGATGACCAGTAGTTCCTGGAAGAGGGGCTTCCGATAAGGATTTCTCCTTCTTGGCGTATGATTAGGTGACCAAACCTCTCCTTGATGAACTTTCTAGACATTGCCAATAATGTTATCTAATAATATTATTCAAATAATATGAATTATTGATCCGATAATGGGAAATCTTTGTGCGATGACAATTATTGAAACAAAGATAATATAAAATACCAACGCAAAGAATTATTGAATCAATAAAATAAAATATTGAATAAAGAACTCTTTGTGAAAATTATTGAGTAGTGCCATCTTACGTGCGAGTCAATAATTCAACAATACTATGCAATACTGGTGTCTTCTTTAACCAACCACGCGTAGACATCAGTATTTTAACCACCGGGTATCCCAATGATCTTAATTTGGTAAATAACTACGCCAATTATTTATAACCACCCAAACTTTGTTGTTTTCCTCATCCAATCGCTTTCAGTTATGGGCCCACACATGGTCATGCATAAATACGAATATTCCCCGCAGTTCGAATATTTCCACGACCAAACGAATATTCCCCGACAAAAATGAATATTTTATAACCACTTGCTTATTTTGAAATATTTGCGTATTTAACCCTTAACTATCCACATTAATCAAATCAACCCTTACTATTTTAAAATAATAAATAAAGGAAATTCCTTTTTATTTTTAAAAATTTTTGGGGTCTTACATTATTAATATTATAACAATATTTTAATCACTTCTTAAACTTATAAACATTTTATTTCAATTGTTTACACTTTACCAAATAATGCATTTAATCATTCGAAAATGTCATACTCATAAGATTTCATCACCAATGATCAAATTCCTCATCAAAAATCTGCATATACCTTATATAGGATTTTCAAGTCATAAAATCTTATTTTTCAACTTTGTTACTTCACATAACATATTTAACTCATATGTTCATAACTAAACCATTTTTATGAAAAATACCAAATCAGTTCCAAAAATATTTCTTTTCTGGGATTTAGTATAATATAGTCCCATAATGAACATATATTTTTCTCAAAATTTTTAAAATTCATTTACTATTTTTCAAAAATTAATTTCTAATTAATTCCTTAAGAAATTAGCTACCTCAAGTTTAACTCCAGAAATTCCCAACTCTTGGCAGGATCTTACACATGTTAACGTGAGCTTTCAGTTTAAATTTCATGGTCATCGGAGTTATAGAACTTCGGTTATAGCTTTTTTCGTCGAAAAAACATATGAAATGGTCATAACTTACTCATTTTAAGTCGGAATGAGCTCATTTTTGGACAGGAGGTACTTTATACCATATATTTCCATGTCCCAAAAGACCGGATTTTTTTTCACAAATTAAGTGACCGAAATAGCCCTTACAAAATTTTGACAGTAGCCTTTTTGGTATTTTCAGTTTTTGACTTCTTTACTAAAATCAATCCACACGAAAATTTACAACATCTTTTCTAATGATTCCACTTGGATCAGTTAGAAAACTCATAGATCTAACTCTAGGACTTGACCACACTCAAAAATTCCAAATATAATAGGAGATATGGTCAATTAAATTTCATGTTCCATTTTTACCAAAATCTGATTTTCAACACTTTGTGATTTCTAAGAAACTTTTATGTTTTCACATAATAATCAACATAACTCATCATAACACTTGCTAATACTACATATACCCATGAACAGATACTGGATGAAGCGCAAATATCAAGGATATTCCACTAATTTTATGGAGTATAGAAGCCAAAACTTTAACCAACTGAGTATAACAGAATATATGAAACTGCAAATGGATTTTCACCCGCCATGCGGTAATCCACGATGAGATCATTTCCACAATTTAATAAGGAATGAATACAAAAGATCATTCACCATGCATGTGGTAATCCACATAGACAGTGTGACGCCCCCAAAATAGGTATACATCACCTATCCTGAGTCGCCAAATACATGGTACAAAATACAAATACAATCTTTAATATACAACAAAAGAACTATGAGTTTTAATACAAATATTGTCTTACAGACAATATCCACTCTCGAAATAAGTCCTCATTACATTTATTGTCACACTATTTAATGTAATAGTGAGGACTACTAATGCTATCATCTGGACCATCACTCTGTTTACGATTAAAGACGTCCTCGCTACGTTCTCATTTTCTCGAAGAAAACAAAGGAAAGAAAGGGGTGAGCTCAACTAGCCTAGTAAAAATATTATGACTAAGATAATGCGGGATAAATTATCATTAGTCTTCAACAATGTTAAACCGATAAAATACAATAGACAACAAGTTTAAGCTGCAATGGAATAAGCAATCCATTAAAAGAGTCAAGTAGAAATAAAATCTACTATCTTTTATGATTTAAAAGGTTTTCATTACTTTTATCATTGGGACTCGACAATAAATAATCCACATCATCGAATTACCACGCTTTACGACCCAATGATATTCTTTAGTATCACGACCACAATTATCTATGACTACGGGCGAGAATATTTGTGTATTCATCAATGGTCATGATCATGTCAACAATATTCCCATCAATGCACTACGGACGAATGAGGACTTTTATTACATCATTTATAACATTACGGTCATGATTATATCGAATAATCCCTGGTCATAATCATACTGTAAGACCCCAACTTATTATTAATGAAATTTAATTTTCTCTATTTATTATTTTGAAATAGTAAGGGTTGATTTGATTAATATGGATAGTTAGGGGTAAAATACATAAATATTTCAAAATAAGCAAGTGGTTATAAAATATTCATTGTTGTCGGGGAATATTCGTTTGGTCGTGGAATATTAAATGCTTGTCGGGGAATATTAAATGCAACCAGCGATCTTGTAATGGGCCCCCATAACGGAAAGCGATTGGATGAAGAAAATGCAAATATAAGTTGTTTAAAAATAACAGGCGTAGTTATTCTGAGATTAATATTGTTAAAATACTCGGTTGGTTAAAACACACGATTAGCACCGCGGTATTGCACCAATTATTGATTCTTACGTGAAAGGCCTTACTCAATAATGGTTACGGTAATTCTTTATTCGATTATTTTATTGATTTAATAATTGTTGCGTTGATATTTTATATTGTTGTTTTTGATAATTGTCATTCTGCAAATATTTTTCATTATCGAAGCAATTCATATTATCCTGAATAATATTATTAGATAACATTATTGGCAATGTCTAAAAAGTTACATGCAAGGAGAGGTTTGGTCACCTAATAATTGCGCTTAAGATGGGAGAAATTCTTATTGAAAGCCCCTCTTTCACCAGGAACTACACTGTGTCGATATTGTGATTACAGAATATTATTTGTGAATAATTAATTATTGATTCATATGATGAGAAAAATATTGATTTTATGTGGATATAGATGGAGAAAATTTTAATGTGACAATTGTTGAAAATTGAAATTTTATCTTTTTTACGATAAAATAATTCATTTAAATATATTATTATATTTTAATAATATAATAATGGTGATATTTTACAACGAATGTGGGATATATAAGTATCTGAGGAGGAAGAGTATTTTTGTTGCAATAAATGTTTAAAACATGTTAAACATGTGAAATGGACCCCATTTATTGATTTGAAATTTGATTATAGCTTTAAAAAATGCTTGGTTTGTGGATTTGATTCGATTTTTATTTGGAATTTGGAAAAATTTTCTTCTGAAAAGTTGTAGAGAATTGAATTTCCTATAAAAAATTGCGAGTTTTGAATTTTCTGACAAAAGGGCTATTTATTGTGAATTATTGAAGTTTTGAAGCTCCGAAATAATTAATTTTTGGAAGTTTAAAATATTTTAAATATGAAAAACGTTTTTTTGTCATTATTGTGGATCTTGCATGTGTTGAAATTTGCTGAATTCAGATCCTTAAAAGTGGGCGTAGAAATTATAATATATATATTAATATTTTATTAAATTTTCTGCTTTGGTGTTCTAAGCATTTTCTTATAAATAGGGTGCTTAGGTTAGAATTGAAAATCACACCAGAAGTTTTCTGAAGTTTTCTCTCTATATTATCGAGCGTATTCTTGTGAGTATTTTGAGTATACTTTGAGTATTGCTATCTGATCTTTCGAGTCAGTCCATGTTCATTATTTATATATTTCCAATATCCATATTGATTGAAATCTTATGATCTTTCTAGGTAAGGGATATTATTATTTTTATTCATAATGATATTATTTCTACAATATCATTATCTTTGAAATATTGATCTGAAGTTTTTATCAAATTTAGAACTTTTGGTGTCGGATTCTTATTCACGTATCTGGCCTTTTCACGATATCTGATCTTATTATTCACGAATCTGGCACTATTCATCGAAAAATGAAAATTTTCTTTTTAAATCTAAAATATCTATTGTGGATACTAGCTTTGATTGTATCCATGTTTTGATCATTCTTGAATTTTACACCACTATGATTATTTTTGAGGTATTTTTGGACATGGATAAAACAAAGTACGAATCCTTAATCCTTAATCCTTGTCATTTTGTTTCCTTTGGATTCGTTTCTTTAAAATATTTTCATCATCCTCGGTCTTAAATGATGATATTATTGAATATCTTTGGCACATAGTGCAAAGATGAATGATTTCGATGAATATCTTTGGCCGTAGTGCAAAGATGAACATGTGTTTAGATGAACATGACCAATGATGAATATCTTTGGCTGTATAGTGCAAAGATGAATATTTAATTCGGATGTATATTGATTGATGTTACGGGGATAAAAGATGAGCGATGAACTTTTAAATTCATACATAGAAGATAGTAGTTTGCATTCTCTCTTAACTCTTCTAATGAATTATTATTTCATTGCGAATATTGATTTAAAAATTTGTTGTCTATTGTATTCTATTAGATTTTTCCTGTTGAAGACTAATGATAATTTGTTGTATATTATCTTAGTCATAATATTCTTTTTTGGGCTAGTTGAGCTCACCCTTTTCCTTTTTGTTCCATTTTTCTTCTCGGGAGGCGAGAATATAGCGAGTACTGAGTCGGGGTATGGAATGAAGGTTCTAAAGAGAGTTGTTTAGTAGTCCTCACCATTTTGTAAAATAATGTATCAATAAATGTGATGAGGATTTATTTGAGTATATATATTATCTAGAAGATAATATTTGTATTCAAACTCACAGTTTTCTTGTTGTAATAATAAAGTTGTAGTTATTTACATACTTTGTATGTATTGACAACTCGAGAATGGGTGATGTATACCTATTTTGGGGGCGTCACATATACCAAGTCCATCTAAGCACTACAGTTCTGATGACTTTCAAAAATATATAAACATGAGGATGATGACAATGATATAAGAATTCAATAAAACAAGTTCATGAATTAATTTATCCGAGAAACTAATAACGTCTAAATTGTCAACACGATACTTCTTTGTAGAGTAAAATTCAAGAATGCTCGAAAGAATATTTCTATGAAAAGATATCTTTGGATGAAGCTTAAATATCAAAGATATCCACTAATTTCATGGAGTATAAAGTCAAAACTTTAACCAATTTGAGTATAATAAAGAATGGAATAACAAAAGAAATCACCGTGCATGTGATAGATAAGATATATAGGTTATTCAATGAGAATAAATAATACGTAACTAGGTCCGACGTAAAACGCATGCATGGATATTCCATCGAATAATAAAGAATGAAATAACATAAAGATTTTACCAAGTATAGAAGTCCACAGTGTCAAGTTATTCAATGAATAATAAAGAATTTCCGGCGTAAAAAATTCGTAATGACAGGATATTCAATGGAATAATAAATAATGGAATAACATAAGGAGTTTCACCAAGTATATTCAACGTAATAATAAATAATGGAATAACATAAGGATTTCACCAAAATAATAAAGATATGGAATAACATAAGGATTTCCCAATTATACAAGTATTCATATAGAATGGTATCAGAATAATAAAGATTTTAACCAGTCCTTCATTAAAAAGAAATAATAAAGCATGAATATGATATTCTCAACAAAATAATAAAGAATGGAATAACATATAGGATTTCACCATTATATATTTCTCGATAATTGTTATTAGGTTTTAGTTAATGTTATTAAGGACTTAGGTATCGTCACCCGTCTTGGGTAGCCTTCTTCTTTCTTACATGGTACATAAATTCAAATACAACTTACTAATATAAGCGTAGGTATGCAATCGACATAAAGCGTGAGTTTGAATACAAATATTGTCTACTAGATATTATACTGAACTCGAAAAGGTCCTCATTACAACTATTATCACACTTTATTTCACGAATAGTGAGGACTACTAATCTTATCCTCTGGACCATTACTTACGTTCCCAGACTAAATCCCGGCTATGTTCTCATTTCACGAAGAAACGGTGAAAAGAAAAGGGTGAGCTCAACTAGCCCGATGAAATATTATGACTAAGATAATGCGAGAATAAATTATCATTAGCCTTCAACGATGTTAAAGCGATAAAATACAATGAACAACCGGTTTAAGCTGCGGTGGAATAAGCATCCATTAAAAAGTCAGAGTAGAGAATAAAATCTACTATCTTTTAGGTTTTAAAAGGTTTTCATCAATTTTTATCATTTGAGACTCGACAATAATAAACCACCACATCTAATCATCCACATACCACGGTCGAGGATTTTCATCAAATTATCGATGGTTAAATGACTATCTTAGAATCACCCACAGTGTATAATCATACCAAAAAACTATCCATCAACTTGCATTACAGACCCTTTGAGGACTTTTGTCACATCATTTATATCAAGTCGTGATTATCTTAGAATGATCCACGTCGTCATAATCATACTAAGTTCATCTATGCTTGCGTAAGCGAAGATAACATAATATAACATGAGGATGATGACAATGACATAGTAATTCAATAAAACAAGTTCAAAATTATTTAATCCATGAATTATTAACGTCCAAATTGTCGACATGATCTTTGTTTAAGTAGAGTAAAATTCAATAATGATCGGAAGAATATTTCCATGAAAGATCTTTGGATGAAACGCATGAATATCGAGGATATTCTACTAATTTCATGGAGTATAGAAGTCAAAGTTTTAACCTTATTTGGGTATAATAAAGAATGGAATAACAAAAGAAATCACCGTGCATGCGGTGCTTGCGCATAGGCGAGTTATTCAACGAATAATAATAATAACGGAACGGTCGGTGAAATTCACAAGCGGGATGTTCAACGAGAATAATAAAGATGGAACCCGGATCCGGTGTAAAACACACGATAGGATATTCAGCGAGAATGATAAAAAGCGGAACCGGTCGATGTAAAACACCACTTGAGACGAGGATGTTCAACGAATAATAATAAAAAGCGGAACCGGTCCGGTGTAAAACACTGCAGACGGGGATGTTCAGCGAAATAATAGAAGAATGTCACCAAGTATAGGGTTAATGCGTATCTGAGTTATTCAATGAGAATAATAAGCGATGGAATAACATAAGGATTTCACCAGTATAGGGTATCTGGCGTATCGAGGTTATGTATAGGGTATGCCACTTTTACGGAGTTATTCAACGAATGATAATGAATGGAATAACGAAGTTCTCTTCGAAGAAAGAATAACACCCTTCTAGTAAAAAAAGCGAATATAGAAGTAGTGAAGTAGCGAGAATACTTTCTTCTTTCTATAACTTTTCTCTATAAACTTCTCTCTATAATTTCTCTCTACAGAGTTTGATGAATTAAATAAAAAATAATGAAGGAATGAGCTTATTTATAGGAAAATAGAATGCATAGTAACTAATCCATGAGCGGTCAGTTGATTTACTTTAATCGACGGTCCATATTTAAAGAAAAATCTTTTAAATAAAATATAATATATTCTATTTATATAAAAACATTTTACTATGCAAACACTTATGCAATCTTATGCAAAACCTTTATCTGAAAACACTATATAACACTATGCATCGTAATAAAATATAATATATTACATTTATAGAATAACTTTAATAAAGTATTACATTTTATATAAAAAAGATGTTTACATTTTATTACGTTAATAATCTGAATAAAACAAAAGCGTCATTATCATTATAATAATTCATATTATTAATCGTGATAATGGAATCAAAGTGGTGACTTCTCATAAGCATCGATAATCAATACAGGTATTCTTTCTTATGCGACCACACGTATTCTTTGTACTTTTACTCTAGGTAGTTCAGCGGTAACCACGGTAAAACTTCATAGTTATTTCAATAAAATATTTTTGTCGTTTTCTCGATCAAATGATAATTACATTATGGGGTCCACCAATGATTGGTAGTTATGCGAATATTCCCATTAATAAGATATTCCCAGACTAATCGAATATAATATAACTACTTGCATACTTTGCAAAATTTATAAATACTACCCACAACTATAATATTATCTCAAATTCACACCATAATATTAAAAAATTATTTTGACTAAATTTAAATCTTTATTGATAAAATCTGGGGTCTCACAATCTCCCTCCTTATGGAATTTAAGCCCTCGAAATTAGAATGCGATACACAGGTATGATAAAGAGGTGAGGATACCTTGAATACCTTTATCGTTGAAAATATTAAATTCATTTTTGCAATCCGGCGAAGATATTCATTCATTAACAATTCATCTTTTTACTTTCTGAACCAAAGATATACAATTGTAAAACCAATAATCTTTGAGACTCGACAATAGTATCACAACCATGAATTATCCATGCCTTTCTTGGCTAAGGATATTACGTGTTTTTTCAATTCTGATCGTGATTATCTACAAGATAATCCGTGGTCGTAATCATACCAAGTCTATCAATGCACTTCTGACGAAGATGACTTTTACCACATCCATGAATTAATATTTCATTCTTTGAGACTCGATTTCGATAATTAATCCATATCATCGAATCATCCTGCCTTCTACGGGCCGAGGATATTCATTAGTATCACGACCACGAATTATCCATACCTTCGACCGAAGATAATCGTGTATTCATTAGTATCCGCGACCACAAATTTATCCATACCTACTGAAAGATAATTGTGTATTCATTAATTAGTATCACGACCACAAATTATCCATGCACTACTGACGAAGATAATTGTGTATTCATTAATATCATATTCATTACCACAAATTATCCATGCACTTCTGACGAAGATAATTGTGTATTCATTAATATCCGACCACAAATTATCCATGCACTACTGGCGAAGATAATTGTGTATTCATTTCTGATTATGATTATATCGAACAATCCACAGTCATAATCATACCAAGTCCATCTCACGAGCCGAGATGACTTTCGACGTAATATAAGCGTGAGGATAATGATATAAAGAATCGATCGAATGAGATCGAGGATAAATATTAAACATTTATAATATAATTTATCCGAGTTCAAGAATATCCCCATGTTTTCAATCACTTAATAATCTCATAATCTAATATCATTAATATTATAACAATATTTTAATCACTTCTTAAATTTATAAACAATTTATCTTAATTGTTTACGCTTTACCATATAATGCATTTAATCATTCAAAAATGTCATACTCATAAAATATCATCACCAATTATCAAATCCTCTCAAAAAAAAATATGCATATACTACTATATAGGATTCTCTAGCCATAAAATCCTATTTTCAACTTTGTTCTTCATATAACATATTTAACTCATATGTTAAGTAACTAAACTATTTTCATGAAAATACCAAATCAGCCCCAAAAATATTTCTTTTCTGGGATTTAGCATAATATAGTCCCATAATGAAAATATATTTTTCTCGAATTTTAAAATTCATTTACTATTTTTTAAAAATCAATTTCCACTTAATTCCTTAAGAAATTAGCTACCTCAAGTTTAACTCCAAAATTCCCAAATCTTGGCAGGACCTTACACATGTTAACGTGAGCTTCAGTTTTAAATTTCATGGTCATCGGGAGTTATAGAACTCCGGTTATAGCGTTTTAAATCGGAAAAACCTAAATATTGAAATAGTCATAACTTGCTCATTTTAAGTCGAGAATGAGCTCATTTTGGACAGGAGATACTTTATACCATATACCTTCATGTCCCAAAAGGCCAGAATTTTTCTCATAATTTAAGTCACCGAAACAGCCCCTTAAAGTTTCTGGGCAGTAGCATTTTCGAAATTTACAGCTTTGGCCTCCTTTGCTAAAATCAGTCCACACAAAATCTACAACACCTTTTCCAGTAATTCCACTTGGATTAGTTAGGTAACTCGTAGATCTAACTCTAGGACTTGACCACATTCAAAAATTTAAAATATAATAAGAGATATAGTCAATTGAATTTCATATTCGTTTTTCACCAAAATCGATTTTCAACTCTTTGTGATTTCTAAGAAACTTTCATGTTTTCACATACTAACCAACATAACTCATCATAAAACTTACTAATACTTCATATACCCATGATTTTCATTATTCCATGCTTTTATTATGACTTTCATCATAAACCACGTAAAGCTATTCATTTTAATTGAAGAAATATTTGAGGTTTAAGAAATGAGTTTTTTATCTTTGGGTCAATACAAAATTCGATTTCACGCTCTAGGGTAGGCTAGAAATCTTCAAGAATCGTCAAGAAATTTATTAATGATAGAAATATCATTCAAAAGCTACTACTCTTATCCAAGACTTGGATAATACGTTACATTGATACCAAGCTGTGACTTCTCCCTTAACCTAGATAGCCCTCACAATGATACCTATAAACTTGCCATCTTCATTCACGATGTAAGCCTCTGAAAAAGTCCGGCTTGGTGCATTCCACACAAAAGAAGTCAACAACGAAAGGATCGGGGCTCTTTACTTATGGCTTGATATAACGATGATTAACTTTAGGGTTTGGTTACTTTGAATTAAGTATAACGGGTTGGTTAGGAATATGAAAGCTAACAACCTTACAAAAAGAATAATAAGTAGTTAATCAATCGTTTTCAAAAATTACCTCAAAGGCAAGAATTTTTAAAGATATAAGATCGTGAAAGTGTTTATTTGAAACAACAAGATTAATAAGCGATGGAGGTAACGAAGGTTTCTCCCAACGAAGTTTCAATAGATAAATCAAAGTCTAATTTTTTTGAGTCAAATTTAAACATTGAACACAACTAGGTAGAATAAAAGAGTGGGTAGAACTTGTATTGAATAAAGTATAGACTTATGATAATTAATTTACCAGTAATAACCCGTTCGGTTTTCTCGACAAAAGCTCTCGCTTAAATTACAAGGTTTGACTTTACTATAGGTACATTCCACCCTTAAGTGCTTCTTCACATTCACGATCCATGATTTGAATCATTATTCTCGATCCATATCGAATTCGGGTTGGCCGCTATGCACGAGGTAATTAGAATTCGATGTTAAAATTCTCCCATTCTTTGTCCAAAAAGCAAAGTCCATTTCATCTATTTTGGCTTTATTGGATCGACGTCTTTTCTACACTATCAACGCGTTGTGCGGCTTTTACCCATACATACGTCTATTCTCCTTAGTTCGGTTGTTTCTTCTTTCGGTGATCTTTGATTTTTAAATTCTCGATTCGAACTTTAATATCTTACACCACCTTAAAGCGTGATTTTGTTCGAGCATCACATATCGGGTAACCCAATTTTGAATTGTTGTATCCCTTTGTTCCACGACCGTTTGCCGTTCTTCAACTTTGTTCTTCTAGCTCACGAACACGATTTTGTAATTCTAAGTTTTGATCATAAATTTCTTCTAACCAATTCTCCTCGGGTTCCTCTTCTTCCTCTTCTTCCTCACTTTTCGGTGCTACCTCTGCAACTAGCTCAAGGTGCAACAATTAGTTCTTCATTTACTACGTGGATATCTCTAATTTGTTCCTCGTCGAAACCTTTGCATTAACTTTGATTAGTGATTAAAGGTGTCTAGCGGTCACATTCACTCCATTGTGAATATTTTGGTTTGCCATTTCAAACAACTTTGCCACAACCTGAGGGTTAATTAATATATCAAATATTATCCTATACTCGTGAGCCAATTAAATACCAAATAAACTTAGGTAGGTCATACTAGCGAAGGAATTTCCGTCTCTCCCCTCTAGTTCTTATCTCATATCTTAGCGGGATCATATCCTAAGCTTTGATACCAATTGTGGCGCCCCCAAAATTAGGTATCGTCACCCATCTTGGGTCGCCACTTACATGGTACATAAATTCAAATACAACTTACTAATATAAGCGTAGGTGTACAATCGACATAAAGCGTGAGTTTGAATACAAATATTGTCTACTAGATATTATACAAACTCAAAGGAGTCCTCATTACAACTATTATCACCTTATTTCACGAATAGTGAGGACTACTAATGCTATCCTCCTCGGACCATTACTTACGTTCCCAGGCTAAGTCCCGGCTATGTTCTCATTTCACGAAGAAACGGTGAAAGAAAAGGTGAGCTCAACTAGCCCGATGAAATATTATGACTAAGATAATGCGAGAATAAATTATCATTAGCCTTGACAGTGTTAAGCGATAAAATACAATGGACAACCGGTTTAAGCTGCGGTGAATAAGCGATCCATTAAAAAGTCAGTAGAGAATAAAATCTACTATCTTTTAGGTTTTAAAGGTTTTCATCAATTTTTATCGGCTGAGACTCGACAATAATAAACCACCACATCTAATCATCCACATACCCACGGTCGAGGATTTTCATCAAATTATCGATAGTCGTGACTATCTTAGAATCACCCACAGTCATAATCATACCAAAACTATCCATCAACTGCATTCTGAGCCCTTTGAGGACTTTTGTCACATCATTTATATCAAGTCGTGATTATCTTAAGAATGATCCACAGGTCATAATCATACTAAGTTCATCTATGCGTAAGCGAAAGATAACATAATATAACATGAGGATGATGACAATGACATAGTAATTCAATAAAACAAGTTCAAAAATTATTTAATCCATGAATTATTAACGTCCAAATTGTCGACATGATCTTTGTTTAAATGAGAGTAAAATTCAATAATGATCGGAAGAATATTTCCATGAAAGATCTTTGGATGAAACATGAATATCGAGGATATTCTACTAATTTCATGGAGTATAGAAGTCAAAGTTTTAACCAACTGGGTATAATAAAGAATGGAATAACAAAAGAAATCACCGTGCATGCGGTGCTTAGCGCCAGACGAGTTATTCAACGAGAATAATAATAACGGAACGGTCGGTGAAATTCACGCAAGCGGGATGTTCAACGAGAATAATAAAGATGGAACCGGATCCGGTGTAAAACACACGCGATAGGATATTCAGCGGAATGATAAAAGGCGGAACCGGTCGGTGTAAAACACTTGCGAGCGAGGATGTTCCAGCGAATAATAAAAAAAAGCGGAACCGAATTATTGGTGTAAAACACTGCGACGGGATGTTCCAACGAATAATAGAAGAATGTCACCAAGTATAGAATTAAGCCCAGCATTATCTGAGTTATTCAATGAGAATAAAAGCGATGGAATAACATAAGGATTTCACCAGTATAGGGTATCTGGCGTATCGGAGTTATGTATAGGGTATGCCACTTTTACGAGTTATTCAACGAATGATAATGAATGGAATAACGAAGTTCTCTTCGAAGAAGAAAAATAACACCACTTACAGTAAAAAAAAATGAATATAGAAGTAGTGAAGTAGCGAGAATACTCTTCTTCTTTTTACATAACTTTTCTCTATATAAACTCTACATAATTTCTCTCTCTAGAGTTTCATGAATTAAAAGAAAATAATGAAGGAATGAGCTTATTTATAGGAAAATAGAATGCATAGTAACTAATCCATGAGCGGTCCAGATTGATTTACTTTAATCGGCGGTCCGTTATTTAAAGAAAAATCTTTTAAATAAAATATAATATATTCTATTTATATAAAAACATTTTACTATGCAAACAACATGCAATATCTTATGCAAAAACACTATGCAAAAACACTGTATTATCGTAATAAAATATAATATATTACATTTATAGAATAACTTTAATAAAGTATTACATTTTATATAAAAAGATGTTTACATTTTATTACGTTAATAATCTGAATAAAACAAAAGCGTCGTTATCATTATAATAATTCATATTATTAATCGATAATGGAATCAATGGTGACTTCTCACATAAGCATCGATAATCAATCTGGGTATTTTCTTATGCAACCACACGTATTCTTTGTACTTTTACTACTGAGAGTAGTTCAACGGTAACCACGGTAAAACTTCATGAGTTATTTCAATAAAATATTTTTGTCGTTTTCTCGATCAAATGAATAATTACATTATTAGGGTCCACCAATGATTGAGTAGTTATCGAATATTCCCCTAAGCAAATATTCCCAGACTAATCGAATATAATATAACTACTTGCATACTTTGCAAAATTTATAAATCTACCCACACTATAATATTATCTCAAATTCATACTATAATATTAAAAATTATTTTGACTAAATTTAAATCTTTATTGATAAAATGATTGCGCGTAAACATGTTATTCCAACATAATAATAAGGAATGGAATAACGGAAGAATTTCATCAAGTATAGAAGTCCACGTGATCTGAGGTTATTCCAATGAATAATAAAGAATGGAATAACGAAGTTCTCTTCACTGAATACTGAAAGAAATAATACCCTTACCTTAGAAAAAGCTGGATCTTAGAATAGTGAGGTAGCAGGACTTCTCTTCTTCTTTCTCTATAATAATTGCTCTATAGCTTTAGTGAATTGGTGAGAAATGAAGGAAGAATGAGCTTCTATTTATAGGAAAATATAGTTTAAATAATTACACGTTTTGGGGCTCGAAATATTACTGTATAATACCTTCCTCTTTTTTTCTTTTTTTTTTTAATTTAGTCCTGCAAGTATTATCAATCTTGCACCAACTCCCCTAATAGTAAATCATGTGAATCAATAGTAAAATCACGTGACTCAATAGTTCTAAACATGTGAAAAAATTAATTATAATATAATACCTTCAACTATACCTCTATTTTTAACTTAGTCATGAAAGTATTATCAATCTTACACCACTTCCCCTAATAGTACCAGAATGTGAATCAATAGTAAACACATGTGAACAAATAGTTAATAGCATGTGAATTAATAGCAATTAATTTGTTCATTTATCCGATTAATTACCCGACTGGTCAGTATAACTTCCAGACATCAATTAATACTGAAATAAATGTCGAGTTCCACTAACACTAATAATTCCAACACAATGGAACTATCAATTTCATCTTAAATCAACACGAACTTATTCATCATTAATATCATAACTCACAATATTTAACAACCAAGTCGTTCCTGTGACGTAGGGCCTTTCAGATAAGGATTTCTCCTTATTGGTAGCATTGATTAGATATTCAAACCTCTCTTTGGCGATGTAACTTATAGACATTGTAAATATTACAATTTAATAATATGAATAACTTTATCGTCTCAATTATTGATTTAATAATATAACATATTATCTGTATTTACATAATGTGACAATAATAGAATCAATAATATGAGAGATATGATGCAACAATTCTTTGTAATAATAATGAAGTATAACCGGGTGACTTATCACGTAAGATCAATAATCAATACCGCTGTCTTCTTATCAACCATGCAGATTCTTGTGTATTTTTTTTACTACCGGGTAGTTCAACAAAGATTAATGGTAAAACCTCCGCCATATTTTCATAAAATATTTTTGTCATTTTATAACTACGACAAGTATTTTATTAGGGTCGCGATGATTATATTAACGATGTCGTCATACGATATTCTCCCGACAAAAAGAATATTCCCTACGAACGAATATTATATAACAACTTGTATACTTTCTGAAAATTTATAAATATTACCCACAACTATAACGTTATATCAAATCCACACCATTATATTAAAAAATATTTGAAAAAAATTAAATATTTATTCATAAAATCCTCGGGATCTCATAGAATTAGTCTATTAGTAATTATACTTATATATATATATATATTTATAATTATTAGTCTATTACTGATTATCAACTTATAAAATTATAATTATATATTAGTCTATTACTGATTATCAACTTATCAAATTATAAATACTAGGTGATAGCCCGTGCATTGCACGGACTAATTTGAATAATGAATTGAATAAGCTCCTACAATATAATACTTGAATATGCACAACTATTCTAAAATGTTAAAAAAACTCCAAATTCTAGAGTGCAAAGTGAAAGCCTTGAGGAGTACATGCAAAATACTCAGTAAATTGTGCATATTCAAAAAATTAGGAAACTAGTGGTGGCATGAAATAAACATGTATTCAACATATACAGTGGAAAAGGCATGCTAGGAAAAGATGAAGAAACAAAAAAAAATTGAAGATTAAGAGTAACTGAACATAAGAGTATGTTATCTGAAGCATGAACATTTATAAGGTAGTCGGTTATCCACTTGAGCGAACCTTGAGCATGCTCTAATAGATCCACTGCTTGCATTTGATCCTCATACTCAAGGATGATCCATGACAGGAAAGTCGCAGTAAAAGCCATAGGGAATCCAAACTTCATATGATCCCCAACATCTTACATTCCTTTAAAAAAATCTACATTTGCTTCATTTCCATCATCAAGATCTGAATTTCCAAAATTACATATTTAGCAAATCAACTTTATCCTTCTCTGTTCTTAATTATCTTGGAATCCCCTGTTTTCCCATTTTCTTTCCTCTCATCTGTTTTGTCTATCCTCCATTACCATTACATCACAGCAGGACTCTACATCTTCAGGCCTCATTTGTTGACAGATAAACAATTTCTGCGGTTGCAAAAAAAAATGTGAATTTCAATAGGCACTATAGTTCTGCTCACAGAATACCTTCTCATCAAATATATAAAAAATTCAATAAATACTAATTCATTTATATAAATATACATGCTTAATTTAATACTATATTATTTTAATTAAAAACGCATAACTTTCAAAAGATTTGCTCATGAGGTATATACCTCTAGCTCCAGTGCCAACTCTTTTCCTTAGAAAACCCCACATGTTGTCTAAATCTCAACCACAATTAGATTGAAGTAGAAAAATATATAATCTGAGAGTCACAAATTTTAACTTTGATGTGGAGAGCAAATGACTATTTAGTTAATGCATGAAATTTTCTAAAAAATTAAATGAACCTGCCAATGGTTATAGTTATATATGATTATATCTCTGGTATTTCAATTTAGCAAGCAATAGAAGATATGGATGAATAGTGAATAATAAGATAAGAGAGAGTGACATTGAAAACCTAATTAACAGAAAAACAAATAAATAGATTTTGAATAGGTACCTGGTGGAATGAATTTGATTACCGGCGAGACGTCAGTAGTTGTGATTTGAGGATGAAGAGCTTTAGTGGATGATTGATTGTCTGTTGAAAATTTCCAAATATGTAAAGAATTATGAAATTAAATTAGGATTCATGTAAAGTAGCAGTAAATATACATACTTGATTTCTACTATATTACTATATATTCAATACTACTATATTCTCCTTCATTTATTTCTTTGCAATTCCAAAAAAATCATTATCACAACTATACCTGAAAACTTCTTTAGAGATTTAAAGATGGATAAACACATCACCCAAAGAATTTATGTAAAAAGAACCCATTTTCATATTTGTATTATGCTCTTCTTCAAAGTTCAAACCAATCAACCTACAGGCCTATGAAACTCAAAAAACTCAACTCTTTTTATGAAGCTAAAGTGTCTTTCACAAATCTTTGTTCTAATAGACTCAAAACACCACTGAACTGCAAGCCTTTAGGCTATAGGGCTCTTTCTCTATCTGCCAAATCTTTTTAGAATACCCATCATCAAAAGAATCATTTTTCTTTACTGCAGGAACCGATCAAGTATCAAGAGAAAATAACCAACCTCTTAAGTCAAATTTTCAGATCATTTGGTTGAATCATGACATCAAAACTTTGCAATGCATATGACTTGTCAGACATTATTGGTACTACATGCAAAATCTGCTATTTTAGGCCTTATTTGGGACATAAGATCAAGCATCTAACATAGATGAAACTACTACTTTGTCATTTTTGGTGCACTATCACATATATCAACCACAATGAACTAATTTTAAGGATAAAACAGATTAGATATACAATTATGTTTGATAGATAAGTATCACCAAAGTTGTAATTGGGATATTTCAAGAGAAAAGAAAAAATAAAGAAGAAAAGAGGAAAGCAAAAATAAAAGCCATAACCTATTGTCACTGTTATAATTCCCCTTCATATGATTATGTATTTCAAACTATTCCCTAGTTGAAACAGATTAAATATATGAACAATGACCAGCAAACTCTAACTCAAGTAATGCATGAACCACCCATACATGAGAATGGTCAAGGTTCGAGCTTCAGTGGAGGTATTATTTAAAAAATTGTTTGTAGCTGATATGGCCATATTTCGCTGTAAATTCTGAAGTATTAATAAGAGGGGAGAACAAACAGCAAGAATACAAAGTTCCTTCAGTATCAATGTAAGCATCCTTTCCATTCCCTCCTTTCATATTAGTGGGAAGCTGTGCAAAAGAAAGTTATTACCCCAAGTCAATCAAGTGTCAGCAACACAAATTTTAATGAGATGTGTGCAACTCTGAGAAAGCAAATTGTGGAAGCAATTTTCTCTAAATTCATTTGGAGAACCAAAGTAAAGTGACATTTAAGTATTATCATTTCATGGTTAAATTTTTGAATATTCAAATTAGTAGTTTATTCCATGAATTGCATATACCATACTTCATTAATAATTTGAAATCAGATCATTCCCAGGCAATGAGCTAAGCCTCATTCAAAAATTATGCACCAGTTACCAAGAGCCAGTTACTAAGATTAGAAAGTAACCTGTGTTGAAACGCAGAGGGTATGAGCAAGCTGTCTTTCCAGATCTGAATTGCAAGTTGATAAAAGTATAGATTAGATCAGAAAGTTGATTAAAAAGCAATATTACTCCAAACTGTTTTACAATATTTGAACATATGATGAACGATAATATGGTTCTCACCTGAATTCTCCAAAAGCTTCTGTAATCGAGTTAGTTTCTATCCTGACTTACGATCATCCATGGTCTTAACCATTCTTTTTGGATTGGCAAAATGGGAATATTCGTTGTAATATAGCTGCACAGTTTCCTTTTAAACTACTTGCATTTGCAAATAGAATATAAGGATAAATGCAGAACAAATAATAGATTCATCAAAATGATTAACTTAATAGATGATAAAATAAAATTCCTGACAAACAAACATATACGCCAATTCTAAACTTTTACCTGTGCAGCAGCAGATCTTCCCCATCCAGATGACATATTGACAATGACCCCTTGTTTGCTCTCAATCTTGATGGATCGACTGATTTTACTGTACAAATAGGCGAGATAAATACAAACTCAACACACGAAATTGTTGGGTATGTAAAAAATGAATACCATGAAGCTAAGAAACCTTGCGAATATCTGATATTTTTTTTCTTTGACATTTTATCAAACAGGTAACTTGCATATGGCAGATACATCAATAAAATTGGAACAAATCAAATTTTTATATGTAAAAGTAAATATAAATTTAGAGAGAGAAATAGAATAATTGGGGAGGTTTAAGAAAATCGGGATATATATATAGAGAGAGAACCATGCTCACTCTCTTCCCCTCTCTTCCTCCAACCTCCCAACACCCCTGCTGCCCCTAAAGAACAAACAGAACAACAAAAAAGATAAAGCCCTAATGATACCTTTAATGACATTTCATTGTAGTATTATGCAGCATATTGGAAGAGCGGTCTCTTAGTATTAGCTTTCTTTCTTCTCCACAATAGCTTTTTCCACAATCCACCCCTACCTTTTCTCTTACCAGGAATAATGGCCAAGGAATTGACCACAACTTGCCCATCTTGATGTTTAATCCCGTTTGAATTCTGAAAGCTCTCTGGAGAATCTGTTGCACGGTTGAGACTTATTGTGGAATTTGAAGTTTGTAAACCCTTCGAGGAGTCGATTGAATTTATTAAGCGAGAAGGAAACGAAGAGGAAGCGACGTAGCCGAAAAGGGTTGAGAGGAAAAGAATCGATCGAGAAGAAGAGAAGGAGTCGGTCGAATGAAGAAGGACTCGTTCTTGAGTTTTTCAATTGAACGAGTTAATGTTTAATTGACTCAGTGAATTTTTCAATTTAAAGAATCGCTTTTACTGTATTTATATATAAAGTATTGATTAGTCTATCTATTATTGATTTTCAACTTATAACGTATAATTATAAATATTTATAACTTATAAAATTTGTTTTTGGTTCATTTAAACAATATAATACAAATTCTTACATGAGACTAAATGTAACAAGCTCAATTAATGGCCTCTGTGAAGCAGTCGCGATAATGATTTATTATATTATTAAATATATAAATATTAATTAGAATTTTGAGAAGATAATTATAATTATTAAATATTTATTTTAATAATAAATATTGAATTATATATTATAGGTTACTTAATTCGATCAATTAGTACATTTGAATGGAGTGAATATATATTTATTTAGTCATGATTATGAGGGAAAAATTTTATTTTATTTAAGTTTGTAAAGAAATGCTATTTTAGTGTTTACATCGATAAAATTTACTTGAAATTAAAATTCCAATCCCAGATAGAAGTACTGAAGCTCATGCTCTAATAAGTTTTAATTTAGTTATGACAATTTGTTAATAATGAATTCATTATAATTTTTCGATTAATTTTACAATTATTATGTTTTAATTTTTTTACATATATTATTAATACAATTAATCTTGCGATTTGATAAAATTATGATAAATTTTTTGTAATTAAATTAGTAAAACCAAAAATAAAAATTCTTTTAAAAGTTACTTTTTTTATTATAGGTTCGTTGAGTTTCTTTTGGATATTTTACAAATTTGAATAATATATATTTAATTATTATAAATTTATATAGGACTTATAATAATCTATATACATATGTAATAATCATTATACTTCATATTTCTTAGTCCTCTATCTTACTCCAGAACGAGTCCATGGATGTCTATATTGGCTATGCTAAATGGTACACTATTAAGAATCATGGGACTAATTAAATCAAATTATAATTTAAATTAAATTTTTTATAAATTTTAATCAAGAATGAAATTCTTATATATAAATATATAATGATAATGATAATGCATATATAATGATTGACTCGTCATCTTGAATAATGTTTGACTCGTTATCTTAAACAAATGCATAACTACATCTATACGAGGACACTTTTGATTTGAAATTAATTTTCATAATTAAATATATTAAGAATAGTTTACTTCTGATTTGAAATTAATTTTTATAATTAAATATATTAAGAATGGTTTAGAATCATTAATTAGATATAGGTAAGGTTTATCCGCCATTTTTTTCTCAGAGTAATTTGGTAGTTCGGATTTGTGTAGTTAGCAAATTAATGAAGATGTAACCTCTGTATGACTTATCCATATTTTATCTTTATCACCCTTTAAAATATGAATCAATTTTTCTAAGAAAGAATTACTAAAAAAAATTATTATTTGATATTGTGTCCAATTTAAAGATGCATAAAGAAAATAACAACACACTTAATTTAATTAGAAGGGACTAGATTTAACTATTGTTATATTTGTAATTGACTAATTAATTGTTTTATACAACTATAAGGTAATTAGTATATTAATTTATACAAATATAAAGATAATTAGTAATTATTAATTATGATTATATCTGTAATAGACTAATTAGTTTATACAACTATAAGGTAATTAGTATATTAGTTTATACAAATATAAGGATAATTAGTAATTAGTAATAATAGACTAATAATATAAGTAGTAGTTGACCAAGTAATTATCTTATAAGTTAGGAACAAAATCTAAAATCTAAAATCTAAAATTTAGGGATAATATATGATCAATAAAATCTAACATTTACTGATAATATACTAGACTCCCTATAAATACACTCCCTGCTGGGTTATCATATCAATCTATTCACACGTAAACAACTATTGACACTATGGCAAAAATTCTCTACTCCCTTTGTTTGATTGTGTCCTTGTCCTTGTTTAAGGGTAGAGTACTTAATACTAGTTCTTTTCCTTCATCAAAATCGGGAAATTTTAGCAGTTACGTTTGTGATCCGAAAAGATATTCAGACCTCGGTTTGGATATGAAAATTTTTGAATTTTGCGATACATCCCTCTCCTATAGTGTGAGGGTGAAAGATTTAATTGATCGGATGACACTAGACGAAAAAGTAAAACAACTGAGTGACACCGCGTATGGTGTCCCTAGATTAGGAATTCCATTGTACGAGTGGTGGTCCGAGGCATTGCATGGCATTGCTGACGTTGGCCAAACTGGTTGTTCAGAAACGTACTTTGTGAGACCCTAAATTTTATCAATAAAGATTTAAATTTTGTCGAAATAATTTTTTAATAATATGGTGTGAATTTGAGATAATATTATAGTTGTGGGTAGTATTTATAAATTTTGCAAAAGTATGCAGTGGTTATATTATATTCGATTGGTGGGGAATATTCGGTTTAGCGGGGAATATTCGTCATAACTCCAATCAATCGTTGGTGGACCCTATTAATGTAATTATTGTCGGATTGAGAAAACGACAAAATATTTTATTGAAATAACGGCGGAAGTTTTACCGTGAATCTTTGTTGAACTACTTTCGGTAGTAAAGAAAAGTCAAATGTCACGTGTGGTTGCGACAAGTAAGACACCTGTGCGGTATTGATTATCGATCTTATGTGAAGTTTCACGGTTTGATTCCATTATTGTTTATTAATAATATGAATTATTATAAATGATAATGACGTTTTGTTTTATTCGTATTATTAACATAATAAAAATGAAAACATCTTTTATATAAAATGTAATACTTTATTAAAATTATTCTATAAATAGAATATATTATATTTTATTATGCGTAGTGAAACAAGCGTAGTGTTTTTGCAGTAGTATTAGATAAGTATTGCATAAATGTTTGCAGATAGTAAAATGTTTTTATATAAATAGAATATATGATATTTTATTTAAAAGATTTTGCTTTTAAATATGGATAGTCGATTAAAGTAAATCAATCTGGATCGTTCATGGATTAATTACTATCGCATTCTATTTTCCTATAAATAAAGCTTTCATTCCTTCATTATTTTCTTTACTGAATTCACCAAAACTCTGCAGAGAGAAATTATAGAGAAAGCTATAGAGAAAATCTATAGAGAGAAAGAAGAAGAATATTCTAAGATTTCACTACTTTGATATCAAAATGTTTTTTTACGGTAAGGGATATTATTTGTTGTTGCACTGTAAAGTGTTATTCTTTCTTATTCATGAAGAAAACTTCTGTTATTCCATTCATTATTATTCTGTTGGAATAACCTGTAAAAGTGGCATACCCTATACATAACCTGTATACGCGGCATACCCTATACTTGGTGAAATCCTTATATTATTCCATTCTTATTTATTCATTGGAATAACTCAGATACGCTGAATCCCTATACTTGGTGATCTTCTTATGTTATTCCATTCTTTATTATTCATTGGAATATCCTCGCATGCGTGTGTTTACACCGACCGGTTCCATTGTTTATTATTCCGCATTTATTATTCTCATTTGGAATATCCTCATGCGTGTGTTTTACAATCGGACCGCGGTTCCATTGTTTATTATTATTCAAGATTTATTATTCTCATTGGATCATCCCATCGATTGTGAATTTCACCGACGTTCCGTTAGATTATTATTATTCATTGGAATAACCTATCTATCACAAGACTTGCATGCGTGGTGATTTCTTTTGTTGTTCCATTCTTTATTATACCCAAATGGTTAAAAAATTTGACTTCTATACTCCATGAAATTAGTAGAATATCTTTGATATTTGCGTTTCATCCAAAGATATCTTTCATGGAAATATTCTCCCGATTATTCTTGAATTTTACTCTACAAAACAAAGATCATGTTGACAATTTGGATGTTAATAATTCCTGGATTAAATAATTCTTGAACTTGTTTTATTGAATTATTATGTCATTGTCATCATCCTCATGTTATATTATGTTATCTTTGGCTTACGCGTAGATGAACTTAGTATGATTATGACCAGTGGATCATTCTAAGATAATCAGGCGATATAAATGATGTGACAAAAAGTCCTCCGATGGCACAGTAATGCGATGATGGATAGTTTTGGTATGATTATGACCAGGGTGATTCGGTATAGTCGTGACCATTGATAATTTGATAAATATCCTCGACCGTGTAGTACAGGGATGATTAGATATTGTGGTTTATTCATTAAACCTGAGTCTTAGCGATAAAAATTGATGAAAACCTTTTAAAACCTAAAAGATAGTAGACTTTATTTTCTACTTGACTCTTTTAATGGATTGCATATTCAATGCAGCTTAAACCTGGTTGTCTATTGTATTTTATTAGTTTAACATCATTGAAGGCTAATGATAATTTATTCTGCATTATCTTAGTCATAATATTTCTTCTTGGGCTAGTTGAGCTCACCTTTTCTTTCACCGTTTCTCTTTAGGAAATGAGAACATAAATTTGGACGAGTCGGGGAACGGAGGAATGGTCCGGAGGATAGCATTAGTAGTCCCTCACTATTCGTGAAATAGTGTGATAATAGTTGTAATGAGGACTCCTTTTGAGTTCAGATAATATCTAGTAGATAATATTTGCATTCAAACTCACGATTTATGTCGTATTGTACACCGGCAGCTTATGTTAGTAAGTTGTATTTGAATTTATGTACCATATAAGTGGCGACCCAAGATGGGTGACGATATACCAATTTTGGGGGCGCCGCGGTTGGTATCGTAGCTTAGGATATGATCCTGGCTAAGATGCGAGATAAGAACTAGGAGGGAGAGATCGGGAATTCCTTCATTAGTATGATCTACCTAAGTTTATTTGTTATTTAATTGGTCGGTTAGAGTATAAGGATAATATTTGATATATTAATTAACCCTTGTGTTGTGGCGGTGTTTGGAAATGGCAAACAAAAATATTCACAATGGAGTGAATGTGACCAGTTGTGACACCTTTAATCACTAATCGTGTTAATGCAATTAATCGAGACGAGGAACAAATTAGAGATATCCACGTAGTGAATGAAGAACTAATTGTTGCACCCGAAAGCTAGTTGCGAGGTAGGTAGCGAGAGTGAGTGAGGAGAAGAGGAATAAGAGGAAGAAGAGAACCCGAAGAGAATTGGTTAGAAGAAGTTTATGATCAAAACTTAGAATTACAAAATCGTGTTCGTGAGCTAGAAGAACAAAGTTGAAGAACGGAACGGTCGTGGAACAAAGGGATACAACAATTCAAAATTGGGTTACCCGATATGTGATGCTCGAACAAAATCACGCTTTGGCGGTGTGTAAGATATTAAAGTTGGAATCGAGAATTTAAAAATCAAAGATCACCAAAAGAAGAAACAACCTGAACGAAGGAGAATAGGCGATGCACGGGTAAAAAGTTTGCACAACGCGTTGATAGTGTAGAAAAAGACGTCCGATCCAATAAAGTCAAAATAGATGAAATGGACTTTGCTTTTGGACAAAGAATTGGGAGAACCCAACATCGAATTCAAATTACCACATGCATAGCGGTCAACCCAAATTCGATATGGATCGAGAATAATGATTCAAATCATGGATCGTGAATGTGAAGAAGCACTTAAGGGTAGAATGTACCCTATAGTAAAGTCAAACTCGGTAATTTAAGCGAGAGCGTTTGTTTAGAAAACCCGAACGAAGTTATTACTGTAAATTAATTATAAATTATTACGAAGTCTATACTTTATTCAATACAAGTTCTACCCACTCTTTTATTCTACCTAGTTGTGTTCAATGTTTAAATTTGACCGGGAAAATTTGACTTTGATTTATCTATTGAAACTTTGTTGGGAGAAACCTTCGTTACCTCCACTGCTTTATTAATCTTGTTGTTTCAAATAAACACTTTCACGATCTTATCTCTTTGAAAATACTTGCCTTTTGAGGTAATTTTGAAAAACGATTGATTAACTACTCATTATTCTTTTGTAAGGTTGTTAGCTTTCATATTCCTAACCAACCTCATTATATACTGAATTCAAAATAACCAAACCCTAAAGTTAATCACCGTTATATCAAGTCATAAGTAAAGAGCCCCGATCCTTTCGTTGTTAACTTCCTTGTGGGAATGCACCGCCGGACTTTCTCAGAGGCGACGTCAGATCAAGATGGCAAGTTGATAGGTATCATTATGAGGTGCTATCTCGTGTTAAGGGATAGAAGTCACAGTTGGTATTAATGTGACGTCTTATTCAAGTCTTGGACGAGAATAGCTGATTTTGAATGATATTTCTATCATTAATAAATTTCTTGACGTATTCTTGAAGATTTCTAGCTACCCTAGAGCGTGAAATCGAATTTTGTATTGACCCCAGATCTGAAAAACCCATTTCTTAAACCCTCAAATATTTCTTCAACTAAAAGGATCATTTACGAGGATTATGATGAAAGTCATAATAAAAGCATTGGACTAATGAAAATCAAGGGTATATGAAGTATTAGTAAGTGTTATGATGAGTTATGTTGGTTATTATGTGAAAACATGAAAGTTTCTTAGAAATCACAAAGAGTTGAAAATCGATTTTGGTGAAAAAATCGTAATATGAAATTCAATAAACCATATCTCCTATTATATTTTGAATTTTTGAATGTGGTCAAGTCCTAGAGTTAGATCTATGAGTTACCTAACTAATCCAAGTGGAATTACTGGAAAAGGTGTTGTAGATTTTTGTGTGGACTGATTTTAGCAAAGAAGTGCAAAGCTGCAAAAACCGAAAAAAAAAAGCGCCATGATTTTAGAGGGGCTGTTTCGGCCACTTAAATTATGAGAAAAATTCTGGCCTTTTGGGACATGAAGGTATATGGTATAAAGTACCTCCTGTCCAAATATGAGCTCATTCTGACTTAAAATGAACAAGTTATGACTATTTCAATATTTAGGTTTTTCCCGATTTAAAACGCTATAAACCGAGTTCTATAACTCCGGTGACCATGAAATTTAAACTGGAAGCTCACGTTAACATGGGTAAGGTCCTGTCAAGATTTGGGAATTTTTGGAGTTAAACTTGAGGTATCTAATTTCTTAAGGAATTAATTAGAAATTGATTTTTGAAAAATAGTAAATGAATTTTAAAAATTTAGAGAAAAATATATTTTCATTATGGGACTATATTATGCTAAATCCCAGAAAAGAAATATTTTGGGACTGATTTGGTATTTTTCATAAAAATAGTTTAGTTACTTAACATATGAGTTAAATATGTTATGTGAAGTAACAAAGTTGAAAATAGGATTTTATGGCTAGAGAATCCTATATAGAGTATATGCATATTTTGTTTTGAGGATTTGATAATTGGTGATGATATCTTATGAGTATGGCATTTTGAATGATTAAATGCATTATATGGTAAAAGCGTAAACAATTGAGATAAATTGTTTATAAATTTAAGAAGTGATTAAAATATTGTTATAATATTAATGATATTAGATTATGAGATTATTAAGTGATTGATAACATGGGGATATTCTTGAATCTGGATAAATTATATTATAAATGTTTAATATTTATCCTTTATCTCATTTGATTGATTCTTTATATCATTATCCTCACGCTTATATTGTGTTGAAAGTCATCTACGGGCCAGTAGTGCATAGATGGACTTGGTATGATTATGACCGTGGATTGTTCGGTATAATCATAACCGTAATTGAAAACACGATTATCTTCGTCGTAGTGCATGGATAATTTGTGGTCGTGATACTAATGAATACACGATTATCTTTGGTAGTAGTGCATGGATAATTTGTGGTCGTGATATTAATGAATACACGATTATCTTTTGGTAGTAGTCGGATAATATTTGTGGTCGTGATACTAATGAATACACGATTATCTTTGGTAGTAGTGCATGGATAATTTGTGGTCGGATACTAATGAATACATGATTATCTTTGGTAGTAGTCATGGATAATTTGTGGTCGTGATACTAATGAATACACGATTATCTTTAGTCAGTAGTGCATGGATAATTTGTGGTCGTGATATCTAATGAAAACACAATTATCTTTGGTAGTGAGTGCATGGATAATTTGTGGTCGTGATACTAATGAATACACAATTATCTTTGGTAGTAGTGCGGGGATAATTTGTGGTCGTGATACTTAATGAATATCCTTGGCCCGTAGTGGTGTAGGGATGATTCGATGATATAGATTAATTATTGAAATGAGTCAAACAATGAAATATTAATTCATGGATGTGGTAAAAGTCATCTTTAAGTAGTAGTGCATTGATAGACTTGGTATGATTATGACCAAGGATTATTCGGTATAATCATGATCAGAATTGAAAACACGAATATCCTTGGCAAGAGTGCATGGATAATTCGTGGTCGTGATACTATTAAGTCGAGTCTCAAAGATTATTGGTTTTATAAATTGTATATCTTTGGCTCAGTAGTGCAATGATGAATTGTTAATGAATATCTTTGGTAGGATTGCAAAGATGAATTTAATGTTTTCAACGATAAAGGTATTCAAGGTATCCTCACCTCTTTATCATATCAGTATCGCACTTCTAATTTCGAGGGCGAAATTCCATAAGGAGGAGATTGTGAGACCCCAGATTTTATCAATAAAGATTTAAATTTTGTCAAAATAATTTTTAATATTATGGTGTGAATTTGAGATAATATTATAGTTGTGGGTAGTATTTATAAATTTTGCAAAGTATGCAAGTGGTTATATTATATTCGATTGGTCGGGGAATATTAGGTTTAGCGGGGAATATTCGTGCAATAACTCGATCATTGGTGGACCCCACAATGTAATTATTGTTTGGATTGAAAAACGACAAAAATATTTTATTGAAATAACTATGGAAGTTTTACCGTGGATACCGTTGAACTACTTCAGGTAGTAAAAAGTACGATGTCACGTGTGGTTGCATAGTAGCACACGGTATTGATTATTGATGCTTATGTGAGAAGTCACTCACCATTTGATTCCATTATTGTCGAATAATATGAATTATTATAGCGATAATGACGCTTTGTTTTATTTGTATTATTAACGTAATAAAATGAAGCATCTTTTTATATAAGGCATGAATACTTTATTAAAGTTATTCTATAAATAGAATATATTATATTTTATTATGCATAGTGTTGCATAGTGTTTTGCATAGTGTTGCATAGTGTTTGCATAGTAAAATGTTTTTATATAAATAGAATATATGATATTTTATTTAAAAGATTTTGCTTTAAATATGGACCGTCAGATTAAAGTAAATCAATCTGGATCGTTTCATGGATTAATTACTATGCATTCTATTTTCCTATAAATAAAGCTCATTCCTTCATTATTTTCTTTTTAATTCAATTTGAAACTACAGAGAGAAATTATAGAGAGAAGCTATAAAGAGAAAATCTATAGAGATAAAGAAGAAGAGTATTCGGTACTTCACTACTTTGATATCCAAAGTCTTTTACTGTAAGGGATATTATTTGTTGTACCCGTAAGTAAAAGTTATTCTTTCTTATTCATGAAGAGAACTTCTCATTATTCCATTCATTATTATTCTCATTGGAATAACTCGTAAAAGTGGCATACCCTATACATAACTTTGATACGCCAGACACCCTATACTTGGTGAAATCTTTATATTATTCCATTCTTATTTATTCTGTTGGAATAACTCGTATACGCTAATCCCTATACTTGGTGATCTTCTTATGTTATTCCATTCTTTATTATTCTGTTGGAATATCCTCCGTGCATGTGTTTTACACTGCACTGGGTTCCATTGTTTATTATTCCGCATTTATTATTCTCCGCTGGAATATCCATACGTGTGTTTTACACGGACCGGTTCCATTGTTTATTATTATTCAAAGATTTATTATTACATTGGATCATCCTGCTTGCGCGTGTGAATTTCACCGACTGGTTCCGTTATTATTATTCTGGTGGAATAACTCGTCTACGCGTCAAATACGCATGCATGGTGATTTCTTTTGTTGTTCCATTCTTTATTATACCCAAATTGGTTAAAACTTTGACTTATATACTCCATGAAATTAGTAGAATATCTTTGATATTTGCGTTTCATCCAAAGATCTTTTCATGGAAATATTCTCCGATTATTCTTGAATTTTATTCTACAAAACAATGATCATGTTGACAATTTGGATGTTAATAATTCTGGATTAAATAATTCTTGAACTTGTTTTATTGAATTATTATGTCATTGTCATCATCCTCATGTTATATTATGTTATCTTTGGCTTACGTGCATAGATGAACTTAGTATGATTATGACCGAGGATCATTCGGTATAATCACGGCTTGATATAAATGATGTGACAAAAGTCCTCGATGGGTCTGTAATGCAATGATGGATAGTTTTTGGTATGATTATGACCGGGGGTGATTCGTATAGTCATGACCATTGATAATTTGATAAAAATCCTTGACCAGTAGGCTACGGGATGATTAGATATTGTGGTTTATTCATTAAACCGAGTCTTAGTGATAAAAATTGATGAAAACCTTTTAAAACCTAAAAGATAGTAGACTTTATTTTCTACTTGACTTTTTAATGGATTGCATATATTCATTGCAAGCAGCTTAAACCGGTTGTCTATTGTATTTTATCGGTTTAACATCATTGAAGGCTAATGATAATTTATTCTCGCATTATCTTAGTCATAATATTTCTTCTTCAAGCTAGTTGAGCTCACCCTTTCTTTCACCGTTCTCTTGAAATGAGAACATAGCCATGGACGAGTCGGGAACGGAGTAATGGTCCGAGAGGATAGCATTAGTAGTCCTCACTATTCGTGAAATAGTGTGATAATAGTTGTAATGAGGAGTAACGCCAAGATCTTCTCGACACGCCCCAATCACATAAAACGCCTCTTGATCCTCGCAACGTAAACACAATAAACACCACAAGCTCGACGACGGCCCGGCGGGGATAGCTCAAAGCGAGAGTCAAGATATGAGTTCACAAGGTTTATCGAAAACGGAGGCTATATCGCTTAAAGTGTATTGAGATAAAGAAATAATAATAATAATTCTCTCGTGTGTATGTGATTCTCGAATGAAGAAGTGTATGAGAACGCATTCTCTCTTGGTGAAGACTTCCTCGCTAAGTTATACTCTTTTCATCAATTATCGTACACCCACTACTACCCCGACACACCCCTTTTTCTCGATGGGTCCCGCCGATCGCATGTAGTTTATCCACCGCTTTTGTCATCATTATTACCGCCGACCTAAGCATGATCCCATCCACATTAATGCATGGCGTGTTCTTTAGTCAACCGTCATGCTTTTTCATCATTACAAGTCAAAGATGTAGATATTAAAATGTCCAAAGGATCGATCCAATCGACCACCTTCAATCTTGGCCTTTATAGGTTGAAATGAAAATAATATGATGACCGGGTTTAATGACTTTCATAGTTCAATAATAAAGGCCCAATAGAATAATTAAAAGAATAAGCCCAATACACCCAAATTTCAAAGAGATAAAAAATATCATGAATTCAACATTGCCTCCTAGTTTTTTTGTCAATGTAATGTTTAATAGAAAACTATAAATAGTCCATGATATTTTACCGAGAATCAATAATAACAAGATGTAATTAAAAACGCACCCATTTATCGCTTCACGAAATGAGATGAAAGGAATTTAAAGGCCCAACTCGTAAAGGCCCTATCCATTAAATACCCTAACCAAACCCGACGCTTCCCATTCAAATTCCAAATTATTACTATCATTTAATGCACCCGCTTCAACACCGTAAAACCACAAGATAAAAGGATAACTTTACCAAATTTGACAGTTTTACCTGTTCATTTGAAATTCGAGCGCCTTCTAAACTTTCTGATCTCTCTCTGCAAATTGTCACAAATGGCTTCCCACAATCCCGAACAGAGTTCCCCATACTTGTAACACCCATCACAAAGGGTTCCACCAAACCCTAATCCTCACGAGGGGACTTCAAGTACGAATCCCAAACAGAAAACCCAAAAAACCCCCTCCGAATACTACAGGAGTACGGAGCGATTCTCGCATGCCAACACTCCTTCTATCATAACCGAGGTCAACTAAAGAGGGTTCGAACTCTGCCCCACATTCCTGATACCCATGCGGCCGTGGTACCCCTTGGCCCGGTGAAAAGATGTATCAACTACCAAGGATGGACTACCGTCCCCCAGATTCCATCGAGAAGGGGGTTCGCTTCCTTCACATCTTTATATCGTGACCCTACTGGGGTTCTTGGGTGTGGATTTTCACAACTAGTGCCAAACTCCTACATCCACATTCTCGCCTTCGTGGCCTTCTCGCCACGAAGTCAAGCGCCGAGCCCTCCCTGACTTCTTCTTCACCGCCTACAAGATAAGTACAATCCAGGAGAAGGGGTTCAAGGCCCTCAAAGAAGCATTCTCCAAGTCCGAGAAAAATTCGATAGACGTCACGGTGAACACCCCTTCGAGCAATAGGGGATGGCACGAGAAATGGTTTTTCGTCAAAGGCCCTGAGATTTCTTCTTTACCGAACTGGGCAACTGACGAAAAAATATCTGTTGACTTTGGAGACGCTTTCAAGAACGGAAGTGGAAATGATGGAGCTATTTGACAACTTCCCAAGGAAGAGTGGAAATACTTGACTCTCTCAAGCAAGTATGGTTATTCGACCATAAGTGTAAGTACCACTTATTTCATATATGTATATTTTTTTAAAATATTCTATGATATATAATTTTAACATAGAATTGTTTGATTTTTGCAAAGATTCGATCGCACTCGAGCTCCTTAGAAATAAAGGAGTTCAAGATTTTTTGTTCGGGAAGTCTTCTGAGGCAATTGAGGCTACACCAACCGGCTACCCCAAGTAGATTCAACACCGTAAATTCATACTGATGAATTTCAAATAGAAGAAACAGAGGTCAAGAGGTTCTCAAACCGTAAGAGACCCTTCATCCTCGATAAAAGAGGAGAGCTACCAGAAAACCCAGTCACCTCTCTCAGAATTCCTCCCAACCCACACCGTAACCGTAACTAACCCTTTAGAACCATTCCTCGACCAAAGCGGTTTACTCGATCGTCTCCGATCAAGGAATATACTTAGATCAAAAATTAAAACAAAATAACCCTCTAACCGCCAAGAGCTCTCAGGTTCCTAAGTCTTGGCCATTCCACCCTTCGTGCCCCCAGTAGAAATACAGATCAAGAGGACGCGACTGGTGACGGATTCCGACGCTATCTAGAAGAGGAACGACTCTCGATAGCCATCCGAGTTCCGCCGCTTCATCACCGAAAAGGACCCACTCCCAATAAATCTCCCATAATTGAAACTATACATGCAGACCTACACCTCCCGAATAGCCTATTCCTCCCCCGAAAGACCGAGACCTTCTCCGAACGAATCTTGGCCCATCGTGTCGAGTTACCATGCCGAGGTCAGGATCCCCGACCTCGTGGCCCGTGTTCAACGCCAACTTCCCTTCGACCTCTTCTTGAGCTTTCGTTTCAAGACAATCGACGACCACCGGCTCAAAGGATCATACGACGGAAATCTTCTTAACGAGGGATGAAGTTATTCGCCAAGGTAAATAACGATCTCTTCTTCCTCTATATCTCTGCTTCCTTTGAATATTTGGACATTTACTTGAATATTTTGAAAATATACGTAGTTAATCGTCGTTTTCGACGATCGCGTCCCGAGACACATAAATGGAGAGGCCGAGGAAGATTTCATGCGACAAGAGATAAATATGTCAAATCGACCTTGACCGAGAAAGAGCCGGTCGTGAAGATGCTTTTCATACCATCAACTGGCCTCCAGATAGAATTAGATCGGCTAAAATGGATTTGAAGACATCCGATGACGAATTATTGGGCCACGAGGACGGGTCAATCAAGTCCGCCGCCACCAACAAACTCGACTAACTCGAATGCCGGTTTGGTCAAGAAAACTTACTCCTCAAGGCAAAAATGAGGAGTTTTCTTCACCAATCGGCCTAGTCCTACAACTCGGGTGAGGCCGAGATGAAGATTCAAGACGAAACCCAAGGCATAAGGCCAAACGCCACAAGCTCCGCCATAAAGATAAAGGATTCGAGGGACGAGGCCTCGCTTCGATCAAGATCTCCTAAGCGCATTCAAAGTGACTACAGGACTCCTGACGAACTCAATGTCGAGATCATGAAGGTATACTCGAGGGGTATGAGGATCGCCGAGAGCGAGGAAAAGAAAAGCTATCTACCGCTTCACCGACCCTAAGATCGCTTCAACTCCGATGATGAAGGCGCGTCTCTAATATCTATCATGTTTTTTGTTCTATGTAAATATTTAACTACTTTAAGCTTTTCATGTTCATGTAATTAATTTATGATCGACTTAAATGAACGAGCATTTTATGTTATTGATAAATCTTTAACCGCCTTGATTACGACTTCGCTCGATCACCTTCTTGTTAATAATTTAGTATTAATGAGTCGACTAATGAATTAGATATGACATATAACAGCTTAACTTATGCAATGAAGTGAATTGAATTTTACTATGTGATTCAACTTAACCGAATCAATAAACCGAACTCAACACTTAAACAAAATGAAGTAATGTACACTCATCTGCATCAAGAGTGAGATCACCATGTATGAGGTAAATTTGGCTAACAAATATATAGGACCAAGATATAAGGATCAATAGTGTCCATCGACTTACCACCTCGATAAGATCAATATGGGATCAAAAGGACTCTGGGCTACCATCGAATGGCCAAATGAGTCCTACCATTCCTCCTTACACCATAAAATGACCTTCTGACCAATAGTGACCATCGACTTACCACCCTCGATAAGATCAATATAGATCAAAAGGACTTACTACCATCGAATGGCCAATGAGTCCTACCATTCCTCCTTACACCATAGGATGACCTTCTGGACCAATAGTGACTATCGACTTACCACCGATAAGATCAATATAGATCAAAAGGACCTGGGCTACCATCGAATGGCCAAATGAGTCCTACCATTCCTCCTTACACCATAGTGACCTTCTGACCAATAAATACCATCGACTTACCACCGATAAGATCAATATAGATCAAAAGGACCTGGGCTACCATCGAATGGCCAAATGAGTCCTACCATTCCTCCTTACACCATAAACCTTTCTACCAATAGACCAAAGGACAAATTAAGGAAAAGTGACCTTTATTAATATCAAACAATCGTGGTACGCATTCGATAAACCGACTTAATCTTTATTGAAAATATTTCAAGCCCGCCAAGATGCCAAGTATTCTCGATCTCTAACCATCGAAAGTGCCTTTTAGCCGATAAGTACTGGCTTTGGTACTTTCAATCACCTCATATGGCCCTTCCCAATTCGCAAGATTAGCTTTCCCTGTTTTTGAGGCGTAGGCTTTGGCTTTCTAAGAACGTAAGTCTCCCACTTCAATCTACGAAGCTCGACTTTTGTTGTAATGTTTGGCCACCCTTCTTTGATAAGCGTACCAATTTGATCAAAGCTTCCTCTCCGACTTCATCTAGCAGTCCAGTTAACTTTCACCCTTCGTCGTTGTAAATTTCTTTAAATCGAGTTACCCAAGACTTGAGATCCGATTTCGACCGACTAAGGCATCGCATTATAGCCAATCTAAAGGGCTTAATCCCTGTAGTAGTCCTCGTGTAGTTCGGTATGCCCACAAAGACGCCAAAGAATTCTTCCGCCATCTTCCCTTAGCTTCATCCATCCAACCTACGCTTGATTCCGCTCAACAACGCCGGTCGTCACCTCGACTTGCCCATTCGACCGTGGATGAGCCACGTAAGTCTTCAGGTCAATCCCCAAATCGCTCAAAATTCTTCAAATTTTGAACCCACGAACCGCATCCATCATCCGATATCAATACCTTAGGGATCCCGGCGTTAAACACCATGCACTTTATAAACTTTAGCACTCTTGTTCCGTTATATTTAATCAAGTGGTTTTGCCTCTACCCACTTAGTCATATAATCAATAAGAATTACGACGGCTAACCCGACCTTTAGCTTTAGGTAATCTGGCCCCAATATATCCACCCCCCTGCATAAATAAGGGTATAGGAGATAGAATCGAGTATAACTCTTCCTGGTCAATCGATGGGACCGACTATCGAAATCGGGCATTTTCACATTTCTCGACGACATAGAGCTTCTTTTGAAAATTGTAGGCCAATAGTAACCTTGTCAAGTACTTTATGTGCCAAAGACTTGGCACCATACGATCACCGCAAAATCCTTCATTAACTTCCCAAGAGCATACTCACTTTTCTGACGAAACCAAACATTTCAACAATGGTGAGGAAATGCCAATCGACAGAGATCCCCATCAATAAGACTAAAATTAGTGCTCTTGATTTAATCTTCTTTGCCAACATTTGATCCGGCGGAAGGACGCCATCCGCCAAATACTGATGTAGGGGTCATCCAACAGCTTCGCTCGCCGATACACATCATCGCTTCGCGGTCAACACTCGTCACGTAAAATTTCCAAATATACCGATCCGTGAAAAACATCTCGCATCTCAGAGTGGCTACCGACAATGCATCGGCAGCTGAGTTGTCATTACGCCTATACTCAAACTCATACGAAGCTTAAAAATTGAAGTCGGTCTCTTAATTCCGCCAGATATTTGATCATTCGTTCCACGAGCTTCGTAATCTCCCGACAACCGCTTAACGACCAACCGAGAATCACTATAGATAATCAACTGCTGACTTCGAGACTTTTGCCAATCGGACACCGCTAACACCGCTTCGCATCAAATTTTCATTGTTCGCTGCTTTAAAACCAATCATGGCCTCGTTGACTCAATCCTCCTCGACTTATTAAAATAATTCCCGCCCACTAATAAATATCGTAGAGATCCATCTCGCATACAATATTCACGCCTTTCGACCGCGCCAAAGAACGCCATCGCCGATCGTAAGATTCACCCCAGTAACTCCAAGATTCCGCTTTAAGTGAACGAGCATTCTACCATAAAGTCGCCTGTGGCTTGGCCTTTCGATGGCGCTCGGGATGATACTCGATAAAAATTGTGATAACTCCATAGTCCATGCCGCTAGTCCGCCTCGAGACCTCCGGGTTGCCCATCACCTTCTTCAATGGTCGATCCGCAGATTTATCAGAGTCGACCTTGAAAATACCGCCAAGCTTTCTACCGCAATTATTAAAGCAAAGGCAAATTTCTCAATGTTTGATACCGGTTTCAAAGATCTCGCAGACGCGGTCGACGAATAGACCGGATGTCGCTTCCCACCGATCTCCCGAACCAACACCGCCCGATCGCTAAGGAACTTCGCCGCAAGGTACAAATATAAAGTCTCCGCTGACAAAGCTTTACTAATAAAGGAGCCAAGATGATACGCCTTTATACCTTGAAAGCATCTTCACACCAAGTCCACTCGAACGCCTTTCGCATTCTTCTGGCCCCTTCAATGTGTCAAAGAAAGGAAGACATCTCTCTCGCAGATTCATGATTTAACCTCCTCAAAGCCGCAATCCTACCAAATGACGTCAACGCCCTTGAACGACCGAGGAGTCTTCATGTCAAGGATGGCTCGATCTTCTCCTCGATTGGCCTCGATGCCCCTCCGACCGACCAGATAACCTGAAACTTTCCTAAGACTAAGGCCGAAAGTACATTCGGCCAAGTTAAGCCTTAGTCGATTTATAACGAATAGTTTGAAAGCACTCTCCAGATCGTCCAAATGCTTCAAACTCAGATACTCTTCACGATCATGTCATCTACATAAACCTCCATGTTCCTCCCTCAAATGCTTTCATCAAGATGAAGTTCATCATCCTTTCGTAGGTCGCTTCCAAAGATTAATGAGGCCAAAAGTCATTTTTTTGTATGCATACACCGAATCTAAGCGTAATAAACGCCGCCTTTGGAATGTCTTCTTTGCACATGGATATTTGATGATAACCTCAAAAAGCATCCATAAAACTTAGTAATGCATACCTCAAGTGGCATCGATGAGTCGATCGATATGGGTAGAGGATAAAATCCTTCTGACAAGCTTTGTTGAGGTTTGCAGTCGATGCAAACCCGCCACTTTCCATTACGCTTCGCACCAACACTACATTTGCTATCCATTCTGGGTAATCAATCTCGATATAAAAGTCAAGATTTAGCAATTTCGCAACCTCATCATCGATGATCTTCTCGACGCCTCGAGCAAATATCCGCTTCTTCCGACGAACCGCTTCTTCAAGGATCTATCTCCGCTTATGCTCAAAGAATCTTTCTACTTAACTCTGTGTATGCCTTGTGGTTCCCATGCAAAATATCAACATAACATCGTAAGAGTTCCATAAGATTTGTCCAAGAGGTTCTGCAGACCAACCAATCCTCACCGCTCTTGTCTCGGCTTCTCGATGACCAACTCAATCTCCTCCGTCCCTCCAAATGGTATTACCAAGGGTTCTCGAGTCGCTTCCTTGAAGAAGGGCTCGATCTCAATTGCCATAGTCTTTTCTGCTTACTAACCCCATTCCGGATGAAATAACAAATACTCGATAACATCGCCGCCAGTCTAAATCACCCACCACCTCTCCTACTCCACGCTACCGCTGGAAATTTGATTTTGAAATGTGGATGGAAGTCACAAATAAGAGTCACAACGTAGTCTTCCTGTAATGGCGCGATAGTCAATCCACATGCACAACATAAAATTTACAAAAGTTATCTCTACCGCCGAGGGGCCGCATCAAGATAACCGGAGTTCAATAAAGGCCGCCACTTCGACCGGTCGTCATTAAACCATATAGAGGAGCCTCCGTCTAACCTCCATTTTGTGCCCATCGAGATGCATCCTCCAAAAGCACGGGCATAAAGAATGTCCACCAAGATCCATTGTCTCATCATCACGCTGCTTTACATCCATCGAGCCTACTTCATACCGCGATCACCAAAGGCCCCTTCACGCGGCTCGATGGGCTCAAGGATAATCCGATCCGTAAATGATATAATCTGCCTCGAAAAGGCCTCGCTAATCTTCAAAGTAAAGATCTCACACGATATGACCGAATCAAGATAAGACCTTCTTCTTCCCTACTAACTTCCCAATGCACTCCACCAGCTTATTACATCAACGACTTGCCTTCGCGGTGGTAATGGGAGCATTTCGAGTGGGTGGTACTTGAACCGCTTCGATCTGACGATTGACAACCCACGAATTTCCTACGACGGCCCTTTTCACCACATATCAATCAAGAAGTTCGCTTTTAATCTTGCTTCCACAAAATCCTTTAGATTACAACACTCATTAGTGTCACGACCAAAGCCTTTCGATGATAACCACAAGATTTCATGAGGGTCACCGTGTCCCGCTTTTGTAATTATCACGAGGTGGCTCAAAGAAAGGTCGGTTTCGATTTGATCCAAAATTATCGACCTTCAGATTCAATCGGGTGTAGACCTTATTAACCTTCGGGTAGAAATAGTGTACGATCGCGCCTTTGTCGCCACGAAGTTACGTATTTCTTCAACTACCTTCCGCCTCGTCAGACCTCCTCCACTCTTCTCTCGATCAACATCGCCTTGGGAATGTCTACCTCCTTTAATCGGCTCAAAGAAGGATTTTTCAAACTATTCATAGCCTCTTCTACAACAATATAGCCCTCTCGCTTTGTCAAGGCTTCATAGGCTTTTCTGATGGTGAAACATCAACTTTTTTACCAATTTCTGATTTAACCAGATCTAGCCCATTCGAACAACCCAACAAATTGAGATCATTAAGATCGGACACCGTCCGACCGCTTCCCTAAACCTCTTTACATATCGGCCTAAAGATTCATCAGTGAACCGCACGACCAGGCTAAAAGAGCCCAGAAGCTTTCCTCTTCTTCTATTGCTTCCAAAACGCATATGGAACTTATCACAAAGTTCGGTCCACGAGGAAATAGAATCCGATGGTAAAGTCCCCATCCACCGTCTCGCGCCTTTTCTCAAAGTAGTGACAAAAGTGTGACACTTGGCAAAGATCAAGGAAGTCATAATAATCCATTAACCCACCAAACGCTCGACTACGGTCATAAGGATCTCCTATCCCCATCATAGCTTTTCCATACGAGGCAACTTTTTGGTAATATCCGCTTTCTCCTTGAGAATATCTGAGGAAAAAGGGGACGCCTTTCTTTCCGTAAGTGTCCTTCACCGCTGACTCTCACCAATTGTTTTCGAGTTCTTTCAACTCCCTTACTGTAAAATCAACACCTTCGTCAGGATGAGATCTCCTTCTCCGGGCGACGTTAGGCCTTGGAATGGATCGACCTTTCCTCGCCGATCCCAATCGCCTCATGGACTTCTTGATTTATTAGTATGCATAATCTCTCCTCATGATGAGAACGGCCAGACGGTATTTCCCTTCTGATTTCGCACAATTTCTCTCGACCATTGCTTTCGCTTTCATCATCGTCATGATGAATCGATCCCACGATCGCCGCCTTTTTTTTCGAGGTCGGAGGCGCTTCTACCTCGATCTCCTCCTATCATGCGAGAATGATCTCTCGACATACGATAGAATGTTCCGGCCTCGCCTTCCGACGGGTATCTCCTTATGCCTATTCCGCCTTTCTAATGAATACGGCTAGATGCTTCATTCCTCAACTCATTTACCCAAGCATCTGTTTCTGGCTATATCTTCCCTTTGTTTTAACAGTAACCTCCAAAGCCTTATCTCGCTTCGTCCGCCATCCTCGCCAACTTGGTAGCTCTATCTTCGACCACTTCTACGATGAGTCCCGGCCTGGAGAACCTTCTACCCGCTCCTCGATCAAGATCACGCCTTTATCGCCGCTTGAAAACCAACTTCCGTCTGCTCCACCACGGATCTTCTGGACGAAGTTCTTCCGAATCAGGCTTAGAAGCCGTGGCTTTCGAAAGCACTTTTAGAAGGACCCAGCGGTCCTTTATCAAATACGAGGCAATGATGAACTAATGTACCATCGCCGCCTCTTCCGTGTACCATCTCTACTCCTCATCATCTTCCAAGCAAATTTAAACAATCAGGATTGAAAAAAGAGCCCTCCTTCTAGCGCCAATGTTAACGCCAAGATCTTCCGACACGCCCCAATCACATAAAACGCCTTTATCCCGCAACGTAAACACAATAAACACCACAAGCTTCGACGGCGGGCTCCGGCTTGGGATAGCTCAAAGTGAGAGTCAAGATATGGGTTCACAAGGTTTATCGAAAACGGAGGCTATATCGCTTAAAGTATCGAGATAAAGAAATAATAATAATAATTCTCTGTGGTGTATGTGATTCTCGAATGAAGAAGTGTATGAGAACGCACTTCTCGTGAAGACTTCTCGCTAAGTTATACTTTCTTTCGTCAATTATCGCACCCACTACCTACACACCACTACTACCCGACACACCCCTTTATCTCGACGGGTCATGCCGATCGCATTTAGTTTATCCACCGCTTTTCAACCATACCTTTTTACCATTCGAATTAAGCATGTGATCCCATCCACATTAATGCATGGCAATCTTCTTTAGTCAACCGCTCATGCTTTTTTCATCATTACAAGTCAAAGATGTAGATATTAAAATGTCCAAAGGATTGATCCAAAATCGAATTCCAATCTTGGCCTTATATAGTTTTATGAAAATAATATGATGATTTTGAGCTACAAGCTTAATGACTTTCATAACTTCAATAATAAAGGCCCAATACAGAATAATTAAAAGAATATATATATAATACACCCAAAATATTTTTTAAAAGAAATTGTGTACATTTTCCAATATATCATTGTTGTGCTGTGCAGGTTGTTTCGACGGAAGGAAGAGCTATGTACAATCTAGGTCATGCAGGATTGACATTTTGGAGTCCAAATGTGCACGCGATCCTAGATGGGGAAGAGTCCTAGAAACGCCTGGGGAAGACCCTTTTGTTGTGGGAACTTATGCCACTAATTATGTTAGAGGTTTGCACGATATTGAAGGGACTGAGAATTACACAGATTTAGATTCCAGGCCTCTTAAGGTTGCTGCTTGTTGTAAGCATTATACCGCGTATGATCTCGATCAGTGGCTTGCAGATTCTCGCTTTACTTTTGATGCTAAGGTAATAATTAATGTTTTACTTTTTTTTATATCATTTTGATAAATATATAAATAAATACTATTTTTTATTTTGTTTTAATAATATATATATATATATATATATATATATTTAAAAGGTGGTGGAGACGTTTCTTAGAACTTTTGAGATGTGTGTCAAAGAAGGTGATGTTGCTAGTGTTATGTGTTCATTTAACAAGCTTAATGGAATCCCTGCTTGTGCTGATGCAAGGCTTTTGAAGGATACTATTAGAGGGGAGTGGAACCTTCACGGGTATATATACTAATTGTTTATAATCTTTACCATATTATTATTGCTTAATTATTATAATTTTTTCATAATTAATTAAAACCTTTTGGTTTGGTTGTTGGTATCTTACAGATACATAGCTTCAGATTGTGATTCAATTGAAGTAATGATGGATCATCAACGTTGGCTTAATGGTGAATATGAGGATCAAGTTTCAGTAAAACTAAGAGCAGGTTAGTTTGTTAAAATTAATGAATCCATTATTAATGAATCCATTATTAATTTAAATTTTTTTGGGTGATTTAGGCTTAGACATGGATTGTGGATTTTACTACAAAAATTATAGCGGAAATGCTGTAGTGCAAGGGAAGGCAAGGGAAAGTGATATAGACAATGCACTTTTAAAAACACATATACTATGCTTATGAGACTTGGATTTTTTGATGGAAATAAACAATTTAATTCACTTGGCAAGAGTGCCATTTGTACCAAGGAAAATATTGAGTTGGCAGCTGAAACAGCAAGAGAAGGAATTGTCCTTCTTAAAAATCTCTTGCTGAAACAGCAAGAGAAGGAATTGTCCTTCTTAAAAATGTGAATGAGACTTTGCCTTTAAAAGCAAAAACCATTGCTGTTGTCGGTCCACATGCAAATGCAACGGATGCCATGATTGCAGGTACATATTTATGTATAAATTTACCTACTTTTTTTCTTACTATTATTTTTTATTAACTTGTGCATTTGAATAATTTGATGTATAGGTGTTCCATGTCAATATTCTTCTCCAATTAATGGTTTCTCCAACTATGGAGAAGTAAAATATGCAATGGGTTGCGGAGATGTTGCGTGCAAGAATGAAAGCTATATATATCAAGCTATGGAAGCTGCTAAAAATGCAGATGCTACAATAGTTGTTGTAGGGTTGGATTTATCATTTGCGAGGGAAGGGTTTGATAGAACGGATTTTCTTCTCCCTGGTTATCAGAAAGAATTGATTGAGGGAGTTTCAATGGTGTCTAAAGGTTCAGTAATTCTTGTTTTGATGTCTGGTGGTGGAGACATTTCTTTTGCTAAAAATAGCGATAAAGTCCATACAATTCTATGGGCTGGATATCCTGGTGAAGAAGGAGGTCGTGCAATTGCAGATGTTGTTTTTGGAAAATACAATCCAGGTATATTTATATAAAATTCAAAATAAATGTTTTGAAATTTGTTACTAACTAATATATATATTCCAATGCCTTTTTTATATATAGGTGGTAGATTACCCCTCACATGGTATGAACAAAGTTACACTGACATGGTACCAATGACATCAATGCAACTAAGGCCAGATAATACTTTAGGCTATTCGGGTAGAACTTATAAATTTTTCAATGGCTCGACAGTGTATCCATTTGGATATGGACTCAGTTGCACCCAATTCGACTACACCATCAAATCTTCGCAAAGGGCTGTCGATATCAAATTAAACAAATTCCAACATTGTCGCAACTTGAACTACACTGATGGCGCCTACAGGCCACCATGTCCTGCAGTTCGAATTGACGACTTGAAATGTGATGATAAAGTGGAGTTTGATGTTGAAGTTCACAACAATGGGACTAGAGATGGCAGTGAAGTTATCCTGGTGTATTCAAAACCACCAGAGGTTATAATGGGTGCTCCTATCAAACAACTGGTTGCATTCAAGAGGGTTTTCCTTAAATCAGGAGAAAAAATGTCTGTGTCATTTGCCTTGGATCTTTGCAAGAGTTTGTCCATTGTGGATTACAATGCATACAAACTTTTACCATCTGCTCAAACCACATTAATGATTGGGAATGATGTATTGTCATTTCCCGTGGATGTTAATTTTAAGAATAAGTTGTAGTTAGTTCATATCTTCTTTTCTTTAATTAGTTTCATGTAAGAACCACTATATTTTATATTATCATAAATGGAGTATCATATATTATGTTATTAGCCAGCCTTATTATTAATTAGACTTATTTTTTTAAGTACAAATTATTTTGTTATGAAAATTCTTTAATATTTAGTTATATATTCAGATTTCAAAGGTTATTTAAAGTAAAATCTTAAACATGCATGTTCTTAAAGTTAAAACTTTTACATGACTAAGTAATTAAAGAATTCTCTTATAGAATAAAGTTATTATAAAATAATAAGTTACATTAAAGTTTGTAAGACCATAAAAAAAATTTGGTTTTATAATAGTAACTATTAGTTATTTTTAATAGTTAATAATTTTACAACTTAACTTACTAATTGTATATAATTTAGTTCGGTTTTATTATTTTATAATTCTTATAATATTACACCATCATCCTATTTTGTTCGAGCATATAAGAAACGAATCCTACTAGGTGTTTTATTTATTGCTATTTGGAATGCTTTAAAATAAATAAAATAAAATAAGAAAAATAAAATTAGGGTGACTTTAAAAAGGTATTTTAGTCTTCGTTAAATTTTAAGCTTATACAAAACACTAAATTTATAATAATTAAATATATATTATCTAAATTTGTAAAGTATTCAAAAGAAACTCGACCAACGTAACCTATAATAGAAAAAGTAACTTCTAAAAATATTTTTATTTTTGGTTTTACCAATTTAATTATAAATTTGTTTTATCACAATTTTACCAAATCATTGTATTAATAATATATTTTAAAAAAATTAAAACATAATAATTTTAAAATTAATCGAAAAATTATAGTGAATTCATTAACTAAATTAAAACTTATTGGAGCATAAGTTTCATACTTCGCACTAAGAGCAGGTTAGTTTGTTAAAATTTGGATCCATTTTTATTAATTTTGTTAAAAGTATAAGTACATTATTAATTTAATTTTTTTTGGGTGATTTAGGCTTAGACTTGGATTATGGATTTTTACTCATGAGAGTTGGATTTTTTGATTCACTTGGCAAGAGTTAGGGGCGTAGTTTAAACCAAGTAGTTCTAAGACTTCGACCGAGATCGGCTCAAAATATTATCCAAAACTTCGAATTGAAGTTGATCCGAGCCGAATCGATCCATATTCGCTTTTACGCTTTAATGATACATGAGTTGAATTTGAGCATACCAGTGTTCGCTCATATTAGGGTTCGAGTATTTCATTTTTTTTAGGGTTCGAGTATTTCATTTTTTTTTGAACCATACTCGATACCTGTTCGATGGATCATATTTAAATATTGGTCTGATCCATGTTAGTAAGTTAAATATGTGATATTTGTGTCAATCTTTATAATTTATAAAGTGTAGTATAAAATTGTGTAAACTTGTACATGAATAAATCAATTAATTGAATGTCAATTTATATTACATTCTTTATAATTTCAATACATAAATAAAAATAAAAAAGTTTATATATAAATAAAAGACTCTTGCCAAGAGTGATATTTGTACCAACCAGCCCTTTTTACTTGTAGTTTCTAGTTTCTACCACGGCTAGAGTACTTATCACTAGTTCTTCTCCTTCATCTTCAAAATCCGAATAGACAAATTAATTTTATAATTAGTCCCTCCACCATCTCAAGTATTAATTAATTAATTAAAAATATTTTCTCAAAAAAAAAATATAATTTCACCCTTAGTTAAAAGAATAATATTTGAGGCGTTTTTTTTTATAAAAAAAGATTTAAATGGTTGAAGTTCATCTAATAAATGTTGCAACTTCAATCAAATGCATGCATGCATGTAATATATATGATAAAATTTGAAATGCATGTACTTAGTATGACTGTATGAATGTTTGAATAAGGTAAAATATGTATGGATTTTATTGAGATAATTAGTGATAGACTAATATAATTAAAATATTTTTAATTGAAAATAATTGAGATGAATTAATTATAGAATTAGTCTATTAGTAATTATCTTTATATATATTTATAATTATTAGTCTATTACTGATTATCAACCTATAAAATTATAATTATATATTAGACTATTACTGATTATCAACTTATCAAATTATAAATATTAGTCTATCTATTACTGATTTTCAACTTATAAAGTATAATTATAAATATTTATAACTTATAAAATTTGTTTTAATTTGGTTCATTTAAACAATACAAATTCTTACAAGTGGATTATAAGGAACCATAAGACTAAATGTAACAAGCTCAATTAATGGCCTTTGTGAAGCAGTCGCGATAATGATTTATTATATTATTAAATAGATAAATATTAATTAGATTTTGAGAAGATAATTATAATTATTAAATATTTATTTTAATAATAAATACTGAATTATATATTATAGGTTACTTGATCAATTAGTACATTTGAATGGAGTGAATATATGTAAGACCTCAACTTTTATGAATAAAGATGAATTTTTATAATTATTATTTTTAAATATTATGGAATGAATTTGATATAATGTTATAGTTGTGGGTAATATTTAGAAATTTTACAAAGTACGCAAAGTTGTTTATAATATTCGATTGGTGGGGAATATTCGTGAACGACCAAGACAATCATTGGTGGACCCTATAACGGAATTATTGTTTGATTGAGAAAACGACAAAAATATTTTTATAAAAAAATAACTACGGAAGTTTTACCGTTAATCGTTGAAACACTCTGGTGTTAAAAGTGTATGTAATACTGGCGTGGTTGCATAAGTAGACACCAGATTGATTATTGATACTTACGGAGTAAGTCACCATTTTTATTCAATTATTGTTTCAAGAATTGTTGCATAGTATCTCACGTTAATTGATTCAATTATTGTTGATATTTTATAATTGGGATGAAGTTATTAATATTATTATTCGCAATATTAACGATGTCTGCCAAGTTCGCCAGGAGAGGTTTGATCACCTAATCAATTGCTAATAGGGTGAGAAATCCTTATCGAAAGCCCTCTTTTCCTAAACGACCCTCGATTAATAGTATGAATAATAATAATGATGATGAAGTTTTATTTTATTAGTATTATTAATGTAATAAAATGCGAAATTTTTTTATATATAAAATGTAATACTTTTATAAAGTTATTCATTTTATTAGGCTAATAAGTAAAATCTTTTTATATAAAAATGTAATACTTTTATAAAATTATTCGCTTTATTAGACAATAATTAGAATATATTATATTTTATTATGCATAGTATTTACATAGTGTCTCAGATAATAGTGTTCAGATAGTAAACTCTTTTTAAAAGTTATTCGCTTTTATTAGATTATAAATGTAATATATTATATTTTATTGTAAACCAATCTGGACCGTCTGCTTTAAAGTAAATCGATCCGGACCGCTCATGGATTGGTTATTATTCACCATTCTTCATAAATAAGCTCATTTCTTCATTATTTCTTACGAATTCACCTTGAACTCTCTAGAGAAAACGTAGAGAATTATTCTTCTATTTTGAGCGTATTTCTTTAGCGTTTAAGAAAGCTTTGAAACGTAGTGCAAGTTTTTTCAAGTATATCCCCGCCTCTACCGGTAGAAAGTACTCTTCTTTATAAGGTAAGGAGTATTATTTTTTTTTTCATATTCACGAAGAGAACTTACATTATTCTATTCTTTATTATTCTATTGGAATAACCTCGTATACGCTGTGCCTACCCTATACTTGGTGAAATTCTTCATTATTCCATTATTTATTATTTTATCGAATAACCTTGCCTATGCATAATCGCATACATGGTGAAATTCTCGTTGTTATTTCATTCTTTATTATTCATTGAATATCCTCGTCTCATGCGTTTACGCCTGACCGGGTTCTGCATTTTTATTATTCATTTGAATATCTTGGTTTATGCGTATTACGCCCGACCGTTCCGTTATTTATTATTCATTGAATAACGTGTGTCCATGCCAAGTACCGCATGCATGGTGATTTCTTTTGTTATTTCATTCTTTATTATACTCAAATTGGTTAAAGTTTTGACTTTCTATACTCCATGAAATTAGTGGAATATCTTTGATATTTCGGCTTCATCCATTATCTTTTCATGAAAATATTCTTCCGAGCATTCTTAAATTTTACTCTACAGAAAGAATATCGTCGACAATTTGGATGTTATTAATTCCCTAATAAATTAATTCTTGAACTTGTTTTATCAAATCTTATATCATTGTCATCATCCTCATGTTTATATTTTTTTCGAAAGTCATCTGTGGCACGTAGTGCTTTGATGGACTTGGTATGATTATAACGTGGATTATTCTTGCAATCACGGTAGTAATGTTACAAATGATGTGGTAAAAGTCCTCATCGTCTGTAGTGCATCATGGACGCTTGTCGCATGATCATGACCATTAATGAATACACAAATATCCTCGGCCCGTAGTGGTCGTGGATAAATTGTGGTTGTGATACTAATGAATATCTTTAGTAGTAGTGCATGGATGATATTGATTATTTATTGTTCGAGTCCCGCTTATAAAAGTGATGAAAACCTTTAAATCATAAAAGGTAATAGATTTTATTCTCTACTGGACTCTTTTAATGGATCAGACAGTTCAACAGTAGTTAAACTTGATGTCTATTGTATTTTATCGGTTAACATTGTTGAAGACTATTGATAATTTATTCTCGCATTATCTTAGTCATAATATTTCTTCTTTAGGCTAGTTAAATCACCCTTTCTTTCACCGTTCTCTTCGAAAAATGAGAACGTGGCAATGACTCTAATCAGGAACGGGTTGACTGGTCAGATGATAGTATTAGTAATCCTCACTATTCCATTAAATAGTGTGTTAATAAATGTAATGAGGACTTATTCGAGAGTGGATATTGTCTAGAAGACAATGTTTGTATTAAAACTCACAGCTCTCTTGTTGTATATTTAAGATTGTATTTGTATTTTGTACAATGTATTTGGCGACTCAGAATAGGTGATGTATACCTATTTTGAGGGCGTCACAATATATATTTATCTAGTCATGATTATGAGGGAAAAAAATTATTTTATTTAAGTTTGTAAAGAAATGCTATATTAGTGTTTACATCGATAAAATTTACTTGAAATTAAAATTCCAATCCCAGATAGAAGTAAGAAGCTTATGCTCTAATAAGTTTTAATTTAGTTATGACAATTTGTTAATAATGAATTCACTATAATTTGTCGATTAATTTTACAATTATTATGTTTTAATTTTTTAAATATATTATTAATACAATTAATCGTATGCGATTTGATAAAATTATTATAAAAATTTTGTAATTAAATTAGTAAAACCAAAAATAAAATTCTTTTAAAAGTTACTTTTTTTTATTATAGGTTGGTTGAGTTTCTTTTGGATATTTTACAAATTTAAATAATATATATTTAATTATTATAAATTTATATAGTACTTATAATAATCTATATACATATGTAATAATCATTATACTTTCTTCATATTTCTCAGTCCTCTATCTTTACTCTAGAACGAGTCCATGGATGTCTATCAAAAGCATGTAACAGCCGAGAGAATTGGCTATGATAAATGGTACACTATTAAGAACCATGGGACTAATTAAATCAAATTATATTTTAAATTAAAATTTTTGTAAATTTTAATCAAGAATGAAATTTTATATATAAATATATAATGATAATGATAATGCATATATAATGATTGACTCGTCATCTTGAATAATGTTTGACTCATCGCCTTAAACAAATGCATAACTACATCTCAGATTTGAGGACGCTTTTAATTTAAAATTAATTTTCATAATTAAATATATTAAGAATAGTTTACTTCGATTTGAAATTAATTTTCATAATTAAATATATTAAGAATGGTTTAGAATCATTAATTAGATATAGGTAAGGTTTAACCGCCATTTTTTCTCTCGAGTAATTTGGTAGTTGAGATTTGTGTATTAGCAAATTAATCAAGATGTAACCTCTTTCACCTGTATGACTTATCCCGTATTTTATCTTTATCACCTTTTAAAATATGAATCAATTTTGCTAAAAAAATTACTAAAAAATTATTATTTGATAATGTGTCCAATTTAAAGATGCATAAAAAATAAAAGACACCTAATTTAATTAGAAGGGACTAGATTTAATTATCGTTATATTTGTAATTGACTAATTAATTATTTTATACAACTATAAGGTAATTAGTATATTAGTTTATACAAATATAAAGATAATTAGGATAATTAGTGATTATTAATTATGATTATATTTGTAATAGACTAATTAGTTTATACAACTATAACGTAATTAGTATATTAGTTTATACAAATATAAGGATAGTAATTAGTAATAATAGACTAATAATATAAGTAGTAGTTGACTAGGTAATTATCTTATAAGTTAGGATAAACAACAAAATCTAAAATTTAGGATAATATATAATCAAAATTTAGTGAGAGTATTATCAATAAATCATTATACAAAACCGCTTTTGTTATCCTTATCCCACTCACTATTTTAATTCCTATAT